>OX381576.1:12333113-13068144 GCA_947458855.1 Monopis laevigella | reverse complement strand
AAATTTGGAATAGTTGTAGATACTCTTAGATATTAGACGAGGGTATCGTTGTATTAACTTATTTGAAAAAAAAAACCGTCTAAATTGGATCTATTTCTTCTGGAAATGGAAGTATCTACAGCGAACTAGTGAAGTATTTTATTTTAACAAACGGTATTTAAATATTAATTATATCTATGTATATATACATCATCGCCTAGACGGCCTCAAGCGGAGGGGTTTTGTAATACCACCTCGTCGTACCCGATGGTATGACTCTGCACCAAACAAATGGCTAGCTCATCGCAATGTTTTGATAGACTCAATAAGCCATCTACAAACAGTTTCACAAATTGGTTCAGTGAAACTGGGACAGCTTAACGTGCTCTCCGAGGCACTATAGTGGTGTTGTTAAACAAATGCACATAAATCTTTAGAATAAAAACTCATTGGTACTATTTGTATTGTATTGTATGATTTATATAAGTAGTATATTATGTATTGTGTATAGTTATATATTAATATAGTTTATATACTATTCGCTTTATGTCTTTTATATAAATAATAATACTAAATAATAAAATACAAATAAATAGTGAGTATTAAATTAAATTCCATTCATTATTTGTGATTAAACCGAAATGACGGTCAAACAGACATTGGCCCCGGGCGACTTTGCTTTGTACAATGCAGTGGTGATACATATATAATTAAACGGTTCGCTGTCTATCTGTTTGTGTGCAGAGGAAATTTAATACAAAGTTATAACTTAACTGATATATTATCTGATCACTTAAATCCGTTTTCGTATTTTTTTTTTTTGTTACAGCTATATAGGTTCTCTGGCCCCGTAGCAGGGCGCCAGGAAAAAAAAGCAATGAAAATTAATTGAATTTTCGTTGTCTTGTCAAAAGTATTTTATCACAACTGCCAAGCTAGGATATATTTTTACGTCGCGCATCAAACATTTTGCGCGTGAGCCATCTAGCGAAGATCACTTAAAACATCATCAATTGAACGGTGCAGATCCCTAAGAAGCCTGACTTCTTAGGGATCTGCACCTATTCTCTTGTCCATCAGATTTCGCCCCAAGAACACTCTCCTGCTAGTAATACATAATATACCTATAGTTTAGATCTTTACCCTTATCACTGTCTCTCCCTTTGTTAACAAAAGAAAAATATTCGTAGCATTGCCGCCCAATTTACTAAATATAGCTTGGAACGTAATTTTTTTTAAATTCTGTAATGGTACTGATGGTATTCAGAATCTACACCGAATAAACGGTTAGCTCATTGAGGTGTTTGGAGAGACTCAATAACACATCTATATACAGTTTCAAAAGTTGGTATACTAAAACTGGGGCCGACAGCTTAACATGCTCTCCGAGGTACAAAGTAGTGTTGTCAAACAAATTTATTCTTGTTATTATTCATTGGATACCAAGGTTTGCACCGTGGACCCCAGACTTAAAAACACTAGTTTTAAACTGTAATGTTTTTAAGTCTGGGGTCAACCAACTCGCAACACGTATATATTTTTTTAATTAAAAACAATTGGATTTTGTTCTCCGTAATTTATTACACTTATCTTGCCGCCGTGCTAGGGGGGGTTTGTGAAACTTTGTCGTAATTTGATGCTGAAGCGCTTGACCGAAGCGCACATTGCTCACCACATGCATCTACTAAACCCTTTGATATGTATATTTTCACGTTTGTTATTTTCAACTATCGGCTCCAGCCTTCACTGATTTTACAGCGTAAAGGTATCGACACCGTTGGGTCCTTTATTAAGTCTAGGAACTAGACAAGCAAAGATATAACAAGACAAACAAGATTACAGGGAACCTCCCCCGATGCTCTTTGTCCACCATGGCACTCTTATTTGCTAACGGTGGTTATATAATAATAGACTGTTAATAATGACTTGATTATTGTGCAGTTAAATCTTTAAAAAATATAAGAATACCTATGTTAAATGCATAATAAACAAACACTAAATTAAAAAATGAATAAAAAAATATCCATGCCGTTTTTTTTTTTGCCACGTTATGCATTTTTACTTATAGAAGTAATAACAATTTTCTTAAAATCAAATTATATTAAAATAAACTGAAAATCAATATTTTGCCACGTGTGACAAACTTTATTTTGTATTTTGGGACGTGTGTTGAAAATATAAAATTTAAAATTATTGGTGTCATTATTTGTGTAATCCATCATAAAACTTTTTTTTTCTGGTAAAAAAAATATTTATTTATAACTTATTATATTATAGAGATGAGCCTTATATTTTTAAAATAAGGAAAGACCAAATATAAGTATATAATTCGGTAACGACACTGGATATTTTGTAATCGACGAGAAAGCTTGGGTAAACATTTGTTCGTTTAAATTTATGTTCGGTAATTTACATAGAAAGTACATTATATTTTAAATGTTTTCCATAAATATGTTGATATTTTCAGATAAATGATAACAACGTCATAGTGGTTAAAATATTGAAATTTCCGTCGTACGTAATCTGCTGGCCATTTTTAATTAAAATCAAACGAATGCACACAAATTCCATCCTGTGGGTTTTTTTTACTATTACTTCCTCGTATCTTCCTAGACTGTCAAGATAAACTTATCTGATTGGTAGAAAGAGTATTTATTTCATTTGAGCACGGCATTTGACTTTGTATCTAACTGATGGTAAGCAGACTTACGTTCGATCATTACACTATTGTTTAACAATATTGATCGTCCCAATATGCTGCATAAGTGATGCGGTTACGAAATGGGCGGCGACGTATATTTATATTACGATTTTATTTTTATATCCTCTCTGCTTTATCGTCAAATCAATCGCCTGTTTCGTAACTGCACCATAAAAGGAGACTAACCTTGTCTTCGGAAAACCGGTAAACCCATGAATGTAAAAACCGTGCCCGTCGCGCGTTGGCGCGCGGCTCGTTTTTTTAGCTTCATGGGTTTCTATGGGTAAACCCATAGACTAAAACCTAAACATGACTAGATTTTTGCATCTGTATGTAACTCAATAGTAGATATAGTTAAATAGTAATACTTTTAAAAAAAATCGTATGGGAATCCAGAATAAATTGTTTTAAAACCTTAACCTTAAGATTAAAAAAAAAATGGTTTACTCAGTTTTTGAAGGAAATTCGTACCTACAAGATTTTTTTGAGTACTAGTACCGAAACCCATGTATATATATAAATATATATATATATATAATTTAATGTCAATATTGTGTTTAGAGAAGACACGACTAACCGCTTTGAAAAATTTACTAAGACTAAGAACGCCCGTTCTTAGTCTTAGTAAATTTTTCAAAGCGGCCCAGCTTAGACAATTTTCTGCCAGGAAATAAGTTATGTACTTCTCAGCTGGACAAATGCCTTCACAGTCATTATGGAGATCAGCTCTATACTTCTGTTGCATAAGCCTAAATAATCTCCTTGTGTCATAGCAAACTTGTACAGATAATGAGGGTAAATCCTTGGCTAAATATATTTTTTCTTAGAAAACTATGTTTTTTCAATATGTAGTTATTTATATATTTAGGTTATTTTATTTTAAGAACGGTTACAATTTTATATTTTAATATGATTGATAGCAATTTTATTAAATAAATAAAAATAATTGTATTATAAAATAGAAATAATAGAAAATATACAATAAAATTAAAACCAAAAAATATACATACATACATATCATCACAGTTGCCTTACGGCGCCCTAGACCGCCTAGACGGCCCCAGGGTGCCCAGATGAGGAACCCCTCATCTGGAAACCCTGGGGCCCTTTAATAACACCTCTTCGTCACCGATGGTATGAGTCTACACCGAATAAGTGGCTAGCTCGTCGCGTGTTTTGAATAGACTCAATAACCCATATATAAACAGTTTCACAAGTTGGTATAGTGAAACTGGGACCGACAGCTTAACGTGCTCTCCGAGGGACTATAGTGGTATTGTCAAACAAATGTATATATTTTTTTATTAATAACTCATCGGTACATTCATTGATTCAAATCAGGGACCAAAGTCCAAGGTCTAACCAACTCGGCCACCACGATATAAATCATAGGAAATAGAATATAATAACTTAAACAAAATTATATTAAATAATAAACTTAAGGCACCCGTGATGATATGTATGTATGTATAAACTTCTTCCAGATCACTGCCAACAGGTTGGGTTCCCATTAAGCTGGATGTGTTACGTCTCTGCATTGCTATACTAATTCGTTGAGCAAAGACCAACTCGTCGTTCACCAGATATGTCGACCGCATATATTTTAATATAGCCTGAGCTCCTGGCACCCACGGTCCCGTGGTTTCCATCCCAAACATCTCTTTCTGTACAGTTTATCATGGTCTGGGCGTTTATAAAATATAACATATATTATATAATTAATTCTGGTACACATAGTACAAACCTAGAGCTTAGTTTGTGACCAGATAACATGTGTATTGTACTAAAAAAAATAAGTTTTTACACAAACCAAGCCTTAAATAAACATTTATAGAAGCCAATTGCAAGTCACCTAATAAACAGTATTCATTAAACACAATAAAGCGAAACAATAAAGAAACCATTCCCTGGACGACATTTAATAAAAACGCGTAAGAAATGGTTTATTTTGAAAAAGAATATCAGAAGTAAAAGAGAAATGAACAATGTGTAATAATACTCACTATAGGTACTTTGTATTATACAATAAATGTTACAATGCTGTTGTTTTAGGGTTCCTTTGTAAGAAAGAAATATTGTCGTTGTTTAAGTGGGTGCTAAACTGAGTTAAGTACATTACAACAGTACTTTGAAGTTTATAAAAGACAGATTTTGAATAGTTGGACTCATTCACAGAAGTGTAATAAAAGCGCCGTTAAATTGAAACGTTTTAAAGCGCTTGCATTGTACAAACAATAAGTGTTGTGAATGCGAATTGGATTAATTCTTAGTTATGCCTACCACAGTTTATATGCGTTGTGTTACAGAGATGGGTCTACATACGAGTATATAATACATAACCGAACGGTTTGTACCTTTCTAGATATTTACGAAATATCTCCTCGTCGGTTTGCCGATCCTGCATTGTTAGATTTATACCAACACTTGCCTAACACGCATGCTTTACGTATCATCACGGGTGCCCAAGGGTACGACTATCCAAGCGGTCTCGCCTGGATAGTCTCAGGGGACAATGCAGAGAGGTATTTATTCTGACCTTGTCGTAGCCGATGGTATTGTTAATCTATATCGTTGCATGCCACTTGGTCGTCATCGACAAAGGGTGTTTTGTATATACACATAAACTATTTCACAAGTCGGTATAGTGATACTGGAACCGACTTTCATGCTCTATAATGATGTAGGTGTAGGGACAACAGGATGAGACTAGCCTGGGTTCCGTAGCATACGGATATCGAAGGTAATGAAAGGGCAGACCAACTGGCTAGAAAGTGATCAGAAACCCCTTTTATGGACCTAAACCATTTATAGGCATACCTAGTAAAACAATAAATAATGCATTAAAGGAGTTTGCCAATGAGAAATATACAACATGGTGGTCAACTCAACAAGGCCTAACCAAGAAATTTATTGGTACAAAGGCAATAGGTCTGGATAAGATCTGGAAGTTAACACAAATAAGGCTACTGGTGGGAATCTTCTCGGAACATTACACGACAAAAAAACATATACATACATAGGAGTTCTATCCCAGATGCAGATTTTGCTCTAATGAGCTAGAATCAATGCACCACCTACTGTGTCAGTGCGACGCAAGGGCCATGCACAGAATTAAATACCTGCATTAGTCTTACCCGGAACCGGAAAGCTACAGGCTCCTCAAACTGGAAGACGTCCTCAAATATGTCAGCAGCATATTTGAGGATGGGAATGACGAATGAGGTGCAAAGGACTGGGGAACACACAAAAGATCCCACAGGGTCGAAGTGTTCTGACTGATGTCAGCCCCAAAAACTAATAACATAAGAAGTAATATTGAGACTTTATTATAATTTAGGAAGGTAAAATGAAAATTCTTACAGAAAAAAAAAACTAAATATATAATATATTGGTTTTTAGTGGTTTGTCTTTTCTAGAAACAAAAAAATAATAATACCGGAACTAATTTGAACTAGGAACCGGAATTACGTCTTCAGAATCTAAACTGAAAACCTTCTGCTAATGCAGCCTAGGTGTTTAAAAATATATTGATTATCCGTCAGATCCAAACAAACCGTGACATTTAATAAGGGTAATAATATATAAGTCTATTGTATAAGTCGGTACCAAGTTTATGAGCATTTGGCATTATATATACCTTTAAATTACTATATTATGATAGACTACAGAGCCGACTAAAAACCCAAAAAATAAGTTTGGGAGAGAAACCATTACCAAAATTTGTTTATTTTGATTTTTAGAAAGTTGTATGATTTTTTTTATTCAATCAAATAGCGCCCTGAAGCTATCGTAATGTGTAATGTTGATCTTGTACTAAATGCCCTATTATTTAGTATCTTTAATATCTTTATGCTTAATAAAATAGTCAATATTTTATTGAGCCAATACCATTAACAATAGATGATATTATCAATATTTTTTATTATTCTAGACTTTCGTGTTTATATATCGATTTATATAATTCCAGGGTTGTTATGTTTACAGACATTAACTTCACAATGCAATAGCAAGGCCAATGATATTTTCTAGGACCAAGTTTATTTTCAATAATTCAACCTAATGGCTTTTATTGATTTGGCCTTTAAATGACGTATTGCTAGAAATAATAAATTACTAGGTATAATGTAAATGATTGTTCAGTGGGCATGAAGGTCAGTTGGCATTGATGCACATTGTTTATATATATTGGAAACTATTTAGAAATAGAAATACATTATGTTTAATGACACAAATTCATACGTAAATTGTATAAACTTGTGTTGTTAGAAATAAATCTATACTCATATTCTAAAGCTTTCGTTTCGAATAAAATAAAATAAAAATGTGTGTTGGATAGCCCATTTATCGAGTAAGGCTATAGGGGTCATAACATCACGCTACGACCAATAGGAGCGGAGTAAAAATGAAAAATGTTGCAAAAACGGCGGAAAAATATTCTTTTTGAGAGCGTATGCTGTTAAAGTTACGCAGACAAAGTTGCGCGGATCTAGTTATTTATATTCTAAAATATTTTCAGTTCCACTCTCTAACTAACTCGGCCAGTTTAGCTAAACTTTTGTTTTGTAAATATTTAGCTTTAAGAATAAATTAAAAATATAGCTCTATATAAAACAAGTTATATACCTTGTTTCCCAAACGAGGACAACCTGTAACTTGGAAAACAGTTTCCGATACCAATTATTGATAGGTACTTACAATATAAAATTTATCTAACCCGCACTTTCACTTGACAATCTGGGTTACTAAATATTGACACAAAAGTATAAGATGGCAATGATTAAGTAATTTAAAACGTGTATTATGTTGGTAGGACTCATTTGTTACTTATATTTTTTTGAGAAGTTTAGGTTACGGGTTTAAATCTCAATAAGTTTTTAACTTTTGTTGCATAACACCAACACAAATGTGCCTCAGAGAGCACAATAAGCTGACTGGTCAGTAAGCAGTTTCACTATACCTATTTTGTGAAACAGTTTATAAATCTTTAGAAACATCGCGACGTGTAGCCTCTTTAATTTGCACCACCCTAACTTGGTGCAAAATTTTATCTAAATTAGTTCAGCCTTTTCGAAGTTATAAAATAACAAACATCTTAACTAAGTATGTTTGTTTATCTATACACCGATAACAAAAACTTAGTTAGATAGGTAATTAAATATTATTTTTAAAACTTTCTTAACATAGTTTATGTTTTGTAATAAAAACTTATAATTATATTGCAGTTCCTACCCAATCAAATAAAAATCTCTTATGTTTTTCACTGGTTTTTTTTTTTTTTTGACTGACTAATACAAGGAGCCTGAGGGGCATTATCTGTTTCCAACGGTGGCGTGGCTGCGAGATTCGCTAGCCGAAAACACAGGATTAGACATGTTTTCTCATTTTATACAAAAAGTTAAATGACTGTCACTTGGAGAGAGATAGGGGGGGGGGGGGGTATCCAAAACACATCTTACTTTATTATGGTAAAAATTAATTAAGGGTGTTGGATAATTAAATTTAGATATTTTAACATATTACCGAATTTAACCCCAGTTATAGGTACAATATTTACAGTTAACAAATGAAGCTTATGATCCCCAAGTGAACGAGTAATCGCACTTATTTTGTTTTAAATAAATTATAATTAGTCGACGACGATGTTTAATTAATTTCGTGGTAAATTTATCAGGTGGATCAAAAACCAACCATTATTTTCTAAATAAAGTCAAGACCGCAATACTAATAAAAATTTACGGCCACTCCTTACAAATTGTGGTACGATTTAATTTGACCCCATAAAGTCTAGTTGAGGTAGAAATGCCAATTAAAAATTTACGACACGTAAAATAATTAGGGGAAAAGTGTACACCCTAACTATATATGATATCAACTATAAAAGCTAATGCGGTTATTTTTATGTATAATCTGCATAACGCTACACGGGCGCCCGGAAACTTGAATATTATACTTGAAACTTGCTAATCTTAGGGTCTTAGATAATCTAAAGCAATCATTGGCCGACGTGTTTCCTTTGATAGACATTGCGTTAACGATTGCGCTTTTTGAATGTCACTTGGGTACAAGAAGTCATCGTTTTCAGTTCGCCGTTCTATCGATTAACAAAACGCAATCGGTAACGTCAAACGATCTGTCGCTTTGGAAGCAGTGTGAAGTTGGCGGCCAAAGTTAGCGGCCAATTATAACCCGACCAATTTAAGAAGTCAGATTTAAACCATCCTTAGATTAACTATTATGTACATTTTAACATATAATTTTGTACCTAAATCATATGTCTAGTTAGTAACTAGAAAGGCATTTCCTTAGGAAAGGATTAAGGGGGTGGGTTTGAAGTAAAACTCTACTTTTCCATATAATGAATAATTTTGTCAGTATCGATGGACTAGAAAAAAAGTATCAAGTACAGACTAGGTTTATTTTGTACCTAGAGCATATACCTAGTTAGTAAATAGGGTGACATGCCCTTAGGAAGGGGTTAAGGGGGTAGTTTTTAAGTAAAACTCTACTTATCTATATAATTATTAATTTTGTCTGTATCGATAGCCTAGAAAAAAAGTATCAAGTACAGACTAGGTTTATTTTGTACCTAGAGCATATACCTAGTTAGTAAATAGGGTGACATGCCCTTAGGAAAGGGTTAAGGGGGTAGTTTTTAAGTAAAACTCTACTTATCCATATAATTATTAATTTTGTCTGTATCGATAGCCTAGAAAAAAAGTATCAAGTACAGACTAGGTTTATTTTGTACCTAGAGCATATACCTAGTTAGTAAATAGGGTGACATGCCCTTAGCAAGGGGTTAAGGGGGTAGTTGTTAAGTAAAACTCTACTTATCTATATAATAATTAATTTTGTCTGTATCGATAGCCTAGAAAAAAAGTATCAAGTACAGACTAGGTTTATTTTGTACCTAGAGCATATACCTAGTTAGTAAATAGGGTGACATGCCCTTAGCAAGGGGTTAAGGGGGTAGTTTTTAAGTAAAACTCTACTTATCCATATAATTATTAATTTTGTCTGTATCGATAGCCTAGAAAAAAAGTATCAAGTACAGACTAGGTTTATTTTGTACCTAGAGCATATACCTAGTTAGTAAATAGGGTGACATGCCCTTAGCAAGGGGTTAAGGGGGTAGTTTTTAAGTAAAACTCTACTTATCTATATAATTATTAATTTTGTCTGTATCGGTAGCCTAGAAAAAAAGTATCAACTACAGACTAGGTTTATTTTGTACCTAGAGCATATACCTAGTTAGTAAATAGGGTGACATGCCCTTAGCAAGGGGTTAAGGGGGTAGTTGTTAAGTAAAACTCTACTTATCTATATAATAATTAATTTTGTCTGTATCGATAGCCTAGAAAAAAAGTATCAAGTACAGACTAGGTTTATTTTGTACCTAGAGCATATACCTAGTTAGTAAATAGGGTGACATGCCCTTAGCAAGGGGTTAAGGGGGTAGTTTTTAAGTAAAACTCTACTTATCCATATAATTATTAATTTTGTCTGTATCGATAGCCTAGAAAAAAAGTATCAAGTACAGACTAGGTTTATTTTGTACCTAGAGCATATACCTAGTTAGTAAATAGGGTGACATGCCCTTAGCAAGGGGTTAAGGGGGTAGTTTTTAAGTAAAACTCTACTTATCTATATAATTATTAATTTTGTCTGTATCGGTAGCCTAGAAAAAAAGTATCAACTACAGACTAGGTTTATTTTGTACCTAGAGCATATACCTAGTTAGTAAATAGGGTGACATGCCCTTAGGAAGGGGTTAAGGGGGTAGTTTTTCAGTAAAACTCTACTTATCCATATAATTATTAATTTTGTCTGTATCGATAACCTAGAAAAAAAGTATCAAGTACAGACAAGGTTTATTTTGTACCTAGAGCATATGTTAGTAAATAGGGTGACATGCCCTTAGGAAGGGGTTAAGGGGGTAGTTTTTAAGTAAAACTCTACTTATCCATATAATTATTAATTTTGTCTGTATCGATAGCCTAGAAAAAAAGTATCAAGTACAGACTAGGTTTATTTTGTACCTAGAGCATATACCTAGTTAGTAAATAGGGTGACATGCCCTTAGGAAGGGGTTAAGGGGGTGATTTTTTAGTAAAACTCTACTTATCCATATAATTATTAATTTTGTCTGTATCGATAGCCTAGAAAAAAAGTATCAAGTACAGACTAGGTTTATTTTGTACCTAGAGCATATACCTAGTTAGTAAATAGGGTGACATGCCCTTAGCAAGGGGTTAAGGGGGTAGTTTTTAAGTAAAACTCTACTTATCCATATAATTATTAATTTTGTCTGTATCGATAGCCTAGAAAAAAAGTATCAAGTACAGACTAGGTTTATTTTGTACCTAGAGCATATACCTAGTTAGTAAATAGGGTGACATGCCCTTAGGAAGGGGTTAAGGGGGTGATTTTTAGGTAAAACCCTACTTATCCATATAATTATTAATTTTGTCTGTATCGATAGCCTAGAAAAAAAGTATCAAATACAGACTAGGTTTATTTTATACCTAGAGCATATACCTAGTTAGTAAATAGGGTGACATGCCCTTAGCAAGGGGTTAAGGGGGTAGTTGTTAAGTAAAACTCTACTTATCTATATAATAATTAATTTTGTCTGTATCGATAGCCTAGAAAAAAAGTATCAAGTACAGACTAGGTTTATTTTGTACCTAGAGCATATACCTAGTTAGTAAATAGGGTGACATGCCCTTAGCAAGGGGTTAAGGGGGTAGTTTTTAAGTAAAACTCTACTTATCCATATAATTATTAATTTTGTCTGTATCGATAGCCTAGAAAAAAAGTATCAAGTACAGACTAGGTTTATTTTGTACCTAGAGCATATACCTAGTTAGTAAATAGGGTGACATGCCCTTAGCAAGGGGTTAAGGGGGTAGTTTTTAAGTAAAACTCTACTTATCTATATAATTATTAATTTTGTCTGTATCGGTAGCCTAGAAAAAAAGTATCAACTACAGACTAGGTTTATTTTGTACCTAGAGCATATACCTAGTCAGTAAATAGGGTGACATGCCCTTAGGAAGGGGTTAAGGGGGTAGTTTTTCAGTAAAACTCTACTTATCCATATAATTATTAATTTTGTCTGTATCGATAACCTAGAAAATAAGTATCAAGTACAGACAAGGTTTATTTTGTACCTAGAGCATATACCTAGTCAGTAAATAGGGTGACATGCCCTTAGGAAGGGGTTAAGGGGGTAGTTTTTAAGTAAAACTCTACTTATCCATATAATTATTAATTTTGTCTGTATCGATAGCCTAGAAAAAAAGTATCAAGTACAGACTAGGTTTATTTTGTACCTAGAGCATATACCTAGTTAGTAAATAGGGTGACATGCCCTTAGGAAGGGGTTAAGGGGGTGATTTTTTAGTAAAACTCTACTTATCCATATAATTATTAATTTTGTCTGTATCGGTAGCCTAGAAAAAAAGTATCAACTACAGATTAGGTTTATTTTGTACCTAGAGCATATACCTAGTTAGTAAATAGGGTGACATGCCCTTAGGAAGGGGTTAAGGGGGTAGTTTTTAAGTAAAACTCTACTTATCCATATAGTTATTAATTTTATCTGTATCGATAGCCTAGAAAAAAAGTATCAAGTACAGACTAGGTTTATTTTGTACCTAGAGCATATACCTAGTTAGTAAATAGGGTGACATGCCCTTAGGAAGGGGTTAAGGGGGTGATTTTTAAGTAAAACCCTACTTATCCATATAATTATTAATTTTGTCTGTATCGATAGCCTAGAAAAAAAGTATCAAATACAGACTAGGTTTATTTTGTACCTAGAGCATATACCTAGTTAGTAAATAGGGTGACATGCCCTTAGGAAGGGGTTAAGGAGGTAGTTTTTCAGTAAAACTCTACTTATCCATATAATTATTAATTTTGTCTGTATCGATAACCTAGAAAAAAAGTATCAAGTACAGACAAGGTTTATTTTGTACCTAGAGCATATACCTAGTCAGTAAATAGGGTGACATGCCCTTAGGAAGGGGTTAAGGGGGTAGTTTTTAAGTAAAACTCTACTTATCCATATAATTATTAATTTTGTCTGTATCGATAGCCTAGAAAAAAAGTATCAAGTACAGACTAGGTTTATTTTGTACCTAGAGCATATACCTAGTTAGTAAATAGGGTGACATGCCCTTAGGAAGGGGTTAAGGGGGTGATTTTTAGGTAAAACCCTACTTATCCATATAATTATTAATTTTGTCTGTATCGATAGCCTAGAAAAAAAGTATCAAATACAGACTAGGTTTATTTTGTACCTAGAGCATATACCTAGTTAGTAAATAGGGTGACATGCCCTTAGGAAGGGGTTAAGGGGGTAGTTTTTAAGTAAAACTCTACTTATCCATATAGTTATTAATTTTATCTGTATCGATAGCCTAGAAAAAAAGTATCAAGTACAGACTAGGTTTATTTTGTACCTAGAGCATATACCTAGTTAGTAAATAGGGTGACATGCCCTTAGCAAGGGGTTAAGGGGGTAGTTATTAAGTAAAACTCTACTTATCTATATAATAATTAATTTTGTCTGTATCGATAGCATAGAAAAAAAGTATCAAGTACAGACTAGGTTTGTTTTGTACCTAGAGCATATACCTAGTTAGTAAATAGGGTGACATGCCCTTAGCAAGGGGTTAAGGGGGTAGTTTTTAAGTAAAACTCTACTTATCCATATAATTATTAATTTTGTCTGTATCGATAGCCTAGAAAAAAAGTATCAAGTACAGACTAGGTTTATTTTGTACCTAGAGCATATACCTAGTTAGTAAATAGGGTGACATGCCCTTCGCAAGGGGTTAAGGGGTTAGTTTTTAAGTAAAACTCTACTTATCTATATAATTATTAATTTTGTCTGTATCGGTAGCCTAGAAAAAAAGTATCAACTACAGACTAGGTTTATTTTGTACCTAGAGCATATCTAGTTAGTAAATAGGGTGACATGCCCTAAGGAAGGGGTTAAGGGGGTAGTTTTTCAGTAAAACTCTACTTATCCATATAATTATTAATTTTGTCTGTATCGATAACCTAGAAAAAAAGTATCAAGTACAGACAAGGTTTATTTCGTACCTAGAGCATATACCTAGTCAGTAAATAGGGTGACATGCCCTTAGGAAGGGGTTAAGGGGGTAGTTTTTAAGTAAAACTCTACTTACAACTCTACTACTACTACAAAATAAACCTAGTCTGTACTTGATACTTTTTTTCTAGACTATCGATACAAACAAAATTAATAATTATATGCGTAAGTAGAGTTTTACTTAAAAACTTCCCCTTAACCCCTTGCTAAGGGCATGTCACCCTATTTACTAACTAGGTATATGCTCTAGGTACAAAATAAACCTAGTCTGTACTTGATACTTTTTTTCTAGGCTATCGATACAGACAAAATTAATAATTATATAGATAAGAAGAGTTTTACTTAAAAACTACCCCCTTAACCCCTTGCTAAGGGCATGTCACCCTATTTACTAACTAGGTATATGCTCTAGGTACAAAATAAACCTAGTCTGTAGTTGATACTTTTTTCTAGGCTATCGATACAGACAAAATTAATTATTATATAGATAAGTAGAGTTTTACTTAAAAACTACCCCCTTAACCCCTTCCTAAGGGCATGTCACCCTATTTACTAACTAGGTATATGCTCTAGGTACAAAATAAACCTAGTCTGTACTTGATACTTTTTTTATAGGCTATCGATACAGACAAAATTAATAATTATATAGATAAGTAGAGTTTTACTTAAAAACTACCCCCTTAACCCCTTCCTAAGGGCATGTCACCTTATTTAATAACTAGGTATATACTCTAGCTACAAAATAAACCTAGTCTGCACTTGATACTTTTTTTCCACGCTATTGATACAGACAAAATTAATAATTATATGGATAAGTAGAGTTTTACTTAAAAACTACCCCCTTAACCCCTTCCTAAGGGCATGTCACCCTATTTACTAACTAGGTATATGCTCTAGGTACAAAATAAACCTAGTCTGTACTTGATACTTTTTTTCTAGGCTATCGATACAGACAAAATTAATAATTATATAGATAAGTAGAGTTTTACTTAAAAACTACCCCCTTAACCCCTTGCTAAGGGCATGTCACCCTATTTACTAACTAGGTATATGCTCTAGAAAAAAAGTATCAAGTACAGACTAGGTTTATTTTGTACCTAGAGCATATACCTAGTTAGTAAATAGGGTGACATGCCCTTAGCAAGGGGTTAAGGGGGTAGTTATTAAGTAAAACTCTACTTATCTATATAATAATTAATTTTGTCTGTATCGATAGCATAGAAAAAAAGTATCAAGTACAGACTAGGTTTGTTTTGTACCTAGAGCATATACCTAGTTAGTAAATAGGGTGACATGCCCTTAGCAAGGGGTTAAGGGGGTAGTTTTTAAGTAAAACTCTACTTATCCATATAATTATTAATTTTGTCTGTATCGATAGCCTAGAAAAAAAGTATCAAGTACAGACTAGGTTTATTTTGTACCTAGAGCATATACCTAGTTAGTAAATAGGGTGACATGCCCTTAGCAAGGGGTTAAGGGGTTAGTTTTTAAGTAAAACTCTACTTATCCATATAATTATTAATTTTGTCTGTATCGATAACCTAGAAAATAAGTATCAAGTACAGACAAAGTTTATTTTGTACCTAGAGTATATACCTAGTCAGTAAATAGGGTGACATGCCCTTAGGAAGGGGTTAAGGGGGTAGTTTTTAAGTAAAACTCTACTTATCCATATAATTATTAATTTTGTCTGTATCGATAGCCTAGAAAAAAAGTATCAAGTACAGACTAGGTTTATTTTGTACCTAGAGCATATACCTAGTTAGTAAATAGGGTGACATGCCCTTAGGAAGGGGTTAAGGGGGTGATTTTTAGGTAAAACCCTACTTATCCATATAATTATTAATTTTGTCTGTATCGATAGCCTAGAAAAAAAGTATCAAATACAGACTAGGTTAATTTTATACCTAGAGCATATACCTAGTTAGTAAATAGGGTGACATGCCCTTAGGAAGGGGTTAAGGGGGTAGTTTTTAAGTAAAACTCTACTTATCCATATAGTTATTAATTTTATCTGTATCGATAGCCTAGAAAAAAAGTATCAAGTACAGACAAGGTTTATTTTGTACCTAGAGCATATACCTAGTTAGTAAATAGGTTGACATGCCCTTAGGAAGGGGTTAAGGAGGTGATTTTTAAATAAAACCCTACTTATCCATATAATTATTAATTTTGTCTGTATCGATAGCCTAGAAAAAAAGTATCAAATACAGACTAGGTTTATTTTGTACCTAGAGCATATACCTAGTTAGTAAATAGGGTGACATGCCCTTAGGAAGGGGTTAAGGGGGTAGTTTTTCAGTAAAACTCTACTTATCCATATAATTATTAATTTTGTCTGTATCGATAACCTAGAAAAAAAGTATCAAGTACAGACAAGGTTTATTTTGTACCTAGAGCATATACCTAGTCAGTAAATAGGGTGACATGCCCTTAGGAAGGGGTTAAGGGGGTAGTTTTTCAGTAAAACTCTACTTATCCATATAATTATTAATTTTGTCTGTATCGATAACCTAGAAAATAAGTATCAAGTACAGACAAGGTTTATTTTGTACCTAGAGCATATACCTAGTCAGTAAATAGGGTGACATGCCCTTAGGAAGGGGTTAAGGGGGTAGTTTTTAAGTAAAACTCTACTTATCCATATAATTATTAATTTTGTCTGTATCGATAGCCTAGAAAAAAAGTATCAAGTACAGACTAGGTTTATTTTGTACCTAGAGCATATACCTAGTTAGTAAATAGGGTGACATGCCCTTAGGAAGGGGTTAAGGGGGTGATTTTTAGGTAAAACCCTACTTATCTATATAATTATTAATTTTGTCTGTATCGATAGCCTAGAAAAAAAGTATCAAATACAGACTAGGTTTATTTTATACCTAGAGCATATACCTAGTTAGTAAATAGGGTGACATGCCCTTAGGAAGGGGTTAAGGGGGTAGTTTTTAAGTAAAACTCTACTTATCCATATAGTTATTAATTTTATCTGTATCGATAGCCTAGAAAAAAAGTATCAAGTACAGACTAGGTTTATTTTGTACCTAGAGCATATACCTAGTTAGTAAATAGGGTGACATGCCCTTAGGAAGGGGTTAAGGGGGTGATTTTTAAGTAAAACCCTACTTATCCATATAATTATTAATTTTGTCTGTATCGATAGCCTAGAAAAAAAGTATCAAATACAGACTAGGTTTATTTTGTACCTAGAGCATATACCTAGTTAGTAAATAGGGTGAAATGCCCTTAGGAAGGGGTTAAGGAGGTAGTTTTTCAGTAAAACTCTACTTATCCATATAATTATTAATTTTGTCTGTATCGATAACCTAGAAAAAAAGTATCAAGTACAGACAAGGTTTATTTTGTACCTAGAGCATATACCTAGTCAGTAAATAGGGTGACATGCCCTTAGGAAGGGGTTAAGGGGGTAGTTTTTAAGTAAAACTCTACTTATCCATATAATTATTAATTTTGTCTGTATCGATAGCCTAGAAAAAAAGTATCAAGTACAGACTAGGTTTATTTTGTACCTAGAGCATATACCTAGTTAGTAAATAGGGTGACATGCCCTTAGGAAGGGGTTAAGGGGGTAGTTTTTAAGTAAAACTCTGCTTATCCATATAGTTATTAATTTTATCTGTATCGATAGCCTAGAAAAAAAGTATCAAGTACAGACTAGGTTTATTTTGTACCTAGAGCATATACCTAGTTAGTAAATAGGGTGACATGCCCTTAGGAAGGGGTTAAGGGGGTGATTTTTAAGTAAAACCCTACTTATCCATATAATTATTAATTTTGTCTGTATCGATAGCCTAGAAAAAAAGTATCAAGTACAGACTAGGTTTATTTTGTACCTAGAGCATATACCTAGTTAGTAAATAGGGTGACATGCCCTTAGGAAGGGGTTAAGGGGGTAGTTTTTAGGTAAAACTCTACTTATCTATATAATAATTAATTTTGTCTGTATCGATAGCCTAGAAAAAAGTATCAACTACAGACTAGGTTTATTTTGTACCTAGAGCAAATACCTAGTTAGTAAATGTTGATACATATACATAGTTGATACTTTTTTTCTAGGCTACCGATACAGACAAAATTAATAATTATATAGATAAGTAGAGTTTTACTTAAAAACTAACCCCTTAACCCCTTGCTAAGGGCATGTCACCCTATTTACTAACTAGGTATATGCTCTAGGTACAAAATAAACCTAGTCTGTACTTGATACTTTTTTTCTAGACTATCGATACAAACAAAATTAATAATTATATGCGTAAGTAGAGTTTTACTTAAAAACTTCCCCTTAACCCCTTGCTAAGGGCATGTCACCCTATTTACTAACTAGGTATATGCTCTAGGTACAAAATAAACCTAGTCTGTACTTGATACTTTTTTTCTAGGCTATCGATACAGACAAAATTAATAATTATATAGATAAGTAGAGTTTTACTTAAAAACTACCCCCTTAACCCCTTGCTAAGGGCATGTCACCCTATTTACTAACTAGGTATATGCTCTAGGTACAAAATAAACCTAGTCTGTAGTTGATACTTTTTTCTAGGCTATCGATACAGACAAAATTAATTATTATATAGATAAGTAGAGTTTTACTTAAAAACTACCCCCTTAACCCCTTCCTAAGGGCATGTCACCCTATTTACTAACTAGGTATATGCTCTAGGTACAAAATAAACCTAGTCTGTACTTGATACTTTTTTTATAGGCTATCGATACAGACAAAATTAATAATTATATAGATAAGTAGAGTTTTACTTAAAAACTACCCCCTTAACCCCTTCCTAAGGGCATGTCACCTTATTTAATAACTAGGTATATACTCTAGCTACAAAATAAACCTAGTCTGCACTTGATACTTTTTTTCCACGCTATTGATACAGACAAAATTAATAATTATATGGATAAGTAGAGTTTTACTTAAAAACTACCCCCTTAACCCCTTCCTAAGGGCATGTCACCCTATTTACTAACTAGGTATATGCTCTAGGTACAAAATAAACCTAGTCTGTACTTGATACTTTTTTTCTAGGCTATCGATACAGACAAAATTAATAATTATATAGATAAGTAGAGTTTTACTTAAAAACTACCCCCTTAACCCCTTGCTAAGGGCATGTCACCCTATTTACTAACTAGGTATATGCTCTAGAAAAAAAGTATCAAGTACAGACTAGGTTTATTTTGTACCTAGAGCATATACCTAGTTAGTAAATAGGGTGACATGCCCTTAGCAAGGGGTTAAGGGGGTAGTTATTAAGTAAAACTCTACTTATCTATATAATAATTAATTTTGTCTGTATCGATAGCATAGAAAAAAAGTATCAAGTACAGACTAGGTTTGTTTTGTACCTAGAGCATATACCTAGTTAGTAAATAGGGTGACATGCCCTTAGCAAGGGGTTAAGGGGGTAGTTTTTAAGTAAAACTCTACTTATCCATATAATTATTAATTTTGTCTGTATCGATAGCCTAGAAAAAAAGTATCAAGTACAGACTAGGTTTATTTTGTACCTAGAGCATATACCTAGTTAGTAAATAGGGTGACATGCCCTTAGCAAGGGGTTAAGGGGTTAGTTTTTAAGTAAAACTCTACTTATCTATATAATTATTAATTTTGTCTGTATCGGTAGCCTAGAAAAAAAGTATCAACTACAGACTAGGTTTATTTTGTACCTAGAGCATATACCTAGTTAGTAAATAGGGTGATATGCCCTTAGGAAGGGGTTAAGGGGGTAGTTTTTCAGTAAAACTCTACTTATCCATATAATTATTAATTTTGTCTGTATCGATAACCTAGAAAAAAAGTATCAAGTACAGACAAGGTTTATTTCGTACCTAGAGCATATACCTAGTCAGTAAATAGGGTGACATGCCCTTAGGAAGGGGTTAAGGGGGTAGTTTTTAAGTAAAACTCTACTTATCCATATAATTATTAATTTTGTCTGTATCGATAGCCTAGAAAAAAAGTATCAAGTACAGACTAGGTTTATTTTGTACCTAGAGCATATACCTAGTTAGTAAATAGGGTGACATGCCCTTAGGAAGGGGTTAAGGGGGTGATTTTTAAGTAAAACCCTACTTATCCATATAATTATTAATTTTGTCTGTATCGATAGCCTAGAAAAAAAGTATCAAGTACAGACTAGGTTTATTTTGTACCTAGAGCATATACCTAGTTAGTAAATAGGGTGACATGCCCTTAGGAAGGGGTTAAGGGGGTAGTTTTTAGGTAAAACTCTACTTATCTATATAATAATTAATTTTGTCTGTATCGATAGCCTAGAAAAAAGTATCAACTACAGACTAGGTTTATTTTGTACCTAGAGCATATACCTAGTTAGTAAATGTTGATACATATACATAGTTGATACTTTTTTTCTATGCTACCGATACAGACAAAATTAATAATTATATAGATAAGTAGAGTTTTACTTAAAAACTAACCCCTTAACCCCTTGCTAAGGGCATGTCACCCTATTTACTAACTAGGTATATGCTCTAGGTACAAAATAAACCTAGTCTGTACTTGATACTTTTTTTCTAGACTATCGATACAAACAAAATTAATAATTATATGCGTAAGTAGAGTTTTACTTAAAAACTTCCCCTTAACCCCTTGCTAAGGGCATGTCACCCTATTTACTAACTAGGTACATGCTCTAGGTACAAAATAAACCTAGTCTGTACTTGATACTTTTTTTCTAGGCTATCGATACAGACAAAATTAATAATTATATAGATAAGTAGAGTTTTACTTAAAAACTACCCCCTTAACCCCTTGCTAAGGGCATGTCACCCTATTTACTAACTAGGTATATGCTCTAGGTACAAAATAAACCTAGTCTGTAGTTGATACTTTTTTCTAGGCTATCGATACAGACAAAATTAATTATTATATAGATAAGTAGAGTTTTACTTAAAAACTACCCCCTTAACCCCTTCCTAAGGGCATGTCACCCTATTTACTAACTAGGTATATGCTCTAGGTACAAAATAAACCTAGTCTGTACTTGATACTTTTTTTATAGGCTATCGATACAGACAAAATTAATAATTATATAGATAAGTAGAGTTTTACTTAAAAACTACCCCCTTAACCCCTTCCTAAGGGCATGTCACCTTATTTAATAACTAGGTATATACTCTAGCTACAAAATAAACCTAGTCTGCACTTGATACTTTTTTTCCACGCTATTGATACAGACAAAATTAATAATTATATGGATAAGTAGAGTTTTACTTA
Organism: Monopis laevigella; assembly: GCA_947458855.1. Taxonomy (NCBI): domain Eukaryota; kingdom Metazoa; phylum Arthropoda; class Insecta; order Lepidoptera; family Tineidae; genus Monopis; species Monopis laevigella. The sequence continues at coordinate 13,047,081 of OX381576.1, read as the reverse complement.
AAAACTACCCCCTTAACCCCTTCCTAAGGGCATGTCACCCTATTTACTAACTAGGTATATGCTCTAGGTACAAAATAAACCTAGTCTGTACTTGATACTTTTTTTCTAGGCTATCGATACAGACAAAATTAATAATTATATAGATAAGTAGAGTTTTACTTAAAAACTACCCCCTTAACCCCTTGCTAAGGGCATGTCACCCTATTTACTAACTAGGTATATGCTCTAGGTACAAAATAAACCTAGTCTGTACTTGATACTTTTTTTATAGGCTATCGATACAGACAAAATTAATAATTATATAGATAAGTAGAGTTTTACTTAAAAACTACCCCCTTAACCCCTTGCTAAGGGCATGTGACCCTATTTACTAACTAGGTATATGCTCTAGGTACAAAATAAACCTAGTCTGTACTTGATACTTTTTTTCTAGGCTATCGATACAGACAAAATTAATAATTATATAGATAAGTAGAGTTTTACTTAAAAACTACCCCCTTAACCCCTTGCTAAGGGCATGTCACCCTATTTACTAACTAGGTATATGCTCTAGGTACAAAATAAACCTAGTCTGTACTTGATACTTTTTTTCTAGGTTATCGATACAGACAAAATTAATTATTATATAGATAAGTAAAGTTTTTCTTAAAAACTACCCCCTTAACCCCTTGCTAAGGGCATGTCACCCTATTTACTAACTAGGTATATGCTCTTGGAACAAAATAAACCTAGTCTGTACTTGATACTTTTTTTATAGGCTATCGATACAGACAAAATTAATAATTATATGGATAAGTAGAGTTTTACTTAAAAACTTCCCCTTAACCCCTTCCTAAGGGCATGTCACCATATTTACTAACTAGGTATATGCTCTAGGTACAAAATAAACCTAGTCTGTACTTGATACTTTTTTTCTAGGCTATCGATACAGACAAAATTAATAATTATATAGATAAGTAGAGTTTTACTTAAAAACTACCCCCTTAATCCCTTGCTAAGGGCATGTCACCCTATTTACTAACTAGGTATATGCTCTAGGTACAAAATAAACCTAGTCTGTACTTGATACTTTTTTTATAGGCTATCGATACAGACAAAATTAATAATTATATAGATAAGTAGAGTTTTACTTAAAAACTACCCCCTTAACCCCTTGCTAAGGGCATGTGACCCTATTTACTAACTAGGTATATGCTCTAGGTACAAAATAAACCTAGTCTGTACTTGATACTTTTTTTCTAGGCTATCGATACAGACAAAATTAATAATTATATAGATAAGTAGAGTTTTACTTAAAAACTACCCCCTTAACCCCTTGCTAAGGGCATGTCACCCTATTTACTAACTAGGTATATGCTCTAGGTACAAAATAAACCTAGTCTGTAGTTGATACTTTTTTCTAGGCTATCGATACAGACAAAATTAATTATTATATAGATAAGTAGAGTTTTACTTAAAAACTACCCCCTTAACCCCTTGCTAAGGGCATGTCACCCTATTTACTAACTAGGTATATGCTCTAGGTACAAAATAAACCTAGTCTGTAGTTGATACTTTTTTCTAGGCTATCGATACAGACAAAATTAATAATTATATAGATAAGTAGAGTTTTACTTAAAAACTACCCCCTTAACCCCTTGCTAAGGGCATGTCACCCTATTTACTAACTAGGTATATGCTCTAGGTACAAAATAAACCTAGTCTGTACTTGATACTTTTTTTCTAGGCTATCGATCGATACAGACAAAATTAATTATTATATAGATAAGTAGAGTTTTTCTTAAAAACTACCCCCTTAACCCCTTGCTAAGGGCATGTCACCCTATTTACTAACTAGGTATATGCTCTAGGTACAAAATAAACCTAGTCTGTACTTGATACTTTTTTTCTAGGCTATCGATACAGACAAAATTAATAATTATATAGATAAGTAGAGTTTTACTTAAAAACTACCCCCTTAACCCCTTGCTAAGGGCATGTCACCCTATTTACTAACTAGGTATATGCTCTAGGTACAAAATAAACCTAGTCTGTACTTGATACTTTTTTTCTAGGCTATCGATCGATACAGACAAAATTAATTATTATATAGATAAGTAGAGTTTTTCTTAAAAACTACCCCCTTAACCCCTTGCTAAGAGCATGTCACCCTATTTACTAACTAGGTATATGCTCTAGGTACAAAATAAACCTAGTCTGTACTTGATACTTTTTTTCTAGGCTATCGATACAGACAAAATTAATAATTATATAGATAAGTAGAGTTTTACTTAAAAACTACCCCCTTAACCCCTTGCTAAGGGCATGTCACCCTATTTACTAACTAGGTATATGCTCTAGGTACAAAATAAACCTAGTCTGTAGTTGATACTTTTTTCTAGGCTATCGATACAGACAAAATTAATTATTATATAGATAAGTAGAGTTTTACTTAAAAACTACCCCCTTAACCCCTTGCTAAGGGCATGTCACCCTATTTACTAACTAGGTATATGCTCTAGGTACAAAATAAACCTAGTCTGTACTTGATACTTTTTTTATAGACTATCGATACAGATAAAATTAATAATTATATAGATAAGTAGAGTTTTACTTAAAAACTACCCCCTTAACCCCTTCCTAAGGGCATGTCACCTTATTTAATAACTAGGTATATACTCTAGCTACAAAATAAACCTAGTCTGCACTTGATACTTTTTTTCCACGCTATTGATACAGACAAAATTAATAATTATATGGATAAGTAGAGTTTTACTTAAAAACTACCCCCTTAACCCCTTCCTAAGGGCATGTCACCCTATTTACTAACTAGGTATATGCTCTAGGTACAAAATAAACCTAGTCTGTACTTGATACTTTTTTTCTAGGCTATCGATACAGACAAAATTAATAATTATATAGATAAGTAGAGTTTTACTTAAAAACTACCCCCTTAACCCCTTGCTAAGGGCATGTCACCCTATTTACTAACTAGGTATATGCTCTAGGTACAAAATAAACCTAGTCTGTAGTTGATACTTTTTTCTAGGCTATCGATACAGACAAAATTAATTATTATATAGATAAGTAGAGTTTTACTTAAAAACTACCCCCTTAACCCCTTCCTAAGGACATGTCACCCTATTTACTAACTAGGTATATGCTCTAGGTACAAAATAAACCTAGTCTGTACTTGATACTTTTTTTATAGACTATCGATACAGACAAAATTAATAATTATATAGATAAGTAGAGTTTTACTTAAAAACTACCCCTTAACCCCTTCCTAAGGGCATGTCACCTTATTTAATAACTAGGTATATACTCTAGCTACAAAATAAACCTAGTCTGCACTTGATACTTTTTTTCCACGCTATTGATACAGACAAAATTAATAATTATATGGATAAGTAGAGTTTTACTTAAAAACTACCCCCTTAACCCCTTCCTAAGGGCATGTCACCCTATTTACTAACTAGGTATATGCTCTAGGTACAAAATAAACCTAGTCTGTACTTGATACTTTTTTTCTAGGCTATCGATACAGACAAAATTAATAATTATATAGATAAGTAGAGTTTTACTTAAAAACTACCCCCTTAACCCCTTGCTAAGGGCATGTCACCCTATTTACTAACTAGGTATATGCTCTAGGTACAAAATAAACCTAGTCTGTACTTGATACTTTTTTTATAGGCTATCGATACAGACAAAATTAATAATTATATAGATAAGTAGAGTTTTACTTAAAAACTACCCCCTTAACCCCTTGCTAAGGGCATGTGACCCTATTTACTAACTAGGTATATGCTCTAGGTACAAAATAAACCTAGTCTGTACTTGATACTTTTTTTGTAGGCTATCGATACAGACAAAATTAATAATTATATAGATAAGTAGAGTTTTACTTAAAAACTTCCCCTTAACCTTTTCCTAAGGGCATGTCACCCTATTTACTAACTAGGTATATGCTCTAGGTACAAAATAAACCTAGTCTGTACTTGATACTTTTTTTCTAGGTTATCGATACAGACAAAATTAATTATTATATAGATAAGTAGAGTTTTTCTTAAAAACTACCCCCTTAACCCCTTGCTAAGGGCATGTCACCCTATTTACTAACTAGGTATATGCTCTTGGAACAAAATAAACCTAGTCTGTACTTAATACTTTTTTTATAGGCTATCGATACAGACAAAATTAATAATTATATGGATAAGTAGAGTTTTACTTAAAAACTACCCCCTTAACCCCTTCCTAAGTGCATGTCACCCTATTTACTAACTAGGTATATGCTCTAGGTACAAAATAAACCTAGTCTGTACTTGATACTTTTTTTCTAGGCTATCGATCGATACAGACAAAATTAATTATTATATAGATAAGTAGAGTTTTTCTTAAAAACTACCCCCTTAACCCCTTGCTAAGGGCATGTCACCCTATTTACTAACTAGGTATATGCTCTAGGTACAAAATAAACCTAGTCTGTACTTGATACTTTTTTTCTAGACTATCGATACAAACAAAATTAATAATTATATGCGTAAGTAGAGTTTTACTTAAAAACTTCCCCTTAACCCCTTGCTAAGGGCATGTCACCCTATTTACTAACTAGGTATATGCTCTAGGTACAAAATAAACCTAGTCTGTACTTGATACTTTTTTTCTAGGCTATCGATCGATACAGACAAAATTAATTATTATATAGATAAGTAGAGTTTTACTTAAAAACTACCCCCTTAACCCCTTGCTAAAGGCATGTCACCCTATTTACTAACTAGGTATATGCTCTAGGTACAAAATAAACCTAGTCTGTACTTGATACTTTTTTTCTAGACTATCGATACAAACAAAATTAATAATTATATGCGTAAGTAGAGTTTTACTTAAAAACTTCCCCTTAACCCCTTGCTAAGGGAATGTCACCCTATTTACTAACTAGGTATATGCTCTAGGTACAAAATAAACCTAGTCTGTACTTGATACTTTTTTTCTAGGCTATCGATACAGACAAAATTAATAATTATATAGATAAGTAGAGTTTTACTTAAAAACTACCCCCTTAACCCCTTGCTAAGGGCATGTCACCCTATTTACTAACTAGGTATATGCTCTAGGTACAAAATAAACCTAGTCTGTACTTGATACTTTTTTTCTAGGCTATCGATCGATACAGACAAAATTAATTATTATATAGATAAGTAGGGTTTTACTTAAAAACTACCCCCTTAACCCCTTGCTAAGGGCATGTCACCCTATTTACTATCTAGGTATATGCTCTAGGTACAAAATAAACCTAGTCTGTACTTGATACTTTTTTTCTAGGCTATCAATACAGACAAAATTAATAATTATATGGATAAGTAGAGTTTTACTTAAAAACTTCCCCTTAACCCCTTCCTAAGGGCATGTCACCATATTTACTAACTAGGTATATGCTCTAGGTACAAAATAAACCTAGTCTGTACTTGATACTTTTTTTCTAGGCTATCGATACAGACAAAATTAATAATTATATAGATAAGTAGAGTTTTACTTAAAAACTACACCCTTAACCCCTTGCTAAGGGCATGTCACCCTATTTACTAACTAGGTATATGCTCTAGGTACAAAATAAACCTAGTCTGTACTTGATACTTTTTTTATAGGCTATCGATACAGACAAAATTAATAATTATATAGATAAGTAGAGTTTTACTTAAAAACTACCCCCTGAACCCCTTGCTAAGGGCATGTGACCCTATTTACTAACTAGGTATATGCTCTAGGTACAAAATAAACCTAGTCTGTACTTGATACTTTTTTTCTAGGCTATCGATACAGACAAAATTAATAATTATATAGATAAGTAGAGTTTTACTTAAAAACTACCCCCTCAACCCCTTCCTAAGGGCATGTCACCCTATTTACTAACTAGGTACATGCTTTAGGTACAAAATAAACCTAGTCTGTACTTGATACTTTTTTTCTAGGCTATCGATACAGACAAAATTAATAATTATATAGATAAGTAGAGTTTTACTTAAAAACTTCCCCTTAACCTTTTCCTAAGGGCATGTCACCCTATTTACTAACTAGGTATATGCTCTAGGTACAAAATAAACCTAGTCTGTACTTGATACTTTTTTTCTAGGTTATCGATACAGACAAAATTAATTATTATATAGATAAGTAGAGTTTTTCTTAAAAACTACCCCCTTAACCCCTTGCTAAGGGCATGTCACCCTATTTACTAACTAGGTATATGCTCTTGGAACAAATAAAACCTAGTCTGTACTTGATACTTTTTTTATAGGCTATCGATACAGACAAAATTAATAATTATATGGATAAGTAGAGTTTTACTTAAAAACTACCCCCTTAACCCCTTCCTAAGTGCATGTCACCCTATTTACTAACTAGGTATATGCTCTAGGTACAAAATAAACCTAGTCTGTACTTGATACTTTTTTTCTAGGCTATCGATCGATACAGACAAAATTAATTATTATATAGATAAGTAGAGTTTTTCTTAAAAACTACCCCCTTAACCCCTTGCTAAGGGCATATCACCCTATTTACTAACTAGGTATATGCTCTTGGAACAAAATCCTATTTACTAACTAGGTATATGCTCTAGGTACAAAATAAACCTAGTCTGTACTTGATACTTTTTTTCTAGGCTATCGATACAGACAAAATTAATAATTATATAGATAAGTAGAGTTTTACTTAAAAACTACCCCCTTAACCCCTTGCTAAGGGCATGTCACCCTATTTACTAACTAGGTATATGCTCTTGGAACAAAATAAACCTAGTCTGTACTTGATACTTTTTTTATAGGCTATCGATACAGACAAAATTAATAATTATATGGATAAGTAGAGTTTTACTTAAAAACTACCCCCTTAACCCCTTCCTAAGTGCATGTCACCCTATTTACTAACTAGGTATATGCTCTAGGTACAAAATAAACCTAGTCTGTACTTGATACTTTTTTTCTAGGCTATCGATCGATACAGACAAAATTAATTATTATATAGATAAGTAGAGTTTTTCTTAAAAACTACCCCCTTAACCCCTTGCTAAGGGCATGTCACCCTATTTACTAACTAGGTATATGCTCTAGGTACAAAATAAACCTAGTCTGTACTTGATACTTTTTTTCTAGACTATCGATACAAACAAAATTAATAATTATATGCGTAAGTAGAGTTTTACTTAAAAACTTCCCCTTAACCCCTTGCTAAGGGCATGTCACCCTATTTACTAACTAGGTATATGCTCTAGGTACAAAATAAACCTAGTCTGTACTTGATACTTTTTTTCTAGGCTATCGATCGATACAGACAAAATTAATTATTATATAGATAAGTAGAGTTTTACTTAAAAACTACCCCCTTAACCCCTTGCTAAAGGCATGTCACCCTATTTACTAACTAGGTATATGCTCTAGGTACAAAATAAACCTAGTCTGTACTTGATACTTTTTTTCTAGACTATCGATACAAACAAAATTAATAATTATATGCGTAAGTAGAGTTTTACTTAAAAACTTCCCCTTAACCCCTTGCTAAGGGAATGTCACCCTATTTACTAACTAGGTATATGCTCTAGGTACAAAATAAACCTAGTCTGTACTTGATACTTTTTTTCTAGGCTATCGATACAGACAAAATTAATAATTATATAGATAAGTAGAGTTTTACTTAAAAACTACCCCCTTAACCCCTTGCTAAGGGCATGTCACCCTATTTACTAACTAGGTATATGCTCTAGGTACAAAATAAACCTAGTCTGTACTTGATACTTTTTTTCTAGGCTATCGATCGATACAGACAAAATTAATTATTATATAGATAAGTAGGGTTTTACTTAAAAACTACCCCCTTAACCCCTTGCTAAGGGCATGTCACCCTATTTACTATCTAGGTATATGCTCTAGGTACAAAATAAACCTAGTCTGTACTTGATACTTTTTTTCTAGGCTATCAATACAGACAAAATTAATAATTATATGGATAAGTAGAGTTTTACTTAAAAACTTCCCCTTAACCCCTTCCTAAGGGCATGTCACCATATTTACTAACTAGGTATATGCTCTAGGTACAAAATAAACCTAGTCTGTACTTGATACTTTTTTTCTAGGCTATCGATACAGACAAAATTAATAATTATATGGATAAGTAGAGTTTTACTTAAAAACTACCCCCTTAACCCCTTCCTAAGGGCATGTCACCCTATTTACTAACTAGGTATATGCTCTAGGTACAAAATAAACCTAGTCTGTACTTGATACTTTTTTTCTAGGCTATCGATACAGACAAAATTAATAATTATATAGATAAGTAGAGTTTTACTTAAAAACTACCCCCTCAACCCCTTCCTAAGGGCATGTCACCCTATTTACTAACTAGGTACATGCTTTAGGTACAAAATAAACCTAGTCTGTACTTGATACTTTTTTTCTAGGCTATCGATACAGACAAAATTAATAATTATATAGATAAGTAGAGTTTTACTTAAAAACTTCCCCTTAACCTTTTCCTAAGGGCATGTCACCCTATTTACTAACTAGGTATATGCTCTAGGTACAAAATAAACCTAGTCTGTACTTGATACTTTTTTTCTAGGTTATCGATACAGACAAAATTAATTATTATATAGATAAGTAGAGTTTTTCTTAAAAACTACCCCCTTAACCCCTTGCTAAGGGCATGTCACCCTATTTACTAACTAGGTATATGCTCTTGGAACAAATAAAACCTAGTCTGTACTTGATACTTTTTTTATAGGCTATCGATACAGACAAAATTAATAATTATATGGATAAGTAGAGTTTTACTTAAAAACTACCCCCTTAACCCCTTCCTAAGTGCATGTCACCCTATTTACTAACTAGGTATATGCTCTAGGTACAAAATAAACCTAGTCTGTACTTGATACTTTTTTTCTAGGCTATCGATCGATACAGACAAAATTAATTATTATATAGATAAGTAGAGTTTTTCTTAAAAACTACCCCCTTAACCCCTTGCTAAGGGCATATCACCCTATTTACTAACTAGGTATATGCTCTTGGAACAAAATCCTATTTACTAACTAGGTATATGCTCTAGGTACAAAATAAACCTAGTCTGTACTTGATACTTTTTTTCTAGGCTATCGATACAGACAAAATTAATAATTATATAGATAAGTAGAGTTTTACTTAAAAACTACCCCCTTAACCCCTTGCTAAGGGCATGTCACCCTATTTACTAACTAGGTATATGCTCTTGGAACAAAATAAACCTAGTCTGTACTTGATACTTTTTTTATAGGCTATCGATACAGACAAAATTAATAATTATATGGATAAGTAGAGTTTTACTTAAAAACTACCCCCTTAACCCCTTCCTAAGTGCATGTCACCCTATTTACTAACTAGGTATATGCTCTAGGTACAAAATAAACCTAGTCTGTACTTGATACTTTTTTTCTAGGCTATCGATCGATACAGACAAAATTAATTATTATATAGATAAGTAGAGTTTTTCTTAAAAACTACCCCCTTAACCCCTTGCTAAGGGCATGTCACCCTATTTACTAACTAGGTATATGCTCTAGGTACAAAATAAACCTAGTCTGTACTTGATACTTTTTTTCTAGACTATCGATACAAACAAAATTAATAATTATATGCGTAAGTAGAGTTTTACTTAAAAACTTCCCCTTAACCCCTTGCTAAGGGCATGTCACCCTATTTACTAACTAGGTATATGCTCTAGGTACAAAATAAACCTAGTCTGTACTTGATACTTTTTTTCTAGGCTATCGATCGATACAGACAAAATTAATTATTATATAGATAAGTAGAGTTTTACTTAAAAACTACCCCCTTAACCCCTTGCTAAAGGCATGTCACCCTATTTACTAACTAGGTATATGCTCTAGGTACAAAATAAACCTAGTCTGTACTTGATACTTTTTTTCTAGACTATCGATACAAACAAAATTAATAATTATATGCGTAAGTAGAGTTTTACTTAAAAACTTCCCCTTAACCCCTTGCTAAGGGAATGTCACCCTATTTACTAACTAGGTATATGCTCTAGGTACAAAATAAACCTAGTCTGTACTTGATACTTTTTTTCTAGGCTATCGATACAGACAAAATTAATAATTATATAGATAAGTAGAGTTTTACTTAAAAACTACCCCCTTAACCCCTTGCTAAGGGCATGTCACCCTATTTACTAACTAGGTATATGCTCTAGGTACAAAATAAACCTAGTCTGTACTTGATACTTTTTTTCTAGGCTATCGATCGATACAGACAAAATTAATTATTATATAGATAAGTAGGGTTTTACTTAAAAACTACCCCCTTAACCCCTTGCTAAGGGCATGTCACCCTATTTACTATCTAGGTATATGCTCTAGGTACAAAATAAACCTAGTCTGTACTTGATACTTTTTTTCTAGGCTATCAATACAGACAAAATTAATAATTATATGGATAAGTAGAGTTTTACTTAAAAACTTCCCCTTAACCCCTTCCTAAGGGCATGTCACCATATTTACTAACTAGGTATATGCTCTAGGTACAAAATAAACCTAGTCTGTACTTGATACTTTTTTTCTAGGCTATCGATACAGACAAAATTAATAATTATATGGATAAGTAGAGTTTTACTTAAAAACTACCCCCTTAACCCCTTCCTAAGGGCATGTCACCCTATTTACTAACTAGGTATATGCTCTAGGTATAAAATTAATCTAGTCTGTACTTGATACTTTTTTTCTAGGCCATCGATACAGACAAAATTATTCATTATATGGAAAAGTAGAGTTTTACTTCAAACCCACTCCCTTAATCCTTTCCTAAGGACATGCCACTCTAGTTACTAACTAGACATATGATTTAGGTACAAAATTATATGTCAAAATGTACATAATAGTTAATCTAAGGATGGTTTAAATCTGACTTCTTAAATTGGTCGGGTTATAATTGGCCGCTAACTTTGGCCGCCAACTTCACACTGCTCGCTTTGGAGCGCCAATTTAACCTCCCTGTAGGGTTTCATTGCCAGCTCGCCATAGCCAATGTTATTCTGAGTCTACCAATAAATGGCCAGCTCGTCGCGCGTTTTATATTGACTCCATAACAGTTTTATAAGTTGGTATAGTAGAATTGGAACCGTTAGCTTAATGTGTTCCTAAAAACATTATAATGGTGTTGTCAAGCAAATGGACATTGTTTTATTGCATTACCCATTACTACTACATTGTAGTACTAATTGAATTTGAACCCGGATCCAAAAACTTATTTATATAGTATTTCTAATGGCGTTAAGGTAAGGACCTTGGAAGACACTGTATCCTGCTGAATACAGCTTAAGCTAGTACGGGAGACAGGGTTACAAAAATATGTTTACTTTTTTGACTTGTCAATAGCTTTTAAGTTACTCTATAAGACAATATGTATTTGTATTAAATAGCTGATAGTTTTCTGGAAATAAATAAATAAATAAAATAAAACTTAAAAAGTGTAGTAAAGTAAAGTAATAAAACCCTCATTGAAAACAGGTTTAGTAAATAATAAATATTATATTATTAGGAGGATCACCTATTTAATCGAGATAAACGCGCCTTGGTCGACCACCTTATTCACTAACATTCTCGATTTTTGTTTTATAAATTGTTTTAGTTATTCGTTCATCACTCATACGTTCAACGTGGCCGAACTTATGAAACTGAAAAAGGGACAAATTCGCAGTCTCCGAAATAGACGTATGAGAAGATGTATGAATGTTGAGGAAGCTAGTGAAGTATGTAGGGATCGTACGAAGTGGCGTACATTGCTCTCTGCTTACCCTATAACTGGGATACAGGCATGATGGTATGTACCTATGTATGTATATGTATATTATTAGGACTTTCATGTATATATTGGTCACAAACCGTACAACAGTAACATGTGTATCATCACGGGTGCCTTACGGCGCCCAAGACCGCCTAGACGGCCCCAGGGTACCCAGCGGAGGGGTTTAAATCCCACCTTGTCGTAGCCGATGGTATGAGTCTACACCGAACAAGTGGCTAGCTCATCGCGATGTTTTTGAATAGACTCAATAACCCATCCATAAACAGTTTCACAAGTTGGTATAGTGAAACCGGGACCGACAGCTTAACGTGCTCTCCGAGGCACTATAGTGGTGTTGTCAAACAACACTACTATAACTACCAGTAATATATTATACAATTTAAAAACACCCACACTAGTAAAGACTACAGAAAGACGTAAGCACTAATATTGTTTTCCTCGAACCCACGACCTTTGCACACAATGAATTTTAAAGTCGACTATGTCATGCCTTTCTTTTACTTATTTATATTATCCCAATACATCGGCATAAAATGTGATCCATTTACTAGAGTTTACTAGACAATGGTGTACAACTACTTTCAGAATACATTGTTACTGTCTGAGCAGTAAAAACGACAATAGCTTTAGATGCTTTCTAATATATCTCCTACAATGTAATCGGAGAAAATTGAAAAAAGAAATATACGATTATGTCCTTATCGTATGTTATTGGACAACACAGAACTGTTTTTTAGACAAAAAATAATAATAGAATAAAACATTGTATGAGTATCTTATTAAGGCGCTATACGAAAAAATTACATGTAAAAAGGAGTGGCTTAACTTAATTTAGAATAAATCATATTTAATACTTTTACATATAATCCTAAACAGAGTTTAATGAAATTTACACAAGAGTAAAATCAAAAATTAATAAAAGACGATAAAGTAAAAACTATAAATATATTATCGTCTTTAACTATAGAATTTATATCTTATTACCTTATTCTTAAATATAGATTTTTTTAACTAGTTTAGATTATAATATATACATATATTAGTCATTAATTGTGCGATATTTAAAGATTATAATATATACATATATTAGTCATTAATTGTGCGATATTTAAATGTCAGCAATGACTTTGATATCACCAGTGAGTAAAATTTCACCGATTGTTAGGAAGTCACTATTTATCAAAGGTCGCGTTTCGTTACACGAAGAAAAATTTTTTTGCTGTTCTTGTTTTTCATAATAAATCCACTTCATGATAAAGAAACATTATCACTGGTTACATTATTTACGAGTAGTAGAAGGCACTCGTATTAATATCATAGGTGAGATATTTTAGTCAACCGATGACATTCAACTATTTTGACTGTTAAATGATATTTAGTCGATATTCAAAATTCACAGGTCTAGTATTCAAAATGGGTTGTTACGTTTTTTTTTCGGAGGAAATCTCAAATATATATAATGAATATGTCAAACTTGTATTTGTTGTAGTGATTGATATTCACAAATTCATTAACCGCATTTTTTTTCGGTAAACGCCTTAATTAAGTACGGACACAAAAGAAACTAGAAGAATTTCGTACAATGACCCGAAACAACTTATCTACATCACTCGCACACAAACCAATGATGACATGATGAAATTATAAAACTTAAATCAAGTATTTATTTCTATAAATTAAAACCTACATGATGAGTTTAAGCTAACGATCTCTGACAAAAAATGTCACTTAAAAGTAAAGTTTATCTCAGAGTTTCATTATTTTATTTATTCCCATTTACCTATATAACAAAATCATTATATATATATATATATATAACAAAACAACAACAGACAGACAGACAGGCTAAACTAAGCTTTTCAAACATAACAATGTAATATTTTAGTTAAAAGATAAAAAAACTGGTTAAAACAAACAGAAAGCTCAAACTTTTTCATTTGATTAAAGTTTTAACTGGTAATAAAAACAAGTAAAACCTTTTGTGACAAGTTGAATCGAAATCGTAACATTTTTATGTAGCAACCAAGTTTAGTATTTATTTTGATATAACAATGTAACTTATTGAATTACACAATTTATTTAAGTAGGATGGATATTACAATAATATACCTACATTATTTAATAGGGTTGACGAAGTTCAACCGACTGTGAGATTACCCGCTTGAATTTTGTTTAGTACAGTGTACCTACCTCCCTAATTTTATTTTTAACGTATGGTGGTACGCGTGACGGTTGAATTTTCTTTCATCGCGACAACTTAGGAAAATGGTGAGTTAACCATTTTCCTTCAGATGAAGTCTAGATATTCGTTTTTTGCCCTTTGGCAGGAAAACGGTTTTAGGTGTTGATATAAAAAGTCTGTCTTTAATATTTTTTTTTAGGACTGATTTATTCGACCGTTAAATTGTAACGAGCACTGTTATTTTCTCATTCTTAAAAATTTAATCATTCTTCATATAAGTTATGTGTTGAATAGCTTTATCTGACGATTGAAAAATCGGCCCTTAATGAAAAATAATAATATAATAAAAAGGGGAAAGAATATATAAAAAAATAATATAATAAAAAGTTTATATTAACAATAATATGCAGAAAATTTTACACATATACATTATATTGCCTGGTTAAAAACTAGCTTAGTTAGTGACCAGGCAATATAACATATTTTATAAACACCCAGACCATAGCAAACTGTTAAGAAAAACGTATTAATATTATTTTGCCCTGAGTAGGAATAGAACCAATGTCCTCCGAATACAACGCCAACCTAGCGCGGCGCAGCACAACCATTAATTAGTCCGCGAAGGCAATCAATTGATCCAGTTAGATTACGTTAAGTAAGTTAAACTTCGCTTGTTAAGACACATAGATGCAATCCTATCCGAAGACCAATTCAAATTCTGTATGTTTTCCTGTATAATACTTATTATGCAGGGAAATACCAGTATAATAGTTATTATACATGGAATCATTCCGGATTTAAATTGGTGCCTAATCTAGATTTGGGACCTTTATTATGGCTACCAAACAATAAGCTTTATCATTAATCAGCTGATGTCAGGAACTTCATGTGCGTGTTATTATATAAAGAAACTATTTCCATAGTTTTTTAGGATATATTAAGTAAATATGTTACGGTTACCATAGCTTACTACTCAAAGAATCACTGCCATGATATAAAGTTGCCTGCGTTGCATAATTAATTAAAAATACCAATTTATGTATAACTACCAATAAAAAACTACCGCTGCTAAAAAGGTGACATAAAATACGACAAAAAAATAAACAAGTAAAAATATAATCGAAAATATTTCAATGCAGTTTTATATCATTGTAGTATAACCAACTTTGCTTTATATAAATATATATAACACTTCTTTCTCTAGTGTATTTAAAATATTTTCTTAAGAGACTCCTTAAACACAAGCAGCTGAGATACAGGGGTATCTCAGCTCTCTGTAGTATAAAATTAATATAGCTATTCAACAAAAAAAAACTGCATATAATTCTGTCTAATAGTTTTAAAATGTTGTCTGTACAATCAAACAGACAGACACAAATTTTAAAAATGATAGATTGTTGTTCTATTTCCAATTTAAAGTCCATCCCGCCATTTTTTTTTTATCAATTAATAATTATTATGGGACTAGCACAACAGCATCGATAGGCTCGATAAATCGACAAAATCGATAATAATAATAATAAATCGATTTTATGAATGTTCATTCATAAACTTCATTTTATCGACTGTCAAACTATATCGACGTATAATCTAACCACGTCAGGCTCGGCTAAGCCCCTGTATATATCTGTTATTTTATTTATTAAATTTTGATTCTCTTTTGTTCACAGCTACGGTGGTATCCAACATTGCTCTGCTTATCTGTAGCAGTTTCGGAGTGTTGACATGTTTTGGCATGTTCTACGGATTGCTTAAAGTAAGTTTTTTGTGTGAATACTAAAATTTGCAAGACCGACTCATTTTGATGACCACTACCGATAGCCGTTAAACTACCTTGTTATGTTTTGGCATCAGTCTGTGGTTTCATCGATTTTCAGAAAACTATATCACCTATATATTTATACTCGTCATCGCAGTCCGTTTCGTAACCATATCATTTAGCCAGAATAGAGGGGACCAATACTGTTGTTATATAGTTTTAATTCGTATCTGTTCGTGGATTTAAGATCTGCTTACCACCAGATATAATGATGATAATAAATTGATAGAAATTACCTTAAATATTATAAAATGCTCAAATATACCTATTTACTAATTAACCCAAACTTTATCTTAGTTTGCAAAAGAAAAACCTACATTCTTCCATTCGGAAAGCGTAAGAAAAGCAAAAAAAAAAAACAATCGATAAAATCATTGATACGGACTTTCTTATAAGTCATATATAGGCACAAAACTACAAAATTGGAACTCCATAACATTTTACAATAACAATATTAACCAAATAAAATTTTGTATGTAATTTAAAAAAAAAAAACGTTTTCTTTATTTTGAAAGTTTTATTTCAGTAAAATTTGATATCTTACATCCATGTTTTGCTCATTTTCTTACCCAGCGGCCTATTCTGTTTCTTGGAAAGGTGACGTTACATTGTCTATTAACGCAATCCTTTGCTGTACAATTGACACCATACGAAAGGCAAAAAAAAAATTAAGGGAAAAGCATCTTTAAAACAAGCGAATGAAGTGAAGCGAAGCTTTTCTGTTTTTTTTTGTTTTTTTTTTATAAATATTATTTATTTATTTCAGCAATACAATGTACATAAGAGTGAGCTTATCAAACGTTACACTAACTGTCGTGATGAGTGATTTACATTACAAGTTGTTTACAATAGTTTTCTTGCCTACCTACAAAAAATGGTTAAAATTATTATGCATCTATGAACATACAAGCACGGGGATATGTACACCAGACACACCAGTTGCATGGAGCCATGCATGTACATGCACGGTTATTGATATTTATATCAGTTATTGTTGGTTAGACCTTGCACTTAAAAGAAACCGCTTAGGTCCCTAGTTCGAATCCCGGTGTGTACCAATGAGTTTTTAATTTAAAAATGTATGTACATTTGTTTGACAACACCACTATAGTGCCTCAGAGAGAACGTTAAGCTATCGATCCCGGCTTCACTATACCAACTTGTGAAACTGTTTTTAGATGGGTTATTGAGTCTATGCAAAACATCGCGACGAGCTAGCCACTTGTTCGGTGTAGACTTGTAGTGCTCGTGTAGTGCATCGGCTACAACGAGGTGGGATTAAAACCCCTCCCTGGGGCCGTCTAGACGGTCTCGGGCGCCGTAGGGCACCCATGATGATATGTATGTATGTATTGTTGGATTAATCAATATAATTGTTAAAGTATATCGTTATTTTGACAAGCTAACGTTTCCGTTATAAGTAACAGAATATGACCACAGCGGTCACATCAGATTGTCAAAATAACGAATTCCGCTAATAGCGCGCTCTCCTCCAATTAGAGTAGCTTTTTAGCCTTCGCTGATTGGAGGAGAGAGCACTAATAACGGAAATCGTTATTTTGACCAGATGGTCAAAAACGGTCACGTTATAAGAAAGAAACAGAATGTGGCCGCTGGGCTCTGAAATTTAACGAAGTACAATATTTATATACATATTGTATATATCTTATTTAAACAATTTTTCCCTGATTCATAATATATTTTTATGTAGCGACATTAAAATTACTCGATTATGTCGAAAGAAGTTGTTTAATAAAAAATACAGCTATTATTTGGCTAAAGTCTAGGTTAAAGTTTGACAGTTTAAAGAAATCTTAGAGCAAATAATAAAATTAGTTTTTCCGAACAAAAATTCAATTTAAAATTTTCATGTCTATTCATTCTTTGTTACTCGAGTAACAGAATGTAACATGAAATGACATACAATTAATAGTTTTGACAGCTTTGAGCTCCATAGTTCGGGATCAATTTACTTTTGTATGAAACGTTTTACTATTCGTTGATTTTTTTATAATTCAAATTTCAATGTTTATACTGAGTGTTTTAAATCAAACAAAATATGATTTCCTATGATAAAAATAATAAAATACGTACTATTTCTTTTTAGTATATTAAAGTACAAAAACGGTCTACAAATTACTTAACTGTTATATTAAACGTCACTTATCTAAAGGTATTTTATTAGCTTAAAACGAAGACAATACCTACGTAGTTGTTTGAGTAATTTTATCCATATATAGGCGTTCATATGATAATTAGTTTTTTAGGATATGTTATGAAGAAAACATTTTTTTAAATGGATTTTATAAGTTTATTGAAATGTATTCAGTAAACTTATAAACTTTGCCACTTTAAAAAAATACACGCAGTATATTTGATTAAATTATATTTGTAATAGGCAGTCAATTTGCAATTTTTGCTTATGTCATAAATAATAGGATAACATGCTATAACCAATACCACTTTTTTTAAATAAAATTTAATATTATAACTCACACCGGTAAACATTCTATAGATAATAATGAAAAATATATCTACATTTTTAATAGCGTTTTTAAACCCATTCTTTTCTTTCACAGGATAAGAAGAATTTTATATTGCCGTGGCTGATAGTCATGCTCATTGAGACTATTATGGACGTCGGCAACATGATATATATGATCTACGAACAACAGGTATTTATTTATATTTTATGCTAGATATGCCCCACGGTTGCAGCCACTGTTTAATTTAAAAAAAAATAAGATCGAAAATAAAATAGTCTATGTTACTCGCTGATATTTCAGATTTCTATAAGTAAAATAATTTTAAAAATCGGTTCAGTAGTTTTTGACTTCATCTGGAACAAATAAACAATCAAATCAATTCTCTTTATTATAATATTATGGAAGTATAGTTGTATTATATTAATTTAAACATAAGTACTAGATTAAATGTACAAAATTATTATGTTTTTACCTTTTAAGAGTTTTTGTTTATATTATGCGTATTATTTTTATATTATGTGGTAGAGTATATACGAGGTAAGCGTTCAGTATATATATTGGTAGGGAAGCGCTAAGGCGGAAAGAGCCGACAAGACGCGATGATGCAAAAATAGCACATGCTATTCGGCCAGTTTAAATCCCATTATAACGCGCCAATACATCAGAATAGCTTACATTGAGCCCGTTATTTTTAGGACAGAAACATGTTCAAAACGACCACGATGGATGTTTATGCTTTTTTTTTTTCGGTGGCAAAAGTAGCATTGTGTTCTCCCACTTTGGCAGTTTCTACATCGAAATAATCACGTCGACCCAAGTCGATACGTGAGGCGTTGGTATCATATTTTGACATTTGTGGTTGTTTAAACGTCAGTTATAACTTATATTTTACTTGACAAGTGACAGTTGGCAGATTCGCGATAAAGAACCGTTCGATTTGGATAATGGTAATGTGGCATGTGAGAGAAACTAACCAAAAAAAAACGCAAGTTCGCATATGTCATCATGATCGTTTTCATCATATTTCAATCCCAAAACGAACCGACCAATTATGATCTATCGGGAAAAAGAAAGAGATAGAGATATGTAATTTATTCCATCTCTTTCTTTTCTCTGAGGGTAACAATATTTGAACTTTGGACCAGCCCTTACTAGCCTACCCCTTAAGAAATGCAGGTGTGAAGGTATGATTTCATGTTAAACTAAACAACGATTGACTGCAAGGACGCCATAGTAACCCTGTTATTCCGGTTACGATTAGATTATTACATTGGCGTTAGATGGAGCACAAACATATGTTAGATTGGAATACCTACTGAGATTGGGAATCTTCAATCTAGGAGGAAAACGAAGATTGACTATTCCGAAATATTTACCAATTCATATAAAATATCGTATCGTCTAACAAATCTTAAAAATTGAAATATCACGGAATATATTGAAAATTCTTTTATCATAAGCAAATATCGGAAATAGGATCGTAAAGAAATTCGGTTACCAAGAAATATGTAGGTACAACTTCCGTTTTGATGCCTCCGTCATATTTATCGAGAGTTTTAACACCTGCATGAAGTCTCGTGAATGGAGTCGATTGAAGGGTAATTTAGTTATTTCCTCAACCGCCCGCTGAATATATTCACCCCGTTCAGGATGTTAGCAGTAGAGAACTTTATTTATAAATATGCAAATATATTTATCCTTGTTTCTCCATATGCAAAACAGTTGAAGGATAATGCTATGGTAAAATATACCAGATTGAAATTCGAGAGACAAATTATTGTATTTGAATATTTTTATATATTCATTTAACAAAGTAATATCCCTCGTCTTATAGCGGTCTAAGAAAATATTTCCATCCCTTATTTTAACCGTTTCGTTTCTAAATCTCTAAATGTTTTCAATAAAATATACATTTCTATACAAAATTGAATAGAAATTCAAGACAATTTGTACCGGATTCGTAAATCTAATAATTCGTAAAATGTAAATCTCTACACGAAAATGCACACTTTGGTGAAAAATGTTCTTTGCTCTGACACAACAATCAATGGCTTATTTGATAAAAGTTGATATATCACCACGAAAACAAAATTAGATTTAGAGTTCATACAGAATTAGATTTACAGATTCATTTGTTACGAGTATTTCTATTGATGGTACTGCGACTTTAATTCGATGTCAATTCATGTTAAATGTTTACGGAATTACTTTTTTTTTTCAATATTATAAATTTTGTGGCTTTATCATATTTTATGTTTTGTTTTTGTGCTGTACTATAACTTTGTGTGCGTAATATTTATTATATACAAAAATCGAGCCACAACCGTCACCAGGCCCTTATTACACGACGCGGTACGTGGTGCAATGAGGTTTCCCAACTAAATAAAATAACAAATCTGTTGATTCTTTAAGTCTACTTTACTTCGTTAAAGCTTCGTTATCTTTCAGTAATTCGATTTTTTTTCGATGGATTATATGAAAAATAAAATAAACCTTTACCTGTGGTAAATAAAAATATGTAAAGAATAAAAAGAAAGAGATTGCAAAGCGCTTTGATTTATTTTTACCGCTGTATCTTCACTCAGGTGTAAATGATTAAAATGTTGAAGGAACGTTTATATGACCACAAATCTTATAAAGTACCTACATACTTTAACCTTTACAATTCATTCAAAACAAATTATGTAAGCTACACGCTTTTTAAGAAATAATTTTAATGTTTTTTTTATAGATTTATTTTTTACTTTATATTTAAATTTTGTTTTATTAGTTTATTTTTAAGTCAATCCTGTTTTTTTATCTTTAAATAAATAAAAAAGATTAGTCTTTTTTGGTAGAAGTCTGGTATGGGACGCGACTTGCGTGGATACTTTAGCCCCGTCCCATATCAGATATACTTCCAAAAAAGCTGGGGCGGCTTCCGAACAAGCACAGATCCTTAAACGTCGCAAATATTCCTCCTTAATGGAAGATTATTTATTTGCGGCGTTTGCGGTGGAAACATTGGGTCCGTGGTCATCGGATACTAAAAAAATTATAAAAAACATAGGTTCCAAATTGGTTCATGTCTCGAGTGACCCTAGAGCGGCGGCATTTTTTTCTCAAAATGTAAGCTTAACTATACAGAGAGGAAATGCCGCCAGTGTCCTGGGCACTATGCCGCACGGCACAAATTTAGATTCTATTTTCATTTTATAGGGTTTTATTTATATAGGTTTAATAGGCGATTTTATTTTGTTATGTTTTAGCCTTTTTGTTAATAAAAAAATAATGTGATTTATACAAATATTGGAATAAATTTATTTTTGGTTAGTGGTTATATATTATATTGACCATTTAAATTATTTTCATTGCAATTTTATTTTTTAAATTTTAATATAAGAATATCATAATATTCCATGTACAAAATATTATAATACAAAATAAAGCGATTTTAAAATACAATTTGAATTTCTCGTTAAGATAGCACCTTCATCTAAATGTTAAGTAAAACTAACACTATCAAGGCATCATCTGGAAGAGACTTTCGTGTCTGAGTTAAATAATTCCAACCACAGACTTAGAAAATTTTCAAATATACGAGGCTTAAACCCCCCCGATATCAAATCCTGGCTACGCCCATGACTTTAGTTATGGAATGTTTTGTCTCTACACATATTCATTTTTGTTCCTAATAAAAGAGACAAAACCTTCTATAACTAAAGTGTTCTTGAAGGACTCAATAAGTTTTTTATGAATAAGGCCATAAGTATCTAATCATTGATGACTTCTGTACGGACGGTACCAAAATTACCAAAATTAAAAATTAGACTTTAAGCAGCCAAAGTCTCAAAGTCTGAACCATGAAAGGAATGAATATTAATATATTTTCTTAATTTTTGCATTAGATTTGTACCAAGAGATAAGCAAGCTGAGCAAGAATGTCTACGCATGCAGCATCCTAAACTAATAATAATATAATATATGTTTGTAGTAATTTCAATGGGTCACTTACAGTTCAGTACGATAGGTTGGTCGGTTATTAGGAATTAGGATTTTTTTTTTTATTATTTTTTAATACATAGTATATTGTCTAAAAATGTTAAACTTCTATGTATCTATATGAATTAATTTGTTATTTTAGACGTAAAGATATATTAAACCTAATCGACGCTATTGCAGTAGCCTAAGTCTGGCGCATTCAATATACGTATATCTCGTTTAGAAAAAAAATAACACCTGCTCACAATCCAATGATAATACTACTTGCCTGATGTATCCGTCATAGTATGATCACGCTCGTATTTTCCACTTAGCCCTTCTGAGTAGTCCATGATCTGTATATCTAACCTTTAAGATAACGGCTATTAAGATAGTAATTTAACCGACCCATTTATACTAAAATACCGCTAAGACTAGATAGTTAATGCGCTAATCGACCCTTTTACATAATAGAAAACGTGAGCAGATATGCAGATTCCAATTTCAAGTTTAAATTAGTTTTTCATTCAGCTTTTTTCAGTTGAATTTTTATCTGAATGCCGAACTGGCAGTAAACTAAGAGAGATTCAAGTACTATTTTTATTTTCATATTGAATTGTATCCTTTGTTCTTCCTGTACAATGGTTGGTCCAAATCATTTTTTAATTCAGTTTTGGTGAAAATTAAAGAAACGTTCGCTTGGAGTTCAAACTTTTCAGGCAAAATTTTATAGAATTCAGTAATTTTAACATTATTACATGTTCTATTAAATAATACTTACCATCTAATTTATATATAAGCATTACATACTCGTACATGCATATCATCACGGGTGCCTTACGGCGCCCGAGACTTTCTAGACGGCTCCAGGTAATTAAATTATTATTATTAAAGTTATTATAACCTACTATTCATATATATATATATATATATATAGTTATATCATACAAAAGTTAAATTTTTTTTTTATTGCAATGAACATCAAAATTAATTTCGGATGTACCTATTTTTTTTAACTGTTATACTTTTAAAGGGTTCTTGTTAATTAGAATTTTAAAGTTTTGTGGAAATTGGTACTAAATGCATCAAGTAAGCAATTATATTTTTTTTTGAGCAATAACTCCTAAAATTAAAATTTAATATGTAAGGCAAGAGTTACTTTATATATTTATGTAAGTAAGTAGGTATTTTTTTTTTATTATTTAGTTATATATTTATTATCAGTGGTTTTATTTAGGTATATTTTTTTTGAAATTATTTCATTTATAATACATTGATACAACTATTTAACTTGATCTAAAAAAAATATTGCCACAAATTACTGTTGTATTAAACTAAACGAAAGATAGAAAAGGGTTTGTCTTCTAAACAGTTTTGCCGTAACTTGTTGCTCATCTTGCAGTAGTCATTTCTATTCATTGTAGTCTAACCCGACAGTTTTATGTTCAAAATTCTATATAGTAGTAGGTAATTAATTAGTTTTCATAATAGCTACTTTTACATTCATTTGTATGATTTACTGGTGTTTGTAATTCTGTCTATCCACAAAATATATCTCGAAAACTACTGGTCCAGTTTATGATTATAGATCTTCTTAAGCCTGTTATATCTAATGGGATATTAGTATCTTATCATTAGGTAGGTATCCTCAGAAGTTTGTGAGTCTAATTAATTGGAAAAAAGGTTTGTAGGTATTCACTCAAACATAATATAGTTGTGAAAAAGTAAAAGGTTTTTGAGAAAAACAAATCGAAACCCTTCGTGTTACGGTACTTACTCGTAAACAACTTTGAATACGATATAATTTATTTGTATAAGAATTAATACCAAGGTAGTACTAATAACTAAGCCACGCTAGTTTCTACCGGCATTTCTATTAACGGGAGGTTTTCCAATTCTACTAATTATAAAATTTAGTATTAACCGTGAAAATTATACCTTTTATATTTTATATAATAGTAATCAACTTATACATTGAAAACCATTTAATTGGTAATTTTCTGGGACTTAAAACGTAATTAATATTACTTAGCTCGATCGAAAAAAAATCCAAAGACAGCGCTTTTAAATATTTTTTTTAAGGATACTCGTATATAAATCTTAGGTCACTACGTCAAAATACTAATATGCAAAATAAACATACACATTTTTTACTAAAAAGTTGTAGGATTATATTTTTGTATAATAACTCTTATTTTTTTATCGAAGTAATAGTAAAATATTGAGACGCACGTGCCTTTTGATTTGCGATTTTATACCTTATTTCTTGGCACTAATTCGGGCCGGAAAAACTGCCGTAACTTTTTATGCATAAAGTGACATTACTATAATGAACATATGGTATGACCATATCTGTAGTATTGTATTATTTTGTTCTATCATCAACAGCGCACGCGATGTGAGGAATTAAAAAAAAAAATGTACAAAAATTTTTTTTTTTTTTTTAGGTTCATATTCTTTTTACATCTTAGGTAACATTTTATACTTTTCGTAAAGATCCCTATTTTTTTTTAATTAAATTATGTTACTGATTGATACTTTACTGTAACTTTCTATATTATCAATAAATTTAAAAAATCGGTAAAGTGGTTTATCAATTTTAAAAACAAAAGAACAAATCTTTCCTCTTTATAATATTAGTGTAGATAACAATTAGGTAACAAGTTGCGATGGAAAAATAATTAGTAACTTACTCTTTAGCAAGTTTATTATAAAATAAATCCAAGTTGGGAAACTTTCTCGTTAATTCAGCATATTTACATAATTATTTTACCGTACAATTATTCTACAAGTTATTTAATATAAATAATATTTCAACAAACCACAATACGCAATTATCAATAATATTATTTCCACAAGCTTTCGGAAACGTGTTCTCAATACCACGAAGGGATTTTGTATCATTACAAGGCTTAAGCTTGAACAACAAATTATACAATAATAGTACAGAACTATATTCATAAAACTCACTTAACTGGTATAAAAGTTAAAGGGTATAATTTTACATTTAATTATATAATTAACCTATTTATTTATTTCAGCTGAATTTCAATCCGGTTACATCGGTACTTTTCACAATGGATACATTCGTCGTAATTCTAAACGTAAGTATAAGCAATTTCTTGCTCACTAATTAGCGACATTTTAATGTTTATAGCCTAAATTATACTGAAATACAAACTGTCGGGGCTTCAGCTACTGAGTAATGGGTTTACTTACACAAAACTCTTAATGAATAAGATATTTTATGACGACGCCTAACTGCTCTTCTTGGCCTTCAACGTAAATATAAGTTTTTTTCGTACTTATTTTATTTTTAGGTAAATTTAGGAGAACAAGTCGACGTGTTTATGTATTATGAGTGTTCACAGTCATAATTTTTCGTCGTGCTTATATTTATTTAACATTTTTTGTATTAGCTAAATTTTTTTTTTTTTTTTTTTATTATTAAGGTGTCCGCACCATCCTGTATTATTTAAAACACAAACAGATGCGTTTAAAACACTAATTTATAGATTTGGTTTTGGTTATTATTAAGTATTTACCTACCAATTACTGCAGTCAACTTTAAACGAAAAAAAAAACTAAAATAGTTTAATTAAACATTCTTTATATCTGATTAATATATATGCCCCAGAGCTAATAGCTATTCAACAAACTCGCATAAATCGGTCCAGTAGTTTTTAAATTATACAACAAACATACTGACACGAATTCTAAAGACGTTAAATTATTCTTTAAAAAATAATTGCTCTGTGAAAAACAAAAATAAAACAATCCCATGGAAACCGTACACTTTTCCAGGATTGATGTACCAGACTATAATCTATTTCTGTGCCAAATTTCTTCGAGATGATTAAGCCGTTCTGGCAATCTGGCATGATCGAGTAACATACAAGTACATACCTACAAGAAAACTTTATTTTTCTTTCATTTACAAAAGTAATGAGAGCATAAGTAACAGAACACATTTTTAAACTAGTTATGCCCGCTATTTAATTATGTGCTCTTTTAAAAGAGACCTCTGGAGATCCTCGGTCCGGATATTTTTAAAACAAAGAATATCACTGGCAGTACAGCGGCAGCGTGGTAATGCTGTGTAAGGTAAGTGTTATAGGTACTTTCGGGCCGGGACGGGGTTTGGATATGGTGGACATAGGAAATTAATTTTGTATTATTTATTAATAAATTTTATTTTTGATTTTTTAAATTAGTTTATGCTTATTTCTAATTAAAGAAGTCGGGATAACGTTTTGGCTTAGCGTTCATTGTGACTTTTTTTTCTCGACCTCTTAGTGTCGTAGCTTGATGTTAACTCAAGAACAGGTCATAAATTTAAATTCAAAAATAATTTTCCAAATCCGATTGGTTGTATAATAGTTTAATGCGTTCAATCATATAACTCTTAAACTTTATTGTATTAGTATAGATATTTTGAAATTGTTATCAAAAAAATCTATATACTCGTAGGTATTTTTGTATAACATCTCCATGATATATTTTGCTTATAAGAACCGACACTATTTTTGTATGAGTATTTTACTATAATATTTAACAACACTGACTACGTGAAGTCGAATGTGCATTCGACATATAGCCAACATTGTTAAACGTGCGGTAACTGAATCCGACTTCCTATGTTAAAGATATTATCCTCCGTGAGAAAACTCGCATCTGAACCACAGTAGGGATGTTCCAAACCGATCCGATCTTTTAGAAAATCGGATCGAGAGCATACGATCCGGCGATTTTTGGATCGGATCGGGACCATACGATTTTTTGGCAGATCGATACAAAACTTCAAAGATAGGATAGCTCGGATCGTATGATTTAAAAGGCAGTTTATTTACTACATTTGAGTAGGGTCTTTGGATTTGTTGTTATAAACCGACCTTGATCGTTTGTTTACGTTACGTTCCTTACTTGGCGGTATCTTTTGCGGGTAAATATACGCGAATCTTATTTAATTTTATTATTAGAAAAATTTGAAGGTAAAACATAAATGTGTGGCCCGATTAGTTTCTATTTGTTACTGTCTCTGAGTATTTCAGACACAGTTTTGTTTTTATAAAACTTTTTAGTGAAAAAATTGTTCCTCCAGTAAAATTCATTATATGGAGTCATCCCATTACACATATTCAACCATTACAAGTAACTTTTTTAATATATCGCGAATATTCTTTCAAATTATTCCTTATATATAGAATTGTTTCTTAATTATTTCCGATTCGGATCGATTTCCTGAATATCGGATCGACGGCATACGATCCGATCCGATCCTTAAAATCGGATCGACGAATATGATCGCGCATCCCTAAATCACAGGATGTATTATATAGTTCATAATGCTTAGAGTTCTGAACCTTATGTTCAGATAAGATCGAACGGTTGTCATGACATGACACGATCTTAAGTACATGAAATTCAATCAATCAATTAAATGCACTAACATCTAGGATGCGATAGTGAATATGTTATCTAAATAAATTATTATTAAATAATTATGAACTGATAACAAGGTTAAGCAGATGACAACAAGACCGGCCTGGGATGGGTGACCGCTTTATACAACGAGGCTATTTCATCATAAACACAGCAACAAGCTCGCCACTTGTTAGGTGTTGCCTCCGAATACCGGCGAAATGAGGATGGGTTAATCCCTCCGCTGGGACCCTGAGGCCGTTTAAACGGTTCTCGGGAGCCAAATTGGCACCCGTGATGGTATTTATTTATTTTTAATTATGACCGCCTCCGTAGACTAGTTGCACCTTTAGCGTTGTATCCAGAGGTCGTGGGTTCGATTCCCCTCATGGCAAAAAAATATTAGTACGTTTTTCTGTACAGTTTGTCATGGTCTGGGTATTTAAAAATATAATGTGTATTATATCGTTACTTCTGGTACACATAGTACATGTCTAAAGCTTAGTTTGTGACCAGAGCAATATGTGTGTACCTTCATATTATTATTATTACGAAAGTTATTAGTAACCTATTGTTTTTTTTTTTAATTCAATAAAAGTACAAGCATTATAACTAACTGTACAATTATATATTTCAGTCCTTTTGTATAATATAGTCTATATGAAAAAATAATCTATAGAAATAAACATCGCAACGAGCTACAAACTTGTTCGGTGTAAGCTCAGTATACCATCGACGACGTGGTATGAATAAAATTCCGCCGCGCTGGGTCCCTACCTGAACCTACCCTGAGCCCTTTGGTGCAGACTCAGATCGGGGCGCGGCCGCTCGTAAGGCACCCGTGAATATAAATAAATTAAAATAGGTGTAAATTTAAAAAAAAATATATTAAATACACTTTTTTAACTTTCTCATACCTACGGTAAAAACATATATCTCTGTTGCTATCCAACGGGGTAACGCCGCTAGTGTCCTTGGTACCCTACGCCCATTGTCTCATTTCCAAAATTTTTAATATAGGTAATAATTAATTATTTTTATAGGTACGTATATTTTATTATATTTTTGTTTATTTTATAACTAAATTGAATGTTTATCTAGTTGGTTACGTATTTATTTATATCGCTGTATACTGAGCAAGTTTTAATAAAGATGATAAATCAAAAGTAAAATTATTTTAACTACGAGTTTAACTATACCATAGTTTAATTCCTTTCAATCTTAGTATCAATTAAGGTTTTGGCGTAAAGTCACATTGGCATTGTTATAAAATTTTGCTTGGCAAACAAAAACTAAATTAATTCCAGTCCAGTAGCGGTGTATAGAATAAGATTCTCTGATATTTACATTGTTGAATAAATTAGTTATATAATAATAAAATTGAGGTTAAAAATAGAAGGTCGTAAGACTATATAGAGCGTGATTCAGTTTAGTGAAAATGTACCTATTAACTTAATTTACCTATAGGGTGAACATTTAAGATGGGCACGCAACGCAGTCTCTTTATTTATTATAATAATATAAAATATTATATACTATTTATACTATAATCTCTATCATATTTTGATCATTAAAAAGATTTTGATCCTTATGATAAATTATTAAAAATCATATGCCAGGTGAATATTTTGTTTAAGGAAAAAGTTACTAAATATACTTATGATGTTTTTAACGTAGGTATAGAAGTTAAGACGTAATCCTTAAATGGAATAGGATCGAATTGCAGGTTTTATTAATTTTTAATGGCTATTTATCTAATCCGTAAACTATTGTAGAGAATCTTCTGCGAGCATTTTACTATAACTATAAGGCTTTTTCCGCCCCGTCTCAAATTTCTAACCATATATACAGTTTCTTGAAAATAAAGCCAGCCCGGCGACGATTTTTTGAAAAATATTAATAGTCTGTAAATAACTTTTTATCATATTAAACTTTTATGTCGGCCTTGTTTAAAATCAAACATTAGTTTGACACATATTTTAAAAAGATTTTGATTTTTTTCAACTGTATTAACGCCTCTATACATGTAACCTCTCTGGGCATAATATGTCATAGTTAAGATTAATATCCCCATATCAAGGGTATGTATGGGATACGGAACGCAATTAGACATCTCGTTCGTTCAATTTCAAGTGAAGCGTACATTCCGAAGCTGGTGACCGCAACTTCATAAGCGTGTTTATAAAACAAAATAAAACCATTTGCTATTGTTCGTAATATATAGCCATTACTATTTAGGTAAAGTGAACATGTTGATCAATTGTCCGTGCTTAATAATGTATATAAAACCCCGATGTAGATGTATAATTTTGGGTTTTGAAAAAATGGTTTACCTAGCAATCACACTACTATAGTTAATAAATAGATGACATTTTAAACTTTAAACGAAAAAATTTAAATTTCTTAAACAAATATAAAATCGAAAATATTTTAATGCAATTTTATGTCATTTAAATAAATAAATATATAGCCATTACTATTTAGGTAAAGTGAACATGTTGATCAATTGTCCGTGCTTAATAATGTATATAAAACCCCGATGTAGATGTATAATTTTGGGTTTTGAAAAAATGGTTTACCTAGCAATCACACTACTATAGTTAATAAATAGATGACATTTTAAACTTTAAACGAAAAAATTTAAATTTCTTAAACAAATATAAAATCGAAAATATTTTAATGCAATTTTATGTCATTTAAATAAATCCAACTTTGCTTCATATTTTTCTATCTGGTGTATTACATTTTTTTTAAAACTTTGCCTAAGAGACTCTTAAAACACAAACACCCTGTATATCTGTTCAGATGTATGTCTCCCTGTATGTATATCAAAATATAATATACCCTATTTTACTCCTAAAGCATAGCTATAGAAAAAAAAACTCATATAAATCGGCCCATTAGTGATGCCCCGACAAACAAACAGACAGACACAAATTTAAAAAGTTATAGATTATGATTCTATATTTAGCCCATATACATTTAGAGTTAAATTTACAATTTCATTATATGTAAGTACGTTAAGATAAACATTAATATATTCGTGTATTTTAAGGTCTATTGCATGTCTTGTGTATTCTCACAATACCAAGAGTACCGAGTTGGCCGAGGCACTGCTGCTTTCGATCATGTGGACCGTGTAAGTAAATGTGTTTGTCGTAAGTATACTTGTTTAGTATGTGGACCGAAATTAGTTTTGATGTAAGGCGATTTACTTTATATGTAGTTCCATATAGATCCGGCTTTTGTTTTTTTTATTGGAGCATGACATGTGACTTTGTATCACCCAGTGGTGACCTACAAAGTCCATGAATGGGATCAATCAATAATTGTTCTTAAACAATATTAATCGCTCTTGTTCTTAAACAATATTAGATGCAGTAGTCTCCTGAAAACCGGTAAACCCACAAACTAAAACCGAAACATGACTAGGTCACTTGATGGCCTTTGCATCTGTATGGATTACACTTTCATATGATTCTTTAAAGTTATATTTATATATTAATAAATAATATACTGCGACGATCTCGTCACTTGGTAGGTGTAGATTCAAATACGACGAGTTAGAGAAACAAGACCACTTTGCTGGGCACCTTAACGCGGTCTCGGGTTCGGTAGTTACTCTTAATCATAAATCAACGTTAAAAATATTTTAATTATATTTATATAATATACATGGTAAATTTGAAAGGATGTACTTTGGGCTAATATGAGGTTCTACTGATCAATACGAACAACTTTTCCCATGGAACTACGTGTCGCAAATGAAAAAAAATTTTGGGTTCCCCATACAAATTGGTCATTTTAAAATTACTAGTTTGTATGGAATATTTTTTTTCATTTGCGGCACATAGTCCCATGGAAAAAGTTGTTCGTATTGATCAGTAGAACCTCGTATTAGCCCAAAGTACATCCTTTCAAAGTCACCATCTATATAAAAATAACACTATTGATTTTTGGAGTTGTCATTCTACTGCAATCGAAAGTTTAAGTATTTATTACATACATTTATGGTTTCTCTATATTCTAACAATTACAATACACAACAATTACGAGCTATAATAAAATTAAATATTAAAATACAACCACAAAGGTAAATTGCACTCGCTATGCACCATTAGTTTATCTGCTTATCTACAATAAAAAACATCAGTAAAATTGATCAGTTAAAACGATAGTATGTAATTGTAATGTATTTTTGTATGGCTTTTATTTAAAAAAAAACTTTCAAATATATTTGAAAGTTAAGTTAGTTGTTATTTATCGGGTTAAATTATAATTTGTTCTATGAGCTATATGTTTCTAGATTTTAGTAACTTACTAGTTAGAACTAGAATAACTTTGTTGCTTGAATGTGAAGAAAGCTAGAGAAGCTTATATGTAAAGTAGAAGTAGCGTGCCTGCCTACACCTTAACAGAGGCACAGGCGTGAATGAATGTACTAGAGCTTGTGACAAGGCAGGCAATAGGGATATGTGATGTTTTCTACAGAAAAAAATATAGAATTATTATTATAGAAACCGGCAGTAAATTTGAAATGATCTGTTAAAAATAACAAGTTCTATAATAAATTCTAAAAAACTTGTAGTAACTTTTTATAACTTTATTATTCAGATGGTCGATTAATTCATCTGTACATACATACTACAAACTTTGAAGTTGGTCGTTCAGAGGTTACGGTTAGGTACGGATCTTGAGGGCGGTCAACCTCAAGAATGTCTAAGTATAGACGCTCATCAGGGCGAAATAATGTTCCCTTTGTATAGATAACATTGCCTATATAAATATGTATTCATGTATACTTAATAGTAATGCCTACACGTGTGTTTTAAGTTTGCGTATAATTTGAGAAATTATTAATGTTTCAAAATTGTTGACCTGTAAAATTATAGCAGGTTGTAGGTTTAATTCCCATTCTGGTAAAAAATAGAACGTTTTTCTGTACTGTTACTTGACCTGGTTGTTTATAAAATATAATATGTTTTTTTTAATGGAGCACACATGTTACTTTGTTACTACGTAATGTTAAGCAGACGTACAAAGTCCATAAATGGGGTTGACCAATATATTACTGTTTAACAATATTGATGAGTCCTCTATGCCGGTTAAGTGATGCGGTTACGAAATGGGCGGCGACATGGACGTATTTGCATTACGAGTTTATTTTAATATCCTCGCTGCTTTATCGTCAAATCAATCGCCCGTTTCGTAATCGTAACCTACTCCCTCGACAAGAAATAGATGCTCGTAGTCTCCGGAAAACCGGTAAACCCACAGACTAAAACCGAAACATGACCAAGTCACTGGACGGCTTTTGCATTTGTATAAGTGGTGGCAACGATCCGGTCGGTGGGCCTAGCGATGTTATAGAGGCCTTCCTTCCACCTAATGTCGTTGTTTCTAGTACACATTTTACTAAATGAATTGGATATCTAATGCATATCTCATTTTGTATGTTAAATATGTTAACTTTGATAAGATGTTGATATATAATTGATTTTATAGAATAAGATCCCAAACTAAGTTCTAGGCTTATACTATGTGTAACTGCGATAATATTGCATATTATGTTTTATAAACGCTAGACCATATTTTTATAGTTAGTTGTATCCAGTTATATCTTTTAAACCCGAAATAAGCAGTTTATATATTTTCTTATTTATTTGAAAAACCTTGCTTTTACTTATGGCTTTGCATATATTATTGAGTCTTTATAAATATTTCAGATTTAAGGGGATTATATTTCTCTACTAAAAATCATCAAAAATGATTCAGTAGTTTTGCCGTGAAATGCCAGACACAGACCAGACTCACTTTCGAATTTATAATAGGTATGGATTAAAGCAATAAGTACAAGGAAGGCGAAGTAAAATTCTTTAGTAAAAATACATATATTTATATGCGATTTAAAAAATTAAAATTCCGTGTACTTCATATTTTTTTAGGAACAAAAGATAAACCAATTACTATAAAAATAATGTACGTACTACATATTAATGTTATAAAAATGCATTATTGTAAATCGTACTAGTGGGAGCTTATAAATACATTTCGTGGTAATCATCGTAACATACTTGTAGCTACCTAGATAGATTTACCAATTGATAAATTATTGCGAACTATACTATTAACAAGGGTTTATTTTTCTTTTGACATATCCTTTGAACTTAACCTAAGCCAATGCAAAAATGCACTTCCTTTCGAAAAAATGTTACATTTTAAACAATTTCTACATTTAATTTGTACTTACTTTTAAAAATTATAAGTTTTTATGCTATTCCCATTAATTAAATTATATTTTTATATGACATTCACACATACAGGGTGAATTTTAAAGGATGTACTTTGGGCTAATATGAGATGCTGCTGATCAAATCGAACACCTTTTCCCATGGAACCATAATAATTAATTAATTATTTAATCCATAAATAACTAAGTATATAATTGTATGCTATATCATGCTCCTTGAGTTTTTCCTACTTTGGGTGTGACATGTAGTGATGAGGTCGCCGATCAAGTTAAATGTTTTGTGATAGTAAATTTACACAAAACGAAAGTATTTTTTTCTGTTGCAGAAGTTGAAATATCAACACATCGACGCCATATGTAGGTAAAATAAAGTCGATTGTTATAAGAAATCAAATCGATAACGCACTAGCACATCACTAAATTATTAATACCTATTCCAGCCGTCAAAAGTAAAATAATCGCTTGGAAATAGTATAGTTACTCAAGTTGTAATGTGACACATGGTTCCATGGGAAAAGTTGTTCGATTTGATCAGCAGAACCTCATATTAGCCCAAAGTACATCCTTTCAAATTCACCCTGTATGTTTGAATGTCATATAAAAATATATTTGGTTCGGCATTCTGCCTATTATTTGTTAATCTCCCAAAGTTTACCTTGTAGTTAATAATTAAAGCCTATATTTATAAAATATAGGATCATTTTATTATTATATCTCTAGTATAAGCTTAACCAATGCTTAAACTTTATTATAAGTAAGGCCTATGTATTCGTACAATAGTTTTAAACATTTGTACATAAATACATACATATCTTCACGGGTGCCTTACGGCGCCAGCGAAGGGGTTGTTAATCCCACCTCATCGTAGCCGATGGTATGAGTCTACACCGAATAAGTGGCTAGCTCGTCGCGATGTTTTGAATAATCCATCTATAAACAGTTTCACAAATTGGTATAGTAAAACCGGGACCGACAGCTTAACGTGCTCTCCGAGGCACAATAGTGGTGTTGTCATTTGTACAATAAGGACTTTTTAAACTTTGCATGATTTTGCTATGTTTTGTGTTTTCTATGTTATTGAACGCATTCGTACTTAGCTTTGTGTGTATTTAGGAGTTTATTATTTTTATTATATAACTATAATTAAATATGGCAAAATATGTACTTACTTAAAACCTGATTTTCCTCAATATTCTCTATAAATTAAATTAGGAAAATCATAATTTAAAAAATATTTCAGTATAATAAGAGCAAATCTCGTCTTTATATTTTGTTACAAAATATTGGACATCAGTTGAAAGATTATAATAAATATATGAACGCCCATTATTAATTTCGTAGTTTGGACACATTATTATATACTGTTGTAATTTTCAGTTAATTTTGAACGGTAAATGTGCTCGTATTTACTTAACAACTTAATAAAAATCACGCGCATGGAAATGTATTCACTTGGAGCTTATTGAAATTTAATAGGCTTCCTGCTGGACACCTAATGAATATAGGTAATGTCTGTTTGTAGCTCCCAGCGGTCCACTACACTGCGGGGGTGCAGCTGCTAACCACAAGCTCCATGCCTAGCGGACGTCGTCGTTCTACCGCTCGCCCCGCCCCAAGCCGAATTGACGTGGAGGAACCCTCCGAAGTCCCAAGGCAGCCCATCGGTAAGTTATTTTGTATGGCTTTTTTGAAAAATGTGTATAAATTAATAAAATAATATAATGGGAAATAATAGAAAACTGGTGGGGAAATATACTTGGGCACTTGATTCGAATGAAAAGAGAAAGAGGAAGAGGAAGGTTGCAAAAAAGATACAGATTAGTAAAAGAGAAAAAAAGTGTTATTATAATAGAATAGTGGCAATGCTCCACCGACAAGAGCCTAGCTACTTAAATTTAAGAAGAAGAAGAGTATGTAACCTAATTATTTTATATTGAGTTCTAGCATTCACGCGCCACGATTTTTATTTGTGTTTTCAAATAACAATATAAATAATTAAAAAATTGAAGCACAGTATTTAAAGTGCATACATACATACATATCACCACGGGTGCCTTACGGCACCCGAGACCGCCTAGACGGCCTCAGGGTAGCCAGCGGAGAGGTTTTAATCCCACCTCGTCGTAGCCGATGGTATGAGTCTACACCGAACAAGTGGCTAGCTCGTCGCAATGTTTTGAATAGACTCAATAATCCATCTATAAACATTTTCACAAGTTGGTATAGTGAAACCGGGACCGACAGCTTTACGTGCTCTCCGATGCTCTATAGTGGTGTTGTCAAACAAATGTACATACATTTTCAAATTAAAAACTCATTGGTACACACCGGGATTCGAACCAGGGACCTAAGTGTTTTTAAGTCCAAGGTCTAACCAAACCGGCCACCACGTATATAATAAATATTATAATTAATTTAAAGTGGAACCAATAAAAACATATTTTAAACTTCTGAGATTTTAATCTGTTTTACATTATATTATACTAGCTCCGTGGTCGTCAAACTGCGGCCCGCTGTCGATATTTGTGCGGCCCGCGACAAAGCAAATAATTTCAATAGTCAACCATCTACTAAAACAGATTTTGCGTACAAAGTTAACTAAATAGGTACCGATGCGAGATTTAATAATGGAATAAACAGAGACCGCCGGCGTCGGTTGGCTAATATTTTTGTTACATTTGCCACTAAACATTAATGATTGATTACTACTAATATAAAATAATTTATATTGAAAAACTAATAGAAATAGGTACCTATACATACTGTGAAGAAGGTACTGGAATTGTATAATTTAAAAAGCTTTCATGTCGAAATTATTTTTGTCGGTACGACAAATACTTTTTTGTAGGGACATTGCAATTTTTACAATGGATAAAAAATTTGAACAATCTGTACAAATAGAATTTCTTGTGCTGAAGCGCTGAAATTGTTACATACTCGTAAGTCTTATAGTCAATCGAATTTATTGAAAAACGGTCGAGATGTGGTGGAAGGTTTGCTTCAATATTGAAGCAAGCCTTATTAATCTGAACTTAACATCGTTAAAATAAAAGAAATTGTGAAACTGAAGTAAAAACAGTAAATGGTGTCTGAAAATGATTGTTTAAGTCTGAAAGAGATAGCCTTTAAATTTTCTGAGTCTCACGAATTAATTTGTCCTATTTTAAAAAATTTTGGGCATGAAATGAGTACCGAAATACCTGAATTTTCTACAAAAAAATAATCGCGAAAGGGCTATAAAGATTTGATAGGACAAATTAATTCCAAGCTCACATTCATAAAACACATAACTAGTGAAAATAATACGAGTTTTACATGTAAACCAGTCAACTCGGAACATGGATGTCTGACTATACCGAAACCGAAAAGTGGATTGTCAAAGTCAATTAAAAGTGAAGACATGTTCACAGCGTAGCACAAACGCCACGTGCGTTTAAAAATATGTCGAAAAGGCCGATTTGTAGAAAGTCAAGTCATGGATTTTCCACTACGATAACGCGCCATTTCACAAGGCTATCGTTGTGAACGAATTTCTGGCCAAACCTCAACAAATTTTAACGAACAGCCTGATATGGCTCCAGCCGACTACTTATTTTTTTAGGTGGGAGGAAGGTCCCTATTACTTTGTTAGACCGACCGACTAATTTCATTACCACAAACCGACAAGTGATCTAGTCATATATTTCGGTTTTAGTCTGTGGGTTGATAGGTCTTTTGGAGGCTATTGCATCGATTTTAGGATGTGGTTACGTAGCGGGCAGTTAGTTTAGTTTTTACCAAAAAGCAGCGAGGCTCTTAATTAGACTCGTAATGCAAATTTGTCTATCATTGCCTATTTCGTAACCGCATCATTAACCGGCAAATATATTAATCATAGTGGGAGCGATCAATGCTGTTAAACAACCATGTATTGATCGACCCCATTCATAGATTTTGTAGATATGCTTACCATCGGGTGGATATAAAGTAATATGTTGTGCTACAAAAAAGAACGAACATAATATGTTATATAAGTGGACAACACCCTTAGTGTGCGGCCCGACAGGGTTACCCACATTGTCCTATGTGGCCCTTGGCCGGAAAAGTGTGACGACCGCTGTACTAGCTGGTAGCTGGCGTGTTTACTTTAAAACAAAATAAAACTATTTGCTAATGTTTCTTAATTACCTATTATTAATAAGGTAAAGTAATCATATAGTAAATCTAATATGTTCTAATTCAGTTATTTATTTAATTTGTCTTCCTTCATAAAACACTTATTGCTGGTTAATTTAAAAACTTTTCCTAAGAAACTCTTAAAACACAAACACCCTGTTTATCTGAACTTCCTGTACATATCAAAATAATCCTATTTTACCCCCAAGGCTATTCAACAATAAAGACCGCATATAAATCAGTCCAATAGTTTTAAAGTAATTTCACGACAAACAAATGAACAGACACGAATTCTAAAAATTAAAGATTATTGTTCTATAGCTTATTTAGTTTCGATTTCGCATTTTTTTTAAATCAAATCAATGTACAGATTTTTACCATTTAAAATTTTATTATATGGATCTATAGATATCGCTATAAACTCTCACTTCCAAATTCTTTCCCATCGCAAACAAAATTATACTCTAAAAGTAAGTCGTTTATAAATATTTGAAAACCATGAAAATATGAAATAACTTTATAAAAGCTCTTAGGTTAAAATGTTTTACCAGTTTATATTATAGTTATTGATTGCAATAAAAGCTGTAAGTTAAAATATCATTAAATATCATTTGAAATAAAAGCGACCTCGAACGTTATCTATCAACTACGTATTATACGTAGTAGTCGAGTTTATTTGACCGACTTAAACCCTACAAGTTACGTTTACATGTCACGTTACGGGTTCGATCCCCGGTCTGTCGACAACCACCTCGGTCACTGTTTCGTTTAATCAACTTGTGTAACTATTTGTACATGGGTTATTGGCTTTATAAATACTATCACAAGTTCACTACTTGTTCGGTGTGGTCTGAGAATACCATTATGTTTAACTGAGTAGGAATAAAATCCTTTTATACCCTGTGAAATATCTCAGGCTTCTGATGCACTTGTGATGATAGACATAAATAATTAAAGACAGCAAAAATATATAAATATTATATTTATTTATTTTTTAAATTAAAATAATAGAAGTATTATTAAATATAGATAAATGATATGTGTCGCCGAACGAATTATAAAGGTGTCTATCATAATCCTAAGGTTATTCAACGTCAATAGTCAAATTTATTTTATGTATACCTTGATGGCATCTATGAAGAGTGAAACTCGTGCCCTTGCATCTGAAAAAATATTTTAATCCAACCGAACACACACCTTAATACCTCAATGGTACCAGCTAACCACTTGGTCTTACACTGGTTGGTTAGTGTACTGGTAAGGTATTATAAGGAACCTACTATAAGTTCCTGACTCAATTTAGATTAATAGTCAAGCAGTTAATATATTGTTTGGTATTATTAGGCAAGCTGGATTGATTTTTACGAGTACGTACTTAAGTGAATTAAAAAACAATGCTAAATTAGTGTTAGTTGGTTATCGAACTTAGCGTTTTTTTACGTAAGCAAGTTTTGTAAGACCAATTAATTTATTATAAGCAATAATTCTATTTATCCCTTAATGCCGCTAGGTATTCTCTACCAGCCAAACCTTTGGGACAATTTAATAACTATGTAAGGTAGATGTGCACTTACATTAAATATAATAATAAAATGAAAGTAAAAATTAAATTATCAACTCGAAGATTTTTGTAAACTTAAATTATATTACAAACTATTCACAAGTTTTTTACTACACATACATACATATCATCACGGGTGCCTTACGGCGCCCGAGACCGCCTAGACGGCCCCAGGGTACCCAGCCGAGGGGTTTTAATCCCACCTCGTCGTAGCCGATGGTATGAGTCTACACCGAACAAGTAAGCTCTTTACTCGTCAGTAATATATAATATTATTTAGATACTTATTCTTAAATCTAATATTCTTTCCCATTCTTTGTCTGTGTGTCCGCAACAAATATCTCGAGACGCTGTTGACCCATATAAAATCTAAAAGAATATTCTCTTGGCCATCTTCAGTTCTCATGTTAGAAAGAGATTTAGGCTTCAAGGCATTTCCTTATAATAAGTAAGTCTTAAAATTACCAAAGATTTATGTATTTAG
The DNA here is from genome assembly GCA_947458855.1 of Monopis laevigella. Taxonomy (NCBI): domain Eukaryota; kingdom Metazoa; phylum Arthropoda; class Insecta; order Lepidoptera; family Tineidae; genus Monopis; species Monopis laevigella. The sequence continues at coordinate 13,006,935 of OX381576.1, read as the reverse complement.
GTTGTATTAGTGTTTATTACAGTTAATTTTTGTTGTAAAGGAATAAATATGAAATTTACGTTCAATCATTTCAATAGCTTTAGTAAATTAATATTTGAGAAGCAAATCTTACGATCACACAGTTCTTTATATAGAAAACTCATGGACTATTGCACACACAGAGTGTTTGTTTTAGTTTTTTGAGTAAACATGAATCAACGTTTGCCTAGTGAGCCGTAAGACTTTCAAGCTGATTGCGTCGGACAAATAAATAACATCGATTTGTCCGAGGTTTCCGGTTAAAGCTGCGATAGAAAATAAAATAATACTAGTTGGTCAGTACTAAAATTTACACAGTTTTGTTAGTAGTCGAAAAAATTTGATATAAAAAAAACAGCCGCCAACAGCGTCTGTCTATATGTGTCTGTATAATAAACACACACCGGCAGAATTAGCGGAACACAAAAAAAGGGAGAATATAAAATAAATATAAAATAGTTAGCTTTATTTTTAAACAAATAATAATTAAACATGAAACAATAATTAAATTAATATGTTTTGACATTAATTTGCCATACCTTACTTAAAGTTTAATGAAAAATAAACTTAACTAAACAAAATGCATTTTTCTTAGATTTCGTAGTGACAGACAAACAGTTGAAAATTTTAGATTTTATGGCGGTTTAAAATGAATGTTTAATAACGAGTGTTTCCCCCCGTGCCCTGATTAAGGTTTCCATCCGTCTGGGCATGCTGCGAATGATGTTGCCAATGATTTCTTGGGGCAACCTCTGCCATTCTTCAACTAATGTGTTTTTCAGCTCGCCCAGATTGTTAGGAGGTGGCATTCTTGATTTGGCAAGTCCCTACATGTTCAATCGGATTCATATCCGGCGACCGTGCTGGCCACTCCACCACCGTAACACCAACATGGTATAGGTATGCCTGTACTAAGCGAGCACTGTGAGCCCGAGCATTATCCTGCATTAAAATGAAGTCGTTACCAATAAATGGGGCAAATGGCACAACATGTTCCTCTAAAATCTCCCTGATATACCGATCAGTATTCAGATTCCCGCCGTCGACTACCACTAACTCCGTGCGAGCTCCTAAACATATCCCTCCCCAGACCATAATTGAGCCGCCGCCATATGCCACTGTATTTTCAAAATTAGACTGCTCGCTCAACGCTCTCCTTTGCGAGTAGTCCATACTCGCTGCCTTCCATCAATCTGATTTAACAGAATTCTACATTCATCAGTAAAGGGAACATGTCCCCACTCGTCAAAGTCCCAATGATGATGTTCACGAGCAAAGTATAGTCGGTTTGTGCGGTGGTGTGTCTTAAGTTTTGGTGCTTTGGCGGGTATAAATGAGCCTATACCAACTTCCTCGAATCTTCTGCGAACTGTCCGCTCACTCACTCTTACTCCTCGAACCTCCTCCAATGCATTTCGGGCCTGCACCGCAGTAAGTCTCGTGTTCCGACGAACTCGAAGTTGTAGAAAACGGTCATCTCTCCTTGAAGTGCAACTTTTCCTGCCTTACCCTCTTCTCCTCACTAGAGAATTCGTCAATCTGTACCGTTTGATGCTACGATGAATCGTTGATAACGATCAATCGATCTGTAGGATTGACCATTTCTTCTCATTTCATCTGCCATGATGATTTCTGATAACGTTAAATCAGGCATACTTAGATTTTCGTAACTTATCAATAAGCAAGAAAACACAAAAGTCTCATAAAACTGCAATATAATGTTTTTCAAATGGAATTTATGAACTTTACGAAAGCGGAAAATCTTCTTCGAAGCAGTCGATAGAGTTGTATGAATGAAAAATTAAAACAAATGAATGAAAAAAATGACTGTTGACATTTTCAAATTAGACGTTTTTAAAAAATATATGTAAAAATTTATAAAATAATAATGTAACCGGCCAGTGCTACGAAAAAGATATATTAATTCTTCCTTTTTTTGTGTTCCGCTAATTCTGCCGGTGTGTGTAGTTTAGAGGAGCAATTTAAAAAATCTGTATTTTTTGTTGATAAAATAATATATTTATTTATAAAATTGTAAAACATGACTTTAAATAAAATATGGTAAAACTTATTATGAAATAGAATATATATTTTTATATATATTCATCAAAAACAACAGTATAGGTAGTATACTTAAAGATATAGTATTATGCTGGCTGAGTGAAGTTTAAAGACCTCCATAATAAGTAATAAGCCAGTCCTGTGTTATTTTATAAAATAATAATGCATGAGAAAAGTATGTAGTGTATTCCGTTTTCTAAGTAGTGTTTTCCACTCCACTCTCTCAAGGATAGTCTGTCCATATTCTATCTTTCTTGATTTTATATTTGATTAAAAGAGAAAGACGTACTTTGAGTAAAAGTGAAGTGGAAAATCGACTTAGAATGCATGTGTTTATTAGTATTTATAATATATCACAAGACCTCATAAGCTCTCCTTTCACAAGTAATCATTCGGTCCCAATTACCCTACTTGTTTGTTTGGAGAACTTAGAGTGCCTCAATGAAATAAAAAGCATTTCGTCACCAACACCTTATTTAAAAAAATAATTATAATAAGACCGGCCGCACATTATCAGATAATAACGAGGCACAAATATATTTACGAGTCTGTTGAACATTTTTAATTTATAAGACAGAAGTGAATTACAAATACCATCACGCGTCACCATCGCCTTTTTGGCTCCCGAAAACTGTTTAAACGGCCTCAGGGTACATAATTATTTTTATTAGATAACAACAAAATTTAAATATGTTTTTATTTATTTATGCAATTTAACACCATTCTAATTTCGCAGTTATGAGCGATACGACGTGATTGTCTTCTATAAAATATTATCACGGAGAAACATGATAAGTACTTACTAGAAACAAAAATTACCTACTCGATAATATTTTTCGTTTTCGAGAAATAAATATTTGTTAATTATTTCACTACCGCGGTTCGCAGCATCTTTGTGTGCTAAAGGCGTAACTCTGCAGTCTCACACATATTTGTCGTTTCCGAACTCAGTAAACACATGCACAGCACACGGCGTCTGCAGCCAATATCTGATGGTGTGAGATGTATAGGCAAAGTTCCGACATTGTCGTGAAAAAAATCTAATGTACGGCCGACGTTCATCGGGCAAACGTTAGTATTTTATAATACATTTTTTTTTGTGCGGATTGGTATATCTGCCGCAGTATGTGCATGCATTTGGTTACCTGTTCGTGAAGTCCTATATCGAAAACGAGAAGGAGGAATGAGACGAAAAAGTTTTTCAGAGCACTCTCTATGATAAAGGCGATAAAATACGCTCAACGACGCTACATCTCTGCGAAGCTGCAATGGCTCTAGAGTGTCCGTGAGCTCTTTGCTCTCGATAACTCTCGATGCACGCTTTTGCAGACTATCGAGAGCTTGCAGCAAGTATTTGGCAGATCCACCCCAAAGATGCGAAGAGTATTCCACACATCGCCGTATCTGAGCTTTATGAGTCAGATGCCTGAGTCGAGGAGTAAAATACCGTCGCACCTTATTTAGGACGCCGAGCTTCCTACTTGCTGTCTTTGCAATGCTCTCAATATAGTTGCGGTAGTTTAGGTCGGAGCGTATTTCTAATCCCAGGATATCGAGAGTCGGAGATAATGGTAATTGTGTGCTCTGAAGGGAGGGAAAGTGAGAAAACGGGGTCTTTTTTGCCGTCAATGCGTAAGCCTGGGTTTTTTTGGCATTAAATTGGACAATATTAAGAGAACCTCAGTTTGATTTTTTTCTAGGGTTTGGTCCAATTCATTTACCAAAGAACTCCTGTACTCCTCTCTTTACACGCGACTGGGGGGCTGACGCGAACCTGGGTTTTTTTGGCATTAAATTGGACAAGATTAAGAGAACCTCAGTTTGAATTTTTTTTCAGGGTTTGGTCCAATTCATTTACCAAAGAACTCCTGAGGCTCTACCATGGGTTTGCGCATTGTAGAAACGTAACGTATTCATTTACGTATACGTGAGCAACAACCAATGCGCAAACCCATGGTAGAGCCTCTGTACTCCTCTCTTTCGACGCGACTGGGGGGCTGACGCGTCAAGTATCCGAGATATATGATTAAACTTTGCTATTTTCAATACTTTCTTGCACATCTTGGTGGCGACGTTATATGCTATCTTCAGGGTAGCTGAATTAGAGTCGAGCCGTCGAGCGACCCCTTACCCATTCCCGGTACGTATTATTTTCTGCTGTTGCCCTTGCTGGTGACAGACGAGAACGGAATGTAATATTCCATTTTAAGAAGAATTTCATCAACAAGAAATATAATTTCATAGACTCAATAACCCATCTATAAACAGTTTCACAAGTTGGACCGACCGGGACCGACATCTTAACGTGCTCTTCGAGGCACTATAGTGGTGTTGTCAAACAAATGTACATACATTTTTGAATTAAAAACTCATTGATACGCACCGGGATTCGAACCAGGGATTTGTTGCCCTTGCTGGTAACAGACGAGAACGGAATATAATATTCCATTTTAAGAAGAATTTCATCAGCAAGAAATATAATTTCATAGACTCAATAACCCATCTATAAACAGTTACACAAGTTGGACTGACCGGGACCGACAGCTTAACGTGCTCTCCGAGGCACTATAGTAGTGTTACAAACAAATGTACATACATTTTTGAATTAAAAACTCATTGGTACACACCGGGATTCGAACCAGGGACCTAATTGTTTTTTAAGTCCAAGGTCTAACCAACTCGGCCACCACGTAAGATTGGGCATAAATATATTTTATTAGAAGTATAATTTTATTGCAGTAATAGCAATCGTTTTATAACTTTTTCAAAAACATTTTTTAATAAAATGTGAGGTAAAAACCTTCAATAAACATTATGGCACTGTTTAAATTTTATGTTTATCACTATTGAAGGCTTATTTTAGGGTTTTGAATAACGGTTTAATGTATTTTACTATGTGAAGTGAAAACAGTGATGTAACGGAAGTGACATAAAAGAAACAGAACCGTCCTTTTCTTCATTTCTTTTATTGTTTTTTTTGGTTCTAGTTACTAATTGTTAGTATATCTATGTATACGTATGTATGTGTATTTGTGGTAATCAGAACCTTCCTTTTCTTAATTTCCTTTATTGTTTTTGTTGGTTCTAGTTTCTTATAATCAGTATATCTATATTTACGTATGTATGTATATGTATATTTTGGACATAATGCAATACCGTTCTAAAAATTCATCAAAATATAACCGCAGCAATTCGCCGACTACCGCGAAACAGGCATGCCTAGTGTAGAGGTCGGAACACCACCAAATATTCAGCCTATACTTTACCTATAAATTTAATCATTTATATTTTATTCACCTACAAAATCCAAGAATGGGGTCGATCAATATATTGTTGTTTAACAATATTGATCGCTCCCACTATGCCGGCTAAATTATGCGGTTACGAAATGGCCGGCGACCGGATTTGCATTACGAGTCTAAGTTAATATCCTCGCTGCTTTATCGTTAAAATAATCGCCCGTTTCATAACCGCACTATAAAAGGAGACTCCCCCTCCACAAGAAATCGATGTAATAGTCTCCGGAAATCCCGGAACACTTGACGGTTTTTGCATCTGCATTTGCATCATATATTTTTAACCAGATGTCAAAATTAAATCTTAGGAGAAATAAACACGGATGCGGAAGAAATATAATATTTTAATAATTTTTTTTTTCATCCAAAATTTAAATTAATATTGAAGTTAATCGCTTCGTCCAAAATGTATTACTGAGTTATGGAAACCTGTCCCAAAGCATACTTGCTGCATACTCGAAGAAACAACTAGTATTATTGAAGAATCCCGTCTAGTCCATATTTTGGTGTTTGCGGTATCCTCAGTAGCTTACTGTTGCTCCTAAGTTGTTTAATGATGAAAAGATCAAAAATATAATATAACCTTTAAGTAAAGAATAATATAATAGTAATAAACTTTTAAATAATAAAAACAATTGCCAATTGCAATTGTTTCTAAAAAAAGCGATTTTCACTTATAAAAATAAATATGCAACACAATTTACACATATTTCTCTGGTCACAAACTAAACTCTAGGCTTGTACTATGTGTACCAGAAACAACGATATAATATATTTTTTTAAACACACACACCATGACAAAAACAATAGTACTATATGTCTTTTTGCCATGGGTGGGAATCGAACCCACGACCACTGGATACAACGCCAAAGGCGCAACCACTAGTCTACGGAGGCGGTCGTATATATTTTCTAATATAAAAGTAAGGTAAACCACCCATGATTTTCCCTAATCTAAAGTGTCATAACCCTGAAAATAATATGTACTAGCTATAATATGCTAGCCATTCATTCAAGCTTTATTTTTAGCAGTTCAGACAAGGCGTTGATATTAACCAGCAGAACAAATCTTTGTAATGGTAGTCCTATGCTACAATATAATATTATAAAAAAGATTGTAAAGATTTGTGTTATTCTTTGACGCAAAAACTACAAAACACATTTTGATAGTTAAGGTAGGTAACATATTCAAAAAACATATTTTACTTACAAATATAATATATTTATGTAGATTAGCCAATTTTCACATTTTAGTATTACAAAATAAATCGGAAATGGAACGTGTTTTTATACATATAAATACCTAAAGATATGGGCGATATCGGGCCAAAGGAAAGCTAGTATAATTTATATGTAATTGTAAAATACATTGGAGACAGTTTTTATAATAATTATTATATTTTTTATAAATAATAGCGTCAAAAACTAATATTATACTTGTGAAAATTTAGATTAAGTTAGTTAATAACTCAAAAGCGGTTTAATCGATATGTATAAAATATTAAACATAATAATAAAGTTGGAATTTCCGGGACATATAATAAATATAATCAGTCCATGTACTATTATGCATCAAATTCAAACTCAAATCCTGACAAATATGATTGCGGGCAAAAGGTAATACCATTAAAATCTTATTCTAGGAATTGTATATACGAGTGTACGAGGGTATTTTACTTTTGTAAAATAATAATACATATGGTAAGTTTTTTATTACTGATTTTTTTTTACTTATAAGTAAGTATATTCAAAACATCGCGACGAGCTAGCCACTTGTTCGATGTACACTCATACCATCGGCTACGACGAAGTGGGATTAAAAACCCCTCCGCTGGGTACCCTGGGGCCGTCTAGGCGGTCTCGGTCGCCGTAAGGCATTCGTGATATGTAAAATTATATTTTAAAATTATAATTAATATCTAATTAAAAGTAACTCGATAGATTCAATTCACATACCTATATATATATGTTATAGGAGACGAAATAAATAGTTAAAATGACAAAACAACTTTATATTTATTTTTTCGATGTTGGAAACTTATAGAATTAGAAATTATATAACTACAGAAATATTCAATAAGATGCACTTATACGTATCAAGTCTTAACTGATTAAAATATGAATATAATGTATATACAAAAACTAATAAGATAGCAACATTTGTTTTGAACCAAATATCATATAAAAAATATATGATACGACATTTTGCAGCTCTTCTTTTACGATACAATCGCTAACGATTTTTCTTTTCACATACTTACGCGCATCTAAATCGGACTTATATTCTTACATCGTGGGTTCTTTAAAAGCCCTGTTTTCAATTATGCATACATTTTGTAGATGTACTCGTATCTATATTTTATGTAGCAAGTTTTATTTGTATTTATTGGTATAGTAGTAGTAGTACCTACTGGTATATGTTGCCAGTGCGATGCAAGGGCCATGCACAGAATGAAATACCTAGAACAGGCTTTCCCGGAACCGGAAAGCTACAGGCTCCTCATACTGGAAAACGTCCTCAAAATATGTCAGCAGCATATTTGAGGATGGGAATGACAAGCAGGGTGTAAAGGACTGGGGAACACATAAAAGATCCCACAGGGTCGAAGTGTTTTGACTGATGTCAGCCCCAAAAACTAATAAGATAATAATAGTTGTATATGTACGGTTTGGTTGATATTTATTTTTGTGTCTATGTGGGAAGAATGGCGGCCTACCTGACTAAGCGCACACTTATTGTCTTATTCATAAAAACTTATTGAGGCCTTCAAGAACACTTTCGTTATAGAAGGTTTTCTCTCTTTTTTACGAGTAGTCATTTTTGTTGCTAATAAAAAGAGACAAAACTTTCCATAACTAAAGTGTTCAACAAGGACTCAATAAGTTTTTATAAATACCGGTCTTAGACTTTACACTAAATTTTATTTTTCACTCTTCATAAAGTCTGTAAAGGTGAACATGAAAAATTTTTTGTTTACTTAGAAGTACGATACATAAATACTTACCTTGTACAATGATATTTATTATAAAGTACCGATTAATTCATTTTAATTTTCGATTTTAGTTTTTAAAACTTTAATTACCTAATCATGATGCTTTTATTACCTTTTTAAATAAATATGAAATCAACCAATCACAAAATCAATCAATTAAAAATAAATAATTATTTTTCATAAAAGTTATATACTGTTTATAGATGGGTTATTGAGTCTATTCAAAACATCGCGACGAGCTAGCCACTTGTTCGGTGTAGATTCATACCATCGGCACGACGAGGTGGGATAAAAACGATTAAAACCCCTCCGACGCCTAGACGGCCCCTCCTGGGGCCGTCTAGGCGGTCTCGGGCGCCGTAAGGCACCCGTGATGATACATACATACATTTTCATAAAAGTGAAAAAATAATGAAATCGGTAGCATACGGTTGTCTTTAAAAACCCGTGCTCAAATTAATCGTGTACTCTACTTGTGCAATAAACAAACACCTGGGGCCATACTGGGAAGCCACATGAAATACCGATCGCCACGTCGATCGATCAAAAGCGAAAATAAAAGGTATGTGATTTGACGTTGCTCGGCGATCGAGTTCTACCCATAGACAATATTTCCTATACAATTTTATCCATCGACGCGTCGATCGGTTTGTCGATGTGGCTTCCCGGTAAGGCCCCAACTCCTGTGTTAATATAATTGTTACCTATGTATAAAACATTGATAGCAGCAAATAATTTTAACAGACGCATATTGGGGGTAAGTTCACGCAGATAACTAACAAAAAGAATACAACATTATCCATGTAGATTCTAATTAGTCTTTCAAAGGCAAAATAATTGTTAATATAATCCAATAACGTCTGAGAGAATCTATTAAATCTTTCAGGATTCGATGAAGTCGTTTGTTTTACAACAAGTGTTTGCTTTGTATTGTAATGTAATTTGTAAATAACCTATATCATGATAAACGGTAGTAACTTTATTAACGTTGCGTATAACTTTTTCTTCGCAAATTCATTCAGCATAGTCGTATATGTCAGACAGTCATTTGTATGTAACCAACATAGTTAAAAAAAATGCACATTGCTTGACGCCTTGCGAGCTGTCGGTTCCAGTTTCACTATACTAATTTGTGAAATATCCAAACAAGCTATGCTTGATATATGGACGCTGACCATCAATTTCGCGTACTTATTTTTCTTAATCAATGTTATCATCATTTTATTAAGTACATAATTTCATATAGGATGTGTGTTTCTATTGGAACAAAAAACAACTGAATTGATTCATTGAAATTAATCTAAAGAAGTCGCGTGATTTCTCAAACACGCATCGCTGTCAAAGCAAAATGTAGTGATGTATAACCGACCTTATTTTAAGTTAAAGGTAGGTTAAATGTGCAAAAAATATAGATATTGTTCAAAATATCCACCACGAAACCTATGTACCTACGCTTATGCACCACATATACCATACTAAATATATAAAAGAATTTACATTAGCAAGAAATATGTACCCAGTCAAAATATTATAGGTTGAAAAATTAACATATAGCACTAAGGGCAGCTCCAGACCGTTATAGCAAAGAAGTATTTTACAGGTTTTAGAATTATAAACCGGCAGTCAATAATTTTTTTTTTTAACAATTACCTACCTCAGAGCTATAAAAATCGTCCTCCTATTACGCCATGAGTTTGTTTTACGTTAGCTAACATTTACTTTACCGTTTCATCACTGCATGACTGGGTATTAGCCTTTAAACATATAAGAGCCAACGTTTTAGCGTATACCGTATACGCTAATATTGGCTTTTATTTCGACGTCCTACATCCGTCCATAATTATTATATCAATTATCCTTCAGTTTATGATCATAATTATAAATATTATTAATTTGATTAATATGATAGAAAATAAACAAAAAGAAATGGATCGTTCCTGGCGTTCGGTAACACAAATCTCCTTAACTAATAAATAATTACCTATTACCCTACCTACCTATTTAAATTAACCTACCAGGTTTAATGTTTTTTTTTATAATGTAAGGTAACCAATAATATATAAAATGCAAATAAATAAATACTGTATGTAAAATTATTATAAACTGTTTTTCAACATTAAAACAATACAAGTTAAAGTAGTCAGAAAAAATCAAGTAAGTCATAAAATGTTAGTAGAGTATGAGTTAATTTACTCTATGTCATTCGAAAAGTTCATTGATCAAAATTATGAAAATACCCCATGTGTAGAGACTGTAATTCCATCTATATGTTGATACACAATCTACCAAAACTTATTTGTTTAGGGAAATGGCGAAATCGAGCTGAAATTCAGATATCAACCTGGATTTTCGAATGAAATCTCTAGGGATTTTACAAAGTTGTTGATTCATCATAACCCTGCAACATAATTTTATACCTACAATTTGATTATAGTTCGTAGAAGTTCTAAAATTAGGTACCTTCATTATTTTTATTTCTTTTGATTTATTAAAAATGTAAAATTACTTAAGTTATTAGTTTTAGTTATATTATAAAATAATATTTTAGTAAGAATCCAATATGAAAAAGTTGTATTTTCATACACAACTTTTATTAATGTTATTTTTAATTAAATATAAAAAATTTAAAAGTTTTGAATTCAGTCGGTAGGTATGTATAATTACTAGCAGGAAATAAATAAATTGAAGTGGGATGAATAAAGTTAATTCTAATATTATTTTACAAGCACCCATACCTATATTAAAATAACTTACTAATTAAGTCAGGTGTTACCGCGACAAGTGTATACGTGTATAACTTTTCCGCTGGGTACCCTGAGGCGGTCTAGGTGCCTTAAGGCACCCGTGACACAAGAACATCCAAATGTTACTTTGCGTAATTACATAATATTATATATAAGGGTATATTTACTTTTTTTAAATACTTACTAAATTACGTTTATAAAATATTGAAAGTGATGGTTGAAGCAGATCCTTATCAAACTAACAAGTAATCAAGAGCGTGGTTTCGTAAATCGATCAAAAATACTTCAGAAATCAAAAAAATTACACCAAAAAACTATATACTATATTATTATACATATATATACATAACTGCCTGACATTGTAGCCAAATCGAAACCAAAACTTTGGATATACTGCGCTCTTTCTCACTTCGTAATATTACCGAACATGTATATGAACCGATAAGTCTGACTAGACATGTGCAAGTAAAATAATATAGTTCTAACTTATGGAGGCTTGAAAAGTTTTAAATATTATCCCTATGAGATAGCAGAAATACATATATGGCGAGAGTAAAAACTTGGACTGAAAAATAAATAAAAAAAACAATATTAAACGGAAATTACATGATCCAACATTATATACAGAGTGACTTTGAAAGGATGTACTTTGGGCTAATATGAGGTTCCGCTGATCAAATCGAACAACTTTTCCCATGGAACCATCGTCGCTAATGAAAGAAAAAATTGCCTCCTCCATACAAACTAGTAATGTTAAAATGACCTATTTGTATGGGGAAGTCAAAATTTATTTTCATTTGCCACAGATGGTGCCATGGGAAAAGTTGTTCGATTTGATCAGCAGAACCTCATATTAGCCCAAAATACATCCTTTCAAAGTCACTCTGTATACATATAATATTGGATCATGTAATTTCCGTTTAATATTGTTTTTTTTATTTATTTTTCAGTCAAAGACCGTCGCTAGCGTTGCCCATTTGTGTCATAGCTGATGAATGAGCATTGAGGTCAATCAGAAATTATGGTTGTTTTAATCTCTATGTTAACAAAATAATAGTTAGGTACTTTTATCATTTAGGTTGAGCAATGAATGTTTATTAATGGTCATGTTTATTCTAAAACAAATATATCGTAAATTTTTTTTTTTCATATTAGTAATATAGTTTAGCGGTATAAGTTCTACTTCATTAAATAATACTGCATTTTTATATGTTATTTAAAATAAACTGTAAAATCTAAGTATTAAAGTTTTATTTAATAAAACTACGTTCGTTACTAATTTAAAAAGATATAGATAGTAGTGTTTCTAAAGTGTAGAAATACAGTGCAAAGTTCACGGTCTCTTATACAACAGTGCAATAGAGAGTAAAATGAAAAGTTAAAACCCTAGGTTTTATTTTCTTGTTATGTATTTTACAGAGACCTTTGACTATTATATATTTTCAGATATATAGAAAACCTTTGAAGAATTTAATATTATGTAAAAAAAAAATATTTTCTATATTTTATTGGCTTTTCTTGATACAAAGTATGTGATCGAATTGAAGCACACTTTTACTGTAATCCACAACCTATTAAAGCCACACCGTACATCTTTAGAACTCGGTAAAAGTAATTATTTAGTTCTGAAACACGAAGTGCGAAAATTTTCTCACGGGAACTTCGAATTTTCTAATCTTTGCTTTAAAACATCATTTATTAAGTTTTTTATGACTTGACTATGTAGGTATACCAGAATCAATAATATTATTAATTATAATACAAATTATATCTTATAAACACCTAGACCGTTTGCCATACTGTACTACTATTATTTTGCACTTAATGAGAGTCAAACCCAGGACCTCGCATACAACGTAAAACGCATTAGACCACGGAGGTGGTCAAAAACTAAAATAATAAGTGTACCAATGATACTTAAGTATATATTTTATAAATATATACACCATGGTAAACTGTACAGAAAAATATAATAATATTGTTATGCCATCGAACTTAAGACATGAGATATAACTCCTAAAAAATAATCTGTGATTAAATTAATTAAGATGTTTTTAATGTTGTTTTCTTTGGTATATTAAGTAAAAAGTAAGGTAAGACTGCTAATGTTACCTAGAATTTCAACAATATTTAATTATCTTGCTCAGTTAATTGAAGGTAGAAAAACATTTCTAGGTAAATTCAAAGCTTCGCAATCTAATGTAAGTATTACGTTCCAAAACAAATATAGGTGTTTGTGAATTAGTGATATAAAAATCTCGTCCCAGACGGCTCAATTCGATGCCCTTCGGTTTCCACTTACTGCTTCGTAGGTATTATAGGTGTTAGTAGGTCGACTCTAGCCGTTACACAAATATATGTCTAGTTGATTAAACATGTCTTACAATAAAATGTTTCTTACTATTATCTAAAAGAAATCGTCTACAAATATAATAAAATATAAAACAAGTATTTTTTTTTTACTTTACTGAAAATATAAAGATATTAATTTATATGGAACTTCATAGATAACTTAGTTACTTGTGGTTACTTGGGGAGTTTTAAATAATCTTAAATTTTTCAAAAATTACATTTAATAATCGTGCTTTGAAAAATCCGAAATAATGGGGTAAGCGGACTTATTCTATTATACCTAGCCTTGCCATAAATATTGTAACAAAGAAAAAAAATGTTGTCTATTGCAAATAACATTTATTACCTTTACAGTGTGTTAGTTTAATACATAAATATAAAACAATTCAAAATATAAAAAGATTATTCGAAGTGGTCTCCATTGGCTGCAATACAGTCCTTTAAACGTTGAGGCTTGTTAACAATAGAATCACGCACTCTTTCCATGGGAAAATTCTTTACTGCCAATCGTATGAATTGTTTTAGGGACTCCAAATTATCATGGCGTTTAGAGAAAGCCGTACTCTCTAAAACCGACCATAAATCATAATTCAGCGGATTAAGATCGGGACTAAGCGACGGCCAGTCTTCATTTCTGAAGAAGTCTGAAACATTCGCTTCTAACTAAGACTGCGTGGACCGAGCTTTATGACCCGGCGCCGAGCCTTGCTGGAAGGGCCATACTTGGTTTTTCAGCATGGTGTTGATAAGGGGCTTAACTACCTTCTTAAGAATGGTATCTTGATACACTTGTGCCGATGTTTTGATACCTTTTTCACAAAAATATGGCTCAGTCACTCCTTCATAGCTAACACCACAGCAAACCATCACTGAAATCGGATAATGCCCACGTTGCACTCTTTCGACTAATTGGAGAGCTTTAATTGTAAAAAAAATCCCATCCGTAAACATTTTTTTTCTGTGACCTCCCTTTGCGTACCGCTTCAGTAGTTGTTTCGATTTTACCACCATATTCTTTTTTAAATTGTCAGTTAAGAAATGACCAGTGTGTCTCTTATAGGCTGCAAGTCCTAAGTCATCTTTTAAAATACGCGACATGGTTCTAGGTCCCGAGATAAAATCTTTTACTTTCGGACAGGATTTCTTCGAATTCTTTCCTTTCATACGAACACTACGTGGACGGCCAGATCTTTTTCTGTCACAAACAGAGGAGGTCTCATTGTAACTATTAATAGCCCGGTACACAAACATTTGACTAATACCAAGTGTATGGTTTTAAAAATTGCATTTGGCTCCATACCTACTTTGTATAATGCAATCACAGCAATTCGGCTCTCTTTATCACCCCACTCCGTTTTAATATCGCAAAATATTGTATCAATGTATTGGCGCCAAAATGAGATAACATAATGAACAATCGTATTAAAATGACATATTCCAAATTCAAATGTTATATATATATATATATATATATAATATATTTAATCGTAACAGTATTTATGGCCAGACTATGTATATGTTGGTCTTCAAATAACATTTCCGTACGTGAAATTGTAATCGGAACCTTAGGGCAGTGTTTCCCAATTAGTGGTACGCGTACCTCGAGGGTACACGAGGTTGCGTCAAGGGGTACGCGCAGCTGATCTTAAAGACATTTATCGTGTCGACAAAATAGCAATAAAATATTTACTGCCATTTTACAAGACATACCTTGCGAGAGCGGATTTTCTGCAATGACAAACTTAAAAACTAAACATCGTCACAGACTTCAAACTCGAAGACCACTTGAGATTAAAGCTGACGAAAATGCAACAAGTTTTTTTAGAGCTGTGAGCTAAGAAAAACGTGCACGTTTGTCACATTAATAAAACTGTATTTTGATGGTAATAAATGTAAAATTATCGAGGTCTTCCTTGGAGTAGTACGTAGAAAAAACTAATTGGGAAGTAGTAGGCCTTAGGGTACCGAGTGGAGTTTTTTTTTATTTTCACCTCGTCATAATCGATGAATGTGATGAGTGTCCGAGTCTATGATCGCCTTGGTGGCACTTTTGCAGAGCAGCCAACGATTGACAGGTCAATGGAACCAGTTAATCACCTAGTCTTATACTGTTTGGTTATGTAGCGTGTGTTCCGTTTGGTTGTTTATTTCTCCCGCAAGGACAATAGTTTAATAAATCACTATCTGTTTATTTGTTATTATATTTTCAACATTTGTCTGTGGGAGGAATGGCGATCTTGCCAAGTGCACACTTGGACCTTATATATACTTTTTTTTTGACTTTTCATAAATGGCTGTACTAAAACTGGGACCGATAGCTTGACGTGATTGCTGAGGCACTATAATGGCGATATCAAATTTTACTTTAGTTATAAATAGGTTTTGTCTTTTTTTTTAACAACTAAAATTAATATGCGTAAAAGCGGCAAAACCTATTTATTGAAAGTGTTCTTTAATGACTTAATATTTTTTAGACAATAAGTCTTAAACCACCTTTCAAACCTATATATTAAAATCTTGTCTATTTCTAAGGCCCGTAGAATCTTTGTAGTATCCGATAAAAGCGCTTCAATCGATGGCAATTTACTTAACGTGACTTGATTACAAATTGACTTTTATATAAAAAATAAATATAATGTAACATCGGTAGACGTTAAGAGAATTACTTTATACCAGAAAAAAACCTTTTTTCATTGGGGAGTTGTGATGTTTTTAAAAACATTGTTTAAAAACATCTTTATAAGGAGAATAAAGGTAGATTAAAAACACTTTAAAGATATTATAAATTATCTAGCCTTAGTTTTAATAAAATTGAGTATAAACTTTTTAAGCTTAATTTAAATTATTTCAAGTAAAAATATACTTGTTTTCTATCTTTTCCTAAATAATTTTAAATATAAAAGTAATTGTGTTAGATATAATACCAATAATATTTTAAACATATAATGCACTTAATAACATAACTATGTAGATAAACAACTAATACTAGTACTTATTTATATTTTATAAACATATACTTTTTAATCAACTAAAAAACGCGGTATTAAATGTTAAAAATATAATTAAGTTAATACCAATATTGTTTTGCCATGATGGGAATCAAACCCACGACTTCCGATAAGGCGCTACTACTAGTCGCAGGAGGCAGGTATATAGGTACCTACAATAATAATATATACATTGAAGTGTATAATTATATCGCTAAATGTTAGGTTTTATTGGCCCCTTAGTCTAACTTTCGTGGTTTTTGCATTTTAGTGACAATATTACGCAAATATAATGATCTTCATCCATTGTATTTGAAGGACAAAAAAATTCACATATATATTGGTTTATTATTTTTTATGTTATACTTTTTATTTAAGAAATAAATGGTTACCATTGTCTTACCAATTATGTATTTTAGTTGTTTTTTTAATGTATCATCACGGGTGCCTTACGCTATAAGTTTCCAACATCGAAAAAATAAATATTAAGTTGTTCTGTCATTTTAACTATTTATTTCGTCTCCTATAACAGTAGGTATATGAATTGAATCTCTCGAGTTACTTTTAATTAGAAATTTATTATAATTTTAAAATATAATTTTACATATCATCACGGATGCCTTACGGCGCCCGAGACCGCCTAGACGGCCCCAGGGTACCCAGCGGAGGGGTTTTAATCCCTCCTCGTCGTGCCGATGGTATGAGTCTACACCGAACAAGTGGCTAGCTCGTCGCGATGTTTTGAATAGACTCAATAACCCATCTATAAACAGTTTCACAAGTTGGTATAGTGAAACCGGGACCGACAGCTTAACGTGCTCTCCGAGGCACTATAGTGGTGTTGTCAAACAAAATTCATGTACATATTTTTTTTAATTAAAAACTCATTGGTACACACCGGCATTCGAACCATGGACCTAAGTGTTTTTAAGTCCAAAGTCTAACCAACTAGGCCACCACGTATATGTTTTTTAAGCAAGCAATATTATATTATTCTAACTGTTAGAAAATCTAAGCGCTTATATCTACATTTAAAAAAATCGAGTATGTTGGTAGGTACAACTTACCTTAACTCTTGAAGGTAAGTTGTATGATCTTATATGATCATCTATCAATTTACCGATTTAAACACAATATATATTATTATTCATTATAAACATATATATGAGATGCAAAACCGTCCAGTGACCATATAGTTATGTTTCGGTTTTAGTCTGTGGGTTTACCGGTATTTGGGGGATAACTGCATCGATTTTTTGTCTTCTCGATTTTTACAGAGTAAGCGTGCTATCTCTTCGACCTCATCGTTACTTTCCATCAGGCAAGATTGAGGTCAAACGCAGACTCCGTAATTTTTGTTTTTAAAGTTCCCGGGCGCGTGTATTTGTCATTTCACGCTAATCTCAGAAAGTAATGAACGGATTTTAAATTAAGTTTTTACTGTAAATAGGCTAATTATCAGAAAATGTTTATATGTGTAATTAATTATAATACTGAATTTTTGCAATTGTCTTCCGGCAAGTCGGAAAAATAACGCTTTATGGGCTCTCCCGTCGTGCTGACTTCCATAAACGTACTATTACTACTAAACGTAATATTAGAAATATTACAATATTACGTAGTTTCTTTCTTATGTCGGTAATTGAACGTAAATATCTTCCAGTTGCAATACATACTTATGTATTATTAAAAATATTTAAAAAGTTTATTTTCTAATATTACAATATTACGTAGTTTCTTTCTTATGTCAGTAATTTAACGTAAATATCTTCCAGTTGCAATACATACTTATGTATTATTAAAAATATTTAAAAAGTTTTTTTTCTAATATTACGTAGTTTCTTTCTTATGTCGATAATTTAACGTAAATATCTTCCAATTGCAATACATACTTATGTATTATTAAAAATATTTAAAAAGGTTTTTTTCTCATTAAAAAAAATGTCTACCACCGAAAGATTAATGAATACAATAACCGACAAATATATTATTTTAACTCTGAAATAAAAAGTATTGAAGAAATACTGGAAGTGCGAAAGCTCATTTTGTATAACGCAAACTTCACGATCGCGAATGCAGGTAAGCAGGGCTAACAAACAAAGTCCATGAATAGGGTCGATCAATACATAATTGTTTAATAATATTAATAAATAAAATATATATAAAAAAATCATCGTTTCCTTATAAAGTTTTTTTTTTCTTTTTTATGACGCCTAATCTGTTTCAAATAAACTACAATTATAATTCTCATATAATATTGTCCGCCTCCATGGTCTAATGGTAATATATGACTATTTTGTTATCATAAATACTCACACAACATCTTTTTTTTAATTATTTTTTTCTAAATCTAATAATAGTTGTCTCCACACGGCTTGAGATGCCGATTCACGCATTTTTTTTCTTCAACAGAATCGATAAAATTAAAAATAAATAACTATCATTCTTATGTTAGAAACACCACATTCTTCCAAACTCCGTAGTTGAAGTAAGAGAGACATATTTATATATGCTTGCTTGAAACACCTACTTCAACTAAAGTTTTTTATAGGGCTGGTAGGTAATTCCTGAGATAGCGCATACCTTTTAAACAATACCTATGTAAGTAGCCATATAGCAAGTCACTATATGTAAGTAGATAATGACTTAGAATTATCTTCGCTACAATGTCGAACAGTTTTGAAGATAGCTGCTACCTTGTCATTACTAAGCAGCTAAGCTTCACTTTTTCCGCACTTTTTTATTATATCGAATATAAAAGAAATATTTTTTATGGATATTTAAAGAATGTGTTAGTAAATTTAGGTACTATAGAGAATTTATATGCCATTTTTTTTCTATATTACAAAAAGAAAAAATAACAACAAGATACTTGTTGTTATTTTTTCTTAGCGTAATAAAGTAGTAATAGCGTAAAGTGACTACTGATAGCTCGCACGGGAGAGAACTTCGCGCGAGTGCATTATGACGGATAATGTGACGTCACGCGACGAACGGACAAGCTAGATCACAATATAAAAACTGAGTTGCTTTAAATAAATAATGTTTCAAGATGTCGTAAAAAATAGTTCAATATTCTACTGTTAAAATTTAAAAACTAGTATAAATTGGTTATTTAAACATTACTAATTTGTATAGAGAAGCCTTTTTTTTGCGTCACATGCTTTCAATGGAAAAGTATTTTTAATTTAATCAGTAGAGCCTCATTAGTCCAACCTTCACCATATACTATGTAAGTATAGTACGTAATATAATATACATAGTACAAACCAATCAGAAAAATATGTGTGAATTTTTTAATCATTATTATTTTCTTAGCTACACTTATTAATCCTTAAATTTATAGATAATTTTTTATTTAATATAAAACAGTTTTTTGGAATTACTATCTAATAAAGAAAAAGGTTTACTTTTATCCAATTAAACAAATAGGGTAGTCACTCCTATTTATTTAAATGGTTTACAATATAATACAACCAGCTCTTACAACATTTCTAAGAGCTGGTTATATTCATTCTTGGACCTGCATACTGCTTTCGATCCGGTAAATGTGGGATCACATGCCGAGCTTCTATAAAATAAAATATAAATGAAAATTTAAACTGAATTGTAATAATTATTGCCTTACCGCAACAACTACATACGTTTATATTAAAACAAAAAACAAAACTATTTTCTATTATTTTTTTAATAGATCTTACCATGACTGCTATGTCCGCGCTTTATAATGTATAAAACGCCGATTTATAGGTATAATTTTGGGGTTAAATAAGTCGTTACCTACCCAAAAAAATACATAAAATGTCAACCATTCTTATCGGTGAATCCAATTTGCACACAAGGCTTTGATTAATTGGTAATAATTCCATAATTGGGTTTGTTATTTAATTATCCGGGTTTAATTTAGAAAATTAGATCAGTTATTTTAGGTAGTTTAATATAATACCCGTGATAAATCGGATCCGATTATATATTAATTACCTCTGCAAGTAATCCTAATTAAACTGATATTTTACAAACAAAGACCTTGTTAGCAACAGCTTAGTTCTATTGCTAGTGATTTATTATTTATACTGATAAATGAATTGTCGAATATGTATGTAAGCATCACTTCAAAACGGATTTTGACTAATTTTTTTTTTGTTATATTTGTAATTGTCAGGACAAGATTTGTATGAAAGAAAATGTTTGAACAAAAAAGATTATAAAAACTCCATGTATAAAAGCGACTGAGACAGTATGGAGATCTTAAAAACATTCACAGCATTGTATTTCAGTTGTGTAGTTTCTTACATGTTACCGATTAATAAATTCAATATTTTTTTCCGGAAAAACATAAAATAAAAATAGTATTAAAAATTACATGGTCGTTGTTTGGTCTTATTTTATTCCTTAGTACGCCCGTGCGAAGCAGCAAACTTATATTATTTATTTTTTTGCATTAAATTTATTCTTTTTATTTACCACATTTTAATCTTATTGTGACAGAATCAAGGAGAAATACAAAGTTTTAAAAAATATATTTTTTTACTAAATAAATATTAATAAACAATTTATAAAACTATCTCACTATGTCAAATCTATAAAGGCATTTTCCAACCATTCAAATTTTGCATTACCTATGTACTTTTGTTAAACGTTGCTATTTTTATGTAACACATCCCATTTACAAATTATGAAACATCGATTAATTTATTCAAAAAGTAATAAAAAACTGTTATGGAAAATGGCATTTATGCGGTTTTAAAAAAAAATTTTTTTTTTTATTAGGATAATAGTTTTTTATTTTATTTTAATAACTACCATCAACTGTACAACCTGTATGTTGTACTACAATTCTAAATTCGTATGCAAGACCCTCAGAACCGGAAATACCTAAAGCGAGTATTTTACTTGTCTAAATATTAATATTACACCGATTTCCAGCATCACTGTCTAACCAGTGTCAGTTTCAATTAATTAATTAACAAGGGTTGCCTAATATAAATTCGGTTCCTTTGCTACAATTAATATTCTATTTTGAGTATCCACCAATAAGCCTTTATAAGTTATAGCTTTGGAGTTCGATTAGGATAGTTTTAATGAATCATTTTGTTAATATAGCGTCGATATATATTATAGAATTAGATACCTATTGATGTAACATCCAAATTACACAATAGGCGGTTACCTAAAAATATCCACCTGATACAATAGCTAGAACGAAATTTAATAATCGGTTCGCGGTATTTCCATCCTAACACCTCAATGATTCGGTTAACAGTTTTCGGCTCAATAAAAAAATATATTTTTTTATATTATTTTATATTAAAAAAAACCTTATTTTTTTAAGCCGTTACTAAAAAGTACTTTAAAAACACGAGTTTTTAGGTCATGGGTCTAAACCAATAAGTTTTTAATTAAAAACACATTTGTTTTTAACAACATTCCTACAGTGCCTTTGGAGATATATACTTATTTCTGTCTTAATTTATTTAATTAAATCAGGCGTTATTTTACGTTTATAATAATAATGATTGTAAAATTATGAGTTTACATAAATAAAATATTATAACAAACGAACACTTTTTTCGA
Source organism: Monopis laevigella (assembly GCA_947458855.1). NCBI lineage: Eukaryota > Metazoa > Arthropoda > Insecta > Lepidoptera > Tineidae > Monopis > Monopis laevigella. The sequence goes on along the minus strand of OX381576.1, from coordinate 12,984,910 downwards.
CATTTCTCATGTTCAGTATCAGATATCTTACGATGCGTTTGATTGACTTAATTATATTTATCCTAAATTTATTGTTGTTGAAAATATTAAATGATTGTTTAAATTATTTCTAAATATGATAATATGTTTAAATCAAACCTTTCTTTTTAGTTTAAAATTTTGACTTTATTTTGTCCGAACGGTGACCTGTATATAAAATATGTATGAAAATTGCTATTTAAAAGTGTATTGTGTGTACCAATGTGAATGAGTATATCACATTGGTACATATACCTATATATGTGCTGTACTTTGGTATATTATGTGGCTTCACTGATCAAATTTATAAACTTCTCCATACATTGTTATTTTAACGCTAATAGTTTATGGCGAATCCATTTGTTTTTTTATTATTTGCAACACATGGTTCCATACGAAAACTAGTTTAATTTGATTAGTATGATGTCATATTAGCCCAAATTACAACCTTCCAATGTCACCATATATATACGAAATGAAAGCATCTGTATAAGCCTATACAAGCTAAGTCTAATATCCTTTCAATTTTGGGCCGGATGTACGTAGACGCATGCAATCCATGTCGACATGTTCGCCCTAACATGTTAACCCTCGACCGTTGAAGAGATTCGAAATTCAATGAATGCCATTCCACTACTGATCAAGTTAGGTTCAAAATGTTTGGTGAAAATGTCAACCATTCCGAAATTCCATTGTACGATTCTAAGTAGGTACTGTGAATGTTTGGGCTTAGGTCAAACTTCGCCAAATTAGTATTTTGTTTTAGAACGTAACTATATATTGTGTTTTCCGTTTTATAATGATGATTATTTATAACAATGACTTGATTTTTTTTTACTTGCAAACCCCAATGCTTTGTATAATGTATCACTTAATTTTTAATCTAAAAAAAAAATCTGCTTTTGTTTAACAACACCACTTAGTACCTCGGAGAGCACGTTAAGCTGTCGGTCTCAGTTTTACTATATCAACTTGTGAAACAGTTATAGATGGGTTATTAAGTCTATCCAAAACATCGCGACGAGATGGCCACTTCACTCCACAAATCAGGTTCCTTTTTTTTATTAAATTAATTCTAAGCGGCTGATATTAAAATCTATCTAATAGCGTAGATAGAAATATAAAACGTACCTACATAAAGAAAAAATCTTACAAGTATAGTTACTATTTTCCTTATTTGACTTGCGATTTGACCCACATTTTGACACAATAATATTATAAAGAGAAAATATTTTATTGTTGACTTGTTGCGAAAAATACAAAAAAAATAATTTAATTTTTTACTAGAGCGTATGACTGTGTCTGTTCTTGAAGGTAAGCAGACCTACAAAATCCATAAATGCGGACTGGATTTTGAACGGAACAGCATTGATCGCTCCACTATGCCGACTTAGGCCCGGTTTCTTGATGGATAGTCATCTCGACTAATTGTTAAATAATGACAGTTATGGCGTCTTTTATATGAATTTGAAATATGTTTTGATAAAAATCTCATAGAACACCCGCCATTTTTAACTATAGTAACGTAAACTATCGATCAAGAAACCGGCCCTTAATGAAGCTATTAGGAAAGGGATAGCTATTAGGATAGACGAATTTGCATTACGAAACCACTGATGCACAATAGTCTCCTGAAAATCGGTGAACCAACAGACTGAAACCGCAACATGACTAGGTCTCTTGACGGTTTTTGTATCTCTATGGGCGGTAACGAAGCAGTCGGTCAAGCCTAACGAAGTTTCGACCTTTTCCACCTATGTACATGTACATTATCAGCGAGTAACATGGGCTGTATTTTTTATTTCGAACTGATTTATTTTAAACTAAGTCGAGTTAAAATTCGGGTCTCAGCTAGTTTATTATAAACTAATATAAAAAGATGGGTGTTTGCAGAAATTTATATAAAAACAAAATCTTTCTTCGATATCCATTTATATCTATGCTAAAAGCGCATTGCATTTATGGGCAATTTTATTACAAACCACAAAAGCAAAAAGAATTAAAAATTATAAAAAATAAGTTCCTTGTAGAAACTTCTATAGAACCTCATTTATTAGGTCTTCCCTTGTGAAGCATAAATTCATGGAAACTCGTATAAAACTATTTCTCTGCGCTCCAGAGCTGTGATATTAGGTAACATTATATTCAAAGTCTTCATATCTTTGTAAGTGTAATATTTCCTAACATCTTTGCACTGAAACTGTATACATAGATAATATTATGTGAATGAAATAGTCATTATATATAAAGCCTTTTGAATCGTGGGAACATTTTTATTTTCTGTTTAAAAAATACGTGTAGCTGAATAAAAATAATTTCTTGGACCAAAACAGTATTCTGTTACAATTAATATTGTTTCGTAAAGAGAAATAACATGTAAATAAAATTTGAAATGTTAATATCTGTACATTAAATATATATAATCACTGGCCTTGCCTTACGGCGCCCGAGACTGCCTAGACGGCCTCAGGGTGCTCAGCGGAGAGGTTTTAATCTATCTCGTCGTAGCCGATGGTATGAGTTTACACGGAACAAGTGGCTAGCTCGTCGCGATGTTTGGATGGACTTAATCACCCATCTAATAAACAGTTTCACAAGTTGGTATAGTGAAACTGGGACCGACAGCTTTAGGTGCACTCCGAGGCTCTATAGTGGTGTCATCAAACAAATATATATTATTTTTTAATTTAAAATTATGTTTTTAAATGGCGAGAGATACAGACTAAATAGACTAGAGAACAATTATCTATCATTTTTAGAATTGGTGTCTGTCCGATTGTTTGTTTGGGTTACAGAAAGAAATCAAAAAGCATCACTTAAAAACTACTAGATCGAGTTATATATTGGATATTTTTTATGATATATTCGACAGTTAATAATAATTCTAAAGTCCTCCTGCGGTTTTACTCGCTATTATAATTTAAAAGAAAATTATAGCCCATATTACTCGCTGATAATAAGGCTTTCTATTGGTGAATTTTTTTTTCAGTAGTTCTTTGGTTCAGTGGGATTTAAGTTTATTCGTAACAAACAATAAAGTTTTCTATATTAATTATCTATATTAGTATAGTATAGTATACATAATGTTTCAGATGCTTTTAAAGTTTATAAGGTTCTTCTTTACTCAGATACGAAACAAATAAAATAAAATAATTTCATTTAATTTTATTTCAAGATTTAATAATAAATTGTATTGTACAGCTAATAAAATAAAATGTTTAGCGACTCACGCAACAACATATAAACTTTTAAAGTGAAGTTTTCCTTTTGAAGTGTTTCTTCTTAGTTTCTACAACTTTCGACCTCTTTTCTTATATATTTTTTTTCATTTAGAATGAGATCCAAAATAGGTGTCATAATTACCCGTGCGGTTTCTCGGGAATAAAAAAGAGACAGGTATATGTAGGAATTCTAGGAATGAAATAGAAATGTGTTTTGAAATAGCAAAACAAAACTTATATATTTTTTTATTTTTTTTTAATAAATAAATAAACAAAATAATTGTATAAAATAACAACATTATAATGTGGAGCAATATAACTTGAACATAAATTGTTAAAAATATATTTAAAATTACATTTCCAAATCATTATCCCGCCATTTTTGTTATCACTCGACTGTTACTACGATCTTTACCCATTTGAAATCACCGTTAATTATTACACTTGTCAAGGTAACCGAGACTCGGTCGCTAGCCGAGTGCGGAATTTTGGAACGCTTTCGAGTGATGCGATGATCATCCGGGTAATAATAAACGCGTTTTGGAACAAAACTTACGATTATTTTCCAATTTGTTTAAGTATTGTAAAATAGGCGTAAGTTTTGTCAAACAATAAATCTAATCTTAATAAATAGGTCGAAAGTTAAAGAAACTAATATTTAGGCTAGGTCCTAAAAATAAGATTTTAGAGTTCCGCTGAAACTCTTACTGACGCTCGACGCATATCCTCTCTGAATAACTAGTCTGGCTTATGCACGAACGAAATACCTTTTCGGAATTGGGTCAGCAGATTTTTTGACTAATGGTTTGCTAAGTAAGTACCTATCCAAAGCTACCAATGTAAAATCCGGAAACTGAAAATAGTCCTCTTTTAAAAAAGGATCAAGGAAATAAATTAAAAGGATATAACTACCTAGCTTAGTACAAACTACTGGCTTTACATAAACTTTACTTCGTCAATAAATATAGAAAAAGTCAAAATATAGCGAAATAACTCTTTTGAGACCCGCTAAGAAATTTTATTGTTTAAGGAATCTCTAATATAATAGGTTTAATTATATTAGACTCCAAAACAGTTTTTGAGTTATAAAACCGTATGGTCGCAAATTAGGTATATAGGATACCAAATTGCGACCATTTGTATTTGAGATTCGTGTTTTGTTTTTCCATAGAATTTTTTTTAATAATTTTTCTCTGCTTTAGAAAACACAAATGAAAACAATAATGGAATTATTATAACATAAATATACTTCGAATTATATATTGAGCTAATAAAATACGTTTAGCTTAAATTAATAAGCCCCGCAGGTGGTGCGGTCATTTAGTAACGAGCGGAATTTTTATATATAGAGATATCTATCAGAAAATAACCAAAAATAATAAGTAATAATATTATTAAAATATGGCCAACAGTATCGGTGCTGTCCAAACCCAACAAGCCCTCTGTGAAGAAACATGTGCAGTTTCCCGATGACCAAGCTAGCCTGGAGAACGCTACTACTTACAACACCCCTGTTCTGGTAGAAGAAGAAGAAGAAGAGGATGAAATCGAGGAAGATCCCGAGGGTAAGGGTTGATCGCCTTTGTAATTACGATTGGTACCTAATAGCGTTGTGTCTGAAGGTCGCAGGTCTGATTTTTATGGTAAACAATATTAGTAGATACCTACGTTATTTTTAGGTACAATTTTCTTTAGTCTAGGTATTTATAAAATTCATTACGAATTGTTGTTTCTGTAAATTATACGTCCAACGGCAAGGTAAAGTAAATTAATTTCAATATATACCTTATCTCTTAGGGGTTAATGGAAGGCAATGAAATAGGTGAAATAATATACGCCACCCTACTACTTATGTAATCGTAGGAAAAAATCTCTTGGATTTCTCAAAAAATAAATAGTTATATTGCTTAATTTTTTTATAAAATATAATGACATACGAAATTTCGAAAAATAGTAGCCTTTGTGTTATTCTGAAACTATATTATTCTAAAGGTTCATCAAAATTTGCTTAGTAGTTTTTCGTGAAATAGTATCAAACACCCAATGTTAGCACGAAAGAATTTATAGTACAAGTAACGTTAGTAGAAAGTAGGTAAGACACAAAAACACCGGGCATTAGGTACTAAAAACATTAGTACAAATAAAGTAGGTAAATATGTCGATAAAAAAATTGGATTAATTTTGCATATTGATTTTTGGGGACTCAAGGATTACGAATATATTATGAAATACAGCTCCTGGTGCAAGTTTAATTTAAATTTAGTTCATATACGTCGTTTAATAATATTGACATATTTTATAAATAGAAGATAAAGTTTTTTCAAAGAACCAGTTAGTCGTATTTTTATCATTGTATATTATATTGCCCACTGAAACATTATTTCCTAGCAGTGACATTTTCATTATGTATTTCACGTGATCCCTTTTATTAGCTGTAAAATAACGAACATGTTATTGATACCTGGCTGAAGTACGGCCTAATATACGGGCTAGCGTTATATATGGCCGCTACTATGTCACTGCCACGATCACGTTGTTTTACAGCTAACTTAAATGCGGCCGGTTTCGATATAGTAAACCGGGCCCATTTAAGTTAGCTTTAATGCGCCCGGCTTAATTGCACCAAAACTAGCCATGAGACTAAACAGTTGCATTTTCAAATACATCATTTAATCGTTAAAGTATAGATGTTGAAAAACTTGAAACAATTACAGAAAGCCGCATGATCAGCTCTCTGTGGATGGAGATTGAGAATGAGCTGCCTTCTCAATCAACTGCCTCTGCTCCGGAACGCTGACGCCGAAAAAGCGAGCAGTACTACCGGCCGGTGAACCGCGTGCGCATAGAGCAACGCAAGATGTCCGCCGCTGGAGTACCGCCCGCTGATCGCGACCACTCCGAAGATTAAGTTCTGGAGTGAAGCAAGACTTTTCGCATTAATCGGCTTCTCTTCTGACCATGTTTGTACATACTGGGAGCTTTTTTGTAAAAGTTATAAAGTTTTGTATTATTTACTGAAAATAATAAAACACGTATTTTTTTCTTTTAGTAGGTACACCCACATACAAAAACGTTAGATAAAATGACTTATAGTATCCAAAAGGTCTACTTTTATACTAAACTCACGATCACTCCGCCACTTGTCAAAAGGTATTTTATTTACTCGATACAAATATAATATGTATTAGTTGGAGTCATTTACATATGCATGTATATTTTTCGGACATTTTTTTAAAGAAAAAAATACTCGAAAAATAAAATAGACATATTTAAAAATGCGATCCATAAGAGATAAAATATCACTGTAAAAAAGCACCCAGTATATATTATGTTATTCAGCTGCTCAATCTATTGTACGAAAGACCGAATTCCAAATTATTTATGATTTTTTTTATTGCATTTTATTATAACTGGAGAACCACATATTCTCAGAATATGCTTTGGTCTAATTAAATTTCCCTTTCTAGTCTATGGTAAAAACCATAATTTAAATGGAAGTTGCCATTGCAAACCAGTTTATTAGTCTATCTATCCATTGTTTTTAGGAACATCATTCAGAGATAGTTCTTCACTATTTAATTAACCTGGGCTCAAATAATTTAAAAAATCTATGACTATCAAAAGTACATCCAAATAATCTTTTGGAAATGGTCTTTTGCTAACCCATGATAAGCTAGTATACCATGGTCGAAGCCGTTTTGTGCACAAAAGCTCTTGAAGTTTATTGCACTGCAATTTAAACTTTTCAATGCAAAAAAATGTTTTTGTTAAAGCAGAAACGACTCGAGCATTTTCGCATACTTTTCGTGAAAATTTTCCAGTATTGCTACAATTTTATTCGGATATTTATATTTTATGTGATGATAGAAACTAAACTTTATATATTTTTAAAGTCATTTCCTGCAGAATGAAATATAAATTTCTTACGGAACTTTTACGTCATTGTTATGATGTGATAAAGTGTGAGTAAATTTTACTACAAAAGATGTTCAATAACATATAATAAACTTTATAAAGTAAACTCCTATAAAGGGGATTGATACTTCTATATAAACTTAACAATAAAATATGTTGTCTATTGAATAACTTTAGTCGCTCGGGTCGTATTCTCTCACACACTGCAATTCCTTTCTACTTTATCGGTGTTGCTTTAAATCGTTTACAATATACTTAGCTTTATAGAAGTATTTGCATTTCTTTCAATTACATTTTAATCAAGTTTTATAAAATAATAATCAAACTTTATGTCACTTATAATAGTAATATGAAGTGTTTGTAATCATTAAAGTTAGAATTAGTTAAAAAAAATAACTTAGGTCCGGTAATTAAAACGTTTTTAAATTTTAAGGCATCTTAAAATTAATAAAATGAGTAAAAATATATATATTTAAGGAGGTTATGACATCGTAAGGAATATCATTGAGATTCATTATAATATTGATTCAAAATATTACAAAAATTAATTACCGGCTCTAAATCTTAAAGCTCAGTAGTTTCTGTGTTTAATCTCATGTTGTACTTAAAAAATAAAAAAAACCCAAAAAAAACGTAGAATAGTACTCGTATTTAAATATACTAATCTGTAACAAATTTGAAGGTGTTTCTTAATAAATTGAAGCGATTAATTGCCAAATATTTTGCCTATGGAGATTAGTGACAGTCGTAGATGACGCCGCTCCACAAATATATAAGAGAAGCGAAACATTTGTCAATAAATTTATTCGCTTTAATTTATATATTTTACCTAGTAGGTATATAGAATACTTAACGTTAATGCTAAATTCATTCTTCCTATGACCAATATCTAAACAACAGCGTAAATAAAGTACTGTCCGAGACTGTTCACATAACTATTCTTGCTGCGACTTTTCGAGTAGTGATTGATTTTACAAAAATGTAGCGCCTAATAAAAAAAAATGTCTGAATTTTGTAGAAATATATGAATGGCGAATATCTGGTGAACAGGGTGATCGCACTTTTGAAGTGCTGAGGATTGGGACTGATAATAACTGTAATGAAGCAGGGAAGGTTGTCAAAATTGTGACGTTTAAATGAAGACTTCTTCTGAAGTCAGTTAAAGGCGATGATTACTGAAGAATAGTAAATTTTTGCTCCTTATTTTATTTCTTTACAACTTTTTGCGAAGTCTACTTCGGTGACAGTGTAACCCTTTATATTGGTCTTTACTTCAAAATATATCTTAGTAAAATATTTTTTCCATAGCCTTTTTAGAGCAGAGATATAATAAGCAAGCTATAAACTATCTACAGCTTTTGTAATTCTATGTAATTCAAATATTTCGGTAATTATCAATTTAGCATTAAATGGTAGAACTAGGATTAAAAATTGTATTATTCAATTATCTACGTAGCACTACATTACATTTGCATAGAATTAATAATGATTAATAAAATATTTATACTCATTACCAATGACGCGCTTATAGCTTGTTATAAATTATATATTATATAATTTTCTGTGATATGTCCAAGATGCTCTAGTCACAATTATTATAGCATTTTTTTGTCATTTAATTAATTTCAATAAAATCGAATTAATTGAATGTACGTATATACTAGTCGTTATTTATTTTTAATTAAGTTTAAATAGTATAATTCTTATCCCTATTTATTTAATACACCTTTTAATATATAAGCATTGCATATTACTTATGTTATTTTAGTAGGTAAAATTAAGTATATACTCATTGGAAGAAATTAAAAAAATAAAATACCTACTAAATACATTTTATTTCATATCATCTAGATTACATATTTATTGCTTATGTAAATAATAATGGCAAATAATCCCATATATATAGCACAGTTTATTCTAAATTGTTTAATATTCATAAAATAACTTCTAACATATAATAATAAAACTTACAAATAATATAGCTTTTATTAACAATGATATTATATATATTTATATTTATATATGCTAAATAGAATAATTGCACTAAAGTAGATATTTAATATGTTTAACATATCTTAATGTTTTTAGGTAAGTATAATACTTTTGTAGTTCGTCACGTCACAACTTTTAAAAACCACTCATAATTTAATGACACTCGTATTTTAGAACTATTACTTTTAAGGGAAGTCACGAGGTACTTATGATAATGAAGCTAAGCGTAAGCGCATCATTTGAAGCCGTGCTCCAATAAAAAAAGTTGTTTGAGTTTCTCGTGATCACGACTCGTGATAATACATGATAATGTCGTATACGGAATTTTAAAGAGATCTCTTGAAGCGGAGGGAGTTATTGACAGATGTGGCAATTATTGAAAAATGATTTATCGAGTTTCTTCAAAAAAGTCTTTAAAATACGGGTGTAAATCGAGTTTTGCTTATCGTAATTATTATTTAATACTACTATATATTTTAGGCTATTTTTAATTTAATTAATATTTTATGAAAATTATAATGGGGCTTAGCACAACCACATAGATATAGTTCGACAGTCGATAAAATGAAGTTTAAGGATGAACATTCATAAAATCAATATATATCGATTTTGACGATTTATCGAGCCTATCGATGCTGTTGTATTGAGGCCCAATATTTATATGGCCGAAAAACACTTTAATTTTTAAGTAACAGATTCATACCCCGGTATGTACCAATGAGTTTTTAATAAAAAAAATGTATGAACATTTGTTAGTCAATACCATTATTTTATAAATTCCGCCTCTAACATTGCACTACACCAACTGGTGAAACTGTTTATAGATAGATGTGTTATTGATTCTATGCAAACACCGCATCGAGCTCACATCTGTTTGGTATAGACTGTGAATACCCCACCACTGCACCGTGCCCGTTACTGTGACGCCCTCAAGGTGGTACCGGACGCGTTAGGCACCCGTGATTTTACCTGTAAATGCAAAGTGTACCACTGGGAATTCATGAAGAAGCTTATTGAGGCTCTGAAGAACACTTTAGGTTTTTTCTCTTTTTTAGCTACAAAAAATATTATGTTAAAAAGAGATAAAACCTATTGTAACTAAAGTGTTCTTTAAGGAATCAATAAGTTTCTATGAGTAAGGCCATAAGTCTACGACGTATAAGTATCACGTTTTTATCATAACCAGGATCGGCAGCTTAGGAAGCACTTCGAGGCAAGGTGTTTTCAAACAAATGTTTTTTTTAGAATTTACATTAAGAACTCATTATTATATATTAGGCTTTGAACTTGTGATTTAAAACTAGTGTTTTTAAGTCTACGGTCTAACCATGTACCTATGTAAAGTATTAATATTTCATTTCTCGATGGAAAATAACCGACGTGTTGTGGAATACGGATACTTATTAATGTGACGAAATACAATGGTGTTGCCTAATTAGGTTTTTAAGTAAAATAATCGCAAGTTCACTGCAAATGTTTAATTGGATAAAATGTGTGTGCCAAATTGGAGTTTAAAATTTAATTACTATTTTAAAAAATTCGGTGGTTGTTAACGAAATTATGCTTGGTCACAAAACTCATTCATTACATTTAAGAATATACTTAATGTTTTAATATATGTAGTGAGAGATAATCTAATCACATGCACATGCAAACTATGGTAAAGACGCAATTAATCAATTTTGTTTATTAATTACCATTGATCAGTATTCGTCACTGAGTCACCTATTGGATGAATACTTACTAGTGATGCAACAGGTTTCTGTTTCTGCTTCCGCAACTTTTTTAACGGAATATTTAGACGAGAAGAAGCGCGTATTTATTGGCCATCACAGTGGGGCACGCGCAGGAGGGGTGTTTCCGCAAACTTATAACATAAAGGCTGCGTTCCAAAACGGCGTAATAATTAACCTGCACTTTCTCTCGGAAAAAAAAAGAAGAAGATATGTAATTTGTGTATATTCTATCTCTTTCTTTTCCCCGAGAGATCGCACAGGTTAATTATTACGCCGTTTTATAATGTTTGAATTTTGTAATATTATTGGTGGCTAAACCCAATTAAGTAAGAAAAAATACTTCAAAAAACTTTGACATAAACCGCATTCGTTTCTGTTTGCGCAATTTATTTTCTTTGACATCTGGTTCTTTTTCTGATTCCGTTATGTTAGTTCCGTTGCATTGCTAATGAATACCAACGTGAGTACATGTATAGACAGTACACAATAGCACCTTCATATTTTGTGAAGGGTCTTAGATTAGATTATCTCCAATTTTTGTCAGTGTTATATTTTCAATCCAATATTATCACGGTTGATCACTTATGTATTTTAAAATATAATTTCAACAAAATCTATGTTATTATTATATAATTACTGTTATTTAGTCAGTTAAGTATTTATTGCCGAATACCATCGGCGGAATGAGGACGGGTTAATCCCTCCGCTGGGTACCCAGCAGCCTTAGCACAGCCAACCCAAACCACGAGATGTAGTCGCGAATTTACATCAAATCCATCTTTGGAAGCAAATAAATTTACTAATAGCAGGTTGTTTCTAAAAAATCCAAAAGTATTGATCTATTTAATGAACAATCAATAAAATTCATGTTCTTTTAATAAAGCAGACGAACTCATTTCCATGTGACAACCATTCAAGACAAGATTATGTGTGGCCGTGCTACGTGCCTACTGAGGTCGTTTAAGCGGTCCTCGGGAGCCAAAACGGCACCCGTGATGGTATTCAGACGGTTATTATAAGTATTTATTGTTTTTTATTTTTATTTTTATTATATATAAACTTGTTTTGCCTATCATGATTTTGTCAGCTTAATAAATTTTCATTCATTCATTTATTTGTGTTTTATTTTACTCAAATTACCAGTGTTAATAAATCTTAATTTAGATTGATTTTAATGATAGAGCATAGTGTGCCGAGGTTTCAATGCGTTCACCCGTTGAATAGTAAAGCTGATTGAACTTTACATAAAATAGGTACCCTACTCCTCTACTCAAGGGGTCACCCGTAACTAAACCAAACTCGCGGCAGAATCCTCGGTCCACGGCCTATGATCTCTATAGCAAATGGAATGAAATTATGTTCGGTTTGATTTCCACGTACTTATTCCGCTTAAGGACACATAATTCGCAATCGCGAAGTCTGCGTTCTTCATACAAAATGAGCTTTCGCACTTCCAGTAATACTCGATTACTGTTTGTTGTAGAATTAAAATAATATTTTTCTTGGTCATTGTATTTATTAACCTTTCTGTGTTAGATTTTTTTTTTCGTAATAGAAATATTTTGAATATTATAATACAAAAATATTTATTATCCATAATAGAAAGATTTTTACGTATAATTATAAACCAACATAACAATAATAAATGAAATTCGACAAACAGCCAAGTTGTAATATTGGTTGTAGTATTACGTTTGTATAGGCGATAAGTAATGGTAATTCCAATATTATAATTTGGCTGTTTATCGAATTTCACTCATAATATCTAGGAATCCTGTTAGCCTTTTTTTGGCTGCATAGAGCATAGCGCATTTAAACCAAAATGAAAATACTAAAAATCACACAATTTTGTATTAATAGTTATCCAATTTGAACAAAAAATAACTATGTGACGTAGTAAGTATTAATAAATTGAACCTTTGGTTTAGTTTTTCGAAAATCAAAAAATCTTAAAAAATACAACATAAGTAATAGTTACAACAGAACAGACAATAGGATTTAAAAAAAATTTGTGATATATACGTGGTGGCCGAGTCGTTTAGGCCTTGGAGTTATAAACACTTAGGTCCCTGGTTCGAATCCCGGTGTGTATCAATGAGTTTTTAATTTAAAAAAAATGTACATTTGTTTGACAACATCACTATAGTGCCCGGAGAGCACGTTAAGCTGTCGATCCCGGTTTCACTATACCAAATTGTGAAAATGTTTATAGATGGGTTATTGAGTCTATTCAAAACATTGCGACGAGCTAGCCACTTGTTCGGTGTAGACTCATGCCATCGGCTAAGACGAGGTGGGATTAAAACCCCTCCGCTGGGTACCCTGGGGCCGTCTAGGCGGTCTCGGGCGCGCCCTAAGGCACCCGTGATTATATGTATGTATGTATTTGTTTTTTAATTAATCAATTGAGATGGAAGGTTAAATTTTGGCATAATTGTTAAACGTATTATACGTCTCCACATTTTTTCCGAATTTTAGTATCATAACGGCCTTACGGGGTTCGGACCGCCCAGCCGGCGCCAGGGTATCCAGCGGAAGGATTTCATTTCCTCCTGTCGTAGCCGATGGTATGAGACTGCCTCTAGTGGTTCCGCCTTTGGCGTTAAATCCGGAGGTCGTGGGTTCGATTCCCACTCATGGCAAATAAATATTAGTACGTTTTTCTGTACAGTTTGTCTTGGTCTGGGTGTTTATAAAAATATAATATGTATTATATCATTGTTTCTGGTACACATAGTACAAGCCTAGAGATTAGTTTGTGACCAGAGCAATTTGTGTAAATTGTCCTACATATTATTATTATGAACAAGTGGCTAACACGTCGCGATGTTTGGATAGACTCATGTATAAGCAGTTGCAGAAGTTGGTATAGTGAAACTGGGACCGACAGCTTAACGTACTCTCCGAGGCACTATAGTAGTGTTGTCAAACAATGCCATTTTACTTTTAGTTGTTTTCGAGTTATTTCAAGAATTATTCTATTCCTCTATTTTCCTTAGGAGTATATATATTTTTGGCACCAAAATACTAAGATCTAGTACTATTTAAACTTTCCACGTCAACCGTTTTTCAGTATTGATCTGGACAAACAGGCAGACAAACTGATTGTACCATAATATATTGGTTCCATTCCATTTTTCGTTAAAAATGTACGGAACTCTAAACTAAGTAGATAATGCTTATACAGCGTTCACAGTCGTTTCGTAGTAGGTAATGAAGGTAGGTTGGTTTTTGAGGATCCAATAATTTGCTGACTCTTCCATTCATACTTCTTAATCGCAACATTACAAGGTTTTTATGTTAAAATTCTTTATTGGGCATAGGCGAGCTTAATGCCATAAGCATTTTCCACCAATTATTACCTTCAAGTTGAGACGGCAATTAGAATATCTCTGTTCTGACATATTTAATTTTGATGACAAAGGTCTAAAATAAATCAACAATTATATATAATGATTTATTTTAGCTTTTTAAGGGCTACTTGTTAAATAATATTATTTATATATGCACAAAACGTATAATAAAAAATATACAGGGTAAATTGGCCTTCAAGGCCAAATCCTAAACTACAAGGAATAGCCAAAAATGCTCAAAGGAGTATCATTGGATTGGCATCATTAGATTTATGAAAAAAATATTCTCTAAGCTGGGAATCGAACCGGTTAATTTTGAAAAAATAATAACTTACCTGTATAATTGCACCAGCTGATAGTGCTTCTTATAAAGATCAAATTCTGGTAAATAATATCTAACAGCAAACTAAAGAAAAGTGCTCATTTTTAATTTTAAAAAATGTTTAAATGAAAAAAAAACATATTTTACTAACTAATCAAATTATTTGAAATAATGATCTTCATAACCCATCAATATTGAAAACATACAGATGCCAAAACCTTCAAGTGACCTCGTCATGTTTCGGTTTTAGCCTACCGGTTTTCAGGAGACTATTGTATTGATTTCTTATTGAGGTGGTATTTTATTTTTATCTAAAATTCTTTATTGCACTAAAATATTTATGCAGAGGACTCCTGTTAGGGTGTAGTTGCGAAACATGCGGTAAATTTGATGATAAAGCGTTCGTAATGCGTATTCGTCTTTATCGCCGTCCGTTTCTTAAACGCATCTTTTAACCGGCATAGTAGAAGGGATCTATGCTGTTAAACAACAAATGAATTCATGGATTTTTTTAAACGTTATTCATGGATTTTGTATGTCTGCTTACCTTCAGGTAGATACAAGGTCACATGCCGTACTCCAGTAAAAAATAAACATCATATTTTTTTTAAATAAAAGTAAGAAAAACGAATAAATACATACCTGATATGTATTAAAAATAATGGCTATAACTTCGAACCATTTATTAAGTAGAGCTTAAAAACATTAAAAAAATTTTTTTTTTTTTAAATGAGCACTTTCCTTTAGTTTGCCGTTTGAAATTACATTCTACCGTTTAATCCTTATAAGTGACACTATCAGCTGGTGCAATAATATAGGATGAGTATTTTTTTTCAAAATCAACAGGTTCGATTCCCGGCTAGGAGAAATAATTTATGATGCAGTTTTAGGTTTTATCAAAATCGGCATCGAAGCCCCTTTGAACATGCTCAAATTGCGCTATTCTTTGTAGTTAAGGATTTTTTATGCTAAATTAATTCTAATTAAGAGAATCCTTCCAAAGAGTTGTAAGTATTTTTTATGCTAAACCAATTCTAATTAAAAAGTTGAATAACCACATGTTAGCTTCGGAAACTAATTAATGCCCCATCCATTGTCATTGTATGAAAGAAAAAAAGGAGTAGTATATGGATACTATTTCTTACCCACCTAAATTATTCTACAATAAAAAAAATACCCCCTATTTTATTTATGATTCACAAACAAAACAAAAAAATAGAATACCCGTATTTTTTGTTTTTTCATTTATTTAAAGTTTTATAATTAAAAAAATCTATTTTAAAGAAATGGTATTTCTAAAAGAGCGTATGTCCATTTAGAGGCTGTTGTAACCGTTAAAATGAAAGAATAATATGGGCGTGAACCTTGTAATATAAAGTCGCATTGTTTTATATATTTTTTTGGTATCACTTTTTGTTTAGGGTTTCGTGTTCGGTTCATTACGTTATATTTTTTTCAGAATTTATTAACGACCCATTTTTTAAATATTTGAAAAATACTGAAAAAATTGTAAATTTAAGATTTAGAGGCCACGCCAATAATTCAGAAACGGTTAATTTATTTCAGCCCAATATAAAATTTGAAATGTTGTGAATTGTTGAAAAATTTTTAACTTACTATATAAAATATATAAAAAGTAATTATCGTAATTATATGTATAAATGGCTCTAATTTTGAGGCTTTCGATTTCGTGTCGGTCCGTAATATTCCAGTGAAATGTGACAGATCTCCATACAAAAAAAGTGATTACGGTCGTTTCGAAGCAAGGCTAAGGCTCAACCAATGCTTGCTATTATAAGGCCATACTGCATATAAAAAACAGAAGTTTGACAGTTCCAAGAATAATCGTTGTCATGTCATTGCTTAGCCCAAGTCGTTGTTTCCAACTATCAAAAAATAATAAAAATATACTAAGTGTGATTTGTATGAAGGCCTCGAAGCATGGACAGGACTGATAAACTGCTAATAAAAACCAGACGAGGGAAACGCAAACTACCGAGGCTATTTGTCACTTTCCATTAGGGTGACAATACATTAAGGATTCATCCGATCCTAATTAATGAGTTAGTTAAATAATATTTAATTTTTAACCGACTTCACAAAGAAGGAGGTCTCAATTCGTTTGTATTTTTTTTATGTTTGAAAATTAGTTTATATTAATGGATTTAATACAAGACCGGACACTATTTATCACTAGATTTAACAGTATAGCACAAAAATGCGTATTTTGCTTTCAAAAATAATTTTATTTATCTATTTCGCCTGAAAAAAAAATCGATGTCTAATGATGTCTCTTCTAAATTCAGGATTTTTTTTTTTAATTGTGCGTTCTAGGTCGAATCCTAAACTACAAGGAATAGCGAAAAATGCTCAAAAGAGTCTCAGGGCCGATTTTAATACTATAAAAACTAAAACTGCCTCCATTAGATATTTAAAAAAAAAATCTAGCCGGGAATCGAATGTATTGATTTTGAAAAAAAAACTCACCTGTTTTTCTGTATTATTGTACCATATATTGTATTGTTTTTTTTCTGATAGTGACGAGTCGTTTATAAGAATCAAATTCTGGTAAGTAATATCAAGCGGCAAACTAAAGAAAAGTGCTCATTTTTAATAAAAAAATATTAAATAAAAAAAAAAACTTTACCACCGTCTACTTTACCAAATAATCAAATTGTTTATTTATTTATATTAAGGCGAATACAACAGACGACAAGCACGAAAATTACACAAACACACATAAAATATTTTTAAAACCAGCTTGTAGCCTTAGAGCCACACAGCATGGTTGTGGGATACAATATTAATATATGTAATGTTAAACTAAATTTTTCATTACAATTACCTAAATTAATACAATTATCCAATAAAATTAAATTATTATAATTACAATGAAATTATTACAATTAAAATAAGATATGAAAATACTACAATTATAACAATAATGAACAAACAATAAATATAAAAGTATATATGATATAGCTGCGGAACAAAACAGTATCTTATACAAACTAAAACCAATATCCAAAACTAAAACGAACCCAGAGCAGAGCTAAGATGATTTTTAAGTTGTAATAATTTTCTTCAAAACCTATCCTCATTGAAAACAACGTCGTATTTTTTTTATAAAAGTAAGAAAAAGCGAATTCAGCTATGTATTAAAAATAATGGCTATAATATCAAACAATTTATTAGTTAGGGCTTAAAAACATTTTTTTTAAATAATGAGCACTTTCCTTTTGTTTGCCTATTAAAGTTATTTTTCACCATTTAATCCTTATAAGCGACATTATCAGCTGGTGCAATAATACATATGGTGAGTTTTTTTTTCCAAAATCAACCGGTTTAATTCCTGGCTTGGAGTTTTTTTTTTACTAATAATGCAGTTTTTTTTATAAAAATTGGCCCGGAGAGTTATTTGAGCATTTTTTGCTATTCCTTGTAGTTTAGCCATGGAGCCACAATTGAAAAAATCACCGGTAAATATATACTTTTAACATGCAGTGAAGTTATAGTTATTATAAGAAATAGTTAGAAACTATTTTTAACAACTAGGATAGTAGTAGATAGATGTGATGTGTGAATTAATAAAAAGTTAACAACGAGATTTAAAGTTTAACCAGTCACTTTTACGTCCACACAAAGTACCTACATACTACTAATGTTACAACTTAGGTGTTATTTGTAGTTATTATTTTTATGTGGAAATTATTCATTTGTAATATTAATAATATTTTTTAAAGTTTTTTTTATTCAAAATTTTTTTTTAGTTCACAATTTAGTTCGAATAATTAATAAATACTATGATAGACAAAAAATAATAAATTTGCGACAAACAATAGTGGAGAAATAGTGGAAGTGCGAAAACTAATTTTGTATGAGAAACGCAGACTTCGCGGTCACCAAAGGAAGTTCTTAAGGACACTGTATTCGGAATCATAAAGTCGCGCAAACAACTATTCCCATGGAACCATGTGCCGCAAATGAAAAAAAAAATGCCTTCTCCATACAAACCTTTAAAGTTAAAATGACTAATTTGTATGGGGAAGCCAATTTTTTTTCTCATTAGCCACACATGGTTCCATAAGAAAAGTTGTTCGATTTGATCAGCAGAACCTCATATTAGCTCAAAGTACATCCTTTCAAATTCACTTTGTATATAAAAAAAACATTTATTGTTGCCACAAAGTTACAAGCAAACAAAGTTACCAACCTAAAGCTAATGAACCACAGAGGCGGTCAAATGGCACAACAACAAGAAAAAAAAACTTAAAGTGAACAAGTTTAACTTTTGACCAAGTTTTCGTGATACTTTCGTTTTATGACAAATGTA
The DNA here is from genome assembly GCA_947458855.1 of Monopis laevigella. Classification (NCBI taxonomy): domain Eukaryota; kingdom Metazoa; phylum Arthropoda; class Insecta; order Lepidoptera; family Tineidae; genus Monopis; species Monopis laevigella. The sequence goes on along the minus strand of OX381576.1, from coordinate 12,966,020 downwards.
CACACAGGTGCGATTTATAAATAGGAGATAAATTTATAGCATCAAAATGACATTTTAATTGTAAAAAAAAACATGTAACTGAAGCAAGTGAAGTGCGATATGTTAATTAAGTATTTAGGTGGGAAGAAAGCCTCTATGACTTTGTTGGACCGACTGATCGATTTTATTACAACATGCAAAACCCGTCAAATGAACTAAGTAGTCATATTTCGGTTTTAATCTGTGGGTTCACCGGTTTTCGGGTAACTACCATATTGATTTATTAGCCGGCATAGTAGGAGTGATCAATGCTGTTAAACAACAATGTATTAATTGACCCTATTCATGGACGTTGCATGTCTAATTACTAGCAACATATGAAATCACATGCCGAGCGCCAATAAAAAATAGCACCAAAATGTTTGGATAATGTCAACACAAAACAAAATCGGCAGCTCTCTAAAATCGACGAATTTGTATTACGAGTCTATTTTAATAAATTCGCTGATTTATCGTTAATTCCAGTTTCGTAATCACATCCTGAAAGGAGATTGCCACCTCGATGCAGTAGTTTAGTGAAAACGGGTAAAACAGGGGCCTCCCCTGAGCTTGAGAGCTCCTTGGCACTGCCCCACCTAGCCCCTAGTTAGTAGGTACGCCTCTGGATGAAAAATCTTAATTGTTATTTACGCCGTTGATGGCGTTGTATCCGGAGGTCGTGGTTTCCATTCCCACAATGTTATATTATAAAATATATAATTCATCTTTGTTTCTGTTACACTTATTATAAAGCCTAGAATTATGTGACGAGAGTTATGTGTGCGAGTTATTGAGGTACATCATCTTAGCCCGTTGAGTACGAGTGTAGACTACACTCAAGGACTACTTTCACTAAAAAGATAATCATATATTTGTTTGTTCAGCGGCCATATTGTTTTTTATAACTTGATCATTAGATATATAACGATGGTCCGCTGGATAAACTCAAGAGCTACTGAACTGATTTTAAATTTCGAAAAAAATCCTTAGGTCTGTCGCGTAATGTATTTGTTAACCCCAGTTTTAAGACACCCCAAAAATATTTTTAGGGAGAATTCCATTTATTTAAAAATAAAATTGATATAACCGAGAACATAATGTTGACATCGTAGGTATTTAGCACCGAGTTATAGAAGATTTAGTACATTTTTTTACGATGTGAAAATTTTGCATTGGAAAAAAAAACTCGTGCCATGTTCTTGTCGTGCGGAGCCGCGTTTGTTTGCGACAACTCTATGCGTTCTAACGTTATCGCCCGACACTGACACAATGGATTTTGACATTTACGAACGGCCAGTGTACCAATATACGTGGTGGCCTAGTTGGTTTGACCTTGGACTTAAAAACACTTAGGTCCCTGGTTCGAATCCCGGTGTGTACCAATGAGTTTTTAATTAAAAAATGTATGTACATTTGTTTGACAACACCACTATAGTGCCTCGGAGAGCACGTTAAGCTGTCGGTCCCGGTTTCACTATACCAACTTGTGAAACTGTTTATAGATGGGTTATTGAGTCTATCAAAAACATCGCGACGAGCTAGCCACTTGTTCGGTGTAGACTCATACCATCGGCTTCGACGAGGTGGGATTAAAAACCCCTCCGCTGGGTACCCTGGGGCCGTCTAGGCGGTCTCGGGCGCCGTATGGCACCCGTGATACATACAGTGTCGCTACTCCGTATTAAAATCCTCTACGCAGTGTTAGTTACCGAACGCGGCTCTGGGGAGCTAATGTACGTTTTTTTAAATGTTATTTGAGTTTTAGCTCCAGTTGCACCAAAAGCGTCCTTTAAAGTAAATGTACCAGTTTTATTTTGATAGTCGAAAGACAGCTGGTACATTCGACGCGATTTTTTATTTTAATTGTTACAAATACTTTAACAGACACTTTGGTGCAACTCAGCCTAAATAAGCAAGTTTAGACAAGTGTAGTAAAATAAATATTTTAAAAAAATATTAGCTAATAGTTCTGTGGAATAGTTGAAGTTAAAAAGTACACTACGGCCACGTTTTTCTTCCTAAGGGCTGACTTTTCAATGGTCAGATATAGTTATCCTTATAATAGTTAACTTGTATGATGATCTGTCAAAATAATTTATTCTCCATACAAGTTATCTGTAGGATGAATTATCTGAGGATTGAAAAATCGACCCTTGTTCTACTAAATGAATTGAATAGCAACTGCATATCAAACGCGAAATTTGTTTGGGTAATATGTAAATCTTTGACTTTGATACGTAGTTGATGTCCAATTACGTTGCGGTCCGATTCACGCCAAAATCGATGCCAGCCCTCTCAGCAGCACCGGTCCGAATGAGCGTAAGCGCGCTAACGATACATGATTTGACATTAACAGTGACGTCATTACAGACGCCATATTGGACTTAGCTCGCGTTCGTTTTGGGACATAAACATGTTCACAACGATCACGATGTATATTTATGCGTTTTTTTTGAGATTTCGGTGGCAAAAGTGGCGATGTGATCTGCCACAATGGCCGTTTTTTTTGGCCCAGAATGCTACCGTGAACTGATCACAATGACCCCAGTCGATAGGTGAGGCGTTGTGAACATATTTTGACATTTGTGGTTGTAACAGTTGTTGTTGTTTAAAACGTCGCTGCCGTCTTACATTTTTAGGATCAAATTTAATGTATTTTAAATCTAAATGATTTTAGAAAGATTTCGCATATAAAATTAGTGGATTGTACGATTTAACCTATATTTTACATAACATATGATAACAATTGCGTTTGATTTGGATAGTGGTAATTGTGGCATTGTGATTAAAATTAACCAAAAAAAACGCAAGTTAGCATAATGTCATTATGATCATTGTGAACATATTTCATTCCCAAAACGAACGGGCCCTTAGTGACTTTGCTTCTGGATGAATCCCTGTGATTTACCGACTATTTTATGTAGACTCTATGAATTAAAAAAAAAATTGGTGAAGAAATAAAACAATGATTTAAAACTTTTGGTTTATTCATTAATTTTACAGTGACTTAGTAATAATAATCAAATATAAATTAGAAAAGTAGCAAAATTAAATTCTGAGAAAATAGATCTTAAAAACCCTAAGCCTTTATTTATAAATATAAATAAAATATTATGTGACTGTAATATTTTTTTAAGTAAACTTTTAATTTAATATTAAGTTTTATAAATATAAAAAAGATAAAATCTATATTTCTTGGTCAGTTACAATACAACAGTCTATGTTACAGTTTGGGAATAAATAAGGATTTTTTTATAAAGGCTAGAGGTTTCATTTAAGTTGACTATAAATTATAAAGGGTTGGTTAATTAATATCACTTACTACTAAATTCTTAATCGGTTTACTAAGCTTTTTAATTGTTTTTAATACTAAATTATTCATTAAAAATTAAAGCATTTTTGCGACGTTTAATATATTGTTCGTAAACTAGCACCAACTAAAATGAATATGAATGATGAAAAAACAAAACTTTTTATTTTATTTTGTAATATTAATTATAACAAAAATAAATTCTAAGTATTGAAAAAATGTGGGCCATATAAAGTATTATTGATAAAGAAAATAACAATAATTGTTAACTTATAACAGAATAACAATTATCTTTAGCAATTGGGCCATTAACTAAAGTTGTATCTCAATTGCTATTATTAATAAGATTCTAGCGCCTTTCTATATATATTATAGTAAATTTAAATTGATTTAATAAAGTTAGCGTCTTTCATGTTAGTAATTCAAGGTACTGAAATTCATTGTTGACCTGTGAATAATAAATACAAAACATAATTATATAATAATAAAAATAACTTTTAAAACATGGGTAAATACAATTAATATTATTTTATGAATTTAACAAATATATAGTGGAAAATAACAATTATTTGCCCTAAAATAAAAATATATTTGTCTCGTAAACATTAAAAATATTTTGCTAAAAATCAAATGCCATATCATTTTATTACATTTACGCCATATTGCGGAATAACACAAGAACTAAAAATCTACATTGAATGAAAAACAAAATTGCACCTTAATTCTATTAAACGACATTTTTATAAAAACATACGTATTTAATGAGGTTTACAACGAAATCTATTAGGTATACTAAAAGCTAATAATATAAGTACCTATTTATTTTCCATAATATCAAAAGTAGAACATAATGTATATTTTTATATAAGTTTATTTATCTGATATACACTCGCGAGCAGAATAACGGAAACATCAAATTTTCTGAACAATAGTGGTGCTTTTTTTGTAAGTAATAATCCTTGAAAGTTTTTGAATAATATCAAAGAACATTTTTTTTGTTTTTTGACTGACTCATACAGCCTGAGGGGCATTATCTGTTTCCAACGGTGGCGTGGCTGCGAGATTCGCTAGCCGAATGAAAGAAAATATCTTTAAACGACCCCTAAAATAAGTTTTTTTTTGTCGCTAGTGTATTTTTGATTTCAGCCTTTTTGCGTTTTTATTACAGTACTTTATTCGAAATTTTAAATAGTCTCAATAACAAAACTTTTTAACAAGTAGTTTTGATATAGATAATTTAGTAACTAGGCATTTTTCTTGCTTAGTTATTAATATACTATATCTAAACAAATTAACAGAAACACAAGAACATATAGAGATCTTGAACTTCTCGGCGTTTTTTTTTTAAATATAATATATGTAGAATTTTCTAAGTGAACACCAATTTGACATTAAGCTAACAATTTCATCCAATATAATTATTTATAAATATACTCAATTATTTTATATGTTAACAATAAATAAATACTATGCTATATATCTATTTTCTTATTATAGAAATATAAAAATCGCTGATTCTTACTGTATTATTGAAAAATAAAAATGAAAAATCTTTCTTTGATCGTGAACTTAACTAAAGTTTACATATAGTGCAAAAATACATTTCAGCCCCAAGTTTATCTGACCTTAGTCCTTTGTTAACATACTTTAGATATTGTAACTTTTGATTTAAAAATTGGCAAGAATACATATTTAATTTTAACTAAATATGATATAAAAATAACAATTCGATTATTGTTTTAAATCAATGATTTATAATATTACTTAAAGTAGGTTAACAAATTAACTTGTAACAAAAAAGATAAATAATAAATTGTATTATTTAATTAATTTATTTGATAATTTATCACAAATTGCAATAAGAAAGTGAGTAAATAATATTAAATTCATTAACAATGTATAAAACATGCCCACTTTGAAAGTAGAATTTTCAAATTTTCTTACAAATAAACAATTAATAAGTTATGTACAATTATAATAATATATTTTATATTAAATTTTACCAACAAATGTTAAAGCCAATATTATATTTAATAAGAACATTAATATATAACGTGAATATAAAACATGCAATGAAATTGTTTTTTTTACCTATTTGTTGACGAATACATATAATAAAACATAAACGAAAATAATTTATTTACAAAAACAGCAATGTTTTATAATGGTATTACTAAATAAAAATATTCAGTCATAACGATTGCACACAAAAAAAACATCGCTAGTATTTTTTTACTTTTTATTTTATTGAAAAATTGTAAAACATTTTTTTTATTTTAACCAAGATTATTTTTCACATGCATTAATATAAAAAATATATAAAAATTAATGTATTAAAATACACTACTGAGAATATTGCAATTATTACGATGATTTTATAGGTACTTAGATTATTAAATAAATAAACTATAAAAATACCATACAGGGGTGCGAGTTTTGAATGTCAGCGATTTATTTGATATCACCAGTGAATAAAATTTCACCGGTGACTTCTTCGGAAATCACGATTTATCAAATGTGCTATTTTTTTAAGTCACTCGTGCGCTACCAAATTACATATATTTCTCATAGACAAGAGCTATATTGCGTTTTGTTACAAAAAAATATTGTTTGTCGTTCTTGTTTCTCATAATAAATACATTTCTATAATAAAACATAATAGTGGAATGGAACTTAACTGTCATTATCTCTGATAATTATTATCTGTCATCGGTGATTTTATTTACGAGTGGAATTTGAATTAATATGATGGGTAAGAATTTTAGTCACTCAATGAGATTCAAAAACACCAAATTTAGAAATCAATGACCAATTTGTCATTTTAAATCATATTTAGTCCGCTTACATTCAAAAATCTCACCCCAGCGGCCAAATTCTGTTTCTTATAATGTAAGCTCGTTAGATTGTCAAAATAACGAATTCCGTTATTAGCGCGCTACTCTCCAATCAGCGAATAAATTATTGCTATAGCGCGCTAATAGCGGAAATCGTTATTTTGACAATCTAACGATCACGTTATAAGATACAGAATGTGGCCGCTGGTGTTTTAAAAATGTCCATTTTTTTTTTTAATATTTCATCAATAGATTAATTTTGTTTGTGGTAAAAATGGGCCACTTTAATAAATACTTGGTATGTAAGCTCGTTATTATACTAAAATATAAAAATCAAGTAGGTTTCTAAAGTCATATTAAATAAAGCTTTACAGATTTTTTTTTAAGTTATAATAAATAAAAGCACCCTAATTTTTCTCCATCGAACTACAATTAATATCTGCAATCGATTTTGACATTAATTTTGTTAGACATGTGCATGGTATCTAACAATAGGATTAAAATAATAAAATTTATTAAAATTTAAGAATAAGTTGTATGATGAATAAGTAATCAAGTAGAAAAAAATCATTGTGTTTGGCATATTTTGGATTAAAAGACCGAGATTAATTATGTTATTGTTAAGCTAAAGCCTCGTGTATTTCTTTTCTTCCACCAAATTTAAATATAACAGTTTTTTATACAACGTGTTTACATTAAAAATCGACGCATTAAAAGCACCATTTATTAAACAACTGTGTGGATTATATTTCATCTGTGGCCTCAAAAATAAAATTATTATTTATATACTAAAGTATATAAGCGGTAGATAAAGAATTTAGTATGCTAACTACAAGCATAAATAGAGTGGAGTCAACGTACGAAATTCTTTATCTTTCGCGTCTGTACTTTATGTAACGATTAAAACTCGGTATGTTAGACTTATATCCGTTACCAAAGAGTGAAGTGTAAGTTTTAAACAGGCGGTATGGTCCACAGAACCGCAGTTCTATCTGCAGAAGTAGAAAGGAAAGAAAAATCATCTGGATGCCAACGAGCTGATATAACCTTACTTGGGTGTTGTGCTACTGTAACTCTGGGTAAGTCGCAGGTTAAATCACCTGAAAATGGAAAAAAAATGATTAAATAAATATTAATAATAAACACAAGGTTGTCTTACAGAACCCGAGACCGCCTAAACGGCGAGGGGAAGGATTTTAATCCCACCTCGTCGTAGCCGATGGTATGAGTCTACACGGAACAAGTAATTAGCTCGTCGCAGTTTTTAGATAGATCCGACCCAATAACCCATCTATAAACAGTTTTATAAGTTGGTATAGTAGTATAATATACTACTATACCAACCTCGGAGAGAACGTTAAGCTGTGCGTACACTATATTATAGTGTACGCACAGTTTAACGTGCTTTCCGAGGCCCACATGTTAAACAAATGTGCATAAATTTAATACAATAATTGCATTAAATATTAAACAATAGATTTCAAAAAGGTTAATTAAGAAGTAAATCTTTTAAACATAAAACATTGCTTGCTGGTTTAAAACATATCAAAAATATTTAGCTACTATAATAAAATATAACGGAAACCACAAGAAATTTTTCGATAGAATTTAGTTTGGGAGTCAATTTAAATTTAAAACTATAGAAAAATTATCGATATCAATAAGTCAAAATTATTGTACGTTTTACTAGTGCCATCTATCGCAAACTTAAAGGTACTAATAAGTTTGCAAATTGTAGATGGCACTAGTGAAACGCAAACGTTTCCTACTTACATTGATATCGATATGTTAAAGTTTATATTATATACCACTAGATGGCGGTTTATATCTATCTTCTATATAAATATCCTTGATTGAATTGATTGAATCAGGCGTTATTTTACGGATTTTTTTATTTAATAGGTATAATTATGTTGTGTAATATATTATTTTAGCAAATTCTTTACGACTTATTAAACCTACATTAACACTTAAAATAATAATATCAACCATATTAATGATTTTTTTGAAACACATGTGACTTTGTCTCTTTGTGATGGTAAGCAGACCTATAAAGTCTACGAATGGGGTCGATCAACACATTGTTTTTAACAATATTAACGCTCCCACTATATAGTTACGCAATGGGCGGTCATCAGATCAATTGGCTGTTGCGTAAATGAGACAGAAGTAAATCGATACAGTGGTCTACTGAGGCTCTACCATGGGTATGCGCATTGTAGCAACGTAACGTATTTGTATACGTATAAGTTACGTTGCTACAATGCACAAACCCATGGTAGAGCCTCTGAAACCCGGTAAACTAACACCAAAACATGAGGATGTCACTTGACGGTTTTTGCATCTGTATGGGCGGTGGTAACTAAACAGGTCAGTCGTCCTTGCTGACAAACTTTTAAGCCCTAATATTTTGTAAAACTCCAAACTCCATTTTTTCCGACATTATTGATTGTAACCAAAAATCGAATAACATAAATAAACTTACAAAATAGATTTAAGATAAACAAAATTTGGAGCGTTCGTTTAATACCAATAACATATAAGGTATACTTGAATTTTACACTTAGACCTTTTTACTTGAACAATAAATTAAAAATAAACGCTGTTGCCATCTCGGGCGCCATAATGACATATGACAGATAGATTTACTTATATATGTATTATTGAAAATGATTCATAATTAAGTTCCAAAAATAAAACCTATGTATTAAAACCATTTTGTACATAACTATGATATTATAACTACTATTGAATATAATTTCGTGACAATAACAAATCGTTCTCAGCATCCTGTCGCCATACAAGATTGTATACCTAATAAAGACACTTTTAATCGGTGATAAAATGTCTAATTCGCATCCCGTTCTCATTAAGTTGATAAAAAAATATCACTTCCATTCTGGTACCTACCTCACGTTTTGTAATTCGTCGAAAGGAGTTATCATACCTATGACCACTGCGTCGATCATATTACAAACATTTCAAAGCGAATAAATCTAAAATGTAACAAAGAGTTTTGAATAAATTTCCTAGAACTGTAATTCTGGATGTTTTATTCGAATGGTGAGTCATTGTATAAGAATGTAAGCATATACGAATCATGACGTGTTACTGTCTAATAATAAATAGTTCATTTTGTATTGATAGAAAATCTATAGATATATATTTTACTGGTACCAGGAGGTCATGGGTTTGATCCCACTCTGTGCACAGTATACGTATGTAATACTGTTTATCTACCGAGACTACTGCTACTGATGGTAGTCTCCTTTCAGGGTGCGGTTGATTTGATGATAGATCAGCGAGAATTTTAAAATATGACCGAACACGATGTAGTTTTAAGCTTTTGTACAATAAATATTTTTGTCCATTCTTTCATGAATAATTAATTATATATATGTATATATATATATATATCTTCACGGATGCCTTACGGCGCCCGAGACCGTCTAGACGGCCCCAGGGTACCCAGCGGAGGGGTTTTAATCACACCTCGTCGTAGCCGATGGTATGAGTCTACACCGAACAAGTGGCTAGCTCGTCGCGATGTTTTGAATAGACTCAATAACCCATCTATAAACAGTTTCACAAGTTGGTATAGTGAAACCGGGACCGACAGCTTAACGTGCTCTCCGAGGCACTATAGTGGTGTTGTCAAACAAATGTACATAAATTTTTTAATTAAAAACTCATTGGTACACACCGGGATTCGAACCAGGGACCTTAGTGTTTTTAAGTCCAAGGTCTAACCAACTCGGCCACCACGTATATTATGTATGAATAATTAATTCTCTTTACATATTTATCTAAAGAATTCTGGAACTTTTTAAATCAGCAAATCTTTCATGGGCCTATTTAATAAACGTGACAATTGTAATTTACCATGACAATTCATAATACATTGCTTAGTTTAGTTAGAATTATTTACTTAGAACTATCTAAACCAAGCAATGTATTATAAATTGTCATAGTAAATTACAATTGTCACGTTTATGAAATAGTTGATTTTTTTCTTTAAAAAAAGTAGTTGCTATTCGTGATTAAGGTTTTACTAAACAGAAGTTAAGACTATATACCTAACATTTCCTAGATACTAAGTTTTTGATCATTAATTATTTGTTCTTAATTATGAAATTCAACTTTCACCCTTAGGAGCATGTTTCTCTAGGTAGGTGCATACCAATGTGGATGTCGGCTGTCCAGTAATAATTTGAATACAGTTCCGTTTTCCTTTATAAATATACAGTACCCATTAAAATAAATTAAAAACTCACCTTGTAAATCAGTCAAAACTACATTTCCATCGTATCCAGCAGTCAGCAAGTAGTAAGCTCCAGGCGAGAATCGAACCGATCGTATGTCAGAGGTATGTGGCGTAAAACGTTGCAGGGCTCGTGTCCCACGTACATCGTGGAGGTCGCAGTTACCATTTTCGTGGCCGCTAACGAGTAGACGACCACTTGGATCTACTGCCACTGAAGTTACCGGAGAACCCTACATAAACAAATAAACAACTAGTTAAATCAATGATAGAAACTTATGGCCTTATTCATAAAAACTTATTGAGGCTTGAAGAACACTTGTTTTCTCTCTTTTACGCAGACTCTCTTTTGTTGCTAATAAAAAAGAGACAAAACCTCCCTATAAACATAACTAAAGAGTTCCTCAAGGACCGGTGTTAGACATGTCTCGGTTTTAGTCTATTAATTCACCGGTTTTAAGAAGACCAATATATCGATTTATGTTCGAGGTGGCAGTTTCCTTCCAGGGTATGGTTATTAAATATGCAGTTAATTTGACGATAAAGCAACAAGGATACTAAAGTAGATAAACCCACAGACTAAAACCGAAACTAGACTCAGGTCAGTTTTTGCATCTGTCTGGGTGGTAACAAGACCGGTGGTCGGCCTAGCGAAGTTATAAATAATCCCTTACCCTAACTAAAAACCCTAATGTTTCGAGTGTGGACCTCGCATATTTATGTTGTATTGTCTCTGGTTAGTCTTTACCAGGTTTGTACATTTGGCGAGGTTTTTATTTGTGTATTTAATACATTGTACGATTTTATAATATGATATTATCATACTTAGATCTCGATTTTAGTGTTGAAATATAAAGATGCGGTTACAAAAAAAAGTCATTATATAATCGCATCATATACCTGGCAAAGTAGGAGCGATCAATGCTCTTATTCAACGAAGTATCCAAGTCAAAGTCGACTCATGGTTAAAGAACCATAAGTATTATTAAGGATTTAAACTGATTAATTAAGACACACTATGATAGTCGATTTGTCATCATATAATACTAAAGTGTTATATTTAATATTATCAAGAAAATATAATTATTATATACGATTCCTATAATCATTCGTGAGTTGTATAACTGTCAGAATATTCTGCAAGACAAAACCAGCCTTATTATTTATGATGTGCAACCATAAATAAGAATAAAATTAGGTGGGAGGAAGGTCTATAACTTCGTTAGGCCGGCCGACCGGACTCGTTACCACCGCCCATACAGAAGCAAAAACCGTCAAGTGACTTAGTCGTGTTTCGTCTTTAGTCTGTGGGTTCACCGGTTTTCAGGAAATTACTGCATCGATTTATTGTCGAGGTGGTAGTCTCCTTCCATGGTGCGGTTACGAAATGGATGGTTTAATTGACGATAAGGCGCTGCCTTATCGTCAATTATTAAAATATACTCGTAATGCAATTCGTCTTTGTCGCCGCCCATTTCGTAATCGCATCATTTAGCCGGCATAGTGGGAGCAATCAATGTTGTTTAAGAACAATGACCCCATTCATGGACTTTGTAGGTCTGCGCTCCACTAGGTAGATACAAAGTCACATGCCGTGCTCCAATAAAAAAATAGTACACATTTTTTCCGACTGTACCTAAATTTATAGTACATTATTATGTGCTGGACAGTGATCCTTTATATGACAATTATATAATAAATTTCTTTTAAACCTTTCAAATGCCATTGATAAGATAAGGTCATGTAGATAATAATATCAATACCTAATACATAAAAACAAAATAAATAAATACATTGTTTTTATTATATAATCCATAAATTATATATTCGCTACTACAATGCAGCAACTGTTCTTTTAATAGCAGTTGTATTTTTTTTCAAAACAAACAACATTTTAAGTGGCCAACTTAACGTGTCATTAGTTTAGGTATAATTTATAATCATGGGTGACTTATGGTGCACGAAACCACCTATTTTATTGCCACCTCGTCGTGGCCGATAATATGTGGAGTCCATACCGAATAAGTGGCGCACTTGTTGCAGTTTTTGTATACTAAATATTGTTTTTAATTTAAGATACGTTTCTTAAACAATCACTGTGTGAACACAGGGGGTATAAAGATGAACCCCAGACTTAAAGACTGTAGATTTTTAAGTTAAAGGCGAAACAGTAAAAAAATAAGATTTGTATTTGCTACCAAATTTGTAGTGATTCGTTCTGATTTATGCATTAAGGTGCATCCAGTCGACAGAACTCCGATACAAACGTACATACTTCTCATTATATTAATCCAATTATTGACTAAATAATAAAATGGTCTTTATCAATTTGTAAATGCCTTGTGAGTTTTTAATGGAGTAAAGGAAAGATCTTGTAACTACTTGATCACTTTTAATTTAGGTAAAGTAAGTAGAAGGGCGAATTTTGAAACGACAGGAGATCCAACACTGCGTTCGTATTTAAAGCATTATCCGATACTCGAGGAGTCCCAGAATTCCAGTGTCCACTACGCTCATGCTCGGATTCATAGTCGTTGCTAAGCAATTGCTAATGATTAGCCAGTGCTTCGGACTGTCAAACTGCATATGAAAAAACTAAATATTGACATTTCCAAGCAATGGCTCAGGCTAAGCAACGACTATTAATCTGACCATCAGTGTTGTTTCAAGCAGACAATTATTGTTTATTGAAAACCTTATATTTTCCAAATCATTATATTGTAAAAGTAATAATTAATAATTTAATTATAATTTCGCTAATTAAAGTTGAATTCGGAAAGGGCTTTAACCGTGTGAACACTGCAGTTTAGTCGCCTGCCCCCAACCACGCGATGGTCCCGGCAGCCGCATGAAGAATCCATGTATAGATAACAACACTATCTCTCTCTCTTACAGTAATTAATAAAATGCTAAATTTTAAGTTTTAATAATATGGGAAGTAAGTTTGTATGGAAGATGTGTAAAATGGAGGAACCTTAAGATGGCCAAAGACATATATTACCTTATTCACAGATCCAGCTGTAGATGTAATAATATTGACACAGCCTCTTGTACGTAGGTCCCAAATTCTGACAGTCTTGTCTTGACTCCCGCTGGCAAACACTGCACCGCCCCAATTGTATAACGATAGCACATGTCCAGAATGTCCACATAATGTCTGTTAAAAAAAAGTATGTCTGTTTATTCCCACCGCATCGTTTCCGTTACATTCTGAGTCTACACCGAAAATGTGGCAATATTGTCACAATTTTTATATAGACTGAAGAAAAATAAAAGATTAACTAAAAAAATACCAAAATATGAACGTACCTAAGAATGAACGCGCTTGTATAGTTCATATTTTGGTATTTTATAATGTTAATTATTTTTATAAATTAATTAATAAACAAGACCCAATAAAAAGATGATAAGACTACATTGTAGTCGCGGAGGAGAAATACAATGTTACAACAGTGTTATTGTCGTCTTAAATAGACAACTTTATATTTGTGCGAACAACAAAGATAAGCTGGGGTCAAAGTATGTAATTATTTATCCTTTACGACATAACTTTAGCCAATATTGATCATTATCCCCTTCTGCATCCATGAGCTTTAAACTTATTACTTAGACTATAATAATCTGTTACGCAAATGTCATTTGTATTTTTTTAAATACAGAATTTCACACATATAGCACTGGACAATACTAGATCGTTTATTAAGCGCACGGATAAGGAGTGAAATTTCCGACCTGCTCCTGCGTTTCCTGACACGTACAATATGGTTTTTTTTTCATTGCTTTCCATCAGGCGGGATTAAGGTCAAAATAAAAATCCAGACCAAGGCAAGCTGGGAATCGAACCCAAGTCAACTATGATCATCATCATGTCAGCCTTTCGCGCGTCCACTGCTGGACATAGGCCTCCCCAAAGGATCGCCACAACGACCGGTTCTGCGCTGCCTGTATCCATCGGCTTCCCGCGACCTTTTTCAGGTCGTATGTACATCTTGTAGGGGGCCTGCCTCTGCTGCGTTCTCCAGCACACGGTCGCCACTCGAGAACCTTAATTCCCCAACGGCCGTCCGTTCTGCGAGCTATGTGGCCTGCCCACTGCCACTTAAGTTAAGCGATTCTAGAGGCTATGTCGGTTAATTTTGGTCCTTTTGCGGATCTCGTTCCATCGCCCTTAACTCAACTATACTACTTAATTAATAAAACGTGTTAAGAACACTCCATTCGCGATCGCAAAGTCTGCTTGCTTCTATTACAAAAAGAGTTTTCTTACTTCCAGTATTTGTCTACTACTGTTTGTCGCAGAATTAATAAAATATTTTTTTGTCGGCCATTGTTATCATTAATGTTTCGTTTGTGGACATAAAAACTTTTCAAAATTATTAATGATACAAAAGTATTTACTTACTATTTCAATCTGAAAGATTTATTACGTACAATTACCAACATAAAATAATAATTAAACTACGACTAACATCCAAGTTGTAATAAATATTTTGTATGTGGGTCAACACGACTGGAGAGCCCTTAATGGCGAACTTTGCAACGTCGTTATATGTATAACAAATGTTTAAGCGAGAATTAAAGTGAATTTGGCAAATAATAAAAATATGAATACCTGAAAAGGAACCCCTGTGGAGCAATCTGTGACGTATATTGTACAGTCGCCAGCGCCGCCACTGACCAGGACGCTACTCTTGTTTGTCGTATCTTCTATGAAGCATATGTCGCGTACAGTGCCATCGTGCATTGTTAGCTCCATCTGTAAAATAATTGTTAATTTTTTTTATAATTACAATATCCCCCAAAAAATTTAATACATCTTTTATATCCGAGTGTCGACAGTCCTGCCAGATAAACTAACTTCTTATTAATTATATTATTAATCCAATTTTTTTATTTTTTTATATGCACTTTGTAAATTATGGCACATAATATCTTTCTGTCTAACACCATATATATTTTTCTGTGTAATACATATAGTTTTACCGACAAACCATTATTGTTATAATTTAATATATATAAATAACTTTTTGAATATGATTTGGAAAAATGGTGTTAAACAAAAATATTATTTTCAGTAATTGATAAAGTATATTTTTCTATATTTTGTCAATACTTAGATTAACAATATGATAAGTACGTTTTGTCTGGTATCACTGTCAACTGAGCAAACTTTAACTATTTTACATAGAAACTTAATTTATACAGGTACCTACTTGACAAAACATCGAACATGAAATAAATAAGACGGGAAATAAAAATTAGTGAGTAGTAAAAAATTACAGTAGTATTATTTTATTACCCAGTTAAAAATCAAATTTGAGTTTTAAATATCATTCATTGCACACTGGTTCATTGTCCGATAAATACGGCACGAAGGGCTCGCCCCCGTTGTAAAATATTGCAATGTCCATATTTAACTTTTACTAGCCACACAGGAAAATGGATTCTTACTCTCCTAGGGGTTTTTGGAAAGTAAAATACGCTTTTAAAAGAGACTATAAAAATAATAAATATTTTTAAAGAATTATTTTTTTGGTTCCTTTAAAGACTATAGGTAGTCATTTAATACAATGATTGCAAATATTATAAAAAAAAGAATAATTTCAAGTACCATAAAATGGAATTCTTTTAGCTCATTATTTATATATATATATATATATCATCACGGGTGCCTTACGGCCGAGACCGCCTAGACGGCCCCAGGGTACCCAGCGGAGGGGTTTTAATCCCACCTCGTTGTAGCCGATGGTATGAGTCTACACCGAACAAGTGGCTAGCTCGTCGCAATGTTTTGGATAGACTCAATAACCCATCTATAAACAGTTTCACAAGTTGGTATAGTGAAACCGGGACCGACAGCTTAACGTGCTCTCCGAGGCACTATAGTGGTGTTGTCAAACAAATGTACATAATTTTTTTAATTAAAAACTCATTGGTACACACCGGGATTCGAACCAGGGACCTAAGCGTTTTTTAAGTCCAAGGTCTAACCAACTAGGCCACCACGTATATAATTAATATTTATAATGGCTGAATTTTTATTTAGACATATTTTTACTACTTAGGTAAACCCTTTCATGTTATTTTTATTCTATAGTATACCAATACGATAATAATAATGATTATATAATACTTGTATTTTAATATTTTGTATATATATATATTTACCTATATATACATATCAACATAAATTTGTATTTATAAACAGTACCTACAGTATTTAAAAAAAACTGATTAGGTGATCTCAGACTTTTTAAATGTACTATAGGAATATATATCTTTACAAATACCTACACTTAAATTTTTTAAATACCTCACTTCATACGTAAAATTTACAAGAAAAAAACTCCGGAAATGGCATTTAAACTTGACCGCTTTATTTTTAGTATGTTCCCCTTGTTACAAAGCAATTATCGTTGTAGTTGTTTTTTGCATAAATCTTATACTTACAGTAAGAAGTTTACTTTTTATATTACAGTGACCTCTTGGCACTGTACAAAATTTTTGGAATGTTCGTACCTAACTTACTACCTATATATAACATAAAAAAATATATTTAAGGCGTGGGTCAGGTTGGTGGCCTCGGTGGCTAACTTGTACAGCAAATGATAATTGGATGGTCAATTGAATCAGCTAACCACCTAGTTTTACACTAGTTTGGTTATGATCACTAGCGTCGTTCGGTTGTGTAGTATTTTTCATATAATGACACATTTTACGAATGCACTTTAATAGGTTAATTTCTATTTCAAGCTAATGAAAAATAACCTTTAAGATTATATATATATAGCAGCCTAACCAAACGCCTCAAGAATTGTTACAACTTTTGACTATATATAAATATCTGTAAAGATTAACATGAAATAAATAATTTTATTGCTTGGTTGAACTTTGTTCACCTGGTGAACAACTGACACATCTTTATGGCCCTAAATTTGCCCCTTTCGACTTACGTATCGCTTCGATATATTCAAATGAAAAATAAAAGATCTCCATAGACAACATTACATATGATGCATATATTCAGTACTATATTTAGGCACGAAGACATAATTGCCACACCTAATAAAAATAATAATCGGTGTTTTTTAAATTCAGGATTTTTTTTAATCAAATAAGGTATGTTAGATTTGTTTTATATTATGTAAAATATGTATATAAATGAAAGCGAATTTTATTGACAAATATTTCACCTCTATTGAATAAGAATAATAATATTACACGTGTAAATTACACTAGCTCGATTTTGGCAAAGGTAGTATTTTAGATTGTATTCATATTATAAACATTGCGTCATGCTTAAAATATTTTCATATATTTATTACTCATGATTTAATTTTATTTTATTAGTTTAAGTTTAAAAGTAGTTTTAGCAAAATTGATAAAATAAACCTACTAAAAATTATTAAAACAACTGATAGCACTCGTTGCTTCAGTCTTGAAAAACTAAACGAAATATGTAAATTTGAGAACTCATAAAAAATATTTGGACCCTTCTTCATATTGGACCCGTGAAAACCTTTTATTTATTATTTTCATAACAATATGTATATTATGTGGGACATTCCACAAATATTTTGACATCCCACAAGTACCAACAAAGTATTTGTTTATCTGAAATAACGATACCAATAAACATCTTGTTTATATAAACACTTCAGTGATCGAGCTGTACAGGAAACGGAATTGTTCCAAGAAGGATTCAAACCACCAACCTTTGAATAGAAAACCCATCGGTGGCCCGAAGACGGTTTATACCAATCTTTAAACAATCATTTAAGAATAGGTTAATGCTAAATTTTAATTCGATTAAAATTTTTTCGTTATTATCGTTCCTTCATAACCATCATATTGTTTAAATTAATTTACTTAATATAATATAATTTTTGTGATATGGTACCACGTATGGTACAAGTTTAAGTGTTAACATTTATATAATAAATTGCATAAAAAAAATCGTTGGCAAAAATACTTTGAAGTTTTATATAACTACAGATAGTAAAAGATGTTTAAAATAAATTCGAAGCCAGAAAATTGTCAAAAAAAAATTTATACGTCGTAGACAACTATCATATAAAAACTTGATATAGTGTATATGTAACATAATAAGATGCATAACATTTTTGGTCTATAGCGATGCAATTACGAAACTGGCTGAAGACTTTAAAATTTTGTTCATGTATCTTAGTCATCTTAAAGCATTAGATTAGAGATACCTACCACAAACCCATGCCCCATGCTCAAATCAAATGTGTAATTTATTTCATGGAAAATAACTTATACCTATTTGGTTTAAGTGGACGTCCTAACGTAAACAAAGACCGTTGTTTACTTATTAGGTACTTTGTATACCCTTTTTAATATACAGCCGTGATTCTCGACAACTGTCCAGCACGTAAGAACTTAAATTTATTTCAGAATGTTGACGTTTCAAGATGCCTAATGGCGATGGTTTGTATAAGAAAACTTCTTGTTTACCAAACAAAATGCTGTTTCAAGTGTTACCTACAACACCAACATGAGTCACCTTTGCATCAGAAATCAATACCATATCTGAATAAAATACCATTACCATTACCATACCCATACCTTTACCAATTAAAACATTACCAGGGAAAATATTTTAGGAAAAAAATAAAACAATAATTTTATCCAAAAGTACAAATTTTTTAATCAAGTCACATGGTTAATTTATTACAAAGTGGTAACATCTTGATCTTCTATGTAGGCACCACGGAATTGCAGACTGCTACGCTTCCTTTGGATAAAGGTGCCATGGAGTTGCAGACTGCTTCGCCTCCTTTGGTTGAAGGCACCATGGATGATCTTGATTAAAGTTTTGTGTTGCTTCTAATTGGGAAGCTGCTTCATACGGCGGATGACGGTCAATCCGCTCACATACTGGTTGATTTCGTATGTTAGATACTGAAGAGTCATCTCAAAAATGCGATCCTCCACCTTCACAATATCGATGGACTTCCAGGATTTAACTTCAGACGAAAGAAGCAATCCCATGCTGTATTCCGCCGTAGTCCTGGTCCACGACTCCTTGCGAGCGTCCCAAATCAGGTGGATCTCACCATCATCGGTACTGAACTCCGAGAATGGAAACGACATTTTCAAAAAATATTAAATTTAATGAACTTGCAATTTACGAAAAGAACAACTGCTCAGAACAAAGCGAGGCGTTCAACTGATTTATTTCAATCCGTCCGTAAAACCGTTGGTGATTTCTACGAACAAGCTTACATAATATTAGATAGTTACTCATTTTGCAGTAGGTGCGTTCGATGGAAGGGGGTTTTGCGTAGAATGCAATTTGTGCTTTAAACTATTATTTTCTTTGAATAGACAGCGCAATAACCATATTTATTTATAATAAATAAAATAAATACCATTACGGGTGCCTTTTTTGGCTCCCGAGAACCGTTTAAACGGCCTATAATTGGCGGATTAACCCATCCTCATTTTTCGCCGATGGTATTCGGAGGCAACACCTAACAAGTGGCGAGCTTGTTGCGGTGTTTATGATGGTATAGCCTCGTTGTATAAAGCGGTCACCCATCCCAGGTCCGGCCTTGTTGTCATCTGCTTAACCTTGTTATCAGTTGCGCAGTAACCACTAGGCTGGGGTCACTTATTTTAAATACTCGAAAAAATTTAAACTCGGGTTTCTGTAAGTCTGATTCGTCTGTCCACCACAAATACCTATCTCAGGAAATACTTGGCTTTTTTTTTTCATATTAGAACACTAGCAAAGTTTTTTAAAAGGCTAATGTTAAATGTTTTACCAGTTTATAGGAAAGAAAACATTGAAAATCGCATTTCAATGTTTTTTTTCCTATAAACCGATAATACATATTCAGATATTTTATTTATCGCGATGGTGTGAACGTTAAAAGAAGACCGAGTGACAGTAATTAAATACCGGCCTGCCACTTTCTGTTAGGACTCCAGCAATCGTCAAAGCAATCAAGGCGTGAATTGCAAGAGTCCTATCCGAAAACAAAAATTAATAGCTTTGCAAATGAACTTAAGTAGAAATACTTTAAAAAAAATATTTTATAAAGACCTAGGATTATGAGCTCACCGAAAAAAAAATGGACATATTCTCAACGCGCGCTTGAAGGCAGTGAGAGTGAAAAGAACCAGAGTTTTGAGGATATCGAAGAGAAGTTCAACAAAAAAACTATAAGGTGGAAGTGCATTTTTTGAGAAAAAAGTGTGAAAAGTTCAGCAAGTTACTATTTTAAACCATAATGTTAACGGTCTGACGTTTTGAGGACAGCCTTGGGTATTTCAACAAGTTTCCGCGCCAGCACTTCAGCACACAAGACTTAAACCATAATGTTAACAGTCTGACGGTTTGAGGACAGCCTTGGGTATTTCAATAAGTCTCCGCGCCAGCACTTCAGCACACAAGACTTAAACCATAATGTTAACAGTCTGACGTTTTGAGGACAGCCTTGGGTATTTTAACAAGTCTCCGCGCCAGTGCTTCAGCACACAAGACTTAAACCATAATGTTAACAGTCTGACGTTTTGAGGACAGCCTTGGGTATTTCAACAAGTCTCCGCGCCAGCACTACAGCACACAAGACTTAAACCATAATGTTAACAGTCTGACGTTTTGAGGACAGCCTTGGGTATTTAAACAAGTCTCCGC
This sequence comes from Monopis laevigella, assembly GCA_947458855.1. Lineage (NCBI taxonomy): Eukaryota > Metazoa > Arthropoda > Insecta > Lepidoptera > Tineidae > Monopis > Monopis laevigella. The sequence continues at coordinate 12,944,931 of OX381576.1, read as the reverse complement.
GCCAGCACTTCAGCACACAAGACTTAAACCATAATGTTAACAGTCTGACGGTTTGAGGACAGCCTTGGGTATTTCAACAAGTCTCCGCGCCAGCACTTCAGCACACAAGACTTAAACCATAATGTTAACAGTCTGACGTTTTGAGGACAGCCTTGGGTATTTCAACAAGTCTCCGCGCCAGCACTTCAGCACACAAGACTTAAACCATAATGTTAACAGTCTGACGTTTTGAGGACACCCTTGGGTATTTCAATAAGTCTCCGCGCCAGCACTTCAGCACACAAGACTTAAACCATAATGTTAACAGTCTGATGTTTTGAGGACAGCCTTGGGTATTTCAACAAGTCTCCGCGCCAGCACTTCAGCACACAAGACTTAAACCATAATGTTAACAGTCTGACGTTTTGAGGACAGCCTTGGGTATTTCAACAAGTCTCCGCGCCAGCACTTCAGCACACAAGACTTAAACCATAATGTTAACAGTCTGATGTTTTGAGGACAGCCTTGGGTATTTCAACAAGTCTCCGCGCCAGCACTTCAGCACACAAGACTTAAACCATAATGTTAACAGTCTGACGTTTTGAGGACAGCCTTGGGTATTTCAACAAGTCTCCGCGCCAGCACTTCAGCACACAAGACTTAAACCATAATGTTAACAGTCTGACGTTTTGAGGACAGCCTTGGGTATTTCAACAAGTCTCCGCGCCAGCACTTCAGCACACAAGACTTAAACCATAATGTTAACAGTCTGACGTTTTGAGGACAGCCTTGGGTATTTCAACAAGTCTCCGCGACAGCACTTCAGCACATAAGACTTAAACCATAATGTTAACAGTCTGACGTTTTGAGGACAGCCTTGGGTATTTCAACAAGTCTCCGCGCCAGCACTTTAGCACACAAGGCTTAAACCATAATGTTAACGGTCTGACACGTTTTGAGGACAGCCTTGGGTATTTTAACAAGTCTCCGCAACAGCACTTCAGCACACAAGGCTAAAAACAAACAGGCGTGGTTTGAACGGCAATTGACTCCATAAGACATGAGAATTCCATTAGCCCTCCTCTAGCCCTGACCTTATTATTACAAAATATGGAAAGTTTTTTAAGAAAAATCTCATAAAAATTTGGATCGCCTAAGGTCATCATTAAGAAAAGCAGTGGCGGAAATAGATTATGGTATGGTTCTTGCTGTGATCGATGACTGGCCAAGGAGACTTGAGTAATGAAGGCCGCGGACATATTAAATAAATTATTATTTTTATTTATTCTCCATTAGTTTAACACTTAATAATAAATAAAAGTATCTTTATGGGTTATGACGGTCTCGCATGCCCGTCGGCCTAACTGACTGTACGTTTGACCACATCCGTAGACTAGTGGTTGCGCCTTTGGCGTTTATATTGATCGTGTGATCGTTGGTTTGATTCTCATCCATGGCAAAAAAAATATTTGAAAAAAAAATATTCATAAAAACTTATACGGGGTGAATTTTACAAGTGTGCCTTCAAGACCAAATCCTTAACTACAAGGAATTGCAAAAAATGCTCCAGGTGTCTCGGAGCCGATTTTGATAAAAACTAAAACTGCGTCATTAGATTTTTGAAAAATGTATTCCCCTAGCCAGCAATCGAACCGGTTGATTTTGAAAAAAATCTATATTATTCCACCAGCTGATAGTGTCGCTTATAAGAATAAATTATACAGAAAAGCGTATAATAATGTGCTGCCACTTGTATCAGACAATTCTAATACAAAGTATATTTGTATAACGAACTATATCGAGGCAAATTTTACTGAAAACGTATATACAAGTATAAAATGCCGTAATGAGTATTATTTAATACTTATTATATTTATATAAATACCGAGACAAACTTTACAGAAAAAAAAATAAAAAAAAGACTACCGAGGTGATCTAGAGGTCATTACTATGTCAATATAATAATAATAGTTAAAACAAAATTCTTGCTATTAATTTTAAATTACCACATATTTTATACTTTTAATTATTAGGTAGTATTGCATTGATGTGGTCTCTAAAATATTCTTAAGTCATAAATGAAGATAAAAATATAACATGATATTTTTTGTAACTTATTTCTTGCGAACTTTACTGATACTTTTGTTATTGTTAGGCATTTTATAAAATGTTAAGCAAAGTATAATGATCAGTTATTAGATGGGTGACCGTGTCAAGACAAATGATTTTAATGGCAATTACATATTAAGCCTATTGTATGGTTTTTCCTTCTAAGAACTAATAATACCGAAATGTGAATGCGATTTTTACAAATGTTAGAGATCATGTAGTACTAAGCAAGATAGTAAATAAAAAGTCTTTGTACCCTACAGATAACATTAAGAATTTGGTGGTACATCCCGAAGAGGTGCAGTTTTATATTTTTAGAGCCAAATATGGGTTTTGTAAAGCATAAGTGTACTAATATATTATGTTAAAAATAGCAAACCTCTTAGTTTAGATTAGAATCAAATATTAAGGTTTTGCAATAGCAACACGTGTTTGATGATGAGTCATACTAAGAGCTATGCTATACTAAAACACAAATATTATGAAAGCTACGTGCATTATAATTGTTTTATCAAAATAAAATAAAATCGGTATACTGGGTACAACTAAAAAAAAACTTAAAATATCAATTTTCCACCCTTATAAATGGTATTAAATTGAACAGGCCTTGCACAAATTGCACATATACCTACATATTTAATGTCTTATATATTTAATAGTTAAAATTAACAAATAAATCAACGAAATCATAATAATGATCAGCAGATGTCCTAAAGATAAAAATTTTTTGCACTAAGTATATATATTAAATCAGCAGATCGCCGCCTCCTACGTTCCCAAAAATATCGCTGCATTACCACTTTGAATTTCTAGGCTTATAGAATATTTAAGTATTTATATATATTTGTATATATACAAATGGTGGCCGAGTTGGTTAGACCTTGGACTTAAAAACACTTAGAACCCTGGGTCGAAACCCGGTGTGTACCAATGAGTTTTTAATTTAAAATTTTATGTACATTTATTTGACAACACCACTATAGTGCCTCGGAGAGCACCTAAGCTGTCGGTCCCGGTTTCACTATACCAACTTGTGAACAACGATATTTTCCCTTGGAAACAATTCTTTTCAAATATGATAGTTTGAGCAACGAGAAGACACTACAATTTTAAAAAAAGGCTATAACACCAAGTTATCAGCCAATGTATATTAGGAAACCTGGTATTGATACTCATCCTGGGAAAAAGATGTATTCTAATATTTGTAAACTTATGTATCAGTACTAATTAAAATTAACATCCTCATAAAAAATGTGACTTCATTGTATATGTTTATCTATTATCAGTAGATTACAAATAATTACATCAAAAGAAAGACAAGTGTTTAACTCTCCTGAACTGTGTAATGGATCAAGACACAGTCAAAAATCGACTATCTGGTTAATAGGAATTTTAGCTGTGTATTGATCACAATAATATTCAGCCCTAGATGTTGGGTGGCGCCGTTAGCTGGTCAGATTTAACCTTGTATGTAGGACTAGAACCCATAAACCCTAACATCTAAGGGAAAATCTAGCTGTGCATTAATGACACACAATAGCATTTAGTCCTAGATATTCGGTGACGCCGCTAGCAGGTCAGTGTTAACCATGCAGGAATAGAATCCAGTCCCTTATACCTAAGAGATTCGTATGGTTTTACGTGGGCAAGAGCAGGTCCTTTTTAAACACAAAGCTCGTCATTCTAGAGTTGTATCCAAACTGAGAATGGCTCAACTACGCATTATAGTCAGCGTCATCACTTGGCTGTAGTCTGTTTTATATTATCATAAGCTAACACTATACTGTTCGAATATTAATCTTCTAGGATGGCAATTCTGAATAAAATTGCATGTCATGTTGGGGCCTATCGGGTGAATTCAATATAACTACGGATTATAGTTGGGGACATTACTGGGCGTAGTCCATATTACATCAGCATTAGCAGTTGTTAGTCAATATAGTGTTGAAGAAGGACGTTCCAGAATGGTAATTATCAAGAAAAAGTGACACAATCGCCCTGCTAAACAAAAGAGTTGGTAAGGTTTTTGATTTGTGTATTTTTCACTGTGTAGTCCACTAAGCGATATTAGTGAAAGGAGGACTACCGACTTAACGTTCTCGATGCGCAATTTATAATCGTATTGTCAAGGAAATGTAAGTATATAGGTATAATTTTAAAGATCGAATTGTGGCATGGTGGTGCAACTTGCATACTTGAGCCTACTTACATATTGAAAATGAATTAGCGCCATCTATGATAAGAGCCTAAGTATTAACAACATTAGCCGGCATAGTGAAAGCGATCAATGTTGTTAAACAAGGTATTGGTCGACCCTATTAATGAATTTTGTAGGTATTATTACCATTAGGTAGATACAATCATATGCCATGCTCCATTAAAAAATATACTACCGTATTAAAATATTAAAAAAACAAAGCGCGTGTAATTGGCAATGCTTCTTTTGTTGACGTTTGAAACTGCAAACAGGGAAGTTTAAATATATGCCTGGATGTATTTAAATCTTTTAATATATTTAAAATGTGTATTTGAGAAGAACTATGAAGACCAACCAACGTCGTAAACGTCGGCCGATGGTATGAGTCTACATCGAACAAGTGGCTAGCTTGACGCGATGTTTTGAATAGACTCAATAACCTATCTATAAACAGTTTCACAAGTTGGTATAGTGAAACCGGAACCGACAGATTAATGTGCTCTCCGAGGCACTATAGTGGTGTTATCAAAGAAAAGCACAATTTTTTTTTATTAAAAACTCTTTGGTACCACACCGGGATTCGAACCATTTTGAAGTATTTTTATGTCCAAGGTCTAACCGACTTGGCCACCACGTATGTATATGATAATTAAAGAAGCCCTGTTTATTACAGATACAATATCTATTTATTTAAAAGTTGTATTAAGGTTCGGTATACCTTTACATGTAAATAAATAATAAAGCAATACCGACATCTATTGAAATAAAGTGGAACTGTGGGTTCAGACATTTCCCGATAGATGGCCAAAATTTCAGCTGCAGTATTAGCGAGTTTTTGCGGCACAGTGGCGTACCATTACGATCTATTGATATAGGGAATTAAATTATTAATTACGATTAAATAAACCAGCAATACTAATTAAATTAGTAAATATTATTAAAAGTTATTAAAATAGAGTTTAATAACCTTTATTTACGGAATCCTAGTCTAACTCTTCAAAATTAAAACTATATTATATTTCTAAACAAAAAAATATATAAAATGTGTTGTCTGAATTGGTTAATGAGGGCGTCTAAAATTCAAACATTATTACCCCTCAATCTAGGATTCATTGAGGGTAGCCCGAAGACTGTAGCCGCGTATTTGTGTTAAATATAAAATATTTGAGTTTGTGGGATACTGCTGGCTGCTTAGCACAGGCGTACTAAGAAATAAAATGAAACTCAATATTCCCTATACGACCATGTAAATTTTAATACTTTTTTTTCAGAATCAAAACAACTATGTTATTTTAGGACAAATTATTGAATTTAAGAATAGACCTAGGATTGCTTGCCGCCGATCGAGTAGATCGAGGATTTAGTGTGCTAGCTGTACCTACAGAAATCCGGCATGCCAATAGGTATATTTTTAATAGCCCGGGAGGTAACGGCACTTTAGAGCCAGTCATTTCAGCATGGCTAGTTTTCTCTGAAATGATAGTTTATGACATGTACATACACGAAACCGAGGTCAGCTGATGCAGCTGACGCGCTATAAATATATTAAAATAAAATAATACCAGTAGACTTGTTTTTTTTTTACAGTATTCTATTATATTGTACCATGTAAAAAAAAACTACTTCTGAAATAGCGGTGGAAAGTACGTCCGCTGTTCGGGTGAACGTTCGGACGATATATAAAAATTCAAGTAAATTTAGCAAGAACAGCTTGAAACTTCTTTAAATAATGGCTTATTCTGTACATTTCACAAAAAATATAGTCCGCTATCGATCAGCAGGTGGAAAAGTCGTCAGCCGACACCGTAAACATTTCGGCTCTTAGAGTTCATTGCCCTTACATACATATTAGAAAATTTATTTTTATTTATATAGATTATTGTGCAAATATATACTAATTTTGTAGAACTTAAAGCATTCATAGTAATCTTAAATGTGAGGAGTTTATCATTAACGTGGTGAACTCAGTGTTTGTGTTATCTCAATGAATCGTGTCTTGAAATTTATGAGATAAACCGAGGATCATTTAGAAATATCAAGGAGATGATTTCATTGTGCTGGCAATCTCGAAGTACAGGCAAATGTATTAATCTTTCTACGGGACCTTTGTCTCAGCATAAAATTGACTGAAATAAAATTCAAGATAATGTAAATAAGGAAATGTCAAAAGTTGATATTTTTTTTTTTTTCATATAAATTCCTTTCAGGATATTCTTATATTGTTTACGTTATATTCTAATTATTAGTATTATATTTTTATAGTGGTAAAGGTAAATAAAAATGTATTTACCTTTCGATTTCGTATTTAATTTTAGAATATTCGTCTTCAGCCGTAACATCAAATGTTTATAAAAATTACAGGCGAAAATTAAGCGCATGTAAAGTTCCGTTCCAAGAAAATAAAAACCCAGCCTTATGTGGATATAACTGCGAAAATACGACAGAAGTAGTTTTTGTTTTCAAATATTATTTTTTTATTAAGCTAACACCTTTATTTAGATAAAATCAAAGAAGAACGGTCTTAGCCCATGAATTTTCAGACCCAGGCTTAGAAACCGCGTTCAAAAATGAAACCTATTCAGCTCGATAGAGGAAAATACATATAATAAAATTATAATAATATATCGAAGTTCGAGAAGTTGGGAGAAAAAAGTTATTCTCATTTGAATTTCAATTTGAGGTTATGCTATGACTAGTTATTAGGTTAGTATAACGAACAATTTCGGCCCGCGAATTATTAATCCGCAAAATTATTAGTAGTGTTTCCTTGTGCTGCAGCATTGACAGAATAATATTATATAATCTAACCTAGGCTCAATGGTTCATAGAGACCTTTGCCTCTCTAAATTTGAGAAAACCGAACAAAAAATATATATATATGTATAATCTGTGGATGATATATCGTCGCTCTTTTTTTTAAATTATTTATTTTAACATAGCACTGGATGCAAGTCCATCGACCTATTGTCGCTATATATTTTTTTAATTTTTATTCTGTTCGTATGATAAATGGACAAAGGGCATTCAATACTATACGGCCTTATCTTCGAAGGCTTCGCTTCCGGCTACTACTACTAGATAATATTAGAAAATAATATTAAAATACAAAAATTTCCAGGCGCAATTTCGTTACGGCAGACGCGTTAACCTCTGTAACGATAACCCCCTGAAATATTTTTATTAGCATATTAGTAACTAATAATATAATAGGCGTGGAACTTAGAAATCTTTATTTCTCTCAATAAGAACATAAAATCGGTTATATTGAGGAGAAGAACAGTATCATTATATCTCAAAAAATAACAGGCGGGTAATTACGGAACTCCGTCACGCAATTTACGTGACAAAACTTCACTTTCTGTCTTGTCTAGGTTCGAACATGTTTTGGGAATATCAACTCTATTATAACGTGCATACATTTTAAAATTCAAAGTGTATTTATACAGTGTGCCCGGGTAATACCATACCATACTCTTGAGTTGATACATACTAATAGAAATTATTCAAAAATAACAGAGATACGAAAAATATAATACACATCTTAAAATGTCAGCTTTAGTGACATTTAAGATGGTCACTAAACTATATTACTAAAAAAGTACGGTTGAAAAGCAGAAAGAACTTCGCACTGAGATCCCTAACTACTTATCACTGTCATGCAAACAAATAAAACAATTAGTACGCAAGCAATAGAGATAAGTAGTGACGGGTCATAGTCCGAAGTTGAATCGTATTTTAAATAATTAAAAGGTCATTTACCTCGTTTCCTTCCAAGTTACAGGCACTACTGTTGAACCTCATAAGTTTGACAGTCTTATCGTTGGATCCAGTAGCCATCAGGTCACCGGCGGGGCTCCAAGCGAGGCAATAGATGCTGCCCTTATGGTGCTTTGTGCGCTTGAAGAGCACCGATGGGGCAGTCGGCTCGCTAAACTCACTGAAATGAATGATTTTATTTTTTAAATTAGGAGCCATTTCGAAAGTATGATTTGGGAGGAATATTAAAGTTCGTTTTAAATCAGAGTATCAATAAAACGAGGATATTTTATTTTTGGAAGTTATTTTATTGTTAGAAGAATTGTACCTATTTACTCAGTTTTATTGTTAGGCTCATTTATAACGCCTGAGTAAAAATAAATTTCCAGTGCTTTCTGTTCCTTTCTAAGTGGAATTGTACGTATTTACTACATTTCATTGTACCTATATACTACATTTTATTGTTAGACTCATTTATGATGCGATACATAACGCCTGAAAAAAAAATCCAGTGCTTTCTGTTCCTTTCTAAGTGCAATTGTACGTATTTACCTACATTTCATTATACCTATTTACTACATTTTATTGTTAGACTCATTTATTTTGATGCGTATAAATAAAGCCTGAAAAAAAATCCAGTGCTTTTTGTTCCTATCACAGTGGAATTGTATGTATTTACTACATTTTATTGTTAAACTCATTAATCACACCTAATAATAACGCCTGAATAAAAATAAACTTCCAGTGCTTTCTGTTCCTTTCTAAATAGAATTGTACCTATTTACTACATTTTATTGTTACTTATTTATGACGCGTATGAATAACGCCTGAATAAAAAAAAACAGCGCTTTCTGTTGCTTTCTAAATGGAATTGTACGTATTTACTACATTTTATTGTTAGACGTATTTATCATGCGTATAAAATAACGCCTGAATAATAATAATTTTCCAACGATTTGTGTTCCTTTCTAAATTGAATTGTACCTATTTACTACATTTGATTGTTACTCAATTTTGACGCGTATAAATAACGCCTGAATAAAAATTAATTGCCAGTACTTTCTGTTGCTTTCTAAATGGAATTGTACGTATTTACTACATTTTAATGTTAAACTTATTCATCACTTTTGGGTGCATTATGTTTCAAAATAATATTGTTTGTGTTACTTTAATATTCAAAATTTCAAGTTTCTAACTATAATAGTTCGATTATAATAACCAAATTTCGTCTAGATCGGTTCAACGGTTTAAGAGTAAAACAGTAACAGTCAGACGGAGTTACTTTCGCATTTAAAATATTATTATAGCGCGGATAATTTATAATTCCAGTTAGACTTTACTTATATATGTTATTTTGTAGTTTTAAAAAATGAGGACATATTTTTTATGTATATTACTTTTAAACTTTTGGGTTCAAATAAAATGGGTAGATTAAAGATGGAGTTTTTGATTTAAATCCCCTAAACTAAATTTATTAACAAGAAAGCCAATTTCTAATATGTCATTTGCTATTAATTTTAGATTTGTCTAATATTTGGCCAGACTTTTTAAGTAAAATGTCCAACATAATTTTAGGTAATATTTATAATAATATAATAAAATATTATGCATCTCTATATTTTCATATATATATTTTTAAATAACTACTGCACCACCTATCAGATACTAGCATTATTATGAACCATCGTTTCTCCAACTAATTTATCGTGAAAATAAAAAGTCAGGAAAATAACAAGAAGCGCTTCGGTCGCGTAGAAAACCAGAGATTGATAATATCTGTTTCTAGATGACTAGGTTATGAAACAAATATTTTCGGCTTATAAACCAGAATAGGAATGATATGAATCTACCTTGACAACCAGTTGTCTAAAAGGAATAAAAATACTTATTACATAGGCAACTCGGTTTCTAAATATATATTTTTCTAGTTTGATTGCCGATTATAAAAACACTGGTGGCTTATTCGCTACTGAAGCATTCAGAAGTTACAACGTTATCACTAACAAACGTACTATCCATTTATTTATTAAGATATGCTTTAAAACTATATTGTTAATTTTATTTTTCTTAACCTACCTTTAAAAATGCAAGAAACACAAAAGTCTCTTACAGTACCTATTAAGTAAAACACGGAATGAATACAAAAGCGCCTGTTTATATATAAAGAGCAAAGTATAAAGTTTCGCATGCATAATCTACCAATCTACCCATCACCTTGTATACCTTAACGATCTATTTCTAAAAATTACACACAAGACAAAGCAACAATTAATATATCTATATATATGTATTGTCAGAAATATCTAGAGTTGTATTATTTTTCTGGAAAAAAACAGGTTTTTGTGTATTTTTTTTTATCTGAATTAAACATTATGTTGATACTTCTAATTAAATGGAATTAATAATTAAAAAATATACAAAAACGGCTTAATTGAAACTTATTAAATTGACCAATAAAATAACACAACTATAGTGTCTTTTTTGATAATAAATACATTAAAATATTAATTATTCGCAATAGCTTACAAACAAACAACTCAAAAACAATCTCGCAAACTAATTTATATTTATACTACAACTACAAAATACCGCTAAACTACTATCACCAGAATTAGTAAGCCACCTTTGCAAACCGAATGCCATCTGTCAGGGGTATAATTTTGATACTCTCATGCCCGATTTCACCAACGATCCCTAACTCTAAAGGAGCCCCTAAATAAGAATTTTGACATATTTGCTATGAAACAACTGTCATTAATTGTCCCTTAACTTAGTTGGGTTTTCCCCGGTTTCACCAACTCTAAGGGAGCCCTTAGAGTTGGTGAAACCGGGCATCAGTACTTTTGACAGATTGAATTTAGTATAAATTATGAATTTAGTGGTTCTGTGTCAATATAGTATTGTGCCACATAGAAAGCTAACTTAGAATTAAAATTATAAAAATTTACTTGCCATTTATGTTAAACAAAAAAGCCATTTTCTTTAACGTTTGGAGTTTCTACATCTATAAATCTCAGCCTACCAATATCAATTTCAGAAATTGATGTTTAATTTAGTTTTGAATTTTTTAAAAATCATCACCTATCATAAAATACTTGATATCTTAGCACTACTTATGGCCAGATTTATTAACGCCATTCACAATTATTTCAATTCGTAAAACTTTATTATATCAATACAATACTACAAAACAAAATTCACGCGACCATCTCGCTCAGAGGTTTGCGCATTGCAGAAACGTAACGTGTTTATTTACGTATACGTGAGTAACAACCAATAGGATCGCTTTATTCAATCCTGTTACCAAAAATAAAGCGATCCTATTGGTTGTTGCTCACGTATACGTAAATGAATACGTTACGTTTCTACAATGCGCAAACCCATGGTAGAGCCTCAGTTTACTATTTTGTTATCCAGCCACTGTTAAATATATAAATAAAAGAATTTAATACTTACGTAATATCGTCGATTTTAGGATAAGCGCATATCCTAAGGATCTTGGTATTGGCCCCGACAGCATACAGTTTTCCATTTGGATGAAATTCGGCACATCTAATCGCCTGCAAGTCTTCTAGCTCCGTCACGGGCTTGAACGCAGGACGACCGTCCACTCCGTTTCCAGGATTGGAGGACTTTCCCGATGAAGGGGCATGGGTTTTCGTCTGCGGATTAGTGAGTAAAATATTAAGTTAATAATATAAAAATAAGGTTGTGGAAAATACATCAATTATAAATAAAAGTAACTCCTATACAAAGCAGAGTCAATACTCTGCTTCGGCAGACAGACTGACACTTAAAGGTATCTCAATAGATACCTTCAAGTATCAGTCTGTCTGCCCGCATGAATATATTTAAATCTCACGGGATGATTAACTCAAAAATTGGGATAAATATAGTACCTGATGATCCATATACCTACATAAATGTATAAGTAAATAAATTGGAGTCGAAAATTAGTGAATGGTTAAAGTAAAAAAAAAAAAATATAAGTGGGGATGAGTTTTTTATGACTAATAGAATTAGGCTACCTAAAAACGTTTAAACGCTTAAGGACTGTTAAATCTTCAGCGGGGTGAGAAGGAACTTTATTTAACACTTTCGCTTTCGTCAGTGGAATCGTTTTCGTCTTGTCTATGGCCAGAACCTGTATGAATAATATACGGAAGTGCTGTAACAGATCATGTAAATTATTAAAACTGTACCATAATTCTTTCGATTCAACTTTAGAAAAGAGATAAATATCAATTATTCGTTTCTTTGAAGAATTCAATCGAAAAATCATCAACCTAATAATTTTGAAGATGCATTACAGCACTTCCGTATATTATGCATACAAGTTCTGACCATAGACAAGTCGAAAACGATTCCACTGACGAAAGCGAAAGTGTTAAATAAAGTTCCTTCTCATCCCGCAGCTAAAGTTGGTAACTTGTATAAAGAAGTGTCAAATTTATTAAATCTCCATACAAATTATCTATTGAATAACCTTATATGACGATTGAAAAATCATTATTTCGATTTCATCCTAATAAAAGTATTCTGTGCAAATTATAGTTGTTACGACTCAATAATACACCAATTAAGATTTCTACCAGTATTAATGGTTATAGTGGATACCATGAATATTAGAAATCCACTAAAGCATTGAGTTCTCGTAAACCAGATAATTAAATAAGAAACCTGAATGCTTCAGCGAAAAATATAAAAACATACAAAAACCTAAAGACTTAATATTAAAAGTAGATAAAGGAGTAAAATATATTAAAATATTATATACACAACTTTTTTTCCTGGTACAACTTTAAAACCACTTATGCACTAAAATGAGATATGGTCTCAGTTCCCGATATCTTTTTAGCATACTTTAGAGTAGTATATATAGTATCATACATACATGCCAAGCGACCGGTGCTGTATGACAGAAAAGAAAACTCTATATTTACCCCCTTATTCATAAAAAAAAACATTTTATTTTTAGTTTAAATAGTGTTTCGTTATGTTTTTTATGCACTATTTTTATGTGCCTATTAGGAAAGTCAAATCGAAGTGATATTTAACTATTATATGATATCTATATATTTGATATGAAATTTTCACGTATATAATATATATACGTTACTCACAATATGATAACAATTAATAAACATTAATGGATATAACTAATATTTTAAAAATACTTGTTTACTTGGCTATAAACCACCCAAATACTATATTCTCGTCAAAATAATAATAATATTAAATTTATTGATTGCCACACAAAATACATTAAAATTTTGTACCTAATTAATTCTATATTTACATTTACTGCTGAACCCTGGATCCTGTGCTATGTTACCCTGTGTTAAAGGAACCAGTTATAACCGCTCCATGGTTTTGTACATACATAAGCATTTACAAAACAGTACATTTAATGAAAAATGCATGAGAACCCAAATTAATTAAATGTTTGTACCAAACTAATAAGTTAATTTGCTAGTTCAAACCATGCTAATATGGTGTATATCTAAATTTAATCGCAATATTAGTGGTTTGTAATAAAATTCCTCTTAGGTTAAATGTATAGAATATTATCATAAGGCATAGAGACTATTTTATAGACGAACCATAATAATAAACGCCATTAACTTAAAGGTCAATCTAGTTAGACCGGCTAGAAAATATGTAACTGTGTTAGTTGACAAAAACAACTCTTAAAAAAAGACGTTTGGATGCCAAATGTTCAAGTAACCTACAAGTTTATATGCGTGACGGTACGTTAAATTAAAAGAAAACATACGAGTAACACCATCTTTATACTAAGTACAACAAATTCTAAGTATGAAAACGATTTTGATATAAACATATTGTCAGGTAATTTTATCCAATAAATATTTAGTTAAAGAATTAATTAAGATTTTAATATTTCTTGAAACATATTTTTTTGATAAATTTATGCCGAGGATTGCGACAACATAAGAGAAAACTAAGTGTTTTTATATATTCCGAGAGGTATAAGAAAATATTGCATCATTAAACTCTGACAACACCTTTGGCGGTTTTAAAAAATAAATCATTCATGTACCAAATTTCTTATAACTTTAATCATCATAAGTAACGTCATTTGAATGAAAATCACATTGTCAGCAACAACGATTTGATCCAATTATTCATAATTACAATCGTTTTTTTCCCCACGTCGATTACAACAATGTTCATGTGTCCGACATGTTGTTTCAATAATTTTCTTTCTTAAATAACAGACTTTCATTAAATCATATGGTGGCGAGGATCACGCAATGCGCAGAAACGAAGCAGTGCGTCAGTACGATTAGCTGGCAATTAGTATTGTGAGGCAGGCAACCCGTCTTCTCATGAATATGTGTATGCTTACTTAGTCTAATAGAAGAATAAGGTTATGCACAACTCTATTATCAATTTTGTTTATTATTATAGGAAGAAATAAATGACTTATTTACAACTAGTTATGCATCGCGGTTTCAGTCGCCGTTCAATGTAAAACAAATGACACGCTGGTAAAGATTTCTATTTGTGAAAGAGTTTTTATTAATTGGTTCAGTATTTTTTGTTACAAACAATCAAATCTTTTCTCTTTATAATATTAGTATAGACAGAATAAAACATGCACTAACCCAATCTTTTCGTCTGTCCGTTTTTGTGATTAATGTACATTATTTAATTGACAAAAAGATCCAAAAAGTACTAATACAAAAAAAAATATCATGTGAATATTAGTATTGTAAATGGAATAATATTATTCACATGATAATCAATTACTTACGTATTTTTTTATATAATATTACCACGAATTTGACAGAAACTTATATTTTTATTTTAGACTTTTTTATAAAGAAAAGTATCATTAAACACAAAGTTTAATCAATTGTTTAATTAGTTAAAGTTTAATACTACCTACATTAAAATGATAACAACAACATAAAGTCGGAAATATAGAATTAGGACATAAATGTTTTAATTGCCAAGGTTAAGGGTCCAACCCACATACATTTTGCTGCCTAAAATAATATCGAAAACAATGGCAAAGAATATATAATAATATGGAAGTCAAAACAACAACAAATAAATAATTATCATGGCCAAACAAAAACTGTTGTTTTGTTATCAAACGACACCTAATTAAAGAGATAATCAAGTAATACATAGAAGGGTAATGAAGATTAGCGAATACATTTTATCGTAAACAATTGTTATCTTATTGTCCTTAAAAAAGAATTAAAAGATTATTTTAGATGTACGAAATTATTGTATAGGTGAGAAAACGAAATATTAAAAACGTTTTATGAAAACCTCTGATGCACACCACACGAAATGCAAAATGTAAAAACAATACCGCTTGTAAAATTTTAGATAAGGTATTTAAATTGATCTATAGGCGAGCTTAATCTCTACCTACACAGATGAAAAATGAATTCTTCAGCCAAAAAATACCTACATTAATTTTTTTTTTAACTAAAATAAAAGTGTTCTCAACAACTAAAACGAAATTTTACTTAATTTAAAATTGTTTTTATTTCTAGAATGTAATTGTTATAGCCTTATATGAAACCATATATTCTTAAATGATTCTACTTGTGGAAACTTGTGTACAGAAGTTAAGTAATTACAGACAGAGGCATAAAAAAAACTTTTTAACAAAAAAATAACCGACTTCAAAATCACTAAAAAGTTAAAAATAATTAAAAGTGGTATTTAGTTCCATGACAATTCCGCCATCATCATTCATCATCTGATGATAAAGCAAGAAGATATGCAGTGATTGGAACATTTGCAGTGGCTGAAAACACTACTGAATGACATAACTTTTCCAGTTACTTTGATTTTAAACCCAAACTACTGAAACAATTTCGGTATAATTTATATGGCGCCAATCTAAAATATGATTTCAAATAAAATAAAAATAAATCAAACCCGATCCACAATTGACTGAGAAATCGTGGAACACACATTAAAAAATAGACTCCTATGAATTGAAAATCTTATATACTTATATAAATAAAGTAGGTTATGAAATAAAAACAGATACGAAGAATGGCTTTACAGTTAATGTAGTTTATAAAGACATCCAGAAATGTATATCAATAATAGCACATCATCAGCAATGTCTATAAAGCACTTGGTTTTACTAGTTTATTTTATCGATCTTTATCGAGGTCTTCTGAGATAAGTATCAAGAAATAATGTCAGTAGTTAGAGAACATCTGTCTCTTTTCTGCAACGGCGCATTAACATGCATTCTGATTTACTGAACTCAATCGGAAAGCTATTGTTTGTATCGATCTATAACAGACTTGCCCGCACCTGGAAACTCTTTAACCTTAATGATATTTTTAAATATGTCCATGTTTAGGACACTACTAAGGTGTGATAAGGAATGAGTGATACGCAAAACATGTCTTCAAAGGAGTCTGATAAGTGTTTTGACTGATGTCAACCATAAAATAAGATTGATCTCTACAGTAAGTTCTATAATATATTTCTTAATTATACTAATATAATAAAGAGGTTATGTTTGTAAGTTGTTGTGTTGAAAATTATTTTAGTGTTGGATAGCCCATTTATATAGAAAGGCTATAGGCTATATAACATCACGTTACGGTCAATAGAAGTTGGGCATCAATGAAAATTGTTGAATAGACCGGGAAAATGTATTCCTTTTGAGAACTTCCGTTGCGTGCGCAGACGAAGTTGCGCGGCTCAGCTAGTTATAGACACATTGAATAATTAATATATATACTGTTTTAAAGCCTAATCATCAGCATATAACTCTGTGTATACCTGGTGATGAGCAGACCTACAAAGTCCATAAATGGGGTCGATAAATTATTGCTGTTAAAGACCATTGATCGCCCCTTATGCGGATAAATGATGCGATTACGAAATCGGCGGCAACAGAGACGAAATGCAACACGAGTCTATTTTAATATACTCGCTGCCTTGTTGTCAATTCTACCACCCGTATAGCAGCCGCACCCTGAAAGGAGATCACCTCGACAAAAAATCGATGCAGTAGTCTCCAGAAAACCGGTGAACCTGTTTCGGTTTTAGTCTGTATAATACAGACTAAAACTGATGGGGACTGCCTATAATCATTATGTAGAAGTTATAGAGACCTTCAGCCCACCAGTATAGTTTAATTTGCTCGCAAGTATAGTTTGTTGTAGTTACAATAAATAATTAGGTTTATCACGATTTTTGGATCCATACTTTTTTTATATTATATTATTATAATAAATAGCAGTTGCATTTGACCTAAATTTTGCATCATGGAAAGCATCCATAAGGTCTAAGGTAAAGAACGCTAACTCAATAAGTGCCTATTCACTCTTTTCTTAAATCACACCCAGAAAATTAACTGAAGCCCCAACTTCGTATTGTGCCTGATATTTATTATGCATTTTTCGGAACTAAAACCCATTTCGCCCACCATTTCGCATCATTTAGCCGGCATAGTGGGAGCGATCAATATTGTTTAAGAATAATTCATTGACTTTGTAGGTCTATTCACCAACAGGTATCACATACAAAGTCACATGTCCTGCTCCAATAAAATATATAAAAAAAAAGTCTATGTAAATAAGTGAACCCTAAACTACTACTATACAAAGAAAATAACGATCGCTTGCTCTGTGAAAAAAAAAC
The DNA here is from genome assembly GCA_947458855.1 of Monopis laevigella. Classification (NCBI taxonomy): domain Eukaryota; kingdom Metazoa; phylum Arthropoda; class Insecta; order Lepidoptera; family Tineidae; genus Monopis; species Monopis laevigella. The sequence goes on along the minus strand of OX381576.1, from coordinate 12,927,233 downwards.
CATGGAAACCATACATTTTTTCAGGATAAAAAGTAGTATGGACTACTTTTTATTCTTTACGCTATTCAAGACTATAATCTATTTTTGTGTCAAATTTCATCGAGATCAGTTCAGCTGTTCTGGCATGATTGAGTAACAAACATTCTTACTAATATAATGAAGCTGAAAAGTTTGTTTATTTGTTTGAATGCGCTAATCTCTGAAACCACCAATCTGCTTTGGATTTTTTATTGCATTTGATAAAGAGGAAGAGGTTAAGGGATTTAACATCATGCTACGAGCAAAAAGAACAAGTCAGAAAGAACGCTAAGTTAAACCCGAAATAATCAGAGTTAATTTTAATTATACAGGACTCAGCTAAATTTTATAAATTCCTTATTAATATATATAATCACTTTCTATTAGGTTAAAGCAGAAGTATTTTTGTATTAATATCAAATTTCTAAAGCATGGGTGGGTTCAAATCCCACAAATACCAGAAAATTATTGATTATCTTTTTAATTTAAAGACACACATATATAATAGTGAAGCTATTTCTTTCTCAACTAGTTGATCAATATTTATCCATCAGCTCGGAAAAATAATACGATAGAGTTCACGCCTATTACAAGAGTTACTGAAGTAAAAAATATTGCAAATGTAAATGATTTATATCAAGCTATACCCATTAAAAAGAAAACCGTACAATCAGTGTTTACCATCAGCGTGTATCTGTAATCTATTACAAAACGCTATTGCTATTTAAACGTGAACAATTTACAATAATTTTATTATAAAAAAGTCAATCTTAATAGCAATTAATTTTAAGAAAACAAAATTAAGATATGGCTTAGATTTACTATTTATTGAAATTGTATTATATATACCTAGCAATAAAACTATTTTATTAAGTGCACCCTAATATTATTATATATATAGCGAAATCCCTAGGATGTTATGCAATTTCTGAGTATGACGAATTTTCTAATCAATTCAACCTCTTTCTCCTACTTAATTTATCAATAATATGGCAGAACACAATCATAATTTTAGACGTTTTGATCAGAACAGACTTTGTCATATCCCTGCAACATATACTTACAGAATCATGAAAATAAAATAATGTATACACACAAAAAAATATAGTTTCAAAGTCTAACTAAGATATATATGTTTTATTATTCTTATTAATTTTACGAATAGATACGAAAAATAGTGCACTCTTCTTACAAAGTCAAAAAGAAATCTGGCTTCTTCATACAAATTGGTTATCTCAGCTTTGATGATTGGAATAGAGAAGGCATTTTTATTTTATTTGATCAGTAGAACCTTATATTAGGCCAAACTATAACCTTCCTAAGTCATAGTGTATAGGTAACAAATACAGCAAGGTTTCAAAAGATATAAATATAGGACAAGTTTAGTTTCAACATATGGTCAGATATTTGCCGTGAATAATTATGAATACATGAAACTTAAATATTACCACATCCGTTATAGTAAGTACTCGTCAGGAGCGGGCAACGCGTCGCGCTGTTGCGGATCAGTGGAGCCGAACCGACGGACGCCAGCTACATCAACATAGTGTTCGACAAGTATACACAATCCTGCCTGGCACCTTACACATGTGTTTATCTAACACGTTTTTGTGTTGACGTCTCATAATAACTTTACGTGCAGTAGAAATTACAATTAAAGAGCAAGTAAGACATTTACAAGTACATTTGAACGCCGTCCAAAACAGTTAACCGCCTTATCGTCACCGTAAACTTTCCTCAAAGCGAAAGTGTAGCTTTGCATAATTGTTACACAATTCGTGCGTTCGGTAAAAATCCATTAAATCCACAATTGCGAATTTGCATACATAGAGGATATGGTAACAACGTCCGACCGACGCACACCGATATACGAGTATATTCACCAGCTCCGGTGAGCACCGCAGCGCATGAAGCGATCGCCAGCAGAGAGGAAAACTTATTTACAAGTTGTAATAAAATATAACAATTTACCTGGAAAGCGGAAACTCGTTTCGGTGGCAACACTTGGGGGGGCGAATCTGCTAAGTTTTCCATAGACAAATGACTGACAGAGTTTTTTTTGAAAACGGAATTGAATCTGTACGCAGGGCGATTGAACTTGGTCGCGGGGGCCACGATCCTGTTCCCGTTCTCGTCGTCGTCCTCCCACTCTGTGACGATGTCCGTGCGCATGTCCTCCATGGAGCGGGACCGGCTGCACGGGCACGGCGCGGGCTCCGGCTGCCGCGGCGGTCTTCGGCGTTCACGACCGAGATATAACTCGGCGTGATTCAAATTGGGCACCGGATTCCTGTAGTGGCTCGACAGAAAATAATAGTCGCGGCCCTTGTTTCCGATAGCACTATTTCCCGAGAAGTCCGAATAGGTCGATCCGAGAGACGATTGTGTTTTAAAATTCCATTCCATAGCATCCGAGTGTCGGTAGTAGCCGGGGTGCGGTTGGCGCGCCACGGGCATCCAGGGAACGAACGGGACGTCGACGTAGTGCGGAGCCGGTTTGGGCTTCATGTCGAGAGCCGGCGGTGCATCCGACCGCGCGTTCCGCTGCGTGCGAGTGGATCAAAGGAAGCAGTGCTACTGCCGACCACCACATCAACAGCCGTCGTTGCATTGGCATACTTCCGTTTGAGTGTACTAGAGCGAGATGAAAGCAGAGAGAAAGGCGCACCGTAGTCGTTTCGCTCGATCCGTTGAATGCGAATGCGAGTGAAAGGGTGGCCCGACCGCGGTCAACGAGTTGATCACATACACTCGGCTCTAGTGCTCGTACACTTAACTAACCTTATACAGTTTTCTCTTCTTAAATATAGTACTTATTTAGCAAAATTGTTATTAGTAGTATTAAATTATCACAATGCGGTTGTACTTTTCAAAGAGTTTTCGCCGAACTTATAGCATACAAGTATTATTATGTAAAAAATAATAACATAAACAGTTAGGTATTAGAACTAAATTGTTCGGAAATCATAAATATGTATAATATTATCCGACTGAAAATAAACTATACATATTGTAATCAACAGTTATGATCGCTGTCTGCCCCACGAGGAATCACAGTCGTGAAGGTGGTAGTAACACATGTAGGTTATAAATGTTACGTCGAATAAATAAATATATTATAACATTAAAACATATTAGGACGCTACTTTTATTCGCTTTTATTAGGTAAAATCATTAAAAAACGGCATAAATATTTGGATATATTACCATAACAAATGTAGCAGATTAGTCGCCTATCGGAGTTTCATAATACTTAAATTTTAATTATTACGTCAACGTTATGAATAGAGAAGCAGTTCAAAACAACAGATTTATTACGATGATTGCATTGTTCAACTCGTGCGGCTTAAAAAACGGATCTACTTTCAAACTAAGAATACTTTATTTTAAAATGGCACGTAATGTCAATAGGTATTACGTAAGTAAATAATAGCAATAATAGGTTAAAACTTTAATATAATTATAGGTTTAAGCTTTTAAGATTAGAAAGGTTTTAAATAAATTAAAAATTAAAACTTCCAAATTCGACCGACGCACCTACTCGTCGTGTACATGGGGAGGTTTATGATTATGAAGAAAGCAAAAGAAACGTTTGGAGATTTTCAATTTTTAATTTAATAAAAGGAAATGATGACCTATTATATGGTTAAACTATAACTGTACGTAGGGAGGAATAAATTATTTTTTATAGGATAGGATGATATAATTTTGCCCCATATTCATATGTCATGGTCCCCACATATCATGGTCTACACATGGATTAAAATATAAACTACTAGCTTAACCGCGCGCTTTCACCCGCGTTTAATTTAATAGAAATCGTATCTAAAATATAATATATCCCATGTTACTCAAGTGATAATGTAGCATTCAATTAGTGAAACAATTTTTAATATTGGACCATGATATTACGCACTTACGCAGTTATTAATAGTAGTTTTTGAGTTTGTTCATTATAAACAAAAATATATTTTTTTCCTCTTTATAACATTAAACTGATTTTGTTATTGTCAAATATTTTTAAAAATAGTGGACATTATTAATATAAAATAATTTTGTAAATAGTGACGTTAACAATATTAATAAAAAACATGAAAAAATATTAGGTAAGGGAATGATCATAATACACGATTCTATATTACGCATGAATTGCAATATTCGTGCGTTTAGTTACTAGTTTGATACACTCACTTTTCAATCAGTAAGATCAGCGAAGCGTTAGCTATTTAAATCCTGAAAAGTGCAAGTAGGATTATCTGGTCGTAGGTTCCGTAATGCTTCACCTTCAAGATTTTGATCTCATTACAATGATATCCAGAGATTACTACTGATGATCCCTATAAATTCTTACTTTGTATCTTTGTATTATATTGAATACCTATGGTATATTATTACATCCGAGTCAATAACAAATGTATTATATAAATTTGGTAGATATTAGAGTAAGAATTGTGGAGATTGCATTGCACTAAATTTCGGTTCTCAAATAGTTAATTTCATTTTTATTCTCATGACATTACGCAGTCAAGTCTTATCTGATGAGGTTAATATGAAAGAAAAGTATATTATATGCAGATATTTACCTTAGTATTTAGTCGTTGGCATACCTAATAAATTTATATATTTAATGGGAAAGTGAATTGTTTTCTGTCTAAACTGGAGAAATATTTTAAAACATTTGGTATAGAGGTAATACCAAAAATATGTCTAAAATGTATTATATCGGATTTTTTGATGAATGCTATTATTAATTGGTAATAAATTGTATATGTACGTAAAAAAAGTAACATTAAGAAACGCAGTTAGTCATTTATCTTAGTTACCATGGGTTTGCGCATTGTAGAAACGTAACGTATTCATTTACGTATTCGTGAGCAACAACCAATAGGATCGCTTTATTTTTGGTAACAGGATTGAATACGTAAATGAATACGTTACGTTTCTACAATGGGCAAACCCATTAGAGCTTCTGTAATATTATAAATAAACAGAATAATGTTTTGTGTAACATATTTCAAGTAACAATATTTAAAGGTGTCAAATAAAAAATAGTGTATAAAACTGTCAAAACTAACTGTTTTCATTCGCGTCCGTCAGACATGTTAATTTTATATATAAATGGAATATTATTAAACGTACGGTAAAGAAGGAATGAGTAGAAAATCAACTTAATGTATTTATAAGAGCGAGCTCGTTGACATGTTATATACCTACACCTGTTTTTAAAGTCGGTTTGAGGAAATTTATTTATAAAGTAGGGGAAATTATTGTGAAGAGAAAGAAGACATGGGGCTCACATAGGATTCCTTAAGGAATCCTATGTTAGCCCATGTCCATTTGAAGTTAAGAAATGTCTTGAAATACGGATAGACTATGGTTCTAAAAACTACCTTCAAAAACTTCTAAAAGTGTATTTTAATGGAATAGAAAGTCATTACTTAACATGGTATTAAGGAACGAAACAGTGAATGAAGTCAATTATGTTAACAATTTAACCTTCCAAAGATTTTTTAAAATAGGTAAATACGGATACATATGTATATACCCTTTAAAATTCCAAAAATATATAATGAACAGACATTTTTTGAAGTCCAAAAAAGTATGTGGAAAATTGTGGATGAAAAGTCGGTTTTAAATTACATAACCAATGATCACCAATATATCAAAAATGTGGCAAAATGTTTTATAAATAGATCCTTAATAGGAATTTGTCATAATAGCTCCAACATGTGACGCATATATTTGCAAATGTATATAAGTAATCGTTTATAGAACTAAAAGTATGTAAATAAAAGGATGACAAACATCAATAAGGTGTGAACAATACAGCCAACGGAGACTTAACGGAAAGATGCAAATAACCAACGCTAATTGGTTCTACCATCACAATCTTCCAAGTTTATTGCATCGATTACTATATGAAAATCATTGCTTCAATGCTATTGAAATATTCGATTTCTTTCTCATTGTCATATCACTCGGTTAATAACAAGTATTAAAATATAAAAATTACGACTTATTTATTTTCACTTTTATTTACGTAAAATATTAGTTAATTTTTGTATTACGACTACGAGGTTAACTAATATAATAGAAAACAAAATACAGTTTTTTAACATAAAAACGTACTTAGCGATTCTCTGCAATTTCAGGGTTCCTCAATGAAAGTTAACATTTTAGAATTAAAATAACATACTCATAATTTTATACAAAACTAGCTGACCCGCGCAATTTTGTCTGCGCGTTTAAATTTAACCGTTTACGCAGCGTACGCTCTTAAAAGGAATAATTTTTCCCCGTTTTTGCAACATTTTTCTTTGTTACTCCGCTCCTATTAGTCGTAGCGTGATGTTATATAGCCTATAGCCTTTCTCGATAAATGGATTATCCAACACGAAAATATTTTTTCAATTCGAATCAGTAGTTCCTGAGATTAGCGCGTTCAAACAAACAAACAAACAAACAAACTCTTCAGCTTTATAATATTATATAGATATTTATCAAATTCGTTGTTATGATATAAAAAAATAGGATTTAGATATGATAATGTTATTAAGTGATCAAGTTAATTAATATAAGATTTAAGAATTAAAATGAAATTTTACTTCCTATCGGCTATGCTGTGAGAATATACCAAACAATATCTTTCAAATATTATTCTATAGTAGGTATATCTATACTAATATTATATGTAAAAGTTTATATGTTTGTTACTTAATAATATAAAAACGATTGAACCAATTTATATAAATATTTGCACATAAGTAGGTTATAACATATCCTGGTGTCACATTAAGGCATTAAGGCCTAATGCCCCAACAAAAAGTTCTTTTCAATTATTGAAATAAAAATCAGACGTGTAGAATTACTATGCAAAATCATTTTTTTAGGCGGTCGAAGTCGCAGGCAGAAGCTAGTATTTTAACTTGTTTTGTTTAATTAACATTTTTTTTATAAATCAATAGGTAATACAGATAATACTACTGATTAAAAATTTGATTAGGAATACCTTTATTTTATTTTATAATTTATATATTATTATGTAGTAGGTATAAAATCTTTTTTATCGTTTGGAAACCACTATTCTCACGGTATAGCTGATAGGATTAGGTTTCCTATGTAAACAACTTAAGTTGAATTTGGGTAGAAAATGACTTTAGGTATGATCCGATGTAAATCCTCGTCCTCGGTGTTTATGATGAAGATAAATATCTAAGAGAAAGACAAGAGACAGAGACAATGTTCTTAGCTATCCATGGATCCTCCGTGCGGGTGACACAACCAAACACTATATGATTATTTTAGCGCCATCTTGGAAACACGTTCCATGAAAGTTACGACGGTTGATCTCGGAAGGCCAAGATCCTTCAATAGACGATGCAAAGACTTTGCTGGAATGCCTTTGGGTCATCGCGTGAACTCTGTAATTTAATAACATCTTTATCACATTCCTTTATCTTCCAACTGAACCCCCTTCTGCTGGTCTGTGCACCGCTCATAAAAGATTTATGGAATTGAAGTCTTGACTCCATTTCAGAGGTCAATGAGTCTTTTGGGAGAGATGCAATCAGATTATTCTGAGAGTTATTCAGAATTTGTTGCTTGGTTACACGTAGATGTTTGTACAGCTCAGATGGCTTTTTGAAATTCATCGCTGCTGATTGCTGCTGTTCTCTGAACAGCGTGGAAAAGTCAGCGCCCTGTGCTAATCCAAGCCAAGACTTAAGTTTCTATATGACAGTTGCATTCAGCTTTACCAGAAGAGTTTTGTTAAAAGTCGTATACAAGAAAAAGCCATGTTAGACGAGATGTTAAGTTGTCATAAATCCAAGCTTTATTGACATTACCAATTGGCTGTTGATGTACCTTCCCAGGCATTGCTCCTCCTTCTGCCCAGGAATTTGAAAGGCATGGCTTGCTCTACTAGAGCTACTTAAATTTAAAATTTGTTTTCGTAAGCAAGTAAGGTCAAAAATAAACAATAAACATACATTCAGAACCTTTGAAGTAATTACAACAGCTCTTGTTACTCTTTTTTAAGCCTATTGTAATGACATCAAAGTCAATGCAGCTGTACCGACAAAACAATGTATGACCTGTGTTTTATTTCTACTTTATATCTGCGAACTTATACATTTGCAATGTGCATTGGAAATAAAAGTTCACGTCCCATTGTTTAAAATCATTGTTTAAAAACAATGATATTAGTTCATGAAACTTGAATTTAGTTTTTCAGATTTTTTTTTACTAATTTTGATTAAAATAATGTTATAAAAGGAAAATTAAAAAAACTATTATCAAATTTGTAGCTTTAGTAGCGCCTTAAGTGAAGAAAAAATTTTTACATTTCTTTATTGATTAGGAATATGGGAAATGAAATAATTATACATGGAATAGATTGGTCTCATTTATAAACATTTGTGATATTTTCCTGTGTAACATTTAAATTTGATGAATAATTAATAATTGGTGCTAATTATAATTTGCAAGCTTTTAACAGGCTAATTATAATACTGTAGAAGTACCTATGTATTTTTCAGTTTATATAACTTTATATATCTAGTATCGCTTTTTTTCATTCGTAGATAGGTATATAAACTTTTTTAATACGCAATAAAATATAGAAAAAATAATTAGGTAACACCAAGTTTAATATTATTTAAATAAGTCATAGATTAATAGTGAATGTGATTTACTCTTTTAATAAATTTTCACTTGATTTGAATTTAATACAAATTTAAGATGTAACAGTTACACAACCCACTGGTTACGAGGTGATATTTTTAAATATCCATAAAATTACGTAATTTTGTCTTATAAAAGAACTAATGTCAATTTAATTTGTCATTTATTTGCAGAACTTGTATTCCGGTTCTACTAATATCTAGGTTTTAATAAGGCCACATATGTATGAGTTGGAACTGCTGAACGGCGAACATATTGGAAACGATGCAATTAATAGCAGTTATGACAAAAAAATATCTAAAACTCTTGACATACGCCCCGAGAGCTCCCTGGAAATGAAAATTAATAAATCCTGGATTAGTCCTGATTGAGATTCTTTGAGGGTAGCCCGAAGACTGTAGACGCGTGTGTCTATTACAGTTATCAAATTTAATTTTATTGAATATTATTGTGCAAAAGTGTACTAATTTTGTAGAATAAGCATTCGTATAGTAATATTAAGTGTGAGAAGTGTAGTATTTACGCAGTGATCTTGGTGTTTGTGCTATCTCAACGAATCTTCAGTAAAATGGCGGTACCCATTTTACTGTTGATTATTTCTTCCTCCTTCACTTGACACTGGCATCACTATATCGTATGTTTGCATACGGTCATGTGGCCATTCCTAATTCTAACCTAGGCCTTTCCCTATTCCTCTCCATCCTATTATCCCACTTTTACCGTACATTATTACATTTTTTTAATCTACCCACAACTTGTCATTGGCAAAATTATGCTTAAATCGTAGAATGCCATTTAGGTAAAAGAAGAAGAAGAAGCCCTGATTGACAAACAACTGTTTACTTTGTGACTTTACTATTACTGTTAACTTAAGATTGAGAGTAAGGCTGAGTTGCACCAAATAAACTCTTTGTAATTGTAACTGTTAAAATTAAAAATGGAGTCGAATGTACCTAATTTATTTTGCAGTTCGAATGACAGCTGGTACAATTGACGCCATTTTGAACTTTATTAAAGTTAGTTATATAAGAGTTAATTTTGCCTCAACTTAGCTTTAATGTTACAGCTAAAGTTAAAAAACTTCTACATAAGGTCTACGTTTTGTCATCAGCAATTTTAAGCGACTAGGTTAAAGTAACCATTTTATAATATCTATCAAAAGTCATTGCGACAAGACAGGAATCGGTCAGATTAGTTACACTGACAATAATAACGACCTTTAGTTCTCGTTTGGACTCTACGTACCAATTTTATTGAATTGATTCGATTGTTTCGCCTCAAATCCGACATGACCAATCACAATTAATCATAATAATTACTTGTTGCGTAATAAAAACTAGGATTCCGTCTTCTCCCACGCGTTTCTAGAAATAATGCTAGGAAAATTCAAATTATGTGGATGCCTTATTAGTAAAGAGGGTCCCAAGGCTGCGCCTTATAAGAGGTCCACTATAAACAACCTTATGTCAGAAGGAACTCATCATTATCATAAGTTAATCCTACGCACCATAAACTAATTATATTTTCAAGATGCACGACGGACGAAACAGAGTCCTTCGCTTAGTGTCCGCAGTCGCTCACATTACTAATTAGCATAAACAAATATTAGGCGTCGCGACCAATAATATTGTGCGGCACAACGGTTTTATTACTTGTTAAAATAGTTTATTAATTACCTTGTATAGTTAGCGCCGATATGAATAACTAGGTAAATTAATTCACAAGGTTACAGAAACACTGATATTAATTAGAATTTGAATTGTAAATTGTTATGTTTTAATCTAAAATTTCCTTTTATGTAAAGTTATTTATTTGTTATCCTCCAATTCGAGTAAAATAAAACACTAATAGACAGTTAAGTATAGAAGATATTCGTCCACTTAAAACTGGTATCTATAATTCAATTCAAACTTAACATGCCGTTAAGAGACCTATGAAACAAATAATACATAAATATCCTTAACTTTTTTATTCTATATTTAAAAAAATGCTAGAAAGATATATCTGTTATTTTATTTATAATTTTCGAAGGTTGCGCACTGATTTTTAAATTAGGTATATACGAGTACATATATTTTATTTTTTTGATTATTATTTTTATTATATTAGTATTGCTGTGACTAAAACGACTAAAACTTTATGTGTCACAGGATGGCTGAATTTAGTTAGCCATAAGATTTAATAAGACCTATAAAAAGCTACAATCCGACGAATAAATTATTTATTATTTATAAAAAAAATGGTTTTTAACAACTTATGTAACCATTTATTTTCTATATCTTATGGAGTCCTTCTAAAGAAATGTAAATGGATATCTCAAGCAAAATTTCTGATAAAATGGATCCAACACTATCAGTATATGATGCAAACCCACGAACTGAGCCTACCGTAACATACATAAATGCAAAATTTGTAGCTAAATGTTTAAATTAACTAAAAACAGTTGAACAAAATAATTAAAATTTGACACCGAAGTATGTTTTTTATTCAAAAAGACACGGTCCTTATCATTCAAAGAATGGGATTTAAATTCTGTTTAATATTGGGTTCGAAATCAGGTCAACCATAATGACTAAGATAAAAGTTTCGCTGTTTATGTTCACCGTTCCATATATAATTACTGCAATATTAATCATGAACAAAGAAACGTCACAAATTATAACAGCCAGCATCTGTTAGCAAAAATTTTAGCATAGTCTGTTTGTTTATACTCAGTCATGATTAAAGAATTAGGGAAAGATTTGGTTACTTAATTATCTCAGAGAACAATAATTAATATCATGCATGATCATGGTATTTATTCCTCGTTGATGAATAAAATTTTTGATTAATAATCTCTAATCAACTTATTGGACGAAAAATTAAAGCATACATACACGTTTAAAAAAAAATTGTATCCAAACAAGAATATATTGTGTCATATGCGAAGGACACAAAATATTGATGAATCAAAAAATAAAATTGAATTAAGCAAAATTTTGTTTGAATTGTCTTGAATTAAGAACATGTATTTTTGGTGATAAAATATTTACTTGTAAAATGCTTTTTATTAATCATTTTTTTTAATGCAGATCAGCATGTGACTGTATATCTACCATGTCATCATATCAGTCCATGAATGGGGCCAATCAGTAATAGTTCTTAAACAACATTAATGGCTCCCACTATGCTGGCTAAATGATGCGATTACGAAATGGAGGGGGACAAAGATGAATCGCATTACGAGTAATGTTAATATACCCGATGCCTAAATGCCAATTACCCATTTCGTAACCACACCCTGAAAGGAGACTACCACCTCGACGATTGTAGACTTATAAATAACGCTAGTGCTAAACAGTAATCTCCTGAAAACCGGTGAACCCACAGACTTGTTATGACGGTGCTTAAAATTATTGAGAATATTTTCACTGAAGAATTCCGTTTTATACGTACCAACATGGAATAACACGGAGACTTTTTAAACATTCTACCAATTTAATTGTTATGCATTTCTATATTATATTATGACGGATAAAGATGATGCATTTAAACAAAAACTATTAGTAATAGGAGTAATAGTGTATGTCATATTGCTATATATGATTATCTTTAGCTTAGGCTATGAACACATATGAATCACGTCCGTCACAAAAAAATGTACATAATATTTATAAATCATCAAATGTATCTTTCGGAAAATTTTATCGATACTTATTTAGTAGTTTCTTTGTAAAACTATCACATATACGCGGATTTTTAAACCATAAGGCACCCGAGATGGATCAAATAGATTATACATATTATCCTTCTATTTTGTCCTTCAGCATGTATATAAGTACCTACGACGCAATAAACAAAGCGACAAGCCACAATAATAGTCCAATTACGTTAGTCCATCAATGCACAGATGCGATCAAGGAAATATTCTATTCTTTAACGTCTATTATGTTGTCGACCAATTAAATACAACGTGACTTTAGTTCCAACATATATCATATCTCTAAATATATAACATGGGGTTCTAATGGAAATGGTCGCGTAACCTTCAGTCAAAACTGGATAAGGTATCAATACAGTGTACATCACGCCTATAGTTCAGACTTAAAGCTGTAAATTGTCCCATTATTTTTTGACTAGTGGCAACGTGAACCGCCACCCTAAGTAAATTTTCTCTAGGGACCCAGGAGCTGCTTAAGGGTTCTGTACAAAATAATACAATGACCGAAAAAAATATTATTTTAATGAGTATTACTGGAAGTGCAAAAACTTTATGTATGGAGAACGCAGACTTCGCGATTACGAATGCAGTGTCCTTAAAGTCTTAAAACTATCGTTTCTCAGGATAACCAGAGCGGTTCCTTTTTTATTTTGAAAAAAAATATATATTGAAGAACCTAATTACATAATACAAACTAAAAAAATGTTTAATGGAACTAACGAATGTAAATGAGTTAGGTTAGATAGTATAATTGGAACTGAGGGCTTAACATGTTCACAAGGGACGAGCTATTGACAACAAGGACTTAGTAAACAAATTGAAATAAAAAAAAACTCATTGGTTACCAAAGATAGAACCTGCTATCTTCAGTTTATAAATAACTGCCTAAACTTATATATTATTGATGTAGTTGTTTATAGAAATAAACTTTATATTGAAGGCAATAAGAAACCCGCATCATATGATGTTTCCATTGAGGAACAATGATTTGAATATATCTTCACAATTGCACTTTACTGCAATGGCCTCTCTATTATTATCAATTGGTTTGCAGATATAAAAAGACGAGCATTGTGACATCACTAACCAGTTTCGTCTAATAATGAGCATGACATACGGTCTTAACAATGTAAATATTTTTTTGTTATTACAACAAACGCATTGGCAGATTCTTATTTGACAAATAATAAAAAATAAATTTGCGTATCAGGATAACTCACCCATAATAATATTATAAGCCATGAAAAGTAGCCGTAATATAAATATTTAGTTTTTTTTTGTGCATCTTGTTAACATTAGAAAATATAAATATTACGCAAGGCAGGGTTGAAAGGGCACTACAAAAAAATCTTAACTAGGTATGTATTTATGAAATCTGTTGTAATGAGATCTGTTGAAAATATATTTTTTATAAGTTAAATACTCGTAACTTAATCAAACTTGATGTTCTGGATTTTATTTATCTACTTACCATAAGATAGATACAAAGTCGCACGCTGTGCTTTAGTAAATCTTACTATCTATCATATTAAATAATAATTTAAAATACTTTCGAAATACGTATACCTTGCATACTTTAAAATATTTGATTAAATTAAAAACTTGAACTATATGCTATTTATTATAGACATTTATAAAAATATTCAATGAGTTTGCACTAAATTGGGACTAACAACAACTTGTTTTGGTATGACTGGTATTGAAAACAATTTAAGCATAAACAAGGTATCCTGTAATTTAAAAAAACGAATAAATGAGTGTTGCACACATTTACTAACTAGCCACAACTTTTCGGGACTATTTGTCATTTATTGTTGTGAATCATTAGGTCTATGTGAGTCAAAAATAACTGGAACTAGCTTGTTTATTATGAACAATATAGAACAAAGGCGCGATAAGAATGCGAATAATAATCAAAACAACTTATTTAAATAATTTTATCATAAACTTGAAACAAAAAAAAAAATCTTCTACATTGCCTATTGAATAAAACTATTAAAATAATGTCATTGAACTGATAGGAGCGAGATGAATTCTTAATTAGAATTGATTAACATTATAATATAGTTAGCTAAACAATTTAATGACGCACGTCTGATTACCTTTCAGAGTCTTCTAGTCATTATGTTGTTTGTTACCTCTTAATAGTTTCGCATTTAAATATTTTTTTTGATTCATTTATCTCTTTCGTATCAATGGGATTTAATTAAAAATTAGCCGCGAGCTAATGAATGAATAACAAATAGAGACGCTCGAAAAGAATGAGATGCCGTTCTATTTTAAATAGTATATCATCCATTCAATTGGTTACCAAACATTACCACGCAGGTATAAATAACGTCACCATCATCAGTCATTCGCATTAGCTCATCCTTTTTTTTTGTAACTCTTATGAACGCTTAATATATTTAAGTATCATAAAACCAATATTGCCATGCGACTTAATTTTCCAATACCATAATCAAATCAATTACGTAATCAACCATATAGAGAAACTTTTTGCGAACATAGCGGACCATCGTATAGGATCGTAATATGTCCCTAAATGGTTTACAACCAAACAATTACCGTATCAAAAGGCAATTAATCCTTGTTGACCCGGCTTTGAACCGAATTAAAGAATTATCAGAATTACAGTACCTTGTGAATAGGACTTTCGATGGACGAGTCTTCCAAATTTGTAGCGTTTTTATGATCATTTTCCCATGAGAAATGCCAGCTATCTAGGGAATCCACAGAAGATTTTGAGTGGTCGCTTAAGTTCTTTCTGGATAGGGAATTTGTCGATCCGACATAATCTCTTTTCATATCTCTTATACTGGATGCTGCTGATCCCGGTCTGGAGTATTTTGCAGGGCTGTATGCGCTTCGGGAGAGGTTCGGATAGGACCCCATGGAGTGTCGGTTGGTGTTGAGTCGCGGTGTGGGACTGGGCGTATCCCGCCGGAGCGAGCTCGGGAATGTCGACGGGTGCATATCTCTTGGAGGAGACGTCGCGATACTCAGAGACGACCGGCGCCTGATATATAATACATAGGTATTTAATAACATATATATTTTTTAATTGAGAGATATTTAAAACTTATATCTAACCTGGGTAGAATGACGGTCGGAGAAATAGAACCCTTACGGTAAGCGGGACTGTGTTCCCTGCCGTACAAATATAGGGAGCGATGCGGAGAATTTCTTCCATGAACATCGCAGCGTGGGTCATGTTCTATCACGGAGGTATACATAGGAGTATATGGAGAATTGTCCAGGTTCATGTTCCCGAACATGGAGTCCAGTTGCCTCATCGCAGTCTCTCTCCTCACGGCGGTCATTATGCCGCTCTTCAATAAATTTTGGAATAAAACTCTTCAATATTTACGATCGTCGTTTAACAACACTATTTACGGTAAGGAAACGATTGACGCGTGTGTACGGTCAGAAAGTATGTCGCGAGGTGACTGGTGGCCGAACGGCATTGTACACAGAGCAAGGATTGGTGACTCACTCCTTGGTGCGCGTACGCAACTAGATTACAAGCCGAGACTTCAACCACTACCGTATAAACAGATAAATAAGCGTACAAACAGACTGAGCGATGTGCCGATCAAACATTTGCCGGCGAATAACGCAAAACACTATTTTGGTATGTCAATATTATTACTGAAACATCCTATGGAATTTCTTTTTAGTAACGTTCGGCTCAATGTCGCAGCCATAATAGACTAGTGATAAATACCCGACGCTTTTTCATATAATAAAATAACATTGAAACGTGCACGTTTTTAAGATTATTTTTAAAATGTCATTCGAATGAAGTAGTATCTCCGTATATGTCTGAGTTGTGTAAGGTCTTCCACTTTATGCCATTTATACCTATAATGTACGTAAAGGGCGTAATTATAGGGAAAAAACGTGTACAAAAATGATGCTTAATACGTATTACTGAATTAACGCAAAATAAAGAACTGGTTCGTTTCTTAAAATTATAGTGAAGTCAATTTAAATATTATAATACAAATAAATATTTTTCCTATATTATCTTTTAAAAGCTCGCGAAATGATGAGCAATGTACGATTTCCATGTTAATAAACTTAAGGCGAACACTGAAAAAAATATTTCGGCATCGTTTCATTGTTTTTTTTTTATATATCGTTTTCATATTATCTATTTTGAGCCGATTAAGCACGGACGCAATATCTAACAGCGTAACAGCTAACTCTAGTTATTGTCATAAGCCACTCAATTTTACCAGATAGCTGTGCCCCGTACGAAGGAGTTTTACAAACAATTTTACAGGTAGGTATAAGAGTACATTACTACAGTGTATTGACGTGCCTTTTCGAAAACTTGATAATGGCAGAATTACGCGTAAATCTAAAAACCTTTTTACAAAAAATAAAATAAAGGAACAAAACCACATTGAAATACGGGCGACGCGATGTGTCGATTGAAAATTAACGCTAGTGAAACCGCAGGGTTTATCCCATAAATAAAACATCACCACATATAATAAAATGTGTCAATATTTTAATATAATATTTTAAGGACACAGGCTTCATAAGAGTCATAAAAACAACCCAGACATACACAGGGACACCACAAAGAACCCCACACTTAAGTGCCCAAGAAGTTTTTGTATCGATCCCTAATTTTAATATATATATAGCCTATTATATAGCGTATGTTACTCAGTGATAATGCATTCTATATTTTTAAATCGATCTAGTAGCTTTTAAGTTTATTCATTACAAATAAAAATACGAATCTTATCTCTTTGGTTTAGATAGCGCCTTAACTAAATACGAGGAATAAGAAAGGTTTGAATGATTGCAAGTAATAGTGGCGAGTCTAAGGCCTTGGGAGAAAACTATCTCCATTGGTGGACGAAGCAGTTTCATTATGATGATTTTTTAAAGAAAAATCAGGATAACATATATGACGAACAAACCAAAGAGAGAAACTTTGTATATAATATTTTCAATAATCGTTATCGGTGTTTTTCATCTAATGCGTGTATAATCATCTTATTTACATTTTGTTATCATTTCAAGTTGTTTACCATATAAGTGGCGATTCGTTTTCCGTTATGTCAACTAGAAATTCGTTGTACTTTTTTTTGATGAATTCTAAGTATCTTCATAAATATTTTTCCTTAACTTTTCATTCAAATTCTTACTAAATAAAAAAATGTTAATAGTGTGAAGTTGATGTTAATAGTTTAGTTAAAGTATACGTTTACATGCATCTCTTACATAAATCTTAACTTTCGTACGAACTTATATTTGTATTACTTTAATACCTATTTGCAAATTTAATAATAATACTCATAAAAAGATAAACAACAATATTCATTAAAAAAAACTATTAAACACACTCGTAAGTATTTAACTAAGTTACCTACGTTCTAAAGTTTGAAATTATTAATAAAAGTAAGTAATTATATTTTTTATATACAGGTTTAAATAAACCTAAAAATAGGTTTAACTAAACATTTATTCTTAGGTTATAAGATCTTCAATTTAATTAAAATTAACCGTTTATTTAAATAATCATATCAACAACATAAATCATTTAACGGACTACAAAATGTTAAGGGCATGTCTACATTAAACTTTATAAAATAAATTAATAACTATAATGGATAGTAACAAATTAGGTTAAGGTTTCTACTTTATTTCGAAAAGATTTACAAAATTTAATTAACATGGAATTAAGTTTAAATATATAGTAACGAATAACAACAAGAAATGATTGTTTAAAAAAACAATAGAGACTGTCGCGGTTCCTACCGCTTTTGGTTTACGTGTTAAAATAAGCTCAAATTCAGCATACCCGATTCCGTGGTCTAGTAGTGGCGTCGTTGGCAGTGTGAAAAAGGTCGTGGGTTCGATTCCCGCTCTAACAAAAAAAATAGTTCGTTTTTGTACAGTTTTTCATGGTCTGGGTGTTTATAAAATATAATATTTATAAGACTGAGTTCATCAACATCATACGACCAATAGGAGCGAATAATTTCATAAATATTGCTCTGGTAATAGTAATAACAATAGTAAAAAACATAATAATAATAATAATAATAGTAGTAGTAAAAAATTAACTTAAGTTATTTTTGTGTACTTATGTACACTTATCATTAATTGGATCAACCCTAACAATTATTTGTTAGGGTTGATCCAATTAATGATAAGTTCGATGAAACAATGCGTGCATGTAATTTTGCAATTTTTTGTAATTTATTTATATAAGCGGAGATTATTAGCTTTGCTCTTGAAGAAACATTTTACTATACTATGTATTGTTTTCTATACTAATAATATTATAAAGAGGTTTAGAAAGAGGAGGAGTTTGTGAGGTTATAGGGGGTAATCTCTGTATCTACTGACACGATTTTAAAAATTTTAGTGTTGGTTAGCCCATATATCAAGGAAGGATATAGGCTATATACGAGTACATTATCCTACGACCAATAGGAGCAGAGCATCAATGAAAAATGTTGTTCAAACGGAAAAAAATTGTTCATTTTACGCACGCAACGGAAGCTCCGTTGCGAGCGTAAATGGTTAAAGTCACGCGGAAGAAGTTGCGCGGGTCAGCTAACATATTATAAAAGTACGTTGATAGAACAGTAAATAGCGTATAAAGAAAAGTGCATGACCACACTTTACCATGTTCTATTAATGTAAATTTATAAACTATTATATTATTGCCATATCTTCCAAAGGTGCCAAAATACGTGAAGTTTTTTTTTTTGATAAATAATTTAATAAATATTTCTAAGATCACATCAGTAGTCGCCTTAAAAAAGCAAGCATGCATGAATAAACCAGTTGTGCGCAAGCCCATACTGAGAGCCGGCTGCGGGGCAGAGGGGAACAAAGGGCAACAATAACAGCTACCTGATTCATCGAGACGAATACATAATTTGCATTATATACAATACATTTTGTCTTACATTATTATAGGTAAAACTAATATGTATAAGTCGGAATGTTTCAAAGTTAGTGTCCATAATGGTGGTGGTTATGACCACCGTACTAAAACCGTAGGTAATACAAATTTTGATGAGTAAAAAATACTGAGTTGCAATTATAATCTTGTTGTAAACGAATACGGTTTATTATTATTTAACAACACAACTTTTTGAGCCGCCATTTCGGATTCCAATGTTTTTTATCGATATTAGCAACATAAACATAATTTACGTATAAAATTAAACTCAGTGAGAGTACAAAAAGATTAAAAAAATATTTTAGTCGTAAATGTCAAATCAGTACCCCAAGTGTGAGTTTTCTAACTATTACTTTGCGTTTGAGTTAACTAAAATTTGTATGGGAAATAGTTCAGCGCTCCAAGCGGAAATTTTGAGAACTAAAAATGCGAGCGTGTGATTGGTCAAAATGTTAATGCAGTAGTAAAGTTAACGCGAAAGTAAATGTTTAAAAAACTCACACTAGGGCCTCAGTATTTAAAATGTTAAGAAATTTAAGTAACACAGCATTTTAGTTTTATGCAAAATGGTGCAGCAATATTGTGCTTATTTTTGTGGGCACGCTCTTAGGCATAATAAAAAACTTCCAATCAATCCTTTTACGGTTATAGCCCCATTAGGGAGTAGCCAGCGAGTCACTAGTCGCAACAGGGGAAGGGAACTTTTACAAGGTCTTGTTTATCTAATGTTGCCTAATATGATTAAGATTAGTAATCTTGACAGTTATATTATTAATAAATAATGAGGGAATGAATATTTATTTACGGAATAAGGTACATTGCTTGTGTAAAATTATTTTCATTACGTAAAAAAAACGATAAATATAATATTATATTCATCTGCCTTCTGGCATACCTATGTCTCTTCCATACAATAGTGTAGGGGGAAGCGCTGATGAATTAGTCTTGCTTTATCAGTAATATTTGACCTATCTATTATAGAACTTAGAATAAATAATATACCAAAGTATACCTACTGCTGCCTGCTTTCGCTCTTGTTTACCTCGATAAAAAAATGATGCAATAATCTCCTGAAAACGGGAATCAAACCATAGTGAACTCGCTGGTGGACCACTTTTTTTGCAGTCCATTTGACACCATAGCCATTTTTGTATAGGTAAATCCAGCTTTTCTTTATAGAATACTTTTTTCTAACCGATTAATTTTAACACTTTTCCAAAAAGACTCTTAAAACACAAACCCACTATAGATATATTGATATATAATATACCCTTTATTTTGACCAGAACTGACTTTTAGAATAAAAATAACTACAGGCAAATATTTTTAATTTTTAATCAAAATTCTATAAACCGTTAAAATATTGTTTCATAGCTCAATTTAGAGTCGATTTGGCCATTTTTTATCAAATCAACGTAATTTATTTGGTAAAGATTATATCTTGAAAATTAATCTAAATGATCATTGATTGCATTATAATTATTTCCAGGCGTTTTTTGTTTTATAATAAAAATATATTTTTGTTTGCAAATTATCTCAATATTGGAATCTTTAATATAGAAATAATGTACCCAATGAATTCCGAATGCCATAATAATATATTTACTAGAAACAATATAATGGTCTTGAATTTAGAATTGAAGCAATTCTAAATTCAAAAACGTGTGAAACATTACTGAGAATACGCTTTAAAACGGATTTTGTGCTTTAAATATCGCTTTCCCATATTCCACCTTTATGAGGAGAATATGCGAAAGCCATGAAATATTTTCACGAGCTGCTTGATCGACGTTGTGTTGGTCACTAAACCAAGCAAATATAGTCTTTTATATGTTTTGCGTTACTACTTTTTTTTATATTTTAGAGTAATAGGTCGTCATTTCAATATACTATTTAAAATAAAAAATAATTAAAAAATAGAACTTATAACACACAATGTAATACAATGAAAATATAACATCATGCCCTTTCCAAATTCAAATCATTTGAAAGCAAGTCAAAATATACCATTGTCATATTCAGAGAAAAGATTTTTATAAATCTCCATGTATTCATATTTTATTATATTCCAGTTTTATTGTAAAGTGCTTATTAAATTCAACATATTTATCAGGAGAATTATTTAATTGAAGAGTTACCAGCTTTAACCTAAAAATACAGTCTTCGCCATTCAGAGAGACTAACTTACATCTAAACTATAGGTAATCTCTTCTATTAAGAAAACCAGAACAAAATTTATAAAATATGAGATACGTTTAACCTATTGAAAGTTTTTATTGATGTTTAAGTAAACTTTAACCATTCCTGTGGTTGAAGATAAAAATTACGATAATGTTGGACATTAACTTAATTACAAAATAATATTAAATGTTAAAAAACTTTCTTATAGGTTCATAGTAAAAACTATTTCATTAATTTGATATTATTTCTATGAAACCTATTGATGGTAGAATTGACGATAAGGCAACTTTTAATGCCTCGTCTCTCTTACCGGCCATTTTTAATTGCATAATTTAACCGGCATAGTGGGAGCAATCTATGTTGTTAAACAGCAATGTATTGATCGACCCTATTCATGGACTTTTTTAGGTCTCCTTACCACAATATATTGATCAACTGATCAACAGGAACAAAAAACACAAAACAGAATAGATTGGTCAGCACTGGAAGAGGCCCATGTCAAAGGATAGACTGCTAACCCGGTTATCTAAGTAAAATTAGTTTATTACTAAATTAATTTTTGTATATAACGTATATGTGAAAGAAAACTTAAGATAATTTAGTTAAATAAAGGCTATTAATTAAAAACCACAATATATTGTTATGATTATATAACTTTTTTGTTATAATTATATTATGTATTTTTTATACAGTTCAATTGTTCAAAATTTTAATTTTATAGCTTTTGCAGTAGAAACTCTTGGACCGTGGTCTCCCGACTCTAAAAAATTTACTTTTAACTTAGGAAAACTTTTAATAGATAAGTCGGGATACCATCGAGCCAGGGCGTTTTTTGTTCAAAAAATTTCTTTAGAAATTCAGCGCGGCAATGCCGCTAGTATATTAGGAACATGTGATTCGTCGGCATCGGAGAGGTTTGATGAAATTTTTAATTTAATTTAATTAGGTAGGTTTTATTATATATATTTTTAGTTTTTATACTTAAAATGTTTAATTAAAAATAAACTATACGTTGTATTTATATACCTTAAATATTTTATGGATGTGTTATAATGGTACTATCGCATAACCCTACCATATTTTATAATAATTCTCTTGTGACGAATTAATGGCTTATTATACCACATTTAATTAATTATGAAAATACAAGAGTAATAAAAATATACTTATTTATATTACTTTTTTACAATATTGGTCATAATGAATTCATATTAGAATATTATACTAACATCAATACTATGTGGGCCGCCTATAACACGGACATGATTAATGTGTTCACATAAATTTATAAGTCGTAAATATCTGACACATGTTTAGAATAATAAAATATTTTGGATTTAATTTGACAGCCTCCGTAGACTTGTAGTTGAGTCTTTGGTGTTGTATACGGAGGTCGTGGGTTTGATCCCCACGCATTGCAAAAAAATATTAGTACGTTTTTCTGCATAGTTTGTCATGGTCTATTATATTGTTGCTTCTGGTACACATAGTCCAAGTCTAGAGCTTAGTTTGTGTGACCAGGGGCCTTAATCCGAGTTTGCAACCGCTAACCACGACGTTGTGTGAATTATAGAGTTGCAATTCCATTGCCCATAAGATGTTCAAACTTGCGAAGAATTCATGTATTTCAAGATGGCGGCATTATTATAGCCAACCTAATAATATCCATTGGAATAGAACTTACATTGAAATATTTATAGTTTACGTGACGTCTTGTCGTGTTTAGCAGTTGCAAACTCGGAATAAGGCCCCAGGGCAATATGTGTAAATTGTCCTACATATAGAATAAGTAATAATTAATAAGTAATTTTTAGTATGAAATCATACTAAAAATAGTATGAATTTACACATGGAGTTAATAAAATATATTCGTCTATAAAGCTTACTAAAACAGTTATAATGTGTGCTAAAATTGTGAATTATATATTAGACAGTATACTGTAAATATATAATTCATTACTACTATATATACAGTAGGAGGATGTAAAGCTGTTAAGAGTAAATGTAGAACCCTAATCCTCTCCAATCGCTGATTGGTAAATAATCTGCAGTCATGCACCCATACAAACGTACTTCCAGTATTACTACTTAAGTACCTGTTAGTAGACCGACAAAAATAATATTTTAATTCTGCGACAAGCAGTAGTAGAGATATATTTAAAGTGCGAAAGTTCATTTTGTATGGAGAACGCGAACTTCGTGATTGTGAATGAAGTATCCTTAAGCGATCGCCACGGCCTATAACCTAGCCAAAGAATAATATATGAACAATATAAATAAAATCACGAAAATGTCATAAATGGTTCTTGAGTTATAAGTACATACAAACGGACAGACAGAGATGTTGCATTATATATGTATTAGAAATAGTTCGATCACTTCAAATTATAATCGGTAAAAGCGCGCGCGCGCACATATAATTTTTATACTGATTGCCGCAGCAATGCCCAGACGTTATACTTAAAGCAGGTTCGTGATGAAAATAAAATTGACAACACCTTGATGATTACCATAAATGTTTTTTTCTACATCAAAATATGTAAATATAAAATATTATAACTTACATGATCAATTTGTGGTGTGGGAAACGGTTGGTCTTCATTCCTGAAACAAAATATATATTTTTAGGACTTCAAAAAGGAGGAGGTGTCCGATAGCATTAAAATTTAAACAGTACTACATTGAAATACCGTAGAACAAAATCGTATTGTATTTATAAATTTATTGAGTGCATTTGTGTAGTAGGAATACTCAATGTAGTATTAAAATATAATATAATAACAAGTGGTGGGAAAACACTAAGGTCCCTGGTTCGAACCCTGGTGTGTACTAATGAGTTTTTAATCTAAAAATGTATGTACATATTGTTTAACAACACCACTATAGTGCCTCGGAGAGCACATTAAGCTGTCGGTCCCAGTTTCACTATACCAACTTGTGAAACTGTTTATAGATGGGTAGCCACTTGTTCGGTGTAGACTCATACCATCGGCTACGACGAGATGGGATTAAAAACCCCCTCCGCTGGGTACCCTGAGGCCGTCTAGGCGGTCCCGGACGCCATAAGGTACCCGTGATAATATTTATATTTATTTTTAGGTGGTATATGCCAAGATTTTTTTTTTTGTTTAAAAATTTTGATAGTAGATAGCATATGAACCTAATAATAAATTATTTACATTTGGTCTTTACCCTTAATAATATGTAAATTCATAATAATAAAGTGTTACCTGTGCACAGGGGTTTGATCTTGAATTGGTTTGATGTGTGCAAGCATTTCAGGACCCGCCGTTATGTAGGAATTATTATGAATATCTTGACTGACATCATTGACGCTGAAATAATGGAATAAAATTTGTTAACAAGCAAATTAAATATTAGGTATGAAGAATTAAGAATAATATTTAAGATTATCAACTAAACTTCTATAAGGCTTTTCGAACACGAGTGATCAAATAAATATACTTGAAATATATTTAGATTATTTCAAGTATATTTATTTGATCACTTTTACACTCTAAGACGTTTACTCAACACAATTTTTGGATTGCCATATCGGTCTAAAGCTACTCCACTGAAGAAGCCAAGTAATGGATTCAAAAACTCGAACGTCCAAAAACGTCTAAATATTGTTTTCGGTGATAACAAAGTTTTTTTTTTAATAAAAGAACGTAGAGGTCTAAATATTATTTACTCGACCTTATAGTGTCTTTATAAAAAAACTATTATCTTTTGAAAAGACAACCAAAGTTTAATTAATGATTCTACAATATTACTTTAGTTGTCATTTCAAAACTTAACAGATTTTTTATATAGTAATTAAGTTATTAGGATCGAGTAAAATATACCTACATGTTTTTTTATTAAAACTTTATTATCACTGAAAAGAACATTTAGATTTTTTTTGACGTTCGACTTCGCGGATCCATTTCCTGTGCACTTAAGGAATGAGTTGCCATATCGGTCTATAGCTACACTACTTAAGGAATCCCCTTAGAGTTCATACACAAGGAACTGAACTGTCAATGTTTAGCTATCCCGGGACTATCACTGAAGTGAATAAATAGATGAAATGCATTCCTTAACAAAATCTAGTTGAGAATACGTTTTAGAACACAAGTGTTATTCTTATATCAGGCGTTCAATAGACAAAATCAAAGCATTTTGTCTGATAAAACATAAAAATCCGTCCAATTCCATTAAACATTCCCCTTATTTTTAAGTTTACTTTGTTCGTCTGAATAGATATTTAGGATCAAGATTTAATAAACTGATATAATTTTTGTTTCTACACCTTCCAAATAAAGTATCTAAGCAAATAACTTAGATACCAAGTGGTTTACTTTTCGAGACGTAAAAGCTGTTACGATTATAGGTACATTAAACTAATTTTATTAAACAATTAATTACACCATTGTCTGTGCCTTGGAAAGTAGCCAACACTGTGTGACTCTTTTTAATAGTAGTTCCGCAAACTTCAGGTAAAATGGGGGATATATTTTGAACATAAATGATAAAAAAATAAAAATAGGTAGATATGCAAAGTTTTTTTTAAATTATTTTTGACTTATACCCTTTGTGATTAATGGGGGTCAACAATTTCATGTAAAACGGACCAGTAAAAGTAAAAGGGACTCCAATTTCACTATATAAGGTTTCCATTACTTTCTTTGGGACCTCAAAATTAACAAGTACGAAGTCTATAGACACGCTTACATGAATCGGTCCTAGATGGTGAAAGCTAAGGAAGTATGTAAATATCGCGTAGTGGCGGCTCTGTCTAAAAGGGATCTAAGCGTGATGGTGTGAATGTAAATTTAAGGTATATTAATATGTATGCCACTATATACAACGCGGCTATACCATCATAAGCACCGCAATAAACTCGTCACTTGTTAGGTGTTGCCTCCGAATACCATCGGCGAAATTAGGATAGGTTAATCCCTCATTTCGGACCCGTGATGGTTTTTTTATATTTTTAATATGTATGCATGTTTGAAAGTACTTATAATAATATATTATATATAAATAAGTTATTTACCTTTGTTGTGCCCTTGGATCTTTAGAAGACAACTGTCTTATGTAATCGTCACATTCTTTTTGTTTTTGAACTTGGTATTCTTTTAACAATTCTCGTCTAAAATTTGGGGTATCTGGTAATGTAGACTTGGCAATTTGTTTCGGCGTAGGTATTTTTTCAGGAGGTGTCGCTTTTTCCGAGGACGGCCCGCTTGTAAGGGATGATACAGAACACTCAGGATTATCAGGTGTAGTCGGCGATGGTGGTGTATAAGCTGTAACATCTTCGATTGGTTTGAGTTTATCAAGTTCTTCTTTGACCTTCAATATTTCTTCGTGCATGTTATTTTCAAACAGTCTGTCCACGGAACTGTTCATTGGCTTCACTCCTTTAATACCAGTAAGATGGAACGCTCCAAAACATGAGGATGAAGGACCGTAATCCATAGCTGATAGTGCCATCAGAGCCGGATGTCTCGGAGCACCGTCCGGCAGAGGGCGAAGTGATCGAGTCATGGCGTCAGCTGCCGATCGCGGCCTCCTAAAAGGCATCGCTAAATGTGGAAAAGCTCGAGGTTTTATTGGTGTTATTAACATATGTTCTGTCCATGAAGTGTGTAACGATGGTCTCTCCAATCGTTCAACATTAACATTCAACATTCTTTGTTCGAAAGGAACATTAAATACCTCAGTCGGTA
Source organism: Monopis laevigella (assembly GCA_947458855.1). Classification (NCBI taxonomy): domain Eukaryota; kingdom Metazoa; phylum Arthropoda; class Insecta; order Lepidoptera; family Tineidae; genus Monopis; species Monopis laevigella. The sequence continues at coordinate 12,899,992 of OX381576.1, read as the reverse complement.
CAGATTGAAGCCACGATAACAAACTTAAATCAGACTCATCAAAACCCGACCCGTCCAACAAAGAACTGAAGTCAAATTTATTAGTACTTATTTCTGGCGATCCGGTCGCTTTGGATTGACAATAGTTGACACACGACTCATAAAGTATTCCTTTGATCACGAGTTGCATTAGACGATCGTTTTTGGCAAATTTTAGAGCACAATTTCCTGAAGATTTTTTGTCAGAAGGTAGAAACTGTTCTACTAGAGGATATACTTCACGAAAACATTGTACTCTAGCATTACTCGGGTTCCATTCCTTGAATTGCGCGTGGTCTGTTATACTGGGCAACGTTAAAAGTAAACATAAATTTGAGTATTCATCTTTAGTTGGTGCTAGTTTTTCGAGATCAGCTAGAACTTTTACGACTTCATCAACTACATTTTCGGCATTATTATACGCTTTAATTTCGGATCTGATACATAATAATTCAATGTATTTATGCCGGAGAATAGCATAATTAAATTTATTGCCTTCAAAGTTCTTAAGAGTACTAAGCGGTTGAATAAATTCTAGTACATCATCCCACTGTCCGTCGAGGATAAGCTGCCTTAGAAATAGCACATCGTCCGCATAATTTCCGTTGATGACGCCAGTTTCACGCTCCAGCGACAGTTGCGAAATATGTAACTCCCGATTATGGAGAAATTCTAACGTTAGGCGAACTACATCATCTTCTCGCAAAGCGAGATGCGTGGCCGACATTCCGCGGTATTGAAGACCTGAAATTTATAAAACAAATTATATGTTAAAAAGCAATTCAACTTTTATTTAGGTAAATGATTTTATAATACCCATATGGCTGGGTATATGTATATAATCCTTAATTACTATTATATTTTTATATAATTAAAATGATTTTATATCAACATAAATAAGAAGAATGACCTACATTTACTTATAAGAGAGTATCTGTCCATGGCAATGTTCTCTGCGCAAGATTGTTACTTACTGAAGCATAACATTAATATGTATGTTTATCACGCGTAGCTGAGAGAGTCGCTGGCGTACGAAATTGCCTAAACATTGCTGTATTTATTATACTTTTATAGGTAAATTTCATTTTAACTCCAATTATAATAAAGAACCGTGTAGTAAGTATTTATTCAACATATAGACAGCCAATTAAATATTTTTAACCAAATTTAACTAATTTATTAGTATGACTACATTATTTTTTTCCCAAATCGCTGCTCATTGTTGGTAAATCAAATAAGCAATGTATTAGGTTTAATTGCATTTTGGGTAAAAACAACAACCTAATCGTTAGCCTAAGTTAAAAAAAGTATTAAAAAACAAACAGTAAACTAATTAATATACCTATATTAGTAGTTTGTTTCCTATTCGTTGCTAATAAATGTCATAATCAATAAATGAAAATAACATATATATCCTTACGGCGCCCAAAACCGCCTAGACGGCCCCAGCGGAGGGGTTTTAATCCCACCTCGTCGTAGCCGATGGTATGAGTCTACACCAAACAAGTGGCTAGCTCGTAGCGAAGTTTTTTGAATAGACTCAATAACCCATCTATAAACAGTTTCACAAGTTGGTATAGTGAAACCGGGACCAACAGGTTAACGTGCTCTCCATTGTGGTGTTGTCAAACAAATGTACTGTAATGTAAATGTAATGTAAATGTCAAACATTTTTTAATTAAAAACTCATTGGTACACACCGGGATACGAACCAGGGAAGTGTTTTTAAGTCCAAGGTCTAACCAACTCGGCCACCACGTATATACTCGTCCACCAAGTATATAAATTAATAAACTTTATAAAAATAACAATGTCGAACCATTAGAGCATAATGTTTATGGTACCTAACAAACAATCCTGAAAGGAAATTCTGAAAATATTTGTATTAGAAAGTACATAATATACACTTTTCATGCTGTCTATAGTTGCACATACTTTTTTTTTATACAATTAGGTTAAATAACTATGAATGTAATGCAGGCAGGCTTTTGTTAAGATTTTTTTGTCAGAACTATTACTAATAGTGTCACTGAAGCGTTAGACATATGTGATGTTATTGAAAACAACCTGGATGTATAGTATACTATAATTATGGGTCGCTGCAAGTAACTTTTGTACTCATTGTTTGATACTAATTAATGCTGAACTGGATGAACACCTACAGATTCATAGTAGTGGTGGAATTTAGGAAAGACTTAGTGAAATACAAGGAACTTCTGATAAATAATCCTAATGAACTGGCACTCCAATATGAATCACATCAAAAATCTTAATATTCTATAGCTACAATATATAATATTGACTGCACACTAATAAATATTGACATAGTCCAAGGACTGATATTAAAGCAAGACAATAAACATTTTATAGAATAATGTTCTTAGCTATGTAGACATTCTCTATGCAACTGCCGGGTCCATTCTGTGGTTGTAAGGCAGAAGAATGAACTGCAGTATTCTAGTACTTGAGACCGCGAAGTAGGGTTGAAGAACTTATCTTATATCAACACTCCCTTTCACTGTGTTCAGCATCCTCTCCATCCAACCGAATCCTACCAATATATATCTATGAATCGTGTTTTACAAAAGTTTTGATCGCCTGTCTTGGAAGGCAAAATCCTTCAAAAGACGAAGTAAATACTTTGCTGGAAACCTTCTTGCGCTATGTGATAAGGAAACTTAAGTCTTGGCTTGAACTAACACATGGCCCTGAGTCCTCCACACTTATCAGAGATCAGCAGTATAATAGGATGAATTTTAAAAAGCTATTTGAGCTGTGCAAATATATACAACAAAATATACATATGTAACAAAGCAATTTCCTGTACAACTCTCTGAATAATGTAATAGTATCTCTCCTCTCCCAAAAGACTCAATGACCTTTGAGAGGGGGTCAAGGCTACAATTCCACAATCTTTTATGTGTGGTGCACAGACCAGCAGAAGGGGGTTGAAAGAAAAATAATGTGAGAAGGATGTTATTAAATCATTTCACAGATATTATAAAAATCATGTCTACAGAGTTCACGCGTTGACCATTAGCTTAAGTATTATAAGCTTACCATGGGTGAAGTTTGTATATCTCCAGGCATAAAATGGCTCACACTCATGTACGAATGATCTCTGACAATTAAAAAAGTCCATCTTAACGCATATCAAATGTCTCTACCAAACCAGAGTATCTGGTAAGATGGAGGAAAACAACGGATATATTATGTGCCGTTGGCATTGGGACTATACATATAAAGGGGAGAGTTTTATTCGGAAGGGCATTCAACCCTGTGTCGCAGTCTCAAGTCCGGAAACACTGCAGTTCACACCCCCGCTTACCAATGTATTTAGTTGAGTAGAGAGGGTAGTAAACACATGCAGATGAGAGTTAAAAGGCCATTAAACCTACTTCGCGGTCTCAAGTCCGGGAATGCTGCATATCATTCCCTTGCCTTCTAATAACGCGATAGACCCGGCACCCGCATAAAGAAACCATGGATAGCTAAGATTATTGCCTCTCCTCATGCTTTTGAAATGTCCAGAGTTATCTGGTAAAATGGGGTGAAGCAACAGATAAGACATGTACATTATGCGTTGTTGCCGTAGGGACTGCCAGAGATATAATTGCTGGGTGCAAGACTTTACTTGCACCCAGCAAGGGATTAGATGATGATCCGAGGCGGGTGAGAATGGCTTGACTATAATATAATTTAACAATCAATCAAAAATAATCAAGCTTTCAAAAAACTAGTTACAACATCCTGGTCAACCTCATATGTCTCTATAAAAACCTGGCATCTGTTATAGCAAAATTTGATATTTTTCTCATTGAAATCAATAAACATAAACCCGCATGCATACTACCTAAGCCGAAACACACCTTAACCCTGAAATCCAAGATAGTTTAATAAATATCTCTGAATACAATGTTTACCTAGATAGAATTCTAGCCATGTACATAGCTAACAATTATTGTAAATTTCACTTAATTGTTAAAATAAATAATAATTACCAATAGAATAGCCCTCTAAAAGGTTAATTATTAATAATTAACCTTTTAGAGGGATTATGGTTAGATTTACAGTATAAGTACTAAAACTTAAACATATTATTAACTTATGGCGAAAAGAGGTTCGGTTACAACACTAGTAGGACCCAAACCATATGTACCATTTTCTTTTAATCAGATGAAAACTTGGCTGCAGGTCAACACCTTCAAACATTGCTGTAAGTATTGGGCTAACTTATAAAACAGCAGCCAGGCCAGAGAGGCGGTCACAAAACATAGCCCACGTCTAGTTCGAAACCTGCTGAATCTCAGGTAACTTGTGTATGCTGGTGGGTATACTTACTGGAGACTTTCCATTAAACAGGCACCTTACAATTTTAGGTATCACCCTCTATGTAGATATTACATGGAAACTAATAATACACCCACCCATGTTCTGCTTGATTGCACCGGGTCAAGCAGCATGTTCTGCTTGACCCGGTGCGGCTTGAAGCCACATTCACAACTGGCGGTAATCCTCGGAACACCCAGATCGATCGTCGAGGCCTGAGGAAGACCCAGACTTCATGACGCCTTCTGGAAGGAGCTGGGCTGGCTAGACTAGTCCGCCGAGTCACGCAAAAAAGCCTAAACCTCTTAGCTAGTGCGGAAAACAAGCCCTCCATGAACTAGATTCTACAGTCCAGCTCAATATACAGATTTAAGTGTTCAGACCAAATACATTTTGATACAATGAAGAGAGCATCGGGCTCTCAAATGCTTGTCATTTTTCGAGATTTTAATTTACCAGACTTAAAGTGGCCATAAAATGGTACAAAAATTGACTTCCAGTTAGTCACAGAAAACAAGAAAACGGAATAACCAAGAATCTTAATTTCTGCAATCAGCGAAATTAACTATCACTCACTGACCATTTAGTCCTTACAGCCAACATACAGATAATAAGTTTCTACAAAAATAAGTTAATAAAAAATAAATCAGGTATTTTTACATTTATTACCATCAAAATACAGTTTTATTCTAATGACAGTTCATTCCCCGGCCTTCCAACCACACAATGGACTTGGCACCCGCACGGAGAATCCATGTCTAGCTAAGAACATTGTCTTATTAAAACACTTAGATCCCTGGTTTGAAACCTGGTGAGTACCAATGAGTTTGTAATCTAAAAATGTAAGTACATTTGTTTAACAACACCATTATAGTGTCTCGGAATGCATGTTAATCTGTCAGTCCCAGTTTCACTGTACTTGCAAAACTGTTTATAGATGGGTTATTGAGGCTCTCCAACATCGCGACGAGCTAGCGACTTGTTTGGTGCAGACTCATACCATCGGCCACGACATGGTGGGATTAAAAACCTCTCTGATGGGTACCCTGAGGCCGCCTAGGCGGTCTCGGGCGCCGTAAGGCACCCGTGATGCTATATTTATTTCAACAATTATTATAGTATTTTAGGTACCTAATTAGCCTCATTATTATAATCTCTGTCCATATTAACTCATTAATGAATGTTAATAAATTCATAAATTAAAAATTATTAAATAATTGGGTAAATAGAAATATACGCAAAGAAACTTCATGGTAATTTATGCTAATTTGTCATGGTTGTTCAAACACGTACTTTTCACTAAGTGGAATAAATAATTTCATTTGACTATGATTTTGAGGAAGCCGGTTTTACGAATATATTTTGGCAAACTATAGAAGAATGTTGAATCATTATTTATGTACTACATACCACCTACAAACATTCCTAAAACATATGACAGAAGGAACTTTGTTAATGTAGGAATCAGCACATTAAGACGTATAACTTTAAATGATTCGTTTGGATATTTAATTGAACATAAGTCTACGGAAACAATATATTAATAATAAACGCAAAAATTTGTTTAAAAACTATTTTTAAAATATGAAAGTTATTTTAAGTTTTTTAACTTACCTCTTATTCCTTGGTTAGCTCGATAACATTTAATTTATAAAATATTATATGTTACCTCGCTTTTTTATTATTATAATTATTTTGATTAAAGGTATTAAAACTTTAAATTCTAACAAGAAAACCCCCACACGACCCCGAGACCCACAAAGAGCACAGATTACTAATGATTACTAATACAGACAGACCTAGGGCCTTATTACGAGTTTGCAACCGCTTAACACTACAATACGTTGCGTAAATAATAAATATTAAAAATATAAATTCTATTATGTTAATTATAGAGTTGAAACTCCAATGCCAAACACATGTTCATTATTCATACTTGCAAAGAATTCGTGTATTTAAAGATGGCTGCATTAATATAGCAAACCTAATACAGACTATATTATCATCGGTATAGACCTTATATTTCCATATTAAAAGTTTACGAAACGTCTTGTTGTGTTTAGCGGTTGCAAACTCGGAATAAGGCCCCTGTACGATCTCTCGGAAAAAAATAAGAGACGAAAATATGAAATTAGTGTATATTCAATCTCTTTCTTTTCCCCGAAAGATAGCATGGGTTATAATATTTAACAGCCGAAAGTTATATGTGAAGTGACAATAATGCCTCGATCATATTACCAATGGATGTAGCGTAAGACAGCTCTGCCAAAGTACACGGTACAATGGCCATAAACAATAGATAAAATATGTTCACGTCATCACATGCTATCAGCGTCATTTGGTATCGCAAAAAGGTTCTTCACTCACTCCAAAGAAATGGTAATTGTTCAGTTACACTGTGTCTAAGGCTAAAGCTTATCTTACTTCAAATTTGCGGTGTCTCTTATCGTTTGTGAATATAATTTTCATTAAATATAATTGTATTCATATTAAACAATAAATATGGAAATAATAATAATAATAACCATTGGAATAGAACCAGTGGCGGATACAGAGAACACTCAAGGAGGGGGCGCTAAAGATACCTTGAGGTACCTTTACTTTCATCGTAATCAAGTCACATGCAATGTTTTATTAAAACTGATTACTATACACATATGCCATCTTATGATATAAAAAAGTTACAATTGTGGTTCTCTTTCTTAAATATTGAATTCTATGCGCCTGTTTTTCCTGGAAAATTGGTTAATTACATCGTCAATAGAACAAGGCATAAATTCCGTTAATATATTGGATGAATGAATGAATAATTCTTTATTTACATAATTCAGAGTTTTCAAGTTGTTCAAAAAATATTTATACAGTTTCATCAGAATTTGCCCATGAGGTGTGCAAATTAATATTGATGTCAGGAGAAAAATATTAAATTACAAATATAAACTACAAAAAAAAGTCAAACAACACATAAAGACAAAATGACAACAAGTCAGAATGACAACAAAATAGGTATTTTAGGTACATTGAAATGACTACCATTATATCATATTAACAAAGTTAATGTATTAAATATCTATATCAATTATAAATTATATAAGAACCTTTTAGAATGTTAACAAATTTAAATCATTGCATGCATGTCAGATTCAATTTATGTCATTTATATAATCATTTATAGAGTAATATATCTTAACAATTAGATGTAGGTTTTTCTTAAATGTACTCGTATTTATATTTTTTTATTATTATTAAATATTCATTGGATCATACCAAATACACTGTTGCTAAACAGAGTAGTCTTAAATGTTGCTGGGTTAATTTATTTACCATTTATTTCGTTACGTATAACTTTAAATGGTAAATAAATTTTAATTGTTTTTTTTACAAACAGCAGTTTTAAACACATACATGCGCTAGGCAAAACTAAAAAATAAGGAGATGAGGTGATATGTAATATTCCTTTACAAAATATTTTTGAATTTTGAGATGAAAATTGTGGGCCGTTGTCTAACATTACTATTTGAGGTAAACCAAATGTAGTGAAAATATAGTTTAATTTAATTAGGTATTCTTGGGAACAAATGGGTTGACCAGCTAGCTAAAAATGCTACAGATCGAGGCCTAAAATCTAATTTTGTTAGTAGATAACATTGATATCCTAAGCATTCTCTTAAATCCTCAAGTTTAAATGAAGGCTTGGTTTTCACAAATTTAGCTTACAAAAAGTACTTTTTTTATCTCCAGATTGCGCTTAGGGCATCCATCCCACCTTGCTAGACTCAAAATTTTACACTCAGATAAATGTGAATGTGGTTCAGCAGTAGTTGATGCAAACCGCATTTCATTCCAATGCTCCAAATATCAATTTGCTCCTCTTTATAAATATGTAGTTACCAATAAAGTTCCCCTTCTCATTAGGTCTAACTGTTTATTATCACTTATCAACCAATCTATTACAAAAGCTCTTGCTTAATTTTTAACACACTAATTATAGTACAATACATCAGTAGGTTTACAGCTTAATATTAATTAAGCTGTAAACCTACTGATGTATTGTTCATTATTTTTTCATTTCCATTACTGCTATATTGTTATTCCTTTACATTTTAATTTGGGTTCCTATTTCTCTTACTAATATTTTTCCTTTTTTATTTTTACCATTTTACATTTCATTTTAAATATCACAACATTCATTCATATCATTATTAGTTAAGCGAATTTACTCTTTTAACAATTCTAACCCAAATAACCTAAATGGTTTAGGGTGGTTTTGGGATCGAGAACAGTGTTAACTCTGACTCATTTTTAAAACCAACTCTACATCGTGGGTCCATTCTCTTAAGAAGAAGAAAAATAATACAATTGAATTTTTGTCATGGGTGGGAGGGTATCGAACCCACGACCTCCGTATACAAAAGCGCAACCACTAGTCTACGGGGTCTGTCATGTCCTGCTCTGGGTGTTTATTAAATATTTGTTTATGTTGTTTCTGGTACACATAGTACAAGCTTTGAGCTTAGTTTGTAACCAGGGGCCCTACCGGGAAGCCACATGAAATACCGATCGACACGTCGATCGATCGAAAGTGAAAATAAAATGTATGTGATTTGACGTTTCTCGGCGATCAAATTCTACCCATAGACAATATTTCCTATACATTTTTATCCGTCGACGCGTCGATCGGTTTGTCGATGTGGCTTCCCGGTAAGGCCCCAGGGCAACATGTGTTTAATATTATTAAACGCTTATACTGAAGGTTAGTTTACCCTAACCTTCAGTATAAGCGTATATTTTTCTAGAGAGTAAAATTATGTCTAAATAAGGATCAGCAGTCTTGATATAGATAGCGAAAGCTGAGTAGAATTGGTAGGATAGCTAAAACATAACGATTGAATTTTAAGATAGGCTCGAACCAAGTTATTGACAAATAGGTTCATTTTCAATGGATAACGCTTATGTGTAGGTCTTTAGCACAATTTATGTAATGAAAAAATATAAACATATAATATTTTTAAATAATAATTGATAATGATTTTTATGAATAATAAAAAATAATTATTCAGAAAAATCAGACTCCAAATATTCCACTAGTATTCTTTGTAATTATTCTCGTCCAAATGTTCCAGGTCAGCCAGATTATCAAAACTTAATGACTTTACATACAAAATTTCTAAAAAATTATAACCTTTAAAATATGTAAGCAAAGCCATAAATATGGTCTAAAATTGCGTATTTTATTTTAAAACCATTGGGATGTACAAATTAAACAAAAATATTTCGATGTACACTGCACTGTGTTCACTACTCATTCTACTCAACCAAATACCTTGATCCTGTTAGCGCCATCTTGGAAACACGCTCCATAAAAGTTCCGACGGCTGATCTTGGAAGGCCAAGATCCTTCAATAGACGATGCAAAGACTTTGCACCAATTTCCACTGCATAAAGATGAGTTTAATAACAGTATTTCTGTTGTTTGACCGTAAACGTCTTCCTAATGTAAAATTAGGTTTTCTAACTTTAAACTCCCTTAAACAGTATTGAAATACATTATATACCCTACCTTGGCACCATTTTTGTTAGTCTTTGTTCTTGATCATATGTTTTATGAAAACATCTTTCTAAAATGTACTACTAACCAATTTAAATGTAAAATAAACATAAAATTTTCAGAAAAACATGGGCCTTACCAAAGAGCCAATCGATAATCGAATCGAAATACCCATCGAAAGCCAAATGTATGGGATTTGAGGTTTCTCGTTGATCAGGCTCTACCCATAAAGTAAAATTCCTATACATTTTTATCGATCTATGCGGCGATTCGATTGGCGATCGTTCTCTGTGGCCACATTCTATGTGGCCACAGAGAACGATCGCCAATCGCAAACAGAATTTGGCCGCTGGTCAGGGGCCTTAGAGAAAAATCGGGCGAGGCGACGTGTCGTGTCACCTTCCATCAAAACTGTATAGACTTTGGCAGGTAACAGCGTACCTCATGCCTACTGTCACTATCAAAATACATACGTTTTTGACTGAGGCGACTCGAAATGTCGTTTTTACGCCTGTAAAGTTGGTGTTTTTAACTTACGAGTTTTTTCCATGAAGGGCACGATATGAAAAGGCTGTATAATGGTATTACTGTTTGCCTTCCCATAGAGTAAAAAGATAATAGAAAAAGTACGTAACCTTTGTCACAATGCCATAATGAATTTTAAAAAAAGAAATGTCAAATTCAGTATGCAGTCAAATCGCATGGCGGTAGCGGTCTATGGAATTTTGTAATTGAGAAATTTAAACCGATTCTTTAAACCAAGATTTCTAAATTTATTAATCCACCATGGCTGAAGATATGGAAAATTTGTTGTTAGAAGAAAATTATTATCACTTACTAAACATCTCCAAAACGGTAAATATTTAGTATTACAATACCTATCACAACTATAACCTCATATTTATCATTTGTGTACTTATATAACTTTTAGAAAATTCATGCTTATTTTATTTCTCTAAATATACATAAAGGTACATTTAAAAAGTTTGAGTATAGTAACCACCCATGCTATTGTTGCCTGCTGGGCTGTGTTAAAAACGAGCATATGGGTTGAAAGAACAGAAAGATATTAGTAAATTAAAAACCAATAACAAGAAGTAACTATATTGCCTCAATTCCACTCATTATTGGTGTTATTTATGAGCTGTTAACTCTTAGCGTTTAGGGCAGGCATCTCAATATTTGGTTTGAATTTTTACTGTGCTTATATTAAAAAGTGTCTTTTAAGTAGATCCTGTTCGTCGATCCGATTTTAAGGTTTGAATCGAATCATAATGCTTTGATCCGATCCTCGGATCGGATCGCATGCAGTTGATCCGATATTCAGGAAATTGATCCGGATCTGGTGAAAATAATTAAGAAACAATTCTATATATGTATATAAGGAATAATTTTTAAGAATATATTTGCGATATATTAAAAAGTTACTTGTAATGGTTGAATAGGTGTAATGGGATGACTCCATAGACTCCATACAATGGATTTTACAGGAGGAAAATTTTTTTCACTAAGCAGTTTTATAAAAACAAAACTTCCTTATGTCTGAAACACTCAGAGACAGTAACAAATAGAAACTAATCGGGCCACACATTTATGTTTAATTACTTACAAAATGTGTTATTAATAAAATTAAATAAGGTTCGCGTATATTTACCCACAAATGATGCCGCCAAGTTAGGAATGTAACATAAACAAAAGAACAAGGTTGGTTTATAACAAAAAATCCAAAGTACCCTACTCAAATGTAGTAAATAAACTGCCTTTCAATTCATACGATCTGATTTTTGAAGTTTTGTATCGTTCCGCCAAAAAATCGTATGGTCCCGATCCGATCCAAAAATTACCAGATCGTATGCTCTGGATCCAATTTTCTAAAAGATCAGATCGGAACATCCCTACTTTTAAGCCTTTTTTTTATTTATTGAAAGATGATTTTTCGACAGCCTCCGTAGACTAGTGGTTGCGCCTTTGGCGTTGTATCCGGAGGTTGTGGGTTCGATTTCCACCCATGGCAAAAAATATTTGTACGTTTTTTCTGTACAGTTTGTCATGGTCTGGGTGTTTATAAAATATAATATGTATTATATTGTTGCTTCTGGTACACATAGTACAAGCCTAGAGCTTAGTTTGTGACCAGAGCAATATGTGTAATTTGTCCTACATATTATTTATTTACATATATTGCTGGTCATAAACTAAGCTTTAGGCTTGTTCTATGTGTACTAGAAACAATGATATAATACTTATTATATTTTATAAACACCCAGACTATAGAAATCATTCGATTTTCTGTTTTTCTTGAACAGAAATTTATTTATAGTGCCTTTTGGTATTATATCCGGAGGTTGTGGGTTCAATCCCCACTCATAGGAAAAAAATATTAGTACTGTCTAACACTGTCTGGGTGTTTATAATATATACAGTAATACACTGTGTTAGGCTTATGCCTATTTCACTACTTGATATCAATGGTGATAAAAACTATATGAGTTTTCTGAAATAAAAGTACATTATATATATATATTTTTTAACTTGTTTTTTGAACAAATTCGTATTATTAACATAATTGTTTCTGGCTATTAACTTTGGTCTCGACTCTTTGAGGGTATCCTCCCAGTTTACTGTACTGTACTTTTATAAAATTATTCATGTTTAACTTTATTTTCCAAAAATGTTTTGGTTTTGAAGAACCAACATCAATATTGTTCTTAACTGTGAGAAGTGTCATTTCATTTTTTGTGTTATTCCAAAAGGCGCCAAAATCTGATAAAATGGAGATTTAGATTTATAATGTCACATTGCCATTTCTTATTCACCATTTTATCCAACTTTCAACATACTATGAATGAATAGGAATTATACTACACTAAAAAGCTGTGGCTATATATTTGTAAACTCAAATTTATGTGTGTGTCTGATAGTCTATTCTATAATGGGTATAAATGGTATATATATATATATATATATTATATTGTCTCTTCATTCTCTATAAGTTTTACATTTATTCTCAATGTTATGGTATTCAAATTTGCAATGTATAATTCCTACTACAATTTTATATTCTAGTTTAATTTGATTGGTTTTAGGTAGATTTTTCTGTGGTGGCCAGCCCCTGGGAAATAAGTTGTGGTTGTTTGTTTGTTTGTTTTTATATTACTTATTATTGCTTTTATATATCATATTGTATTTAAATTAGTTCTTTGGTGCAATATTTCTTTGTTTTTGTTGTATATATTTGGTGCTACTGCTTCTTTGATTTGCTCCCATTCCGTTAGGTGATGTTATTTGGGTATGTATTTTTCTTAAGGATATTTCCTTTAAGAAAAATATCCTTTTGCTTATTATAGCAAATTATAGTAATTTAAATTAACTTTTACTATACTTCCCTTTTATTTTATCAAAATAGGTATTTTATACTTTTTGCTCAGGGCTTGTATTGTACTTTAACAATTGCCTATTTAATTTCTTCAGGGTATATTACTTATGAAATATACTAGAAAACAATGTTATGTACAGACATGAAAGGACAATCTACAATTTTATTATATTATTATTATTAAATATACTAGAAGCTTTTGGTGATTCGTGTATATAACTGCACTTATGTATTATTACTATTCTTTAAATATTTGTCTAGTCTATGCTTAAAGGAGTTCACTGAGTCAGCATTTATAACACTTTCCGGTAGCTTGTTCCATGAATCCACAGTTCGAATAAATAATACATGTTTCCTAGGGTTACTATGGCTTGGCCTGTGTTGGTGCTGAGTGTGAAGAGATTTTGTAGTCCAGGCACATCATAGTGTTTTTCATTATTTTAAAGGTCTCAATCAGATCTCCGCGGTGTCTTCTCTGCTTTAAGGTTGTAAGCTCCAGTTCTTTTAAACATTCTTCATATGTCTTTTTTCTTAATGAAACAAACATTTTTGTAGCTTTGCATTGTACCTTTTCCAAGAGAATGATATCCTTATCGAGATGGGAACCCACACTTAGAAAATGCTTTCATTATGCTTTTTTTTTTAATAGAACAGGACATGTGACCGTTCATCCACCTGATGGTAAGTGGCAATGCAACGTCCAAGAATGTTCTCAACCAATAGTAGTAATGATGCTTGCTTCAATTGGTTGATTCCACTATGTCTGCTTGAGAACGAAATAGCTTTCTTAAGCAACGGGTGTATATATATGGTTTATAAAAAACTGTTTGTCTATACAGGAATGTTTTTCTGATCAGATACAACATAGAATTTGCCCTTTTTGATATACTAATTATATGTTTGTCCCATTTAATATTATTTGTTATTGTAATGCCCAAGTCCTTTTGACATCATTGGGATACCATTGGGTTATTACTACCTATGTGAAAAATGGTACACTTATTTGTATTTAAAATGAAAAACCAGTTCTTGGTCCATTGTGAGATCCTGTCAAGGTCACCCTTGAATTATATTGTGACTTATAATCCGATTGCCATTAATTTTGGTATCATCTGCAAATAAAGACATGCAAGATTGGATTATTTCCCCTTCAAGTCAGTAAGAAAAATAACGCTCAATTGAATTCAATATCATCTACATAATATTCAACCTTAGTTGAAGTTATTTTAGGAATAGGAATATTTAGGGGTTCTCTTCAAATTGTTTTGCGAATTTGTTTGTTATTTCAGGTGGGACTGAAACAGTAGAAGACATGTAGTTTGTGTAACTTTCTGCCCGCTATTGACTACTCTCTCAAATCTTATCCGTGCCTTTCTAACTTCTGCTATTAATTCATTATTTATACGTCGGTAGTTTTAATACAATCTTGCCTTTTCTTGAGTCTTTTTTAGTATGTGTTTCCTAATCCAAGGTTTATTCATGTTATGTTTCGTCTTTATATGTTTGTATTTAATGTCTGATTTAATTGACTTTGATGTATAATAGTTTTAAATTTCGTCCATACGTTAGATACATCTGAGATATCCAAATTATCTATCTTAGCTTATAGTTTCGAAGTTATTGTACAGTAGTGTGCATTAAAGAAGTCTCTTCTTTTACCATTAATATGACTATGAGGAGTGCTTTGTGACTAATGACAAATGGTCACTTCATCTTCATGCCAGTGTGGTGATTTTGTACATAAATTTTCTTCATTACATAGTATTAAGTCTAGTAATGACTCCTCATTCTTTCTTTTGCGGGTTATGTCTCGCACTAACTGATAAAGGTTACTGCTTACAAACACGTCAACAAAATACTGGTGTAACTCATTATAACCATCAAGTTTCAAAATTGATCAGGTAGTTTTAGGCGTGTGATGAAGTCTCCCATTATCAATAATTTTTTTTTCACCTCCTGCTGCATTTTTTATGTTATCAAATAGAACTTTATCATACTTTGCCAATGTGTAGTCTTCCAAGTCATGATTCCTTTGTTCCTCGGCATCGTTCAGGTAACTGATGCTCGGCAGTGACCTGAACGATGCCGAGGAACAAAATCTATTTCATCCAAAATGCTTTCCAGTTTAAGGTAACTCGAGAGTTATGCTTACTTTTTAATTCCTCAAGTTCACCTTGAAGCTTAGAAACGGTTTTGTGCAATACTGGTAGTTGACGCACACCTAACTCGAAATTAGGATATAAATATTTGAGAGTAGGAGACTGGAGAATGACCATTCGTATTTCTGCCAAAATACTTAATTATATATTATAGGAAACACTTCACACATATCAACCTTTCACAGCCATGACACTTTATTTTTGGATACTTGTCATCCACTTTTGATATTTGATTATTACATTTCAGACACAGCCATTTTATTTTATAGTATATGCTTTGGAAACTTTTCGCACATATCACAGCACTTTGCTTTAAATAACACAGTCACTAGTGAAATAATTATTATATAATAATTAGTGAGATTAAAATGAATTTTGACTACAAAAACCAACAATTATATATTATATTAATTTTAAAACAATTTAAATTAGAGACAATAAGAAAACACAAATGCACTTTTTTGAGGGTAGAATGAAAAATATGTACCTACCTATAGAATTTTTTAAATATTTTCCAGTTAATTTCTCATAAATATAAATAAATAATTTCGGTATATTCTTATATTTTACAGGCAACCAATGAAGAAATTATTAGTGCATATCGAAAATTTTCACGCATCTTTCATCCAGATAAACATAATCAAGATCCTATTCAACAAAAGTGTGCTAAACAAATATTCAATAAAGTAAAGGAAGCTTATGATGTATTGTCAGATTCTAAAAAGCGAGCTATTTATGACACAATGGGTAAGATACTTTTATATTTGTTTTTTATTGCTAATATAGTAACTGAAAAAAAAATACACCATACAATGATAAGCTAAACTTTAACCAAAATTACTTAATTGTCTGTCAATTTTCAATGTCACCAGGTTACCATTACAACATAATTGCATCATACTGATTAAAGTTTAGCTTACTGTTGTGCGTGTAGTCACCCCGCTGATTAGCATTCATCTGATTAAAAAATATAATCACAATATACTTTCTCTTAAGAATTTATGTTTTATAGGTTGCAACCACCCAGGAGCAATAGACTTTAAAAAAATATATATGATTGTGGTAAAATTATTATATTTTCTAATTTTGACAACTAAAACTAAGTTTAAATTGAACTTAATTTTATTTAAAATTAAGTTGAATGACTTTATCTGACATTTGAATACCCAGTGAATTTACCTCTTTATAAAATGCATTATAAAATATTTATTCTTAATTATATATTATAGGAAAGCGTGGATTAGAAGTAGATGGCTGGGAAATGATATATAGAAATCGCACTCCTAAAGAAATAAGAGAAGAATATGAAAGGTAAAATACAATAAGCATACAGCCTTGTATTTTTCTTTTAGTTTACTAAGATAAGGTCTTCTATTTATATCAGTCAAAACTTATTTTAATTAGAAATTAAGTACAATGGCACAGATAGTTTAGTACTTACACTAATGTCTTTTTGTTTAATGCTACATTAAATTTTCCCTAAATATTTGTCTTGCTAATTTTAATGAGAGATTAATTTGATTAACATTTTAGCGACTAGGGTAAGTCTACACATAACTTCATCTTGAACTCTGCAATCTACATTACATTCTTCAATACTTTTTTCTGACTATAGGATTTACATTCTGGGCCTTGAAACAAAATCATTTATATAAATCAAGGCTGATAAAGCTATTGAGCTAAGCACACATTGTTATGACACATTGTTATGCTAGTCCCTCTGTAAAATTCCGGAAACAAATCACTTCTCTCAACCGACATTTTTAATGTCCACTATCCAGTACTTAAATTTAAGCTCAAATTCCAGAGATCATTTTACACATTTGGACGCTTGATTGTACATTCCATTTAGGGCCAAGATTACATGTGGTTATTTTAACTGGGATCTCTTATTCTGATATAACAGATTGGTTAATGTTTTTTGTATAAAATTACTTAGCAATTATGTGGAATAAAAGCCCTTGTTTTGGAAAAATTACACCTGAGGAGACTCAAAAAATTGGGTCTGTTGACACAAATTGCTTTAAATAAAGTAGTTATGGTAAAATTGCAATTTACCTGCCTTGTTATTCATTGTTATGTATATATCATGTTTTTTTTAATGCCAAAAGTTATATATTATGTTCCATAAAAATACCTCTATTTGAAAAATATGCGTAAAAATGCTATGGCATTTCGATAAATCATTTTAAGTTACAACATGGGAATAAAAAAAATTATTCCTGCTATGTGGTAAATTCTGTGAATCAAATAAGATCCCAAGAGTAATGTTCTGTGGTTCAACAATAATATTTTATTGTTGATGATGATGATTATGAATAATATTGTATTATGAATTTAATAGATGTAATGTTTATTAAAGGTTAAAACGAGAGAGAGAAGAGAAGATGCTTCAACAAACAACAAACCCCAAAGGATCAATTATAATGTCAATTAATGCGATGGAATTATTTCCTACATATGATGATAAATATGATATAGTGTGAGTACAATTATATTTTAAATCAACTATGTTCCAAACAATAAAAAATGTTGGTCAAGTAATATGTGTGTGCTAAGTTGATTAAAAACTAAAAGTTGCAATTTAAAGCTATGTTAATTGATTGTTTATACAAAAATGAAGCAGTCTGTTTTAATTGGTATATTTTTTAATAGTTGTTAGGATAATGTTTTAGTTCCTATTTCTGTCTGTGGGTTGTTTCATAAATAATTTCATGAAAAACAAATTAGAAATGTTAGTCTGTTGTCTTATTACAATTCTTTCCTTCTAACCTGCCTGTTGAACAATTTTAAATGCAGATTAATTTGATCATCTCTTGTTAAACTGAAAGTTGACCCTCATTTTCACCTTATCTAGGTAGTTTGGTGAGACAAGTCATGACCACTGAATTCTGTCTTGAATTCTTGGATAGCTAATCATTGTTTCTCCTTTAAAGTTATTTGTTTCTTTCAGAGAAGAGTCACAATTTCCTAATATAGAAATATCAAGCATGACAATTGAACAATCAATAAATGCTCCTATCACAACAAAAGATACAGCCACCCTATCAGGCACTATATCAACACAAAATGGAATTGGTATGTTTTATTCATTATATTTAATTAAATCAGGCGCTATTTTATGGAAGTTTATTAAATAAATGAGTGAAAAATTATATGATTACTTTGCAGTTATTCGGAGTCCATATATCCATGAGAATTATATTAGTTATATTATATATTCTGTAATGATTTTTATCAAAATAGTAATATATAAAATCGATATTATATAAAATAAAATAACTTCGCAAATCTATGTAGTATAATATCGTTTTTTTATTTGAAAAAAACATTTGCGTCTGTTAACCAAAATAGCTTTAAATAAAATAGTTTCTATGCACGATACAAGGGAATAAATATTTATGTATTGTAATTTTCCTATTTGTATATAGACTAGGTTTTCAGATAGCCCTGGTATTATTAGAATAAATTTACTTGTGCTCCCAAACTCCTATACTATAAAATAGAAGTCTAATAATAAAAGTCTATTATCCTTAGTTTTAGGTCTATTTTTTTCTCAACATTTTTGTAATTATCCAAATAAGGAACCTAAAATATTAAATTACAGGAAATTTAAAGGTTTTTGATATAAAAAAAAGATATAGAACTCTCTGAGGATCGTTTTTTTGTAACGGAATAGTCGCGTTGACAAACCATTTCCCATCTGTATATATTTTAGTACATTAACATTAATTTTATATTGAAGGTAGTGGATCAGTTGGAATTTCAAATAGACATTATAGTTCGGAAGCATTATGGACTGAATATGATTGTGGAATTGGAAATGGACCAGCATTTGGTTTCAAGTTATACCGAAAAATATCAAACATGATGTTCCTAAACTGTGCCGTGGCAACACATTTCTCACCGAGAGGCATCACGCCGAATTTTGTGTCTTGTAAGTTATTATTTTTACATATGTATAAAGAAGAAATCTTTTATTCCTTTGGAAATTATATTAAAAAACAATATAGAAATTTATATTGTTTTTTTACTATAATTTCTAAATGAATGAATAAATTAATGACTTTTTCGTAGAAGTAAAAAATAAATTAGGATTTATTCTTGTTTTCGTTGAATTAAGATATAATATATTTACGATTACGTTCATAACGTCAAAATTAATACAACTCGACGAAAAATCGATGCAATAGTCTCCTAAAAATCGGTGAACCCACAGACTAAAACCGAAACATGACTAGGTCACTTGACGTTTTTGCATCTGTATTAGCGTTGATAACTTGTGAAATAATCAGTCAAGTTAAAGTTGTAATGCCTTAAAAATCTTCTAAAGAATTTGTTGGCTTAAAATTATATATAATATATAACCGTTATTCATAAAATCTTATTAGGTCCTTGAATAAATAGGTTTTGTCACTTTTTAGCTACAAAAATAAATATGCGTAATACTTATTTTAACTATAAGTTTTTAAGAATAAGTCTTGATAACTAAATTATATTTTCAGCTTTAGCAATGCAGCTAGATGCGAGATCAGTTGGTCACCTAACTTATAAAGCGGGCCTGGACGGATCTTCAATGTCTACCTCATATGTATGGGCTTCCGAAAATTTCCATACAAGTTCCGCTGTCCATATTGGATCGCCGCACTCATTTTTGTCGTTAAATATTATGTATAAAGTGCCTCAGTATGAATTGAAGCTTCGTCTCGCATTAAAGTAAGTATTTTAAATTACATTTACCTATACTTAGAATTAGAAAGCGGCCTCAGCCTAGTGGTTAAGTCACTGCGCAACTGATAACAAGGTTAAGCAGATGACAACAACGCCGGACCTGGGATGGGCGACCGCTTTATACAACGAGGCTATTTCATCATAAACACCGCAACAAGCTCGCCACTTGTTAGGTGTTGCCTCCGAATACCATCGGCGAAATAAGGACGGGTTAATACCTCCGCTGTGTACCCTGAGTCCGTTTAAACGGTTTTCAAAATTATTGGTGGGTCTGTTAGTGATTGTATATTTTTTTGAAAATTTTGTTTAAAAGTCACTTGTATATAATACAATAAACAGTGTGGCCACTTTCTGGAAAACATGGAAAACCGGGAAAAGTCAGGAAATTTTCGGAGACTGGAAAAGTCAGGGAAAACGCTAGACAGTCAGGGAAAATATTTAAAGTACTCACACAACTTGATACTGTAAATACTGGCAACCTAAGCGGGCGATTCCATCTAAGTTCAAATATGCTTATTTTTTTAAGAATGTGAAATATATTTTGTTGCTCTATATTTTCCGAAAATATTGCTAAAAAAAATTGTTTTTATTTTCTAATAATTTTTATCTCAAGTACTTTTTTTTTTCCAAAAATCAATTAAAAAAACGAAATAATATATTTTGGATTTTTTTCTTTTCTTTTTGAGGCTTATTAAGATCAGGGAAAATCTGGAAAAGTCAGGGAAATTCGTATCCGAAAAAAGTGGCCACCCTGAATAAAAATCTAGTATATGACTTCTTTTTCTTCTTTTATTTGTGGCCTCTACGCCGTATAGGCGTAATTTTGCCAATATCAAGTGGGGTGGTTGCGGGTAGATTTATAAAGCGGGTATAAAGTAAAAGTGGGATAATAGGATAGAAAGGAATCGGTATGGGACTAGGGTAGAAAAAAGAATGGCGACATGACCGTATGAAAGCATACGGTATAGTCTTGCCAATATCAAGTGAAGGAGGAAAAAGAAATCGACAGTAAAATGGGTACCGCCACTTTACTGAAGATTGTGGGATTATTTGAGATAACACAAACACCGAGATCACTGCGTTCTCACACTTAATATTACTATACGAATGCTTATTCTACAAAATTAGTACACTTTTGCACAATAATATTCAATAAAATTAAATTTGAAAAATATAATATAAACACGCGTCTACAGTGTTCGGTCTACCCTCAAAGAATCAAAATGACTTGTATATTATTAAAACTTGTTTAGAAACAATGTGTATTTTTTTAAGTGTTTACAAAGTGTTACTCTTCACTAATAGGTTTGCTTTATTTGGTATCAGCTTATCTGATTTGAGAACCTTAAATAATCTTCACGATAAGAAAGGTCCCTTGAAGGTTGACATGGACGATAGAACGTATTTTTTTACTTTGATTGATTATGTCAACGACGTATCCGAAACGCATGAAAAAGTCGGTTACGTTCCAAGTGACTTTTTTTTAAACTAGTGATTTTCCAATAAAATTTGTTCATATAGTTCTAATCAATTTTTATGTTCTAATCAATTATTATTCATTTTTTAAAAATGAATGTAAAATATAGCTTCTCTATAAAAAAAAATAGGCAGAGATACCTACTAAATTTTAATTTATAGATTTAGAACAGATTTTGCAATGAAAAATGTTTTAAATAGAAAATTTATGTAAAATATCTTTAAATATTGTTGTAAAATAACTATACATAAGGTAATTATTTATTTATAATACAAGTATAAGTTTTTCGTGAAGTAAAGTGCTATCCTACATTTTATATTTGTTAAGGAGACAATAATATGAGGGAACTTTCATGTGACAATCAATACGTACAAACGTTCTGAAAAGAAAATGTAGAAAGGCGCTTTAGGCCCGTTTTCTTGATGGATTGTCATCTGGACTAATTACAAAACAGATAAATTACTATTATTACTATATAAATTATTATTACTATTTCCTATTTCGAAAAAAAAGTGTTTCTTAATGGATAGATAAATTGACTATCTATTAAATATAATAAATTAATAACAATTTATCTTACAATTGTGTTGTATTTTTGCAAATTATAAACAAAATGAATTAGAGTATAGAAATATTTTACCAATTGTGAAATCGGATTGTTCGGATGAAGATTGTTTCAAATAAGCGTAAAATAATTTTCGATCCAAGATAAGATCACTCTAAAATTGGGATGAATTTCGGATAAATATAAAACATATCTGTGGCTCATAAAATAAATCTTTCTTCAATGTCGAACAACAAGGTAACAAAATAACTTTATATTCAATGTATATTATGTATGAAATTGTCGGAAACTGAATACAAAATGAAGGCAGGGATGTCAATTTATAATTTTGCTAAATTTCCAAAGCAAAATATTTAACAAATAGTTAAGTTGTGTCTACTGATAACCTATTGATATCTATAGTTTTTGTTGATGACTAAGGATTAATGAATTCACTATAGTTGCTTAACCAACTGTAAAAGATACAATAGTCAAATTTAGCTATCCATCAAGAAACCGGCCCTTAGTCGTAAATGCAATAGCTTATTCGTAAGCGAATAATTAAAATATGCGATTCACCGCAATATTAATAACATTTTAAATTATAAAGCCAATTATTGTAAACTTGTCTCATATAAATAATTTACATATACATTTATAAATCAACTATAATAAAACAATAATCGACGGAAAAAAAATAATTTTGTGTAGCATTATCTTATATCCGATTATAATTACTGTCAAAAAAAAATTAAATAAAAAAAAACCAATTATTTATAAATGCCCATCTCTAAGCACGATGCTTCAGTGGACCTTTCTTATCGTGAACAGAGAATAGATTATTATATTAGGCTAGGGTCTTAGTACTTAATTTTTTTTAACAGAATTCTTTTTGTAGATATGGTACCTTTGGGGCATTAGCGGAGTATGGAGTAGAAAAGCAAGTATCCAAGTTCAGCAGACTATCTGCTGCTGTATCAGTGGGAGTTCCGACTGGTGTCATGCTCAAATTAAAGTAAGTCTAAACCTTAAAATCTGTTAGACTTAGGTGCACATTGCAATTGGTTTAAGCGTCTAAATCACCTATTTGATTGTTTGTTCCTAATAACTTCAAAAATAACTGAACAGGTTAAAAAAAAATTACGAATTGATAACTCAGTAATGTGAGCTGTATTTTATTTTCGACGAAATAAACACTTTTTAGGTCCCCGGTTTAAACACCGGTAGGTATGTCTTAATATTTTTTCATTTTTAAAGAGATAAGTTATTAATATAAATAAAAACCCTTCGTTGAGTACCCTGAGACATTCTCACGACATAATATTCGCCAACTACATAAATCTTCCGAAAAAAAATAAAAAAGTAAAAATTATTTTTAATTTAAAAAATATGGACTTAACAAAGCAATTTCGTTTTTATAAATAAAAAAATGGTTTTTAGTATATTAATGTTTGAAATTTTAATCTATTAATTTTGTTTGGCGTCAATATAACGATTGCAAAGAAAACAAGCTGCTTTAAAAAAATAGAGTTGACATGTCAAATTTTCTATGAGGAGATATTTTTGAAGGTTCCAAATTATTCCACTAGATGGCAGCAGGAGATATATCCACAAAAACTGATAAAAAAGGCTGTTTCTATATTTGAGTAATCCATATATCTAGTTACTCTATGACTCCAACTTCAAACAAAATTTTGGTATTGCAAGACGTGTTATATTTTTTTCTGATTTCGAGTAAAATTAAAATAATGACCAAACACAGACTTTTATATGTGTTAATTTTGCGGCAAACATTATTATTGGAAGTGCGAAAGCTATAGAATTTTGTATGGGGAACGCGGAGATCGCGATTACGGATGCAGTCCCCTTAAGTTGGTACTGTAAGGCAAAGTGCTTAGGACATTAGTGTATATATTAAACAAAGGTAAATTTTATAAATTGTATGTATTGTATTGGTAATTATTTTCATATTTACCCTAAATTTTGAGTATATTTTATATATTACCACTATCTGTTTTGACAGTTTTTGTAGATAGCGACTAAACGCCACCTATTATTGTAGTAATCTTGACTAATATATGTATATATTATTATTATATAATCTTACAAATATATAACTCTTGCCAAAGATATGTACCATGCAAGGCATCATTACAAGTCGCCCCCCTCTGCAATGGAATTTCATAAATTTTTGTTAAACAATATTTATTCAATGTATAGTTTAACCAATATTCAATGTATAGTTTAACCAATATTCAATGTATAGTTTAACCAATACGATCGGTTAAATTGGGTACCCTACAGTTTTAACTGCTGTAAGTAAAAGACCGCCTCCGTAGACCTGTAACCGCCTTTGGCTATTTGCATAAATCATAAAAACTTCTATGATTTTTTTTTAGTAAAAACTTCTATGATTTTTTTTTAGTAAAAACATCGTGGTTGTTTTTTTTTTCTATTTTGACAGTTGGGAAAGAAAACGCACGAGTTCGGAAAAGGTAAAAAAATGCTTGAGTATACATGGTGACTTTGAAAGGATGTACTTTGGGCTAATATGAGGTTCTACTGATCAATACGAACAACTTTTCCCATGGAACCATGTGCCGCAAATGAAAAAAAAAATTGCCTTCTCCATACAAACTAGTAATGTTAAAATGACCAATTTGTATGGGGAAGCCCATTTTTTTTTTCATTTGCATTCATGGAACCATATATCCATGGGAAAAGTTGTTCTATTTGATCAGCAGAACCTCATATTAGCCCAAAGTACATCCTTTCAAATTCACCCTGTATAATAGCCCACATGCCGAACGCTATACGTCCCTGCAATACGCCACTTTTTGAGCAACTGTATTAAAAAATAATTGTCCTTCATATTGTTTAACAAAAACTTATGGCAGACTTACAGCTCGAGCGCGACAATCACATTGGGCCTCAATTCTCTTAAATTAACTTACTTCAATAGAATCTTACTTTATTAACATCATCATAGCAGCCTTTCACGCGTCCACTGCTGGACATAGGCCTCCCCCAAGGATCGCCACAACGAACGACTGGTTCTGCGCTACCTGTATCCATCGGCTCCTTTTCAGGTCGTAGGTTCATCTTGTGGGAGGGCTGCCTCCTCCAGCATGCGGTCGCCACTCGAGAACCTTAATGCCCAACGGCCGTCCGTTCTGCGTTCCGCTATGTGGCCTGACCACTGCCTCTTAAGTTTAGCGATTCTGCAGGCTATGTCGGTTACTTTGATCCTTTTACGGATCTCATCTTTTCGAATACGATCCCGCAAGGAAACGCCCTTATTAGAATCGTACTTACTACGCTATTTTTGACAGTTTTCTATCTATAGGCAGTTTGGTATAGCAGATTGGAAATGTGACAAATTAAACTACTGTGATTAAAACTCCATTGAACTATACTTAATTTAAGAGAATCGGGACCCAGGCGCATTTCAAAATCGCTAGTGATACTAATAACAAGGTTAAGCAGATGACAACAAGGACGGACCTGGGATGGGTGAACGGTTTATACAACGAGGCTATACTATCTTAAACACCGCAACAAGCTCGCCACTTGTTAGGTGTTGCCTCAGAATACCATCGGCGATATGAGGACGGGTTAATCCCTCCGCTGGGTACCCTGAGGCCGTTTAAAAACGGTTCCTGGGAGCTAAAAAGGCACCCGTGATGGTATTTATTAATTATTTATAATATTGTCCGTTCCAAAAGTTCCGACGGCCGATCTTGGAATGCCAAGATCCTTCAATAGACTTTGCTAAAATTCCTCTTGCACCAACTTCCACTGCATAAAGTTTATTTTATAAAGCAGTTTAGTAATTTCATTCGTGAGATCAAATTATTTGTTTGATTGTTGTGTGGTGCTTAGGAATGTGTGTAGCCTCAAGTAGGAACATCGCATTCGACCACTGTATCTTTTTTTATGAAATAAAGAAATTTATTATTATTTTTATTATTATATAACAATGTTTTAGATGGACATACTCCAGCCAAACGTTTGCGATACCCATCCACCTTTGCGATGAAGTGATGATGTCACCAATATACTATGCTTCAGTGATGCCCATAGTGTCATGGTTGTTCCTAAAAACATTTATTCTAGACCCTATAGCAAAAGAGAAGATAACAAGAGAGAGGCAAAGAATTTTGGAAGCTAATATTGAAAGGTAATTTTTAATTTTCCTTATTATTTAACCATTTAATAATTCATTAAGCATTTTTTTTTATTTAAACCCTTAGCACAACAGTATCGATGGGCCCGATAAATCGACAAAATCGATACATATCGATTTTATGAATGATTGTTCATTCATTAACTTCATTTTATCGACTGTCAAACTATATCGATATGGTTATGCTAAGCCTCATAGTGTGTAGTATAGGATCGCTAGGGGATTCAATAAAACAACCTATATACCTACTTGTTAAAAACATTTATTGACTGAAGAATTACCCACTTCATAAACACATACATAGTGTTTGTCACCTATTTTTAATTATATTACGGAGCACGGCATGTGACTTTGTATCTACCTAATGATTAATAAATGACTTACGGTTCCATACAAAATGAAGCTAGGTTTTTATTCAAGAACCCCAAACAAGTGGAACTAAAATTTAATAAATAATATGGTATAGAAACTTCTTTTTTGTAGAACTATCTAAAACGATTACTGAGATAATAATTTATACTTGAAATCTAACGTTCCCCTATTCCTGTTTGGGAGTTTTCGTAATATACAATATACCTACCTACTACCAATAATAAATTCACACAAATCGGCTCAGCTTGTTGGAATTATAAAAAAAAAAATATTTTATTAAAGAGACCTTTTATTAATTTTCTGTATTAATTATATAGAAATGAATAGAAATGATTTTATTATGAGGTAATTTTGTCGATTTTTTTGGGATTTCAGGGGTTTAACTTTTTTTTTCCTTCTTCTTTCAAATAGACTTTAAAAAAGGAAAATGTGCGAGCTTAGATTACGTTCTAATTTATAACGCCTCCAAAAATAATAAAAATCCTTGAATGTTTTTGGTTGTAACAGTCACGACCTTAAGTATGGAGAATTTATATCAGACGTTCCTCTTAAGTAAGAAATATACTAAACTATCACCTTTATTATATTAGTATAAACAGATTATTCAACTATTCATATTTCATGAATATTAAAATTAAAACAAAATTACCTGTCAATAATTGTTACCGGTAGTTACCTTAAACTATTTCCTGAAAATAATTGGACCACTCAGATGTCTTCCTGTCTCAAAGAACACCTTCTTTAGTATAGGAAACCGATTACAGCATTACAAAATGATTAAACATTTCCTAACTTATCTAACTCGTAATCATAATTGATAAACCACTGGTTTAAATTGGCTATATTTATAACGCCACAATTATGTCTTATTATAAAATTAGCTCCCCTTAGTATAGCTTAGTATAGTATCTATTATCACATAGTATATCACTAGGTATACTCAATTAACAAGTAGTTTACAATCATCTACAGTCAGTTATTAACTTTAATAACTATTTAATAAGACATACCTAGTAGTTGTTTAAATTAAAATTAATATTTTCCTTAGGTAAATACTTAAGAGTGACTGGGAATACGAAATCAGGATTTCTTTTATGACAAAAAGTATCCATAGCTATTCAATGCTAAACGCTATGCTATGGGTATTTTTTCGACAAATCCTTCATTCCTTCTTGGTCACTCCTTCAATTATTTTTAACAATATGTTGTATTATTAACTAAGAAATAATATAAAACTAAAATATATCTTTTATTTAAATATGTATTTACACTTGAATCTATATTATTACTTAATCGGTTCCTAATAGCTTCACAATATTTATTAATAATATCGGATGATAATATATCTATATTATAATATGATATAATGAAATAAGGGTTTTTTTTTTTTTTTTTTTTTAATATTATATTGTACCCAAAATATATTATACACCATACAAAATATAATTAATCATTCAGAGATTACGAATAAACTGCCGCCGATGTATTATAATACATCGAAGAAAGTATAACGACTGTTCAACAACAATCTATTAATCGACCCCTTTGTTGGTCTTTGTAGGTATGCTTACCATTAGATAGATACAAATACATATGCCATGCTCCAATAAAAAATAGTCTTAATATTATTTAAATTTTAATAATGGTTTTGTGTGACAATTTTAAAAATTATTAAAATAAATTATAGTAATTAGTAATTATATAAAAACTTAAAAACCTTCTGGGGTGCGATTTTTTAATGTCACCGATGACTTTGTTATCATCAGTGAGAAAAATAATATAGAATATCATAATTTATCGGTTGCGCCTTCGGCGTTGTATCCGGAGTTCGTGGGTTCGATTCCCACCCATGGCAAAAATTTATTAGTACGTTTTTTCTGTACAATTTGTCATGGTCTGGGTGTTTATAAAATATAATATATATTATATCGTTTTCCTGGTACCCATAATACAAGTCGAGAGCTTAGTTTGTGACCAGAGTAAATTGCCAATATGAATAAATTGTCCTACATATAAAAAAAAACAAAAAAAAAAACTTACTCATTACGTTGAAAATACTTGCGTTATTGCTACTTGCGTTACGTTAAACGAAAAAAAAAATGTTTCACGTTCTTGTTTCTCATAATAAATACATTTCATAACAAACAGCTGTCACCGGTGACTTTATTTACGAGTGGTAGTCGTATGACACGAGTAGATATGTTTTTTTTTGTCACCAGATGAAAATAAAAAATACGAACTTTAGAAAACGATAACGGTTTTGACATATCAGTCATATTTTAGTCATCCGCTGATTTAAAAATCCCCCCTAAACTTAAATCAGTTCTCGTGACATTTGTATGTAAACATTTTATGTACCCTACAGACCACCTTTACATAATATTTCTGTTTAATTATACACAATTGTAAC
Organism: Monopis laevigella; assembly: GCA_947458855.1. Classification (NCBI taxonomy): domain Eukaryota; kingdom Metazoa; phylum Arthropoda; class Insecta; order Lepidoptera; family Tineidae; genus Monopis; species Monopis laevigella. Next base: position 12,870,842 of record OX381576.1, on the reverse strand, counting down.
TATAGAAAATTTATTCAATTCAGGATACAAGAGTTAAAGCGTGAAGCTCGGACAGTAGTTGAATTAATGAGGGAAACATGTGAGCGTATAATGGGCGATGAGAAGAAGAATAATGGCCTGATTATAACAATAGCTTTGTATGGAAAATTGCCGGAAGGTTAGTAGTATTTGTTTTTCTTAATTCAGTTTATGGCATATTGCATAGTGACTGATTTTTCTGTTACATAACCATGTTAATCCGGCATTTTGATGACTATTATAATTAGAAAATTATTTATGATTCCGAAAATATTACCTAAAATAAGAATCTTTATTTTAAATTATGTAAATGGATTAAGTTTATTACATGCTTACCTCATTCATAAAAACTTATTATTGAGTCCTTGAAAAATACTTTAGTTAAAATATGTTTTGCCTCTTTTAAGCTTTTTTATTTTTATTAAAAAAAAAAGAGGCAAAATATCATGCTTGCCCACACAGATGCAAAAACCATCTAATGACCTAGTCATGTTTCAGTTTTAGTGTGTGGGTTCACCGGGTCTACAACCTCGCAAACTTATAGATATAAGCCACAATTAATGCCACGGGAAAAGCTAGTAAGACATACAGCTCTTTGTATGAAACGTGAAGTTTAGGTTACATCTTAGAATACGAGATATAGTCATTTAGGATATTATTTCTATTCGGGCTATTCTTCTTCGTCACCCTAAACATTATTTCACATGATTAAATATAACATATATGACAGCCTTCGTAAACTAGTGGTTTCGCCTTTGGCGTTGTATCCGGAGGTCGTGGGCTCGATTCCCACCCATGGCCAAAAATACTAGTACGTTTTTTTCTGTACAGTTTGTCATGGTCTGGGTGTTTATAAAATATAATATGTATTATATCGTTGCTTCTGGTACACATTGTACAAGCCTAGAGCTTAGTTAGTGACCAGAGCAATATGTGATATTATTATTATTAAATATATGTTTATTAAACTGTTAACAGGTGAAGTACAGCACAAGATTCCTACAGAGGATGCAGAAGTAGTTACTCCTATGGAAGACATTATTGATGTCACCATACCTCTACAAAGCTTGGTTAGAGATTCAAGACTGGAACTGTTGGGAACCACAAAGGTACAGTTGGGTTTGAATGAAATTTCTTCGGAGTCTGAATTCTATTAATAAATTTTGATGTCAAATAGTTCCAATTACATATTTTGGTCCTAAATGTTTATTAACTAAGACCCCGAATTAATTTATTCTGATCCCAACAACTGTAATTAGTTGCGAGTATATTAAATATGAATTATGGCATAATATATAAAAGGTTAATAAACTTGCTCTGTTTTGTTTGTTTTTCAGTTTGTTGCTTTGTCGTGTTTATCTTTAGTTTTCGGAATTTTATTATACAGGGTGAAAAGTTAAGACGGGCCTATTCAAAATCGTTTCGATAAACCAAATCTAAGTAAACCTTTATTTTTTTATAGATATGTAATCCCTGATATATGATAATCATGTCCCACACAGGGATATAAAACAAAAGTGACAAAACACTTTTACCTTTCTTGAATAGTTAGAGCTCTTGTAAAGAAAATCAGAATCTTACCAGAAAAAAAAACAATCGATCTTGACCTCGGTTGATCCCATAGACTAATATATATACCAGTCTAATCTTTGCTTACTCGTTGTTATATAATGACGTTCTCATTTTAAGCGTGTCTAATTATATGTATTTTTCCAGGCTGATCTTCCAGGGTTCTTCGACACACATATTGGGGAGCCCAAGCATTTGACTGTACAGTATTTGTTCCGTAACGTACAGCACCTATGCACTGTACCCGATGATACTCCTCTTATTCTTCCACGCAATGGTAAGCATTTAAATTGTATTATACGTTTTAACTTACCTTAATAGTACTAGGGTTAAAGCGCGGACGCGAAACAGGAAGAATAAATAACATAGACTGTTATGTGCAAAATTGTGTCTTCAACATACAAGTTTCCACTATTAAGGATACTGCATTCGTAATCGTGAAGTCTGCATTCTCCATAGAAAATATGCTTTCGCACTTTCAGTATAGTCGATCACTGTTTGTCGCAGAACTAAAATAATATTGTTTTGGGGGTTTATTTTTCGAAATCAGAAAAAAACCTTTTTAATAGTAAAAAAATATTTACTACCCAGAAAAGAAAGATTTTTGCGCACAATTATCAACATAAAATTAATTAATTAGACTTCGACTAAGAGACAAGTCGACTCCAGAGGCACCACATTACTTTATTTTTGGTAGTAAACACCGCTTTACTTTTGGTAACAGGATTGAATAAAACGATCCAATTGGTTGTTGCTCACCCATACGTATACAAATACGTTACGTTGCTACAATGCGCACACCCATGGTAGAGCCCCTAAACCCTTACTTACCGTAAGATTAACGTGCTCTCCGTATTGTTGTCAAATAAGAGTATATTTATTTTAATTAGAGACTCATTGGTTGTATTAAAATTCAAGGGCATCGAATAAAGAAGAGATCCTGAGATCCACTGAAACCTAGGAGCACTTGTGCATCCAGAATTATAAGCTATGTTAACAGCCTTAATGATAGCAAATAATTTTACAAATCGAGTAGTTTGTGCGGAAAGAAAACTAATATTATGATTAATTGTTAATAAGCATTCATAGTTGATTAACACTAATTAAAACAGTAAATAATGAAATATATGAAAATCTATCAGTCGAGGTAATAGGATTATAATATAAATATAATATATTATATATGCATAGCCTTTACATTCATACTTAACGTTTCTCTTTCCGCACATATACAATTCATACAATTAATTATGCAGAGTCTATTTACAAATTAAAATATTATTAATTAAGTGATATTATTACAAAAAAGTACAAATTATGCCTTTCCCCTGTCTATGGGATATTGTATGTTTTTTAAAAAATATTGCTGGCTTAGATTGATAGAAAGCAAGGATTTCATACTTAGGTTAGTATGTTGTAGATAAAAATATAAACAAATAAGATTTTGTATAAAAAAATATATTAATATAATATTGGAAGATTTTTTAAGAAATTATCTTAGCTTGCTTTTTATTTATAAAAATATCAGCAACCATTTATAACAAAACAGTCTGTATCTGTAGTTTTCTTTGGATTTAGAAAACTGAAAATCCTTGTTAAAATATCACTTATAATTAATATACGAAAATACAATTGTAATAATATATCACAATTAATTATGGTTGATTAAATGTCACAAGTATAATTGTCAAGTATTATACAAAGTCACGTTAACCGTTATATTTGTTTCCTATATTTTTATTTGTTAGATATATAATTGTTTTAATTTTATTAGTAGATACTCTCTTTTAAATAAATACAAAGAAAACTATTGCTAGCTGTATATATTCCGATAATTAAAACGCATATTCAGCACTGAATCTTTACACCAAAGAAATTAAAAAAAAAAAACCTTAATGTTGTTTAGCTTAGGTTTATAATGCATCTGTCAAACTTATTTAATCACGCTATCTTGTTTTTTTTAAGGTGAATAAAATATATCCTTAAACAAATATAGACTTATTTTTAGATTTATATTACTATTTTTAAATGAACTTGAACATGTTTGTGATACGTAATAAAAGATATAATATGATTCTTACGCCTCGGTCTAATCTGCGTTTATCGCCACAAAATAATGCTTGCCGAAACTTCGAACGTTTTCCTATTACAAGTTATCGCGCTAATGATGATCAAACTAGCGGCTTCGTAGTTTTTATCGTGCTTTCATTTTGGTTTTAATTTTTATTTTAAGCCACTACAGTTAACGATAATATTTCATATTAAAATTAAAACCACAGTGGATGACAATTTGTGTACTTGTGTAGAAAATGTTTGATTACACTACAGCCGAAAATGTTTTGGTTACATATGCGTGTACAATAGACGCAGGTGGGACTGGGGCATTATAATGATTATGTGTGTTAGTATAGCTCGCTTTAAGCGTATAAGAAGTTTGTAAACTGTCAATTTGCATATTCAATATCTAAGTTTGATAGTGCCAAAAAGCTTAAAATACTACAATATGCACACTACCACAATTTTATTTATTGCACCAATATTTGAAGGTTGTGATATAAATATAATGCTAAATTTGCTTCAAGTATTGGTCTGTAGAAATATATATATATATATGTCGTTGCTCTAATCACAGAAATTAATATGGGTAAGATGTGATGTATGGGTTATGATGAGAAACTTTTACAAGTACTCCTAAAACAAGAGAATCAGCCGCAATAAAATCTTGCCATGGTGATCATTTTATTATTATAAAAATAACTGTGCAGTTGCACATTTGCGTATAGCTGCTGTAAACAATGTCACTTCTATGTTGATTTCTGTGATTTTACTTATTGAAATACATTTCATGAATTATTGAATTTTTTTGTTTTTCATTACTGTTTTTTAGTTTTTTTTTGTGTAAATATGATCCTTAAACTTTAGGATAAATGGAAATAAATTATATTTAATATTATTAGTAGATTCAGATTGATCATATTCTTTGGTGACATTTACTTCTTTGTTTCGTTAATAAAATGTGAAGGATACAATATATTTGTTTTACTTTTAATTATCATTATTAACCTTTAGAGATATATATATATATTATATAAAGATAAGAATATTAAACCTTACCTTAGGTGCCTTACGGCGCCCGAGAGCGCCTAGACGACAGCATTAGCACGGTAATGTTATGTAACACTACCGTGCTCTCAGGATGGAGAAATTAAAAAAAACGGGCAGTCATTAAACTTTTATCCAAAAACAATCAAGTCTCAAACTTAATAGTGAGATATTGAGTAAAATCGAGTGGTCCACACATGTTTTTTTTAAGATTTCTCGGAAAAGTATTTCATGAAAATGAATAAAACTTCTTTGGACGCTGTGACATATTCGTCACTAAACTATTGTTAAGAAATGGGCCTAAACACCTGGGGTCTGGGTTCTGATGTGCTCGAAAAGCTGAAGTTTTGGCTAGCTGAACCATTTTATTTTCTTAAAAGTATTACATCGCAAACGATGAAACCTTGATTAAGTGCCGTCACATACGATTTGTTATCTACCTAAATATCTGAGAACTCGTTAGGTAGTCAGCCTGAATGATATTAAACGCAAAGGTAAACGCAGAGGGCGCTGCTAGCGTATGTTCCTTTTGTCCGTCTTTACTATCAAAATAGTTTTATTTAGATTATTTTTTACGAAATCGTGTACAATAATGGGAAATCTCTTGCCATAAATATTGTAACAAAGAATCATTTTTTTTTCTATTGCAAATAACATTTATTACTTTTACAGTGTGTTAGTTTAATACATAAATATAAAACAATTTAAAATATAAAAAGCTTATTTGAAGTGGTCTCCATTAGCTGCAATATAGTCCTTTAAACATTGAGGCCAGTTATCAATCGAAGCACGCACTCTTTCCATGGGAAAAACTTCACTGCAATCGTATGGATTGTTTTAGGTATTGAGAAACCCGTACTCTCTAAAACTGACCATAAATCATAATCTAGTCGATTAAGATCGGGACTAGACGACGGCCAGTCTTTAGCTCTGAAGAAGTTCGAAACGTTCGCTTCCAACCAAGACTGCGTGGACCGAGCATTATGATCCGGCGCCGAGTCTTGCTGGAAAGACCATACTTGGTACATAGTGTAATTAAGGGGATAAACTTAAGAATGGTATCTTGATACACTTGTGCCGATGTTTTGATACCTTTTTCACAAAAATATGGCTCAGGCACTCCTTCATAGCTTACACCCCACCAAACCATCACTGAAGTCGGATAATGCCCACGTTGCACTCTGTCGACTACTTAATTGGGAAGCTTCCTTAGCGCTTTGAGGACGGTCGTTTTGGTTGTTAAAATGTTGCTCAATTGTAAAAATGTTCTAATCCGTAAACAAAATTTTTCTGTGACCTCCCTTTGCATACCGCTTTAATAGTTGTTTCGATTTTACCACCCTATTCATTTTTTAAAAATATTAGTTAAGAAATGACCAGTGCGTCTCTTATAGGCTGCAAGTCCTAAGTCATCTTTTAAAATACGCGACATGTGCTATCTTCATCTACCGAGATAAAATATTTTGCTTTCGGACAGGATTTCTTCGAATTCTTTCTCTTACAGCTTTGACCACCTTTTTCGTACGAACACTACGTGGACGGCCAGATCTTTTTCTGTCACAAACAGAGGAGGTCTGATTATACCTATTAATAGCCCCATACACAAACATTTGACTAATAATACCAAGTGTATGGAGAGTTTAAAAAATTGCATTTGGCTCCATACCTACTTTGTGTAATGCAATCACAGCGATTCGGTTCTCTTTATCACCCCACTCCATTTTAATATCGCAATATCTTGTACAATGGGGCTTAGCATAACCACATCGATATAGTTTGACAGTCGATAAAATAAGGTTTATGAATGAACATTCATTCATAAAATCGATATGTATCGATTTTGTCAGTTTATCGAGCCTATCGATGCTGTTTGCTAAGGTCAAAGGTTTTGGCGCCAAAATGAGAAAACATAATCGTATAAAAATGACAAATTCCAAATTCAAATGTCATTTTTATTTTATTTTTAATTGTAACAGTATTTATGGCCAGACTATGTATAGTTAAAAAACCAGAGAAAATTGAGGACATGTTGGTAATTTTTTTTAATGTAAAATATGAGTTATTTGATATCCATTTATATTTTGAATCCCAATTACTCGTATTTTCAAGTTTGTGGAATAAAAAAAAAATGTTTCAGCACGAATCTTCATTTTTAGCAATAAAAATTTTATTTAACCCCACATATTATGATGACCCATCCAGCTACAGCGAGGAGTGCGACAGGGAGACGTACCAAACGTTTTGGCGATTCATACATCTGCCGTACTGTTAAAATGTGGAATGCCCTACCAGCTTGCGTGTTTCCTTCCTCTTATAACCTAGAGTCCTTTAAAAGAAGCGTGAATAGGCATCTGAAGCCGGCATAATAATGGCAACCAGCGGTGCACTTGTATGCATCCGCTTGTTGCTATCATTCCTGGACATTGCATACTGCTTAACATCAGGTGGATGCAAGGTCACATGCTGAGCTCTTATAAAAATAATAAAAAAATAATGTAATCTCCCCGAAACTTTTTACTGCGGCATTGGAGGATGTCTTCAAACTCTTGGACTGAAGAAGATTTGGCATCAACATTAATGGCGAGTACATCACTAACCTTCGATTTGCCGACGATATCGTAGTCATGGCTGAAACCCTGGAGGACCTCGGCATAATGCTCAATGATCTCAGTGGGGCTTCTAAAAAAGTGGGCCTAAACATGAACCTGGATAAGACCAAAGTCATGTCGAACGCCCATTATACCCACTCCTGGAAAAATAGGAAGCTCCGCACTCGAAGTTGTTGACAATTATATATACCTAGGACAGTCAATCCAAACAGGTAAATCCAACTTCGAGAAAGAGATCTCTCGTCCAATCCAACTCGGCTGGGCAGCATTCGGGAGGCTACGTAATATCTTCTCGTCCCAAATACCGCAGTGTTTAAAAACCAAGGTGTTCGAGCAGTGTGTGTTGCCAGTGATGACTTACGGATCAGAGACGTGGTCGCTTACTATGGGCCTCATGAAAAAGCTCACAGTCACACAAAGGGCGATCGTATTCGAAACGATGAGATCCGCAAAAGGACCAAAGTAACCGACATAGCCTCTAGAATCGTCAAACTTAAGTGGCAGTGGGCAGGCCACATAGCTCGCAGAACGGACGGCCGTTGGGGTATTAAGGTTCTCGAGTGGCGACCGCGTGCTGGAGGACGCAGCAGAGGCAGGCCCCCCACAAGATGGACCGACGACCTGAAAAAGGTCGCGGGAAGCCGATGGATACAGGTAGCGCAGAACCGGTCGTTGTGGTGATCCTTGGGGGAGGCCTATGTCCAGCAGTGGACGCGCAAAGAAAGGCTGGCATGATTTATTATGATGATGTTGTCCTTTAACCCGATGTTATAAATTCAGATATACGAGCTTCTAGCGTAAACGGATCTTTTTGAAAACGCTTTACAAATGTTTCTATTGCGGAGCTTACTCTAGTAACGTCAATAAAACTTTTACCTAAATTTTCGTAAAAAATACTTTCAACTATACAATATTTTTTCTAGCACCTTCATTCTCTTTTCTATAAGAGTCAAATAAATTCTGTATGGAATCTGAGGTAGAGTTCTAGAAACGTCAAAATAATTTCATTAAAGATTCTGGAATCGAGAAGATACTATCTATTCCGACACGTATATAAACTCTATTTCATCTTTGTACACCAAGCGGTTTATGAGATATCCTGTATAATGTATGATCCGAGGACTCCATTATTCTTTAAAAAGAAACAAAATAGCGGTCTTTAAAGTCAGCTTTCAATTATTACTAACTAGCTGGTGCCCCTAACTTTAGTGTGTTTATTTTAATAAAACTAAATTCACGAAAAAACTATTTTTCCAAAAAGTTAATATAAAATCAAAAATATTTGAAAGCAGTTTTATGTAATTAAAATATAGGTACACTACTTTTCTTCATAGAACACTTCTTTCTATCTGATCCTGGTGTAAAAACTTTTCCTAAAAAATTCTTAACTAACTGAACAACCTGTATATCTGAACTACCTCTACGCATATCGAAGTATAATTATTTACCCTATTTTAACGCCAGCGCTAATAGGTATTCAACAAAAAAACAAACGCATATAAATCGGTCAGTAGTTTTTAAGTGATGTCCCAACAAACAAACCAACAGAAGGACGAGTTCTGAAAATGATTTATGATAGATTTTATTGATTGTTCTATAGTCTATTTAGAGGCCATCCCGCCGTATTTTTTTAATCAGGGCAATGTAAGTACATATTTTTTTCATTTACAATTTTATTATATTCATTCATTTCATCACTGGTGCCTTACTGCGCCCGAGACCGTCTAGACGGCCCCAGCGTATCCAGCAGAGGGGTTTTTAATCCAACAAGCAAGTGGCTAGCTCGTCGCGATTTTTTATATACTACTACTACCCCACTGACTCAATACCCAATAAACAGTTTCACAAGTTGGTATAGTAGAACCGGGAACGACAGCTTAACGTGCTCTCCGAGGCACTATAGTGGTGTTGTCAAACAAATGTACATTTTTCTTTTAACACATTGGTACACTCATATGTATAGATGTTTAGGCTTACTTGTTAAATTAAATTATTTTGGTCGTTCCCATCATAGATAGAATAAATTTCTATATTAAAATATGAGCATAATATTGATCTTTATACCTAGTAGGTCTGCCTGCCACGAGATGTACAAAGTGTCAAATGTTGTGCGCGCTGTAAAAAAACAATGTTTTACCCAGTGACCTGTAAAGTAAATTTTAACAAGGTTTCTTTCGCTTCCTACTAAACCACGTCGGTTTCCCTGAACGTCCCCACACGTCTTTATTGATAGTTCGACCACGTAACAGACTGCAACTCATGGTCGTGGTCGTAAGTGGCAGATACTTGGCAATGACATTGTTCTTACTTTTATTTCCATTACTACATTATAATATGTATTGATTGTGCAAGTTTAGTTAAGTAATTTTTTTTTCAGTAGGATAAATAAGTATTTCAAAACATTTTTAAAACATTATCATATAACGCAACGTGAACGAACACCTATACCGTTGTTTTTATTTCATAGAGAAAAATGATGATATTAGTTTAACACAAAAACAAAGTATAATGCAATTAGGTATCTTATGGCTTTACTACAAACATTTAATAAAAAATAATTTAGACAGAAGAATATCTGAAATTTCAGATACATACATCTGACTTCAACACTTTCAGGAGTTAATATGGTTTCTGTACTCTTAACAATATAGACAGTAGTTTTTTTTATATGTATCTGTCTACTGTTCAATAATACCACAGCGTTAACTTTAATTATTCCGTCTGTTTTTAAAAATAAAGGGATTCTATTGGTTAATGATTGAAGAAATAGTAAAAGCTAAAAAAATCTCATTATAGGTTAAATATGGCTGTGAGAACTGTCAGATTTGTATACATCCAAGATAGGGGGCATGGATAATGGCGTATCAATAAAGTATGTAATTTACCTAGTCATAAATATAAAACTTGATAGCCACAGATTACGTTAACAACTGTCACAGGACTGAACTAATATTTTACAGACTATGGTAGTGACCTCATGACGGATAAATATCTATATATATAGTGTCTAGCCTTTTCTTTTTTAAGGGTCTGGTTATTACAATAGAGTAGAGTCAGTTGGTAATAATCTGTAATTGTTCATGCCAAGCTCGTATAATTCCTAGTTTGTACAATGTACTCATTATACTTGTATGTGACAGAGTGTAAACTTTATATCATTATTTTTACATTTTTATAAATTCTTTATCAGGATAATATTATATTTTAACTTAAAATTGATAAAATTTATTGTGATTTAATACAATTTTATGAATATAGTACAAAACATTATAACAGATTTAAAATTTCTTTAAAATTTCTACCATCGGAATTTTCTTGATTAAAAGTACCGAGAACACTGGCCGCATTCCCACGTTGCACTGCTATATTTTTTTTTGTTTTAAATAATTTTTAGACCGACTATCTCCAGAAGCTTCTATAATTTTTTTTCCTAGTTTCTCAATGAAAAGTTTGATTTTAAACACCAAGGACCTAATGTTACTATTGCTAAAGGAAGGAATATATAATGATTTGTTTGAATATTTATTATGTTTTAGTTTAGCTGGCTTTTCGGTGGCAGAGCCTGGACAAACACTTAGGGAGTCAATATGTGTTGCATATAATATAATAATTATTTTAAACTCTCCAAAGTCGCAGCAGTAAATGTTCCAAAAATGCTGGCATTACCTTTTTGTATTTCGATTGCAATTTTTTTAATAAAGTAGGCGCTGGAGCGTCGATCTCCCGACTTTTCAATTAATGATTTCCCTACGTCGTGTCGAGTTGCGAGTCGGGAGACCGCGGACTAATGTTCGGATTAATAGTCATGGCTAAGCACTGGCTCAAGCCATGCTCACGAAAGTAATACTCAAACGATGCTTAGCCGAGCAACCACTTCGCACTATAATAGTCGAGTAAATATAATATATAATAATAAAACAGAAGAAATCTTAGATTTTGTATGATTAAATTATGAAATACACACAAGAAATAAAAGAAGACTAGAAAAATAGGGAACAATATTTTTAAAACGACAAAAAATTTCATAAATACGTAATCAACAGAAACTTAAGAAATAACAGTCTAACATGAAGAATCTAACGCTGAGCACGACGAATATCGAGACTAATGCTTAGCCGAGCACCGGCTCAAGCATTAGCCTGAGCCTCCGCTCGGAGCACCGACTATTATAGAAACAACTGTCACTTTGATAGTTGTAAGCAATGGCTCGTGCTAAGCACTGGCTTAGCAACGACTATTAATCCGGACATAAGAGTTTATACGGCAAATGCCAATAATTTATTACATTTTTATGTAAGATTATCCTGATAAGATATAAAAATATAATAAATATTTGGCATTTGCCGTAAGGTTATCCTAATAAGATATTTATAAAAATGTAAAAATACTGAAAAAAAGTAATTTCCAAAAACCAGTCTTCTCTGCCATCTAGTATTAGAAACTAGGACTTCTAACTTTACTCTAATATAGAGTAATTAAAAGTCTGTATATAAATATACAAGCAAGGACAATTTTCGTGAGGGATGACTGGAACCTGGTTGGCTGAGTGGTTGAGTACCTTGCCGCGAGGTTGAAAGCGAAGGTGGGAGTAATACCCCAACACTGGGTACCCTGATGTAGTTTAGCCGGTCTTTAGCGCCGCAAGGCACCCGTATAAACACCACTTGGGGCCTGGAGTCGACTTGACGCCCATACAAACGTACGTTTAATATTACTACTTGGCTGTAGACAAGTTCTTTTTTTTTGTGTTCGTAATTATACGCTAAAATCTTTCTGTTGTGGGTAATATTTTTTTTAGTATAATAAAATAAAAGTATTTTTTCTGATTTCGAAAAAAATAAAAATAATAACCCAACACAAAAAAATTACTAATAAATACATTGACCGACAAAAATATTATTTTAATTCTGCGACAAACACTAATCGAGTATTATTGGAAGTGCGAAAGCTAATTTTGTATGGAGAACGCGGAGTTCGCGATTACGAATTCAGTAACCTTAATTTATTTTAATTGTAAAACTTTAGTCTTACTTTAGTTTTCTGCAATTTTACGAGTCATATATATAATTCACTGTTTAAAGCTATAAAAGTTAGTTTAAGCAGTGGCTTAAAGTTATAGGTAGGTATATTCTGTGGTTACAATAAAAACATATTTTAACTAATAAATTGCAAACAAAAAAAAGTTAAAATCCTGGCAAGAATTGTTATTTCACGCCCACGGAGGCTTTCAATGTATTTTTCTAATCCCAACTTTGCGCCCGTGAATCTTTCTTTATAGTTACTATTTACGTCAATGATAGGTACCTATAGCACAGAAGAAATAACAGTACAAGTAAGAAATAATAGTACAAGTACCTATAAGTAGTATAATTAATAAAAAAACGCGCGTAGTACCTACATCTTGTTTGAACAATATCACATTTACAAGGGGAGCGCGTAATAATAAATGAAGAGATCTAATAAAACCCTATCGGTCCACTGTCTTAGTTGCAAATTGTTGCGTCTTTTAATAAAAATATCTACCTCTCCATTAATTTATTTATTAAGCACTAGATAGCTTTCTTGATACCTACCTATTATTACTTAGGTAAAGTATACACGTTAACCATAGCTATCATGCCCGCTCTTCATATTTCTATATATATATATTTTTATAATGGGATTTATATATAAATCCCTATTTACCTTGGTCACGGCATCACGCGTGAACCGCTGGACCGAGTTCGCTATTTTTTTTTTGTGTGTTTGTTATTATCAGGATAAGGTTCTTATTAAAGAAAAAAATAAGAAAATTGCGAGGAAAATTAGAAAATTTAAGAATAACCAACCACCATATTAAATTAATAACCTTAATGCTTTTGACAATTTAAACTTTTTTAAATGTAAACTTATGGCGTTTGACATAACATTGACAGAATGCGACAAGGAGGAGGAGAAGTAAAAAAATATATCGTTTAATAATTATTGCTTAGTTTGTTTGACACAATTAAGATTCTGATATGGGATACGTTTACGATGCGATAATAGTGTTGTTAATCTATACTAATATTATAAAACTGAAGAGTTTGTTTGTTTGGTTGAATGCGCTAATCTCAGGAACTACTGGTTCAATTAAAAAAAAAAAAAATCTAATTGGACCTATAGTTCCTGAGATTAGTACCTAGTACTTAGTGTTGGATAGCCCATTTATCGAGGAAGGAGGCTACAAAATATCACGCTACGACCAATAGAAGCAGAACATCAATGAACAATGTTACAAAAACCGGGAAAATTTATTCCTTTTGAGAGCTTCCGTTTCGTGGGTTGCGTAATCGGTTAAAGTTACGCAGACGTAGTTGCGAGGGTCAGCTAGTCTAATATTATAAAATTATCGTGTCACAGTGTTTGTAACCGAACTTCTCCGAAACGGCTTGACCGATTTATATAATTTTTGTTTGTGTATATTCGGTAGGTCTGAAAATAGGTCGTACACTATTTTTTATGCCCCTAAGTTAAAGGCTGGCCCACGACAATTTTTTTTTAATGATTTGGCATAAAAAAATATACATACTCGTAGTTTTCACCTTTATACCACCAACTCCCATTTTTTAATAGCGGTATTAGTACTGTAACAATTTTCAATTCTCAGTGGTTACACTACTACTAATCAATTTTATCAATCAGTAAGTTTTTCTAAAATTATATTTTTATTTGACAGATTTACTCATAGGTATATTTTCTATTATTTACTAAACAATTTTATTACTTTTTTTTTATTGATTAATATATAGATATTTATTTTTTTAATTGTATAGTAAGTTATTTTTATTGTCATTGACATTCATTGTATATACTACATCTTAAATACAATAAATAGTGTACTTACTTCGTTACAAACGTAAGCTTTTATCCTTCATTTAGTTTTGCTTTAATATATTTGTTATATTTGTAACAATTTATGTTATGGCGTTTTTTTTAGTACGGAATAATTTACCTACTGAAAAAATCTTTAACATACATAGAATAGATTAGAAAATGATTTATTCAATTAAATACAATATATATATATATATATATATAACAATCTTAAACTAACATATAATAATATATTATATTTATATTATAGGACAGATTAAATATAACATATTGTACATTTATTGAAATGGTTACACCCCCAGCTTGTGCGTGGATACTTTGCAGTATGACACGCGCTGGTTTTCCGAGGCTCTACCATGGGTTGGCACATTGTAGTCGCTTTAGATTTGGTAACAGGATTGAACAAAGCGATCCTACTGGTTGTTGCTCACGTATACGTATACATATACGTTACGTTGCTACAATGCGCAAACCCATGGTAGAGCCTCAGGGCGCACCATAATACCTTTTCTCTGCGACAAACAGGCTGTCACTCGAATCTGTATCAAAAATCGGTTTTATTTTGAAAAGATAAATTTAACCCCAAAAACCTCACAGTTTACTTTTGGAGGTCGCACAAGAACTTTATTTTCCTCGTGGGACCCCCGACCGCTATCCATTTTAAGATTTATACAGAGTTTAACGTTATGTGACATGTCTATATGTTTCATGTGCATTTACTGAAGTTATCGTTTATTTTATTTTATGAGATCACTGCATGTGGCTCTGTTTTTAACGACGCTATAGGTTAAGACCATGACCAATAAAATGTTGTCCAAAAAATTTTTATAATGTTTTACAAAATAATGGGTTCATGTTCTGCCATAGAGCAAACAATAAATTTTAAATATTTCTTTTACACATATTGCCTGGGCCGTGTTCGAAAACGTAACACTTCAACACTGGGTAGTGTAACAGAGTGCGAAAAAAATATTGAAAAATGCTTAGAGAAGAAGAGATGCATATAGTGTAGTGACATAACCCAGTGTTAAAGTGTTAGTTTCCGAACACGGCCCTGGGGTGCGATTTTTGAATGTCAACGGATGATTAAATATCACTGAAATGATAAATTAGACATTGATATATAAATTTCGTATTTTTGAATCTCATAGAGTACTAAAACATCATACCCATGATACAATACCACTCGTATTGATATCATGAGTATGATGTTTACCCCCTACCTTTCGTAAATAATGACAGTTAAGTTCCTTTCCATTATTAAAGTTTTTATGTTTTAGCATAGAAATGTATTTATTATAAGAAACAAGAACGGCAATTTAAGACAATATTTTCTTCTTTTATCGAAACTGGGGTTACAAATAATTTCTAATTCAAAAGAGCTGCTTGCGTTTCGTTACACGAAGATAATGTCTATGCTAAAACATAAAAACTCAATGGTGGAACGGAACTTAACATACATTGTCCGTGATGATTATTATCTGTCATCTGTGACTTTATTTACGAGTCCTGTGACTTTATTTACGAGTCCTGTGCTTTATTTACGAGTTGTAGTAGGCACTCGTATATCATAGAAATGATATTTTAGTTACTCGATGAGATAAAAAAATACGAACTTAGAAATCGATTAATATTTTGACATTTCAGTGATATTTAGTATAATAAAAATAGCATTCCAAAATTGTCATCAAATTCTGAATTTCGTATTTGACTTGGTGACTTATTGATATCATACGATTAGGTATGATATTTTAGTCACCCGATGAGATTAAAAAAATACAACTTTAGAAATCGTTACTATTTTGATATTTCAGTGATTTATTTAGTCATCCCCTGATATTTGAAAATCGAACCCTTGGACACAAACTAAACACAAGGCTTGTACTATGTGTACCGCAATATATATTATAATGTAGGTCCTTCCCACTGAGCTGGCTTTATATAAATGGATAGAGCCACCTATTTCCTAAAAAGTAATCCTATTTATTCCAGAAATAAATATTACCTATTTTAGACAAAAAGTTAAACTTGCAATAATTTGTATCTAATATGAATATAGTGCCTGGGAGAACACATTAAGCTCTCGGTCCCAGATTCACTACACCAATTTGTGAAACTGTTTTTAGATGGGTTATTGAGTCTATCCAAAACATCGCGACGAGCTTAGCCAATTAGTGTGGACTCATACCATTGGCTACGGTGAGGGTGGGTTAAAAACCCCTCCGCTTGGTATGAGGCCGTCTAGGCGGTCTCAGACCAAGCGGTGTTTAGGACAAGCGGAGATTAGGACAAGCGGATAGGATTACGATAAGCGGACAAGTCGTATTAGGCACCCGTGATGATAGTTGTTTATTATGTATACAAAATTCATCTACAAGTTCATACCTATTATAATCGAGAGCTTTATAATTAAAATTAAACTTTTTCTTTTAATTTAATTGGAAACCTCATAGCGGCACGTCACGAGCCACGTGCCGCGTCGAGTGACGCGAGCCTGGTGTGATTGTGGCAGGGTGTTTTGTTTATAATAAATAACACAAACACGAAGTTGCGGGCACCTTCATGTATATAATAAAATTTAAAATATTAAAAATATACATACTAATTTATTGACACACGTAAAACACTTATTTTATTTTGTAATAAATGACAAGGCGCGTTTCTATTTATCACCATAGATATAATTTTATACAGAGAGGGACTTTATAATGTAATACAATTTAATTTGATTATTTAAAATCCATTCATTCTAAATAATAATAGTACATTTAATCTGCCTTATTAATAAATAACGTCTCGTTAAACCAGATTTACCCAATTTATTTGATTTTATTGGAGCACGGATGGTGCTTTGTATAAATCAATACATTGTTGATTAATAACTTTGATCGCTCCCATGATGCCGGCTAATTGATGCAGTTACTAAACAAGCAACGGCAAATAAATTTGCATTACCAGTCTATTTTAATAGCCTCGCTGCTTTATCGTCAAATTAACCGCTAGCTTAGTCCCATCCTGAAAGGTAACTACTACCTCAATAAGAAATCGATACCAATAGTCTCCTAAATACCGGTGAACTCCTAGACTGAAACCGACCCATGACTAGGTCACTTGACGGTTTCTTAGCATACTCCCTAGATTAACATCGTATTAATAATAATATAATAATATGTAGGACAGATGTTGCTCTGGTCACAAACTAGGCTCTAGGCTTTTAATATGTGTACTAGAAACAACGATATAATACATATTCTATTTTATAAACACCCAGACCATGATGATGGCAAATCGTACAGAATAAAAAATACCTTGGGTGGGAATCGAACTTCTTTTTAAAGCATTATTGAATTCAATAATAATAACTTATAATAATCACTGTTATTACAGGTATACACTTTATACTACTCACTGCAGTGAGTAACAATTCATCAGCTTCCACAGTCAAGGAACATATCTTTTGAGAGCAATATTTAGATCTGCCACAAAGATCTGAACCTGGGTCTGAACCAAATTGATTAAGCGATTGTTGTAAGGGCATAATGGTTTGCTCATTAAAAAAAAGGTCAGGCAAAATTATAGTAAAGAAAGCAATGTTTAACAATCGTCCCCTCTTACTGTTATTTGGTCTATGGTCTCTACGTTGCCGGTTAATATTGAATGAATGACGTTTGTCGTCGGACGGCAACCTCTCCTCCCATCTCACGAATACAACAATCTATGTCAGTTAGCTTGCGCGTTGATTTCTGACCTGAAAGGCAGCTTTCGAACAAAAGTGGTAATGGATAATAAAGCAATGACTTAGAACTATTTAGTTTAGAAACAGGATGAAGTTTTAAGGAAATATGAATGCAACGTCACAATACCACTTCTTATTTTTCAGTAATTAGATTTTGAATACAATGTTTTTTTTTTAATGTAGGTATGTCCGTGTTATGGGAACTTTTGGACCAGGTCAAAATTTGGACATAGTGGACATGTGATATTTACATTTTATAATTGTATTTAGTTATATATACTTTTTTAGGTAAGTTTATTTAATATATATTTTTTTTATTTAAGTAGTTTATTTGTTACTCTTAATTTATATATTGATTCTTTGAGGGTAGCCCGAATACTGTAGACGCGTGTTTCTATTATAGTTTTCAAAGTTAATATTATTGAATATTTTTGTGCAAAAGTGTACTAATTTTGTAGAATAAGCATTCGTATAGTGATATTAAGGGTGAGAAGTGTAGCATTTACGCAGTGATCTCGGTATTTGTGCTATCTCAAATAATCCCAAAATCTTCAGTAAAATGGCGGTACCCATTTTATTGTTGATGCTTTTCTTCTTCACTTGATATTGGCAAGACTATACCGTATGCTTTCATACGGTCATGTCGCCATTCCTTTTTCTATCCCAGTCCTTTCCCGATTCCTTTCCATCCTGTTATCCCTCCTTCACAAATATTAAATAATGATTTTAAAACTACCCACATGACACTGGCAAAATTACGTGTAACGCGTAGACGCCATTCAACAAAATATAATAATAATAATAAAAGTTATATATTATAATTGGATTTTGTAGGTATGACTTATTTCTTATATACGTGGTGGCCGAGTTGGTTAGACCTTGGACTTTAAAACACTTAGGTCCCTGGTTCGAATCCCGGTGTGTACCAATGAGTTTTTAATTAAAAAAAATATGTACATTTGTTTGACAACACCACTATAATGCCTCGGAGAGCACATTAAGCTGTCGGTGCCGGTTTTACCATACCAACTTGTGAAACTGTTTATAGATGGGTTGTTGAGTCTATTCAAAACATCGCGACGAGCTAGCCACTTGTTCGATGTAGACTCATACCATCGGCTACGACGAGGTGGGATTAAAACCCCTCCGCTGGGTACCCTGGGGCCGTCTAGGCGGTCTCGGACGCCGTATGGCACCCGTGATGATATGTATGTATATATGACTTATTTCTTGCGTTTTCTTTTAACTACTTTTTTTTTCTAAATCTTTCATGTTCCTACAGTTTAGAATTAGTATTATTAACGTAGAATAAATAAAATTTCACGACTTACTAAGAATGAATGAAAAGAGGCAACCTCATAGACAGTTATAAAAATGGATACTATGATATATTTAGACTACCACACATATTTACACTAAGCACCAATACAAAGGTCAGAGAATAATAGAGAAAATTAGCAAAGATTTCAAGCTCTCGCAACCCGTAAAAGCATATTCTGTTAAGTTATCTTTAGTTGTGGACACGAACGGTCCCTAAGTCCCTAAGTAGTAGTTGGAGCAAGGCATGTTACTTCGTATCTAAGTCAACCAGACTACAAAGTACATGATGAGATTACTATTATGAAAAAATGCGCAATAGTTAGTTACTGGTAAATTTAATAATTTGCTTAGATGCGCAGAATCTGAGGAATGCAATGAAATGTTTTAAGTAGGTGCCTTACTCAATATTTATCTTATTGTCATTGTTATATACTGTAGACCGCTTCCGTGGTCTAGTGGTTGCGTCTTTGGTGTTGTATTTGGAAGTCGTGGCTTTGATGCTCGACTCGATGTAGCCACCCATGGCGAAATATTATTAGTAGGTATGTTTTTCTGTACAGTTTACCATGGTCTGGGTGTTTATAAAATATAATACATACTAGAATGAAGGCAGGAGACCTGTCATCCTGTTACTTTAATACCTACCCTGGAAGAGTGGGCGGTTTATAGTATGGGACTCTACGTGCGCCGATACTTTGCTACCTCACAACTTTCAAGGACTTCTTAAAAGGTTGGCGCTGCTGCTTGTTCTGCAGAAAAACACAAACGGCGCAAATATTCACATCTCTCGGAAGAGTATGTATTTAGTTGAGACCATAGGGCCATGGAGACCGGAAATGCATGCAATTTATAAAGAAATTGCTAAACATCTGGTGACTAAAGGACTGGCTCATTCCTCAGACAATGCTTAAGTTCGGCCATACAGTGAGGTAACGCAGCCAGCGTTTTGGGCACCCTTCCTTCTGGTAGCCATTTAGAAGAGATAAATATATTTGTTATAGGTTAATTTTTTATATATATTAGTATCGTTGTTTCTGGTACACATAGTACAAGCTTAGATTAGCTTAGGTTGTGACCAGGGCAATATGTGTAAAAAAATTTTTACATACATAAATTACTTAAATTTATTACATACACCTTACTTACTTTGTATTAATAAAATAACAACAACGCCTTGAAATACAATTAATTTTATTACCCACTTCTTCTTTGTTCTAAAACGACTATTAGCAGATTAAGTAGGTAGTTAAGTTCTTTCTGTCACATTAGGCATTTGTTAGTCGTTCGTTAGGTAGGCATCCAAGCGGTCTGCACCGTTATGCGTCGCAGGTCAGAACAAAATCATTCACTCGTCTGACCTGAATCTCTTAAAGCTGTCACATGTTAATCCTTTTGTTTAATTTGTTTTTAAACACTCATAAATGCTTATTTGAGGAGAAATGAACCGTTTTTCACGGAGAATTTGTTTATTGTTTATAATATGCCTTTATTTATAGCTATATGCAAATTGCACAGGGCTTAGATTGTTGGCGCGCTTTGGAAAAGGCCTATGTGGACTTACAGTGGACTGCAAAAGCTGATGATGATACCTCTTTTGGAGATCTAGGGCCTTGGGTCGATTTATAAAGCGATATCAAGATATAAGTTTTTGGTCATAGTACCTATTTATTAACACAATTGTAACGATTTTCTTAGAAAAGGGAAGAAGAAAAGAGAATTTAGAGATTTTTTGTTCTAGACATTGTATGATATCTGTCGCTAAAGGTTATTTATATAAAGTAAAATAATAGAGGAACTTTAACATAATTGTATTATCTTGAATAAAAGCTGCCAGTTTTATTGACCACGAGACGTCGTCGATAAATCTTGAAACAGTTTTATTCTTTATAAAATCCTTTCAGTTGTTATCCCCACATGCCCATCGTTTTAAAAGCAATGTGGAAAATAGGTAACTATTGCAGCATCTTGTATCATCTTTATATCTGCCATAGTACCAGTTCAAATAGAAGTACCTTAAAGGTAGTAAAGAGCCAGGTATTAAAAACAGAACCGTACGCAGTGGAAATTATATAACAAAGCCGTATACCACTTAAAAATTAAATTCTCTTTAAAAACTGTCAGTTTCGAACCGACTTGCATGTTATAAGTGCGAGAATTGCTCCCCCTGGTAGATTGCCGCTGGTAGTCTCTTTAATACGTGTAAACGTCTTTACCTAGTACCCTATTTAATGGTTATAAAATATATTAAAAAAAAAACCATTATGAAGACACCTATACTTATATATTTAGTTTGTTTTCCAAATTAGGAATGAAACAAATATGATATGATATTACTGAAAAGTCCTTTCACTTTTCAGTAATCATGGTAGTTTTCTTTCCATTTAATAGGTATCTACAATCCCTTATTTTTTGATTTTCATTCAAACCCTAATATAGTATGTTTGATTACCAGTATGTGAGAAAAAGAACCAATATCGGAGGTCTCCGCAGACAACCATTTCTAATAACTATTTGTTAGGGCTTTTATAACAATATGTATTTGACATGATTGAAAAGACATAAAAAAAAACCTGACACCTGTCGCATTGTTTACAATATTTTCCAAATAAATTAATAATTTATATTCACTTTTATTCTGTTTTTTAAAGTAAAATTTATAGTTAAAATATGTTTAAAGTTATAGTGAAATGGTTGTGAAAGTTTAAATCGGAAAACGGATATTAACAACCAAACCCCTATTCTCTTTTATCAGGTGACGTTTGGTGAATTTCTTTCATCTATCTTTTTTGCGAATTAACTTTACTGCGAATTGCGAATTTTAAAATTCTATTATTGCTGCGCATTTAATTCATAGCTTGTTGTTTTTTGGAAGAATTTATAAAGGATTCCTTAAACATATTCAATAAAAGGATACCCACTGTCAAATGCATAACATTTAACTACATGAAGATACAAATATATTATTTTTCTATTTATGGAAGCCCGAGGATACTTTCTTCAGTAAAACTCTTGATTTGTGAAGATTTTGGCCATTATACCTACCTAGATCAATCGGAATATCTACAGGAGATTTTTTATAATATCTGACATTGACTATTAAGCAGTATCGATTTATTTAGGTGCTTATTCCAAAGTTATCAAATAATATGTCAAAAATATTTGCATAAGAAGATTAGAAATGAATTTCTTAAAAGATATTGGAAGAATATAAGTACCTATTTATTTAAAAGCTAATAAATAAAATATAAATAGATATATATTACACTAGTAAATTCTACATACATATAATAGAAGATAATAATAACAGACACCTACTTTGGATGGATTTTAATTTGATGTCCTAGAAATCAATTTATGACAATTTATAATTGAGAATTTGAGACTTAAGAAATGATTTAAACAATACTTATTTTTGTTATGTACCTACATTATTTACATAATTTTTAAGAGTTATTAATTTATATTGTTTATACTAGGTATTTTAGGGTTTATCAATATTTTGAATAGTTATTTATTAGGTTCTTACATTAATTTTGTCTTAAAAGGTCACTATTTATTCGAAGTTTATTCTTATTATTATTATTTTTTAAATACTTATTATTTATTTCTTTATTTTTATTATTGTTACTAGGTTTTAATTTAATACTATATGTCTTTATTAAAATGCTCCTTATGTCAAAATAATAAATTATACAGAGGTGAGCGTGGACTTAATATACACATTGGTCATATTCATAAAAATCATATATCTGCTAGTTGTCCAGCGCCTGACACTAACGCAAATATTAATAATACTAATTATAGAGCAACATCTACAACTAAAGAACTTATTAATAAATGTTTTCAGTTTAAAAAGAGATTTCCTGTGATTAAACATGTTCCTAGAGCAGCTAGAACCTCAATATCGAGAAAATTAACAGACATTATTAATAAATGCTGTAGTGACAATGAATTTTCAGATTGGGAAAATTTATTACTATTTTCGTTTAATTATTTACATGTATCAAATGAATTAAATTCAGGAAAAAATCTTTCGGCAAAAATCAAACATAACGTAATAAATAACATCAATCATTCTATTTCAGACAATTTTATATTACATAACAATATTCGTAAATCCATCTTTAAAAAAGCAGAAGACAAAGTTTATGACGGCGACATCCGAGGAGCGGTAAGACTTCTATCTAATAATGATACTTTTTGTAATAACAACGAAAACACATTAAAAATACTTCGAGAAAAACACCCATGTCCTTTATCACAAAATTTATGCATTCCACCTGAAAACAATAACAATATTTTTAACATAAATGAAGATGACGTGTACAATGCAATTATGGCTTTTCAACCAGGTACAAGTAGCGGATTTGACGGACTTTCTCCTCAACATTTAAAGGACCTTATTAACCATTCTAACGATATATCAGGAAAAAACCTTCTAAAAGCAATAACCCAATTTTGTAAATTTGTTTTAAATGGAGAAATTAATAATGATATAAAACCATTCTTTTTTGGTGCAAATTTAATAGCTTTTAATAAAAAAGACGGAGGAATTAGGCCAATTGCCATCGGATGTACACTACGTAGACTAATATCAAAAATTGTTTCAACTGCTATTTCGAAAATCCTCAAAGAAAAATTTATCCCAGTACAATTCGGTTGCGCAATTAAATGTGGAGCTGAAGTAATAGTACATGCTACTCGTACGTTTTTAGAAAATTCCTCGAATTTCGATGCACTAGTCAAATTAGATATAAAAAATGCATTTAACACCTTGGATCGAACAACAATTTTGGACTCCATTATCGAATCTTTCCCCATAGCATATAACTATATATTTCAAAGTTATGGAAGCCCATCTTACCTCTTTTATAATAATGAAATAATAATGTCTTCAACAGGCTGTCAACAGGGTGATCCACTTGGCCCCGCTCTCTTTAGTCTAGCCATACATAATAAAATTAATACACTTACATCTCAATTAAACTTATGGTACCTCGACGATGGAACAATAGCAGGAAAAATTACTGATATTATTTCAGACCTAAATAAATTAATACCAGAATTAAATTCAATTGGCCTAGACATAAATTCAAACAAATCCGAAATTTATTTTAATCCCCAAAAATCAAATGAAATACTCAATATGACAAATAAATTCGAAAAGATTCTTCCAAATTTTAAAACTATGAACTCAGACAATTTATTTTTATTAGGCGCTCCTATTTTACAAAATGCTCTTAGGCCATTAATGTTCAAAAAGCAACAAAATTTACTTTATTTTAAAGATCAGTTATTGAATATAGCACCGCATGTAGCTTTAGTACTTCTTCGAAATTGCTTTAGCATGCCTAGGTTAATATATTTTTTAAGATGTTGCCCATTTTGGAAACACACAGATATTCTTCGAGATATAGACTTAAATATTAAAAACAGTATAGAGGAAATTTTAAATATATCACTAATTAACACATCGTGGCAACAAGCTACATTACCAATACGTTTAGGCGGTATAGGTCTACGATGCACTTCCGACATTGCACTCCCAGCGTTCATAGCTTCAATACATAAAAGCTTAACTCTTATAGGTAAAGTAATAAATCCGTCCATATTGGACAATAGAGTAAGCTTTATGGATGAAGCTATAAATGCTTGGAAAAGCAATACTAACTTAATAGACCTCCCTTTACAAAAATCAGTACAAAAACTTTGGGATTTACCAATAATAAATTTAAAAATTAATAATTTTATAAACTCATTGAATACCACAGAAAAATCAAGATTCTTAGCTGCTAAATGTAAAGAGTCCGGGGCATGGCTCGAAGTCTTACCGTCACCTAGTTTAGGTACTTTACTAGATTCACAGACAATTAGAATAGCGGTGTCCCTCAGGATAGGTGCCCCCATTTGCCGACCTCACACATGTATTTGTGGTTCTGCGGTCACATCTTCCGGTCATCATGGTTTATCATGTAGGTTGAGTACTGGTCGTATATCGAGACATAATAATATAAATAATATAATAAAACGTTCGCTGGCGTCTGCAGGTATACCAAGTACTCTAGAACCAGTCGGTCTTGACCGTAACGATGGCAAAAGACCGGACGGTGTGACCATAGTACCATGGCATAGAGGTCGAGCACTTTTATGGGACGCTACTTGCGTGGACACCCTAGCTCCAAGTTACGTCCACATCACCTCTGTATCTTCCGGTGCTGCGGCGCTTTTGGCCCAAAACAAAAAGATTCAAAAATACAAAACGCATTGCTCCTCTTTTGAATTTCTGGCGTTTTCGGTGGAAACTTTAGGACCATGGTCCCCAGATGCATTAAAGTTTGGTCAACAACTTGGTAAATTATTAATTAATGCATCTGGAGACCATCGCGCTAGGTCTTATTTCTTCCAACGAATATCGCTGGAAATTCAGAGGGGCAATGCGTTGAGTATTTTGAACACGTGCGCAGCATCGGAAGATCTTAATGAAATATTTTATTTAGTTAGTTGTTAGTTACTTTTATATTATTTTTTTGTATATTTTATTGAATAAAATTTTAAATCTCAAACATAAAAAAAAAAAAATTTGACATGATTAGTCTATGATTTCCTAGTTTAAGGAAACCTTTCAGTGTCAGTTATATAATACCTGTCCTTGAGAGTTAATTCTCTGGGCATTGAATTTTTGTGTAAGTATCCTAAACCATAAAAAAAGCCTAGTGGTTAAGTCACTGCGCCGCTGCTAACAAATTTAAGCAGAGACAACAAGGACCTAGGGGCCAATTCTTGTGGCGCTCGAATAATTCACTTGCGACTTTAAGTCACGAATGTGAAATGGCGGTAAAAAATGTCTTCAATATAATTCGTTCGCAAAAGTTTAGAATAAAACGTTCCATTTTTCAATAGAAGACATATTCAATTAAAATACGAATATATTATAATTTAATTTTAAAAAAAAACCTTCCCTAATTAATTTGTAATTTGATCAAGCAGTAGTAGTCGTCTTCAATTACGAAAAAAACAATAGTTTATTTAGGATTTTTTATAATTTTAAGTGAGTATAATATTATTTTTTTAGAATTTACCCAGCCGGTGACTGCAATAAATGTACTTTTTGGAGAATTTATTGTAGGTACATACATATTTTATTCATGGGATAATAATTACCGACTGTGCCTGTATTAAATTAAAATAGTACTTATTTATGAAATATAATCACACAAACTACTTATTTATAAAAACAAATAAAAAAATAACATTTTATTTGTGTATCTTAGATATTGAGTGGTTATAAGTTTTTTTTATAAATTATACATCTCTTATTAATACAATTTGGTATTTCGGCTTCTTCTACTACATTTGTAACAAAACATTACAGCAAATTCTTAAGACATACTTACCTACTCAAATTTTGAATCAACGAAAAATAACAACAAATACGAGTTCGAGTACTGATGACCACTCGTACATAGTCGAACGCAGGCGGTTCGAATAGATCGAAAGTGAGATTCCGAGAATACGTAATTAGTGTTTTTTTCGACAAATGTCATTTTTCGTTCAAATATATCGAATCGACATTAATGTCGAAAGCGCGAGAATTGCCTCCCTGGGTTGGGTGACCGAGGTTATACGAGGCTATACCTCATAAACATCACAATAAGCTCGCCACTTGTTACGTGTTCCCTTCGAATACCACCGACGAAACGAGAACGGGTTAATCCCTTCGCATTATTATCCTGAACCATGTAAAGAAATATCAAAATTTCATAAAAATGTTGGGATAATCACAAAAAATATAATTTTATTATATATATTTAAGATAACTATAATAAGTATTTAAAATAAATAGTATAATTTCATGACTTTATGGAATGTAACCTATAGGTAATTTATTAAATAGGTGTAGATAGGTATTAGGTGTACTTTAACTAAAATATAAACCAGGTCGGTCTGAACGGTAAACAAAGTAGAAACAGATAGATACGAAAGTTATTTTAAAAATAAATTTATGTCAATTGAATATAAATTAATGATATTCATAACAAAATACTAGCATTTACCTATACTTGAAAGCCACATGTGTTAGAAAAACATGTACTACCTCCTACATATTTTAGCAAATATTTGGCAATCGTTTACGAACAGTAAGGATTTCCTTAATATGTACAATACGATTTCAGTAAATTTTGTTTTGTCAAAATTATAACTTACATCGTTTTATAATTTTACCCGCAGAAAATAAATAAATCTTAGGATAATTTCTATTCATTATTATATCATGATCTGCCGGATGTTAGATTGTGCCTGTCTCCAATTCCGCTGGTCATTTCTCCCTATCTGGCTTCCTATTTGCACCAAGGGGTGTGATCCCCATGAGGAGTTTGTGTGATCTAACTGCTATAGTGCTGCAGGGTTATAGTGGATTCGGGTTGACTATATTTGACCATGTTTTGCTTTGTGACTATGACGATGACCGGGTATGTTTTGTTCGGATTTAATCTGTAAAAATACCCTGAACTCTTATCATATCCACGTTTTCATTGTAATGTTTCAAGACTATATAATCCCAAATACATTTAAATTTATGTATACCTTATCATCTTATTTAATTGACGTCACGGGTGACCAGAGGGCTAGATTATACCTCTATCAAAGACTCAGTATCATTACACAAAGAGCAATTGTATCCAGCGTTCTGGGAACCATGCCGCGTGACCCCTCTGAGAGTTAGATTTTTTATGTATTATAATTTTTGTTTTAATTTTTATATCATGTCTTTAGAATTAATTAAATAGTTTACATAACCAAAATGTGAACGATGTGGACTGTATATTATTATGTATATACCTATAGTATTAGGCTGGGTATTTGGCTAGTTTTTGGTACAAATCTATACTAATATTATAAAGCTGAAGAGTTTGTTTGTTTGTTTGTTTGTTTGTTTGTTTGAACGCGCTAATCTCCGAAACTACTGGTTCGAATTGAATAATTCTTTTTGTGTTGGATAGTCCAGTTATCTAGGAAGGCTATAGGCTATATAACATCACGCTACGACCAATAGGAGCAAAGATATAGTGGTAAATGTGTAAAAAACGGGAGAAATTATTTCATCTTTGAAGCCTTCCGTTGCGTGCGCCGTGAAAACGGTTCAAGATACACAAAAAATATGTATTAAAGAATAATCTAAATATATATAACTCAAAGGTGACTCACTGACATAGTGATCTATCAACGCACAGCCCAAACCACTAGACGGATCGGGCTGAAATTTGGCATGCAGGTAGATGTTATGACGTAGGCATCCGCTAAGAAAGGATTTTGATAAATTCTACCCCCAAGGGGATAAAATAGGGGATGAAAGTTTATATGATAAAAAAATAACTATTCCACGCGGACGAAGTCGCGAGCACAGCTAGTAGTAATAGAAAAGCACTTATTAAAATCACAACAATAAGTTTATTTACAAGAGCAATCAGAGTGATAAAAGAACGATATATAAATCAAGTCTTCAGAATAATCTAGTTATTAATAGGTAAATCTTACAGCCAGTGTCACATAGCGTTAACTTGTCTTCAACTACTATATGTTTGATATTCTGAAATCAGTTTTTTAGGATAACTATTGTAAATACTATAATGATAAGAAAAAAAAAATTAAAACGTAATTCGACAATATTTTTTAGATAAAAACAAATATTATTAAATTACGGGTTTAAACACAAATTTATTGTTAAAAAAAAAAGAAAAAAACTATTTTGGCTTACTTAATTTCTGTTAAGAGCCGAATAAGGGCGGTTGCCGTGGGTTCGATTGCCACTCAAGGAAATACAATACCTATTGTGTAAGTTTTTCTGTATACAGTTTGTCTTGGCCTGGGTTTTTATAAAATATAATATATCGATGTCTGTATGAGAAAAATGTCGGCGAGCGCGATCATAGTGCCTGTAACGAGAATTCGTTATCCATAGGACGCTTTTAGTCTCGGTTCCGTCTAATTTGGAACCCGACGGCAGTCGACACGATGGCAAGCTACTAGACGGGAAGACTCGCCTATGAGTGGGCAGAGGTCCACTTTAAAGCTTTATCAAGCTCTATTTAATAATTTTTATTTAGCTCTCCCAAAAACTTTGGAGCACAGCACTGGACTTTATATCTTCCTGTTATCATGTTACTAATACAGGGTATTTCAAAAGCTGTAATCGCTACCTCACTATGCCGGTTAAATGGTGCGGTAACAAAACTGGCATTGACAAAGTTCAATATGGATTATTAGTCTACTTTAATATCCTCATTGTTTTATCGTCAATCGTATTCGGTCCGTTTTGTAACCGCACCCTGAAATTCTACTCTATATTTACAATAAAGCAGTCATCATATTTTCTTTGAAGCAATTAAAATTTGAAATTATATAAAAAATTATACGCAAACATGACTCAAAATTTTAATTGTTCTTAGGAATTTTTAACTGAACCAGAAGTAATATTCTTAATTAAGCTTAACAAGGGGCGAGTAAATTAAAGTTCGAGTTAGATGCAGTCGGTGATCTAATCTATATTTATTTTTCATATCTTCCTGCTACAGGTATATTAAGCTAGCATAGGTATATATTGAGCAGTAATTACCTACGTAGTTGCTGAAGATAAAAATTTTGCAAATAATTATAACCCTATTTTTTAACATTGTTATTACCTATATGTCATTCATCACGCACGTGCTTTTCTTAGTATTTATTGTTCTATGTACGTAGGAAAATCTTATACTCAAAGTTTCCTCAATAATTGTGAGTAGATATTTACGAGTATATAAACGTTGATATCGCTTACAAAAGATTTTCGTGTAAAATCGTTTTGTTGTTGTTGTTGTTTTTAGATCTTTTGTTAATTAACATGGTAACTTAAGATTTAAAAATCTTTACCTTAACTGGTGAGTAATAAAATAAAATAAACTTAAAAAAAAAAAAAAAAAATATATATTTATTTGCAGTAGTTGATTTATTTATTTTTCATACGTCATCCAGTAAGATACCATAACTAAAACACAATTGATTGTTGCCTGAAGACGCCCTAATAAGGCGAAATATAGCAAGTTATTATTATTATTATATTGTGTTTTATTTATGTATCTTATTGGATGACCTATGAAAAATTTTAAAAATAAAATAGCAATAAAAATGAAATTTTTATAAATGACCTAAAGTTAAATTGATTAATAAAGCCTGATGCGTTATTGTAGTCTGTGCGCTTTAAGCCCTTGCTTGAGGCAATGAAGTTGCATTTTGTGGGGGTCAAATGCAAACCAGTTTGGGAAGACGACTTACAAGCAATGAGCAAGGCTACAGCGAATACTTATAAAAAAATTGGTTCATCAGTATTTGGTCTTAACTGGATTGTTCTCGTTATCACTCGGGTCAGAGGGAGCGATGCATCGACAGGGGCGCTTCTGTGTTCGCCCGTGCTGGCTTCATGCTGAACGGCGGGGTGCGGAGTCTTCATAAGACGGCCCCCGCGCCTCGCGGCCTTCAGTTATTGTCGAGTTGGGAGACCATGAACACGATATCGAAACGCTCATTCCAACAACGTACCGTCGAGGCTCAACACGCGTAGTGACCGAATGTGAGCAACTTGCGCGCCCTTTCTCTCACTCTGTGCTATCGTGCGCCGATACGAACGTGCATGCGAAACCGGACCGAACTCTTGACACCAGAACGATTGATCCTCACCGGTTTTGACCTCATCGAATACTTCACCAGGTATGAATATATTTTAAGTTTTGATTGATGTATGGTGGCGTTGCGAATTTTTTTTTTAGTTAGGTATTTTGTCACCATAGTCTATGTTTCTAATGGCAAGTTTAAGGCAGCTTTAGTGGAATATCCTATCGGTTGCGTTACCACTTTCCAAACTGCGGCGGTTCCTGCGCAAGGTGTATTCAGCGGCCGATCGCCGACACTCGTACAAATTTCAATTGCATTTTCGACAGTTTAATCTCTTCGTGTCTTTGTGATGTAGTTACATGAGAATAAACGTTCGACGATAAACTGGTTTCGCGAGTTCTAGATATACAAATATTTTATCACAACTTAGCCCTGAGGGTATTTGTAAACCTGCAAAAATTTCCTGCATTCCGAATACTTGTTATTGATATTATGAAAAACAATATTAAATATTATTGATTATTAATAGGTAAAATAAAGGACTGTTCTATAGGTAGTTCTTATGCTGCGCGACCGATAATCAAGTTAAGTAGTGTACAACTGTCTCGGCGCTGGATGGGCCTATCTCAAACTATACCTAAACAAAATAACGTGCTGGTTTTCATCGTTCAGTAAAACGAGGATAGAGTAATAAAACCTACCACCAAGTAAGGTACGGTAGACAGCAGCCCATTTTGGCATTAAAATATTTACATAATACAAAGTAGAGAATTATATCGTAGACTAGTGGTTGCGCCTTTGGCATTAAATCCGGAGGTCGTGGGTTCAATTCCCACCCATGGCAAATAATATTAGCACGTTTTTCTGTACAGTTTGTCATGGTCTGGGGGTTCAATTAGGTGGTAAAGCAAATTGGTCACAACTAAATCAAATTTTATACGACACCCGGGCTAGCTCGTTTTTATGCTAGAATACTGGCGAGGCAATGCCGCTTCTTTCTTGGTACATTAGATATATTATCTGGAGTTAACGAACTGAACTATCTACCAGAATTAATTTCTGTTTATTTATCTAGGTAGGTATAATAATATATTTTAAATATAATATATTTTAAATATAATATATTTTCATGAACCTCCCTCGATACTATAACCTGGCTACGCCCGTGATATATCTCATGCATAATGGAATTCTTGAAAAATATTATTACATATTTTTGAGTAATAAATAATATACAGCGATATCAATACTATTCTTAACAATTAATCAATATTCAATGAAGGAACTTTCAATGGAAAAATAAAAAATCAATTAAAACAATAATATTTATGACGTCATTTCTGTTATTAATGCATCGGAACTCCTGATGCTTGAAACGATAGAGATTAAACATACAACATATACAATATCTTAAGGCGATATTAGCTAAGAACGACCTTGGTTACCTATAGATCTGAGGTTCTACCATGGGTTTGCGTATTGTAGAAGCGTCATTTGCGTATACGTGAGCAACAACCAATAGGATCTCTTTATTTTTGGTTACAGGATTGAATAAAGCGACCCTATTGGTTTTCGCTCACGTATACGTAAATGAATACGTTACGTTTCTACAATGCGCAAACCCATGGTAGAGCCTCTGAGGAGGATCTGGGATTTAAAAGACAATTAAAGTTGGAAGTTCATTTCAAATATATACAATTGAATAAAAATACAGTCGTTAGAATTTTACAAATAATATATGAAATTCTTGAACAAGATAAAATCATTTACTTAAATATAATTTATCATTCTCAAACTAGCTATGCGATAATAAAAACATACGACAAAAAATACAAATTATACAATAGAAAATGGATTATAAAAGGGATGAAAATAGAAAATGGATATTAGAGGGAGTTAATACACGTCTGAGCGTTCACTTGTAATTTTTTTTTTTTTAATCTAACGAATTGTAACTTTCCTATGAAAGTTCGGAGCTGAATTCAACGTTATACTCAATAATAATTTTATTGTACAGAAGTATATTAAGGCCAAAATTGAAACCTATATTCCTACTTTTGTGTAGTAATGTATAGCAGGGATTAGTGTTCTTCGCCTCTTAATAAAATTTTGTCGAACTGCGATAACTGCTGTGTCAAAACTTATGATTTATTTCTTACTGGACGTAGCTTGATTTTAATTAAAATTTTACTGATTAAACAGCGCACTGAAATATTATTCATTATATGACTAGGTGCCTAGGTATAGTATACTCTTACCTAGTAGATATTTTGTTATTATAATTTACTCGTTTATTTCTACAATAATATGACACAAGTCAACTTAAAAATTCGAAGTTTGTCAAATTGTGAATTTAACCCTTTTCTTGGTATTTATTTAAATATATTTTAACATACCTTCCTGACGTGATGCGACATTTGTAATAAATTAGATGTTGATCTGTAAAACTAAATTTGTCTCTCTACTCTTTAAACTAAATTCAGTTCAGTGTTTTCACCATAGAGCTTCAAAGAACACGTTAAGCTGTCGATTCCAGTTACATTATGCCAACTTCTAAAACTACAAACAGCTACGTAGACTCCAAATACTATCAGCCACGACAAGGTGCGAGTTAACCCCTCCGCTAGGTATACCCTAAGGGCGTCGCAGCCTCGGGCGTCGTACGACACACAGGATTACGTAAATTCATTAGAAAAATATAAATAACTGAAATCAATATACCTTGGTATATTTTAAATATTTTTCCATTGTTTTGATTGAGAAATATTACAACAGATGGTCAGCTGGGTCTTTGCCAAGCGATTTGGTAAGGATGTTACTATCAGTATGTATACCTACCTATACATATTTATGGAAACGTTTTATGTTTTTTTTTACCTTTAGTTAAGTCACATATCCATCTAATAGTGTAGAAAAAATATGAAAATGTGTGAAAGAAGGTTTAAACTACTAAATCTAAATTAGATTTAAAAAATCCAGGGCTCACGCTCATTAAGGATATGCTATATCTTTATATGATGTCAGAGCTGTAATATGCAGATTAAATCTATTTATAAGTCTTTTAAACTCATTAATGCGTGCGAAGCTGCAAGCAAAAAAATTATCTACAATACATATTTTGAGCGTCAGATTTACTTAAGTAACCACATTTAGTAAAAAATAATAAAACCAAAGTTTAAACCCGTTTAACTTTTAATTTAAACTTTCTATTACGTTTGTTTATTATAATATTATTTACAATTCAGTATTATCTACATATTGAAAAAAAAAATACCTTGCTTCTAGGCAAGGTATTTTTTTTTTCATAATTTATAATCCATTGCTTAGTTTAGTTTGAATTTTTCACTTTATACAAACTAATGCAATGTATATAATAATTACAATAATGCCTATTGTTTTCTTAAAATATGTACCTTACGGATGATTAAAAGTTTATTTCGTATTAAACTTCCTTTTTCTGCATGTATGTATTATTCGTAGTTACGGTATAATCTGTGTTTAGCACAAACATCCGGTTTGTTTTAGTTCCGCGGTTTCACAGAATTTCATGTATAGAAATCATGATTAAGGTTTTTTAATATCTATTTATATATATTTTCCCATCTGTTATTTCTTTAAAATTGCAGCTGTTACAACTGGTCGTCCTAAAACCTTTCTGCAGATAGCTAATCTTCTTTTATTAAAGAAAAACCAACGTGAAAGATGGTATCTAAAAGTTTGTTAATCAAACAAAATAAATCTAATAGGTAATATAAACACGCAAGAAGCTGTTACAATTACAACCTAAACGTTATTCTGTTTTTTGGATTAATTTTATTATTATTTAAAAATTTCATTACTACATTAATAGGAAGATCTATATAAATTTTCTTTGTACAAATAACTTTATACAATAGTATTTTCGGTTTTCTATTAATTATATATTTTTTATAGTTAAATTCATTACCTTTATTAGAAAGTTCTTATTAAAAAAAAAACAAAAAAACACAATTGTTAATTTTCTTTTTCGTTTCCCAAACTAATTTATCGTTTTAAAACAGTAAAATTAAGGCCAAATATTTAATTTAAATGTTATGTAAAAATAACTTTATACAAGTATTTTACCACAATTTTCCATCGCCATATTTTTTTTTACCAAAACCAAAATTGACACAATCAGAATGTAAATACAATACTGTAAGTTTCCTTGAAGTGAAAATTTAAATGCTGCGGTAAATAGAAGGTCGTTTATATATTTTTTGTGTACATTTCCGCATAGAATGTATTTATAATGAATACCAAACAATAACAACTGGGATTGAAAATCAAACAGATGGTACGAGTATATCGATTCTTGTTTCAGTTTTGTGATAAAACTCATTTAATAAGACAAAATATATATTTTGCCAATTTTGAACAAATACCTCTTTTCTCCTTTCTTATTTTTAAATATATTATGACTATTATGGACTATTCCTATAAAGTAACTCTTATTATGGCTGTAATAAAATAAAAATTTAGTCGTCTATAACTAGTAGGTGCCTACTGTTAGCCTATTGCCTATTGTGTGTGACGTCATTAAGTATTCATGTAACAAAAAATTATGGCTTTGTTTATGACTTTTAAATCTTCCTTTAATATTTTGAATGCTTATTAGGTGCTGCACTTTTTATAGTTTGTTTTATTTTATATTATCAAATAAAAATAATTAATTAAAAAAAAATACAATTACCTAAAAACATTGAATGATTTTTATATTTTTGAAGATTTATAAATGTTTAATTTTTATTTAATTCTATGTATTTTTGTTAAAAAATATCTATACACGGTGAATTTGAATGGGTGTACTTTGGGCTAATATGATGTTCTACTGATCAAATCGAACAACTTTTTCCGTGGAACCATGTGTCGCAAATGAAAAAAAAAATGGCTTCCCCATACAAATTGGTAATTTTAACATTACTAGTATGTATGGAGAAGGAGATTTTTTTTTTTCATTTGCGACACATAGTTCCATGGAAAAAGTTGTTCGATTTGATCAGCTGACCCTCATATTAGCCCAAAGTA
Organism: Monopis laevigella; assembly: GCA_947458855.1. Lineage (NCBI taxonomy): Eukaryota > Metazoa > Arthropoda > Insecta > Lepidoptera > Tineidae > Monopis > Monopis laevigella. The sequence continues at coordinate 12,834,941 of OX381576.1, read as the reverse complement.
CATCTTTTCAAAGTCACCCTGTATAATATAACAATGAATCGCCGTTTGTTAGTCTCGCTAAAACTTACAAACGGCTTGGTCGATTTAAATATTTATTGTTTTCTTTTGTTGGTTTTAATACAGGGGGTGGGTTAAAAAGAAAAATAATTGAGAAAATCCTAAACAAAAACTAAAAAATTATATAAAGTTATTTCGTACACTTTGCGATTGTTTATTTTGATCTGCCATGTGTAACTATTTTTTTTTCTATTCTTCTACTGTGTGACAAGGCAAAAATCTTTCGATCACACACAGCCATAATTTTAGTGACTATTATATTCGTCACTATTTATTCATACATCGTCGGAAAGGCATCATCTTAGTTTACCGGGTCAGTTAGTTATAAATAAAAAATAGTACCTACTGAATGTACAGATCTTACAACATACAAAACTTTTTTCTATTATCTTATATATAGGTATATATATATCTTTAAAGAAAATAAATCTAGTTTATTATTCAATACGCCTTCGTCGTGTTACAAGTTCAATTCCAAGGCTGGATCACTGTTCGTTAAGGATAAGATCTTTTCGCCGTATGCATACGATCGATGGCTACAGGAAAATTGGAAATTATTTATAGCAACAATAAACAAAAGTATAGTAACTTTACTATATGTATGTTTGTACTTAAATAAATCATATATATAGTTTACAATAAGTGCATTATTAAATTTTAAATCCGTTTTTCTATTAATTAAATATTTTTTATAGTTAAATTCATTACCTTTATTAGAAAGTTCTGATTAAAAAAAACTAAATAAAAATATTGTTAATTTTTTTTTGTTTCCCAGACTAATTTATCGTTTTAAACCCGTAAAATTAAGGCCAAATATTTAATTTAAAAGTAAATAAATCTACATTTTAGATATGTATGTGGAAATTTAAAAAAGAGAACCACGATTGCTAAATCAACACTAGACTAAAATTTAGTGACTATTTAAATATATTGCTAAAAAATCAAGTTGGACTAGAAAAAATATCCGCTTCAATCCGGATAGTACCTCAAGGAAATATATTATAATTTAACAAATATTTTTTTGTGGCTATTCCTTAAAGTTATTCGTATTCCAACTCTAATGATATTATTTATGATTATGATTGTATTTTATTCAGATATCTTTGTTTTTAATTTGTGCACAGACAACACGAAGCTTGTTCACACGGACAGAAAATCTGCTTTTTTGTGGTGTTTTTTTACAGAAGATAATTATTGTTTGAGTAAATAAAAACATCTGGTTAGTAAATAGCTTTACTATATTAATAATTATAATTAATGAAATATTATTTACTAATTTATAAAATACGTTACATAAATAGAAAACATATTAAAAAAAACTATAGATAAGTCTTTATATTACTTTTTAATACTTATATATTTACGTTCATTGCTTATTTCATACTTAGGTAGGTACCTCCTTAGGTAATAGAGTAGGTATAGCTTCTGTTGTAAAATGACGTCATATATTTAGGAATCTGAAACAATAGAATTTTTTCATATGTATAATACTTTTTGTAAACATCACTTTTGTGAATTGGCTTCAATAGTAGGTAGGGTACCAATCAATAAAGTACTATATTAGATTTTTGATACAATATATAATATACATACATATCATCATGGGTGCCTTACGGCGCCCTAGACGGTCCCAGGGTACCCATTGGAGGGGTTTTAATCCCACCTCGTCGTAGCCGATGGTATGAGTCTACACCAAACAAGTGGCTAGCTCGTCGCGATGTTTTGAATATACTCAATAACCTATCTATAACCAGTTTCACAAGTTGGTATAGTGAAACCGGGACCGACAGCTTAACGTGCTCTCCGAGGCACTATAGTGGTATTGTCAAACAAATGTACATAATTTTTTTATTAAAAACTTATTGGTACACACCGGGATTCGAACCAGGGACCTAAGTGTTTTTAAGTCCAAGATTTTTGATGGAATGAAGACTTGTACATCTTTCAGGGATCTCGAATCAGGTTGGCCGTTGGCGCTATTGCTTACTGAGCCGAAACCATAAAACAGCGCAAATATAAATAAATATTACGGGAGAGTATCTGTTTAAAGCTGATACCATGAGACCGCGGGGACAGTAAGCACATTATATTTATAAAGAGGTATTTAGTTCTACTGTAGAAGTTTGACAATACATCGAGTAACGCAGCCAGCCTTTTGACTTTTGACTCCCATCTGACAGTAATATGAAAGAAGTATTTTTGATATATCTTACAGTAGTAGGTATATTTTTTGTTAGTTGTTTTAGGTATATTTAAGTTTAATATTAATAAAATTAGTAGGGGCAAATCTAAATAATACTTTTATATAACACTAGCGGCCCGTCCCGGCTTCGCACAGGTTTGTATAACTTTAACTATATGCTCAGCGCACGCCACGGAAGGCCTCAGAAACGATACTTTTCCCCCGTTTTTAAAACATTTTTGGTTACTGCTCCACAACTATAGGACCTAGCGTGATATTATATAGCCTATGTTACTTCTGAATAATGCAGCTTTCTAATGGTGAAAAAATTATTGCAATCGGTCCAGTAGTTTTTGAGTTTATTCATTACAAACATACAAAAATACAAATCTTTCCTCTTTATTATATTAGTATAGACTTAAAAGAAATATTAAGGGAAGTAGAGGAAGATGAAGATAAAGACATTTTGAAACTAAAGAAAACGTACCGATTAAATTAAGTCAAATGTACTGCCTAAGTAAATAAAAAAATATGAAATTTCGAACAATTTAATAAAACATACTTGTACAATAACAAGTTTTAAAGCAGTTAAATGTAAAAATATAAAAATACGTAGTGGCCGTATTTTTAAAACCTAGTAGTAGTTTTTAATAAAAAAAAGCATTGTTTGACAACACCACTATATAGAGCTTTAGAGATCACTTTAAGTTGTTGGTCCCAGCTTCACTATACCAACTTGTGAAACTATTTATAGATAGGTTATTAAGTCTTTGAAAACGCCACGAGGAGCTGGCCACATGGTCGGTCGGTGGAGACTTAGGATTAAATCGCTAACGACAAGGTAGGAATACAACCCCACAAGGCCCTCTAATTTAATATTAATTGGTATTAGTTTTATTTATCATACGAGTAGTAAACAGTATAAACTGATGTGAAGCTGTAATCTCCCAAAACTAACATAAAAAAAAATGCAATATCATTTCGCTAACTACGATATTCTGTCATAATTGGGGCAATAATTTAAAATGGTCACATTGAAAAAAACTATCTGTTGTTCGTTTTACATTATACGCTAGCAGAATTAATAAAATATGTTTGGATTTGTAGTGAATCCAAAACAGTTCTGATAATGATAGGGCAATTTCTATTCATTACTATTTAAAATTGATGCGATGTGACTGTACCAGTCATTCTGCGACCGGAAGTGTTAAAATTACCCGAATTCGGCCTTCTGATTGCCTTCCACATTCAGAATGAACTCAGGCTAATATTATAGCGAATTAAGTGACGTTTGAATGTTATCTAAAACTTTTATAGCTATTTTTAATATACGCATAATAATTTTATTTTACAACATATCAAATATGGAATTTCTACGAAACGTTTTAATAACTGAATAGATAAGGTGTGCCTTCAGTAGGTTTGGTATCTTTGTTTTAAGAAATCCTAGATAGGCTTATTTGGCTATAGAATATCCGTTAAATTAAGATAGGTATTCTTCAAGTTCTATTAGGTATTTACATTGATAAATGGTATTGGTAAATGTAGGTAATAATAATGTGATTTAATTTTAATATCCTGCAGGCTGAGTGTTGGCCGTACAATGTTATAAAACGAACTTTCGGGTCTGCTGGTTTCCCCAGCACTCTTGAGTCTGAGGGTCTGGACCTTGAAGATGACAAAGACCGGACGATGTGACCATAGTCCCATGGCATAGAGGTGGAGCTCTAATCCACTTGTGTGGGCAGCCTAGCTTTAAGTTACGTCCACGATCACACAGCTTCAGAGGATCTTAAAGATTTTTTTCATTTATAATTTTTAAATATAATATTATCTGAAACAAATAAAGTGTGTTAGATGTATTTCTTATAGTATAGGTAAAATATAGGGTGACTTTGAAAGGATTTACTTTGGGCTAATATGAGGTTCTACTGATCAATACGAACAACTTTTCCTATGGAACTATGTGTCGCAAATGAAAAAAAAAATTGCCTTCTCCATACAAACTAGTAATGTTAAAATGACCAATTTGTATGGGGAAGCCAAAATTTTTTTTCATTTGCGACACATGGTTTCATGGGAAAAGTTGTTCGATTTGATCAGTAGAGCCTCATATTAGCCCAAAGTACATCCTTTCAAATTCACCCTGTATATAAATTGAAGCTATAACATTTTATTGCCAAATATCTCGCCTCACTTTGGAGAAATATTATTATAATTATTTGGCAATAAAATTTTATAGCTTCAATTTATATATTTTACCCAACAAAAAATATGATATTAGGAAGATATTGTAAATTAATTATATTCGCATAAATTTATAAAAAATAATTAAATTTACTGTAAGTTTAGTTAACGACAAAGCGTGCGATAAATATGTAGTCATGGATTACATTCTCGGAACTTCTTTGTTAATGTTCTTATTTTCATTAATTGGTATTAAACTGATGTCAGTACTTAATATTAATTAATCATTATCGCCAGAACTATCTTATTTGAATATAAAGCGCTTCGCAGAAATGTAAATTTATACTTACATAATTCATATGAATGCCCAGTGACAGACGCTTAACTGTTATATACGTTTGCTAATCTACTGTAAAGAGCTTGATTGTATTTAAAAGCACAATGTAAAGATTATTTACATATATGTATTTTTTTCGAATGTATTATATTTATTTTCATCGCCTAAAAAACTAATTACTGTCGTGTTTATCAAATAATTAGGAGAATTTCGTAAATTGCAATGTTAATGTGAAACCCGTTTGTCATTAACATTACCTACTTTGACATAGCGTTGAGCATGGCCCTTGACCTTTCTTGAACAATCTAAACATATGCTTCTGCAAACGTGTATGAGGTCTTAGTCACAAGTGTTAAGAGGATTTGCCATGTCCATTCCTACAAGTACTTCATTCAATAACGTTAAACATATAATTACAAAATTATTTATGTTTTTTATGTTCTTTTTTAACAATTACTGTATTTATAAATACAATATAAATAAGGCAATTTGACAAATTACCGTCTAGTTAGTTTTTGCCAGGTATTCACAGTTTGGTTTCGAGTTCAATATAGTTTATAGATGTATTTTTTTTAATAGCGTGATTAAGTATAATTGTTCGATAAAAATCCTTGTAACGTCAAATGATATTCAATAAATAATAATATTTTGTAACATCCATTTCACAAAGCCATTACAAATAATATAATTTTAACCCCAGTCGGAGCTATGAAGTATGTAGTTTCGCAACCGAGATGTTTGAGCAGGCAACACGGAAAGTGTTTATCGACCACAATAGAAAGTTAATAAAATAAATTATTTACATTCGTTATATCTTAGGTCATTATTATTATATACTTCTGTACCTAAGTTACTATCGTTGTGGAGACAGATATGTTTGCGGTGCGGGACTCGGTAAGTTCGCATATTTAAGTCCTCGCGGGTACTTGTCTGCTTGTAAGCCTCCATTTAAAAGTTGTTAACAAACGCTTACGAGAAAGTCTCGGTTTACCAATACTTTACCAAGAGCATTTACCGTTGTGTTTAAGAGTCAACAGTTCCTCAAACGGCGTGAAAACATAAAAGCGTTTTAAGCAAATAAGCAGAACTCGGAACTATCGGAGTCTGGTAGGGCTACATATTTGTTGTTATCAGCTGTTTCACAATGGTCTGGTTTGACTATCGGCTACAAATTATTTACATATGCATACCTCTAAATATGAGTTATCTCGAAGTAAGTATGAGTTATGGTCGGCCTGTTTATCTTAATGTGGACGCTAGGTGGGGAGCGCTCGCCGCTGCTGGAATGATGCAGTTCTCGGCGGCGCACACCGGCGGCGCCGTATACACACCTTTCTTAACTGCTTCAATATTTAGGCGCCGATCATTAATTTTATTAACTAACAAATCAAAGACGCATTCCGTGTGAGTATGCGTGCTTAATATGGTGGATAGCAACTTAATTTTATGTTTTAAGTTTAATTGAATAACGAAATATCTTATTTGGTAATAAAATATTAATATAATATATATGAATGTTAATTGTCTAATATTAGATATTAATTAGATTTCAAAATGTTTCAACAATACATTAGACTAAAAGGCTTAGACCAAAGGTTATTCTTTGAACATAATAAATACAACCAGAAAACGGTTCAGCCAGTCTTTTCGGTACATTCCCTTTGACAGTAATTTTGGAAAAATCTTCTTATTATATATATATATATATATTTAAATTTAAGTCGCTTAGTTTAAAAATAAGTGTAAATTCAGGTAATTCACCTCTTGGCGGTGGGCTTTTAAACAAGTCTAGGGTTATGCACCTCAAACAGAATTAAACAAACAAACTGCGACATTGCTAAATTTAATTTATCAAAACAAATTTTACTGAATTCTATTAACCTTTGACTTGGTTAAAATAGGAAACAAAAACACTTCCGTATTTTCCCTGAACTTGAGCATATTTTACCAAATAATAACATCTGATAAGGCCGTCCACTACAAGAAGAAGAATTGCAAATGTTTTAATCTCAAAGTCAAGTCTTTGACAAAAGGTCACTAATTATTTATTTTGAATGACCATGTAACCTAATTGCCTAATAACGGTTGTTTAGATGTCTAGAGTTTGCTGTTTTGGTTTCCGGTCATCTTTTATAAAGATTTTATGAATGTTAATATTACCGTTTTCTTGGTGTCTAAGAGAATTCTTAAGGTTCGTGCAAGTTTTCAAGGATTCCTTATTGTTTCTACAAGTTTTTTGTCTAAGTTTAATTAGCGGCGCAGTAGTTAGCGTGTACAGATTGTAGGGCCTGATATAACTCGGTATCGAGCTGAGAAATTCTAGACTTGTCTGGTCACTGAACACTAGATTCATCTAGCCAGGCCAACGAACGTGTTTCTTGATCTAATTTTAGCTTACACTTCGCTTTTAGTTCTAAAAGTAACTGTATTATAATTTAGTTTGTTTATTTATTTTTGCAGTTATTGGTTGTAACGGCCTTTAAACAAAACAACAAATATTAATAATAAGTAGGGAATTACACGAATATTAATCTGGTCACAAACTGAGCTCCAATTTGTGTCCTAGAAATAACAATAATAATCAAAAATTTCAAAAATTCAACAAAAGTATTCATACTTCAAAATCATTACACTTTTCTTTTTACATTACTCTGCATTCCGCTTTATTTTTGGTATCAGGATTGATTGCCTCTGATCAAGCTACTATGTGTACCAGAAACAAAGATATCATAAATATGATGTTTTATAAACACCCAGACTATGACAAACTGTACAGAAAAGCATACTAACAGCTTTTTGCCAGTGGTGAGAATCGAACCCACGACCTCCAACGCCAAACCACTAGTCTACTGAGGCGAACAACAAGATAATACTACTATATGTTATAAATAACTAGAACATGGCAAGCTTTACAGCAAACGTAAAAATACTTATAATAATTAACAAAACATATTAAAGCCCTAATATTAGAATACATTTTAAATTTAACACAATAAAATAAAATACGATTACTAAATAAATATAGTAAATGCATTAATTAATACCTTTATATATATTTTTTTTTTTTAATTACTTACTAAATCAATTATTAATGTAATTTATTTTAATTAACATCGAATAAAATCGTTATTATTTTACTACAAAGGTTTTATAAGTCTGTAAATATTATAATTATAGGTAAACAGTTTAAGGCTCTAAATAATCTAACATATAAAGTAAGCCTTATTAGTAAACACCTACTACTACCATATATATACCTATATATGGCTTATGGGTACATAAGTAGGTATCTAATACCTAAACATGTAGAATTATTCAATTTGAACATGGGTGATAATAGATTTTATTCATTCCAATGTTTGTAAGTAAACATTTTTACATTTTAGGATGTTCTAATAAATAACCTCGATTGTATGTCTATCTTATCATATCACATACCTATGGTCGGGTCGCTGCATGATGTTCTCTTCATATTTTCTTTTACAAATAATTCTGCAAACTTTTTATATCAATAATAAATACTTTATTTTCTTTATCATTGTACTATATTTTAAAATACTTTTAATAGAAACTTTTGTCCGCGACTTCGCTTGCCTGGATTTTGCATTTGATCCATGTAATTTTACCTGAATTGATTAAATTAAGGTGCTGCTAATTCTAATGGAACTTTTTACGGGAATTATTTGCCTATATAATATGTCGCATATCTATGTGTGCAAAATTTACATAAATCGATTTAGCTGTTTATGAGTTATTGAGTAACGAACGTTTAAACTTTCACATTTATAGATAATATTGGTATAGATAATAACTATTAACAAGGTTTTTATCAAAATATCCATCTATTTTAATATTATAATAAGAAAAGATTTAACTGTTTATTCCGGATATACTGGACTAATTAAAAAAAAAGTTATTCATAAAAAAAGTTATTAACTTTATCAGCAAGTAACGAGAGCTGTATTTTATTTTCGATGGTGGGTACAATTATTAAAATTGTCTCATTTTATTTCGATTTTCTTCTAATTTTGGCTTTCTATATTGTAAAGGAGTTATGTACACTAAGACACCGAAAATTTATAATCCGTAATATACAGGGTGAATTTATAATCCGTAATATATAAAGAAATATCGAAAGTCAAATAAAATTAAAATTATAATACGTAAGTTTTAAATCCATTGTGTTGGAAACTTAAATGAAAAATAAAATAATAATAAAAAGGGCAAAAATATACAAAAAGGTCTGTATTTAAAGGTTATATAGGTAAATATACGTGGTGGCCAAATCGGTTAGACCTTGGACTTAAAAACACTTAGGTCCCTGGTTCGAATCCCGGTGTGTACCAATGAGTTCTTAATTAAAAAAAATATGTACATTTCTTTGACAACACTACTATAGTGCCTCGGAGAGCACGTTAAGCCGTCGGTCCCGGTTTCACTATACCGACTTGTGAAACTGTTTATAGATGGGTTATTGAGTCTATTCAAAAACATCGCGACGAGCTAGCCACTTGTTCGGTGTAGACTCATACCATCGCCTACGACGAGGTGGGATTAAAACCCTTCCGCTGGGTACCCTGGGGCCGTCTAGGCGGTCTCGGACCCCGTGATGATATGTATGTATATAGGTAACATTTAAAGAGGTATGCAGAACATAGTAGGCACTTACTAAGTCATCATTATCAATACATTTCGAAGCGGACTAATATGTACTTAGGTATGTGTTTATACTAATGAAAACAAACATTAAATAAATAATTCTAAGATAAACTATGACAGCATATACTACATGACCTCCTGTACGAAGCGAAAGGTGTCTTGTGACGAAATAGGGCCAAAAGTCATATTGCTCTTCTCTTTATTATTATATGTTTTGAATGAACAGCGTTGTAAATAATATGCTAAAATAAACTATACGAAATAACAGTGTTTTTAACGTGTTGTTGCAGCTCTTTATAACCTAAGGTGGTTAGCTAGTTGCCAAATTCGTGCATGCCGTTCTGAAATGATGTGCTTACATACATTTAGCAATTGATTTTTATTTATAAAGAAGATTAAATTAAAAATATATAATGAAACTTCTATTTATTTTATATAATAATATGTTATGGACAAACAAAAAAATGTACAGAAACAATTATATCGTACTGAAATCAAAGATTTAGACCGAAAAGCGATATGGGAAATTAATAAGTCAAAATTTATGTTATTTTTTCACTGTATGTTCATCTGGCTTTTACTTATATTTACATTCCAGATTTAATTTATATTTTCTGTAAATACTTACCTAATAATTGTTTATTTGTGTGTTCATCTGATTTTTACTTTTATTTTCATTCAAACTTAAATACACACATTAACTACATAGTAATAACTTGGTAGCTATTAGAGTTATATAGATAAAATACAAATCAATTCTTAAGGAAAGTTATAAAGAATTTGGATTTTTCCGGACATTATTTTGTTATGTTAAAGATCAATCTTTAAAGGGTCCCGTTATGCTAGCGGACGTCGATTTATTAAATTAGAAAACAAACCTAATTTTAAAACTGGTAATTAAGCAGTTTAATTAACACAACACTTCACCTTGATGACGAGTGGCATCTTGATATGCTTCGTCATGATTTAGGATTTAAATCGTATAAATATTTTAAATGAAAATAGAAAATAAAAATTATTCATTTATAAAAATAGGCAAATATTAAAATTATTTTGACTTAAAATAAATTCCAGTAAGCATCGTGTAGAATCACAATATTTCGAGCTCTAAAAGATGTCAAAGGGTTCCTAAAGCATTAAAATTTATTTTTTGCTATAAAAATTAATATAATATGGTTTTTCTTTAAGTGTAAATGACTTATTTATACTTCTGTAAAAAATCTTAAAAAATAGTTTTTCTATAGTAACGATTCAGACATATTCACTTTTGCAACTATAAAATACTATTTATATAAATAGCGTTTTTAACCCACTTCTTCGATGCTATTGCTGCCTATTTTTTTTTAATATAAAGACAGCCAAATCTACTTAAGCTATGAATTTTAAATTTAGATAGACTTTTGTGATTTAAAGGAAAAGGAAATGCGAATGCCAAAGAGGTGAAAAGAGAAGGATTTTATTGAAAATTAAATACCTCAGAAATAAGAGGAGCTACAGCTTTAAAAATTGGTACATAGTCTCTTCTTTGAAAATCAAATGATAGATATACATATTTTTTTCAATTTTGCAGGCTGTTTTTTGCTGTATGTTAGAAGTCAGGACAACAAAAGTTAGTTTTAAATATACTTACAAGGTTTTCAGTATCTTTCCGATAACTAACATATATTATATAGAAAGGCGAAAAGTGTCTTTGCCAGTAAATTTCGCACCCTTGATCATTCGACCGAGAGATGTTGTCAGTTTGTCACGTCAGCCGGTCACACAATTGCTTCATACCGGCACGAATCTGTTGTGTGAACGTACCTCGACTAATCTGCGACTACAAAATATGGTTGTAATGCTGTACTAGACGTTTTCTATTTTTGAGTCCTGCTAAACTAATGGTGATTGCTTTGAGGCATCCACAAACTCATTATAAGCGTTCTTCTTTTTGTGTCATAAATTATAATCAAAATAAACATAACATAATTTTTATCCTCTATGATTGATCTAGCCTTTATTTAGTACCTTTAGTTAAGAACTTGTTTTATATATTTATTTTGATAACTATCAATAAATAATATCAAATATAATATTATTTACCCTTATATACAAATATATAATTATAAATAACAAAAAGTATTATAACTCTTCTAACTGTAGTACTGTGACAGAAGATATGATTTACTTTATACCTCTTATACGTTTATTTTTATATTCTCTTTATTTCCAATAAAATATAATATCCCTGCAAAGCTATATAAACTTAAACTGTGAGGATTAATCGCGGTTTCTATTCGTTTTCTATTAAATTAATCAATCACACTTCCATCGTGTGTAGAGGTTGATCTCTCTTTCGACTCTTTTGTTCCTTCGATTTGTTCTATTCCCGTCACAAATGTCATAAATACTCAAATAAGAAAACTAACAATATTTATGGCCAGCAGTAGCCTTACTCTACAATAGAGAAGGTTACAGTACTACAACGCATAGTGGATGTTATTAAATAATATTAAATCTAATCTATAGTTCATACAGCAAAGAAGTTATGGTTAGTAAAAATAAGCATTACCTTGAACGGCCAAGTATATTTTTATAGTTATCTTATAGTCTTCAGTAAGTTTTATTTTTATTAGACATGTAACACTATCCAATAAAAATAAAAAAAAAAACAAGTATTTACTTTACCTAACTGTTGTTTTTTTTCTTATCTAACTATAAATTCGATACAATATTAAAATTAAAATATCTGCTTATTACGTTATTTAAATAGTTCAGATTTAAAATTATTTCCTTTTGCGGTAATGGCTTAGGCAATTAAGCATATCTACCTCAAATTATAAAATTTGTTTTCTTGTTAATATTCCGGTTCTTTGTTGTTCTAGAAGTAACTTAGTTAATTATCAAATTGCCTCAATGTGGTTCGCTAATACATCTGTATGACAGTAATATATGTGCACCAGAACGAGTCATTTGCTAATATGAATTTTATTAAGACTCGTCTAGACTGCAATAAGATATAAGCGATTTGCCATTAATTCTCAATTACGATTCCTAACTTAACTATGTATTTACCGTTAACTTTATCGAGTTACACTCATGCATACCTATATTCGTAGCTCCTTCATTACGTAAAATATCAGGTTTTATGTAATCGAAGTTTACGAGCAAATTCTCAAATTACTATGTTATTGATTTATTACATGAGTCATTAAATATTTTTGTATTACCGCAACGGGCTTGTGATTTGCATATACGTACATCAGCTGAGCTGAATATTTAGGACTGGATCAATGATGTTATGATGAGGAAAGATACATTTTTAAATAAAACTCAACTTACGGTATGTTTTATAAACTTTATTTTAAGGATTTTTTAAACTTCGCAATTCCTTATTATATTCAGTTAGTTGACTCTGTTTTTTATGGTACTATTTTTTCTGTAGCTCTTATAAGGCAGTTATGTTTAAAAAAGATACGACTTTAACCTAAAGGGCTATTCCGTAAAGTCTTCTTTCCTAATTCCATGCCTAAAAGAGCCTCGAAGACCCACTAGATCGTTGGCCAATTTTCAGCTTGAAAACTTGTATGTAGTCTTTAAATAAAAACGTGGTATAGCTTAACTTTAGATATTTTTTAAACTTAGATATAGCAATTCCATTGACAATATAGGGTATCCAAGAGACTTCGTCAATCGTAAGCCAAAATAGAAACCCAGTGAGTAACCCTCCCGCAAATAATAAAATGTCGCGTTCGTGTGCGAAATAAAGAAAACCGGCTTTAATGCACTTGTAAGCTAATTCATCAATAAATTAAAATACTAGCTTTTCCGCAAAATCGCAAGCTTTAGGCTTGTACTATGTGTAGCAGAAACATGGTATCGTACCATATCAATATTTACCTGGAGACCTGAGACACACCTAATTCAGGCTCCAGACTCACAAATTTTGTCACAAATTGATGTTGTGAATTAATATTATATACTAAAATCTATTAACAACCAATTAAAATTATTTCAGTAGTTTAAGTATACTTAAATCACTTTCGCATAATATTATGTGGATATAAAAATCCTAACCATTAATTATGCCTCTATTTGCGTGAACATTAATACAATATCTATACATAGTGCATCACTGACTACATACTCAGATATTATCGTGTTTGTATTTTACACCAACAAGTACCTACATTTATGATCACTGGGTATGAAAAAGTTACAATACCTACTGTAATTTATTTTTATCACAATTATTTCCTTTGTTGATCACATACAATACTAGTATACCTATTTCAATTTTCAAATTGGCACGGCCATTTTTATAAAATAACAAAATATTTTACTCTTCCGCACTCTCACACAAATATGCAGTTCTTGATTACATATTTGTGCCGTTTGGAGTAGAGACTATGGGCCGTGGTGACCAGGGGCCCAAACAATATTCAAGTATATATCGAAGTGTTTGGTCGACGTCTCCGGTGGTCAATGGGCTGGCTCGATCCTCGGACAACGTAACGCAATACAACGAGGTAACGCAGCCAGTCTCTTGGAGACCCTTCCAATTAGCAGCGATATGGAAGAACCTCACTATTTACCTTAGTTTCGGTAGGTATCCTTGATAATAAATTATGTAAATTTTAATAACTTAAATTTTATATAAGTAACTTATAAAATATAATCTATAAATAACCCATCGAAATAATTTCAGTAGTTTAAGTATACTTGAATCCCTACCAAAAAGAAAGATAGAGAGACTCACTTTCGTATAATATTAGTGTGGGTATAAAAATACTAACCATTATGCCTATATATTAAGCATAATTACGTGAACATTAATACAATATCTACACATATATGCATCACTTGGGAAAATTGTTAATAAAAAAATCAGGTGACCGTCATGCTAGAGCCTACTTTTTCCAACGCACCCTTAACTTTAAATAACTTCTTAGTTGATTGAGTTGAAAAACCTCAATTCCAAATTATAATAAAGGAACTTCATAAAATAAATTAATAAAAAAAATATATATTATATAAATTAAAATTCAAGTTCTTTGTTTTGTGATAATGATTATCGCGTTTTGTTTTTGATTCATTCAATGATAAAATTTTGACTATTTAAATATTGGCTCTTTTCGATTGCTCACAATATTTGCTATGATTAAGCACTTCCTTAAGGTTGGCAGGATAAAAAAAATCTTTAATGTGGTCGTCATATATTTGGGTATAAGTCATAATATGTAGGTAACATAATTCGGTTTCTATAAAATATGTGTGTACTACAACATTTCAATGATGGAATGGTGTTTACTATACATATTTTTTTAGTCGTCATCAGTTTTAACTATAATATGGGCCATTAAAAAAAAAACTATTATAATTCCTTTTTTTAGATCGTAATGCCAAAATAACTTCGATTATCTTTTTATTTTATTAATATTAAAACTTATTCACTAATAAAAGTACTTTAATAACTTGACTAAAACGCCTGATATTTTTCTTTTCATTACGAAACTAGTTGCATGCGTGTTGAAATTAGTTGCACGATACAATTAATGACGTATTTTGCTAGTGAAAATGTTGTCTATTATCGTGAATAGCAGTATGGCACTGGTACTAGTAACAAAAATTTCAAAACTTAAAAACCTGACAGAACCCCACGTATCCAATCAGCGCTGTCGCGACACTAATTTCGGTTCACGTTTATGTCGGTAAATTATTGCATGGATATGAAATTAGAGGTTCACTATAATATGAATTAAATTCAACCATCAAATTGACCGCTCTTGTAGACTAGTGGTTACGCCTTGTGGTACCAGGAGGTGGTGGGTTCGATTCCCGCTTATGAAAAAAAAAAAATATTAGTACGTTTTTCTGTAAAATTTATCATGGTCTGGGTGTTAATAAAATATAATATGTATTAATCATTATTTTTGGTATACATAGTACAAGCCTCTAGGCTGCTTAGTTTGTAAACAGAGCAATATTGTAAATGGTCCTATAAAAATGAGGCAGTACTAGTGTAGAGCAACAAATGTCATCCAAATAGTTTCAAAGTAAAATTAGGCTTTAGATCGTTTTCACTCACTATGTTTAGTATCCCGTATATAAGATATTAAATATGAATGATATATATATATCATTCATATTTGCACTAATTTATCCACAACTACTTAATCTAATAATTTTATCTAATAATAAATAATATTATAATTATATGAAGGATATTATATACGTGGTGGCCTAGTTGGTTAGACCTTGGACTTAAAAACGCTTAGGTCCCTGGTTCGAATCCCGGTGTGTACCAATGAGTTTTTAATTTTAAAAATTTATGTACATTTGTTTGACAACACCACTATAGTGCCTCGGAGAGCACGTTAAGCTGTCGGTCCCGGTTTCACTATACCAACACCAACTTGCTGTGAAACTGTTTATAGATGGGTTATTGAGTCTATCCAAAAACATCGCGACGAGCTAGCCACTTGTTCGGTGTAGACTTATACCATCGGTTACAACGAGGTGGGATTAAAACCCCTCCGCTGGGTACCCTGGGGCCGTCTAGGCGGTCTCGGGCGCCGTAAGGCACCCGTGATGATATATATATATATATATATATATGAAGGATTACACACATTGCCCTGGTCATAAAATAGGCTCTAGTATTACACTATTTGTACCAGAAACAATTTTAATACATATGTTTTTCAATGAGTGGGAATCGAACCCATGACCTCATATGACGACGATATATGTGTGCTGTCTATCTATAATTGAAATCACATGCAATCCATTTACGCCTGCGACTGCGTTTCAACCATGGCATTACATAGACTATATGTTATTCTAATGTCTATCATGAGCTGTAGGTAGACTTATACCATCATCTACTACGAGGTGGATTAAACCCCCTCTGCTGGCTACCATAGGCGGTCTCGGACACTTACTCAGTGGCACCTTTGCAGGGCAAATAACGATGGACAGGTCAATTGAACTAGCTAACCACCTAGTCTTACACTGGTTGGTTATGTGGTGTGTGTTCGGTTTGGTTTATATTTATTTTTATGTATGCATGAGCCTAACCAAGCGTACACTCAGACCTTATAATAAATATAGTTTTTTTTGACTATGCATGAATACCTGTAAAGGTTTACATGAAATAAATATTTTTGACTTTGACTTTGACTTACGGCACATGTGATGATATTTACCATGAAGGTAAAAACCGTGCCCGTCCGCGCGCGGGGCGCGTTTTTTAGCTTAATGATATTTACCCTAAAGCAGTTTTATAAGAAACTACATTAAAATACTTGTAAGTACCTGCTTAATAAACAATATGTAATTCATCTCCGCAAATTGTATTCGCATTATAATTCTTCATTAAAACATCCTAGGAAATATATTCATTTATATTATTCTATGCAAATATTATGTAGTTTATGGACGCGTGCTGTAATACGGTCACATCCTGATTTAACAAGTGATTATGGCGTCTTTATTACTAGATTATAGCAGTCAATACAATAAGGTGACTGTAGTAATAGTAAGTCATTGACCTTATATCTTATACATAATATAATTCCTATTTTACATTGGTTTAGCGTTTAGCAAAGTAGGTTTGGAGTTGTATAGTTTATTTTAAGTTTTTCCTTCTGGACATACTCACAAATTTTCATGTGCCCAGTTGACGAAATAACAATAGATACTTATACATGTTTCCTGAACAGAAGTGTCCGTGTGTTTACTACTAATCTTTAATGACAGTGATGTGAATATTATAATATATACAGTCCTTCTTACCCACTTTGCTAAACACTAACGCTTGCTAAGAAAACAAAACAGAAGATAAAAATAAATCGCAAATTAAATAATTTAAAACAAAAACGTATAATCTGTTAAGTATATAATATATAGTATTTTAAAATAAGTATATAATAATTAACTTGCATGACATAATGAAGAAGCCATAAAATATTTTTATATTTCTAATATTAACCTAAATGACGCAGACGTTATTTTTATTGTGATTTATATTATTAAAACCATTTACCGGACTAATAAGGTGGTGTGTACTATAAAGAAATATATTATTATATCACGTGGCATCCTAAGTACACCCGATTATTGCAACGTGACTAGCATGTACAGTGTTCCTTAATTTTGCTCCTTGTATCAATAGCTTTTAGGTCTGTTTACATACTTAATTATTATTTGGAGTATCAATTATTGTTAATTAAAAATAAAATTGAATATGTTATGCTTTGGGAATTACGTAAAAAAAGTATTAATATACATACACATATAAGCTCAGCGTTTTATTTCATAAATAAAATTTTAAGCATTTAGTTCAATATAAATATAATTATTAAGGTAAAAGAAAATAAAAAATACCTGTAGTATCCACGAAAAGTTTTATTCGTTATATACAATTTATACATATAGGATGTATTTTTGTAGAAATATAACGACTCCAAAGTTAGTTAGAAATGTAATCAAATGATGCGTGCGCAATGGTAGGCGAATTTTCCGCCTTACCATGTACGTCTGAGTCTACTGAAGACCAATAACCAAACACACTTTATGAATTGATAAGTAGTTCTTAAATTTTAGGCTCTGATGTTCGAATAATAGGTCGTAAAAGTCGAATTTCTACGTGAAAAGTAATAGCAGCTCATATAAGAGTGAAAAATACACTTTGAAAGGTTGTACATTTTGGAAGGCTAATATGAGGCTATACTGATAAAATCAAACTGTTTTTCCCAAAAAACGCAAATAATAAAAAGAATGCATTGATATACTAATTAATCCAATTTATATGGAGAATTTTTTTTTTAATTTTCGACGCATAGTCCAATAGGAAAAGTTTTTGGATTTCATCAGTTCAATTATATTACCCAAATTACAACCTTTCAAAATCGACAGACTCTTATGTAATTATAAAAAAAAGAGTCGCATCTGTTTGGGAACTTCTGAAAGGTACAGAAGGCAATTGTTAAGCATCTTCCAGGTATGTCTATCAACTAACCAACGTAAACTTTATTTTTAACTGAATATTCATGTACGAGTATTAAACATGGCCTAAAAAATAGCAGATGTAAAAAATGCTTACCAGCGAATAGGATGAGACTTTTTTCTTCGTCGTTTGTTTCGTTGATATAAACAAAGAGCTAAGCAAATTACCGGTTTTGCGATCGCATCATCTAATGCAGAGAAAAAATCAACAAATCGTTTTTTACTACACTTCCGATGAGTATTAAACTTTAATGATAAGTTACTTAAAGTTGTACTTGTTTACCTCATAATATTCATATTATTAGGTATACTAATGTATGTGGTCTTCTATATAATTTATACGTATAATATATCATAATATTATTTTATGGAGCGTGTTTCCAAGACGGCGCTAACAGGATCATATAGTATTTGGTTGAGTAGAGAGGGTAGTGAACACAGTGCAGGTGAGAGTTCAAAAGGCCTTTAAACCTCCGTAGACTAGTGGTTGCGCCTTTGGCGTTGTATCCGGAGGTCGTGAGTTCGATTCCCATCCATGGCAAAAAAAATATTAGTACGTTTTTTCTGTACAGTTTGTCATGGTCTGGTTGTTTATAAAATATAATATGTATTATATCGTTGTTTCTGGTACACATAGTACAAGCCTAGAGCTTAGTTTGTGACCAGGGCAATATGTGTAATTTGTCCTACATATAAAAAAAAAAAACCTATTTTGCGGTCTCAAGTCCGGGAACGCTGCAGTTCATTCCCCTGCCTTTCAACCACGCGATGGACCCGGCACCCGCACGGTGAAGCCACGGATTGCTAAGAACATTGTCTCATAGACTAAATAAAGAAGAATGCTCAAATTCTATAGTAACTTCGGCTCATAATAGATAAGTTTAAACTTTAAAATAAGCTGCATAAGTTGCAGAAATCGATAGTATAATATAATTATAGGCCTAATAATATTAAATGGCTTACCTAAAAGGTAGGGGGAAAATTGTAGGCTCTACAACATTTATTAATATAAAACAAATATTTCAATTCTTTTCAGTCGTAGGCATGTCGTGTTTGTACTCCAATAAATGAAAATGATAAAATCTAGGCCCTTAAATACTTAATATTATATTATTAATTAAGTTTTTTGTCGTTATTTACATGTGACAATAACGACTTTATTGAATATATTTTATTTCTTAACGCTCACCTCTATTGTCCTATTTAAAATTCATAGGTAGTCATGTAAAATTCTTAAACCTATCGAAAATAACTAAATATTTTTTTAAGTCATTAGTTTTGGTATTATTAGAAAATGGGCGAAGTCAGACTTAGATCATACCCAATAGTGCAATAACAAATTAAAACAATAGTTGGATATGGTATAGGTATACAGATTTAAAAATTAAAATTAAATAAGCACTACTTTGTTTTAGTCGTTACTTATAAACTTAGTATTATAATGGCCAAGTTTAGGCAAAATATTTACAATAAAACATAAAACACAGCACGTCCTTTAAATTTCATTTATTAAATGTTTAGACCACACAAGTTGCACTTTGGATAAAGAGAACAATTGTAAATATTTTTGATTCAGAGATTAACCTTCGATTTAATTGTCTAACTGTGGCATATAAGGACCTCGCAAATGATAACCTTAAGCAGATTTGAAACGAAATAAATCGCCAATCAAATATAATATATTATTTTATTATCCGGACGCTTTGGCGTGGTTTTATTTGGTTTTATTTTACACTAGCTTTTATCGAACCGGCTTCGCCCGTCATATTATTTGTATTACCTATGTATATAAAATCTACATGCATTCCACTTCATTCTGTGATCATTATCATATATATATATATATATATATATATATATATATATATATAAAAAAAAGAACATGTTTAACTTATTTATAAAATTTAAAAAACTAATTCAGAGATATAAAAAAATGGAATTCCTTCTCCACCCTTTGCCCCCTATTTGAAATTTTAGTATATAATTAATATTAGTATAACACATGAATATTTTTCTATTTTTTTATAATAGCGGTGCCTCTGGGATTCCAAATCACAACACAAAAAGCAGCTATTGTCCAAATAGTTTCGATGGTGAGAAAGCCCATCTGTCAGTTTTTTTTTTACAGGTACAATACGCTATTTGACTACATTAAAAAAATATATATAAATATGTTATCCTATCAGACAATGGCGTAAAAAACACATTTCACTTTATTTTAAACTTTCTATATAGTATATCTGTTGTAGATTACACGAAATAAAATTGAATATTTTTTAAAATTTTATTTATTTACAAATACATCTTTGATTGGTTGATGACTGGTGACGTCACACGCAAGTAAACAAAACAATACACAGAGTATAAATCATGTGGATGAAATAGAATAGAGTATAAGGAGATTATTTAATACGTGCTTGTTTGTTTACTTGCGTGTGACGGCACACTTGACATAGACTGCGAAACAGCGTTTTTAGCGCCATTGTGGAAATTCAAACTTTAAGTTTTATTTTTATTAATAATAGAGTAGACATCCCGGAAATATCAATGTACAAATGCTTATTATGTAATCAAGAATCATATAAAACGAGTTTCAACAAGGAGCCGAATTCATAAAAAAAGCACAAAGGTATTTTATTTAGCAAATTATCCATTTTGTTTTATTGTTTCAAATTTAAAGGAAAACATGGCATTGCCATGTATTTATGAAAAATAAACAACTAAAGAAACAGTGTTTCTTTTAATAAGTATTTAAGTGCTTACATTACATTGTATTCAAAATACCTTAAAGCTCTTTCACCCTACGGTTCTTTAAATGTTTTCGATTATGACAATAATTTTGTTATTTTATTTTAACTGCTTTCGTAATAACAGATACCTGGAAACTCGTAATCATTTCAAGATTCCTTCTCTACCTAAAATATATTTTGTGCGTCCTCAATATTTATATACTACTGTAGGCATATTAAAAATAAACACAGATTATATAAATAGAAACTTAGGCCTTAATTTGCTTAGATTTAATTTAATAGTAGCTAACTTAAAATAAAATTAAGCAAACCGTAGCCAAATTTGCAATTTACTTTATCTCATATCATAATAAGCATAATGAATGATTGATATCATATAAAAATATAATATATCTTTATTTTACCTATGACATTTAATTATAAGTATATAGAATTTGTTCTAATGGGTTAATTTATTCGTTTATGAACAGACTCTGACAGACAGACAGACTTTCCAGATATTTTTCATTTATGTCAGTCATAGTATAACTTACGTTTATATGTGTAGGTATTTATATATTTTTTATTGTAAGTATCTACTTATGCTTATTAGAAATTAGATAAATAACAGGACGTGTTAGTCCGTTGTCATCTCCTGAACATCTTTGTTTTTTTACATCGCCATACATTTGTTCACATGCTGCCCATAAATATTAATGTCTAGATCATCTACGCTCACAGGAAATTGTTTTATCTCTTGATCACATAGTATACAACATTTAAATATACAACATAAATAGCTGTCACTTACTTTTATAGAAACATGTGTTAATGTGATTACTTATTTAATTTTATAATGTATGTATTACAATTTATATTATTACTGATAGTAATTAATTGAATAAATTATACGAGTATAGGCGGAGCGGACTTAATACTGCTGCTACTTCACCGTTATGTGCACAGTAATATGGCTTTTCAAAATTCTAAAAAAGTATGCTAACCTATATCATATTTTTTTTTTTTTTATGTTTCACTATATTTTATTTTATTTTACTATGTCGAGTCTATAAAATAATGGCGACAACGAGGCGATAACAAAACTCTTCTGATAGTTACACTGAGGCCATCTAAACGGTTACGGGCGCTATGGAGTATGAACTCCTGATGATAAAAATAATGTTAATTTTTAAATAATAATTAAATATGATATTAAATAAAATTAGTTTTCATTATGTATCCAAGATCGCCTTGACGACCTCCAGAAGCGGTTTATTCCCATCTCGTGATCGCCGATGGTATACATACTCGTATTAGCGAGCTCGATGCTAAATCAAAAATTGGCGATCACATTGTGGTTTTTATATAGAAGAAAATGAAATAAATGTAAATAAATAATACCAAAATAATAATACCCTATCATTCTATTACCTTTATTTAATTAATTGCAATTATGTTAATACTATTTCTGAGTTTATTCCTTTTTTGTATATTAATAAATTGTACCTATATTAATAAACCATGTAACTGCTTGTAAACACTTTTTTTTAATAACCTTACTCCTTAATAAATTTTAAATATAACAAAAAAATTTAACTGTATTTAGTTAAAGATGTAATTTTATGTAGTACCTACAAGAATTGGTACGAGTGAGGACGACGACCTTCTCCGCAAATTGGAGATGTCAGTCAAATTTGTCGTCGAACAACCATTACAATGAAATCACGTAACTAATACAAGTTCATGTTATATAGCTAGTCGAGATGAATAAAAAACCCTGGGTGAAGGAACTATATAAGTTTAAAACCAAAGTATAAGATGAAAGAGTTTATGCTGCAAAAAGCGCACACACATAATCAAATTGAAATTGAATTTACAAATAGAACTCATAGTTTATTAGTAACTTCTTAGGAAAATGTTTTTTTTATACTTTACTAAAATGGGTGAAAAAAACATTGCGAGAATTTTCTATATTTTTAAGTTTAGAAACCTTGATTTTTGAAATAGTTTAAAATTAGGATTTTATATTTTCGTTTTTAATAAAAATCATTTTGTGATACCATTTCTGTTCAATAATTATATTAAGTATACTTAGTATATACGAGTATAATGTTTTTACCTAATGTTATTCTTTTGTCTAGTATATTATCTAAATAATGTGTTTGCATTGGAAACTTGTGTTCTAGTTTTAAATATATGAGTATTAGGAAATTCGATCAAATAATAATTCAATTTTATGTTGAATTCATTACTTTAATATTATTTATATAATGACTTTGGGCTAATATGAGGTTCTACTAATCAAATCGAACAACTTTTCCGACGAAACCATGTGTCGTACGTAAATGAAAAAAACAATTAAAATGATCAATTTGTATGGTCATTTTAACATTACAACTTTGTAAAAAAAAATTCATTTACGATACGACATGGTTCTATGGGAAAAATTGTTCGATTTCATCAGTATTAGCCCAATATTAGCCCAAAGTACTAACTTTCAAATTGACCATGTAATTAGAATAGGCTTTAGCGTAAAATTAAAATTGTATACTTGCATATGCACTATTATCTACTTTTATGTAAATATACCTTTTAAAAAGATCACCTGTAAAAGTAGATCTTAATGAGTTAGCCACAAGGTCACTTTTTGTGTACAACGGGTATAACAAATTATTCATCCGGCACATCCACTATGCGATGAGATCCTGATACTTTTTATTTCACTGAATTGGTAATTCCGACTTGGTGCAAAAATAGACAACAAATAGTTTAAGATTGTATCTTGTTATTGTTTCAATCCTTAACATTATATATTAAGCATTCGTAATCGAGAACTCCGCTTTTTCCATACAAAGTGAGCTTTCCCATAATGATTACTGTTTATCGCAGAATAATATTTTTGTATTTATTAATCTTTCTCGGAGAGCACGTTAAGCTGTCGGTCCCGGTTTCACTATACCAACTTGTGAAACTGTTTATAGATGGGTTATTGAGTCTATCCAAAACATCGCGACGAGCTAGCCACTTGTTCGGTGTAGACTCATACCATCGGCTACAACGAGGTGGGGGATTAAAACCCCTCCGCTGGGTACCCTGGGGCCGTCTAGGCGGTCTCGGGCGCCGTAAGGCACCCGTGATGATATATATATATATATATATATATATATATATTAATCTTTCTGTTTTCGCATATTTTTTTTTTCGAAATTAGAAAAAAATATTTTGTTTCACTATAACAACCATATTGAACAACATGTTAAACTGTTTATAGGTTGTCTTATTTATTACTACCTTCATATTATTTGGTATATCTTCTTTAAATATACCTATAAATATTAAAAAGTATAATGATGTAATTTGTTATGTATTACTTTTTTTTTAGTTTCAGGGATTTGTTATATATTTTTTAATTAGCAATTTGACTAAACTATGGAAACTATATCTATTCTATATCCCATATGTTTTTTTAACAGATCTGCATATAAATGTTAATAAAATTAATGACTTATTTATACAATTGCAAAAAAGAGGACGTCTCAAATGTGTTCTCAGAAGGTACCTAATGCTTTGGTCAAATAATATTTTATTAAATTACTGTTACTTTAAAAAGATAAGTTTAAGAGTTTGTTATTTTTATTTTATTTATTTACGTTTGATGATGGAATTTCATGGTATGACTCATTTACGATTGGTATATTAGCTGCATCCGTAGATAAGAAGCCGAAATTAATTAAACGATTTATCTGCTTCTGCTACGACATGATGATTTATTTTGGAGTTAAAGAAAAAGATAAATGCCTGTATTGTATGTTTTTTTACAGAAGGTAATTTTTTCATATATTTAGTTATATTTTTTCCTGAACAGACTGATATAGATAATTAGATAAAAACAACGTTGACTGTAATAAGGGGTTTATAAATTAATCTTTATTACATCGTGTACCATGTAATATCACGAGTGTTTGGCGCCCGAAACCCCCTAGCTAGATGGTCTCAGGGTACCTAATGATGGGGTTATACTTCAGCTCCTTATTCTAAATTTGCACCGAACCAGTTCCGTGTGGTGTTTATGTTAACTCAATATATCTGTAATAGTGTTACAAGTTAGTTTAGTAAAACTGAGACCGACAGCTTAACTTGTTCTCCGAAACACTATAGTGGTATTGTCAAATATACTATGTATATTTTGCAATTTTGATTCTTAAATTAACTTATTTAATAACGTACTATCAAAACATTGTTGTGAGTGACGATCGACGTTGTCATCAACTATGTTTGCTTGGAGAATGTAGGAATATGTTATAAGGAAAACTGCAGTAGATGACAATATAATAAAGAATAAAATTAAATAATACTCTGATGAATGTTTATGTAGTTTATTTGATTAGATAGATCCTGAGGTCCACGGGCGTAGCCAGGATTTAGAAACGGGGGGAGGGTTAGTTCAAGCTTCGTTGAATTTTGTGTTTTTTTTAATTTTTTTGATGAGCAAAAAAAAACGCCATCATCAATATCACCTATTAGGTATATATAGTAACGCCTTATGTATCTTAAATTAGTAAGATATTTCTTCTTCACAATATTTTTGCGAGTACCCTTCATTACGTTTAGAGAGGAGGGTGCGGTTCCCCCTGCGATTTCGAGGGGTGTCTGAACCCCCAATCTGCTACGCCCGTGCTGAGGTCTATAACTTCCTTAGACCGACCGACCGATTTGTTACCACCGCTCATAAAACCGTCACAAGTGTGTCAAGTTCACTGGTTTTTAGGAGCATACTGCAGTTGACTTTCTGTCAAAGATGGTAGTAACCTTTCAGGGTGCGGATACAAAACAGCAATGAAGATATTAAAGTTAAAACTCCTATTGCAAATTCATTTTATACGACCCAGTTCGTAACTGCATCAATTGGCCGGCACTGGGAGCGACTAATTTATTGATCGACTCCTCGGACTTTGTCGTGCTCCAATTATTATTATTATTTTAATGGGCCACGGCATGTGACGTTGTATCTAGCTAATGTTAAGCAGACGTACAAAGTCCATGAATGGGGTCGATCAATAGATTGTTATTTAATAATATTGATTGCTCCGATTATGTCAGCTAATTGATGCGCTTACGAAATAGGCGGCGACCTGGACGTATTTGCTTTACGAGTCTATTTTGATATCCTCGCTGCTTTATCGTCAAATCAATCGCCAGTTTCGTATCCTTACCATGAAAGGAAACCACCCCTCGACAATAAATCTATTTAGTTGTCTCCGAAAATGTTATACTCTTCTTGTATATTGATACTACTTCTTTATTAAAAACCTCACTGTCAAGATTATTATAATCTAATAATGGCTTAGTTAACGCTAAATCAATCTCAACTGTTCTTTGTGTAGTAGGAAGTCTCTTTTCCTGGTAATTACATTGGTATAATTGGTATTAACTGCTGGTATCTATTTATAACTAGTTATATCTGCCTGGACACAACTTCCGAAGATGTTTACATTAAAATATTTCTTGCTTTGACTTTATTATATTTTATTATGCTTTCTCTAGTTCCTGTATTATGTAGTGATTGTACAATTGATGTATTTAATGATTACATATCTGTATACAAATTAACTTGTATAACAAATACAATGTAAAGAGAAGAATGAGCGTAATTTTATAAATGTGTAAATATAATTAGATGTATTGGATTGAATTCAAGACGCAAAAAATATTTAAGTATACTTGTTATGTAGATATTATGTTTGAATACAGCTTGTGGGTAAATAATTTTACAAGGTGGTATTAAATTTTAATATACAAATAATAGATAGGTTAATATGTAGTACCTAACATAATAATGAAAAATATTTAAAAATGTACATTTTTAGTAACAAAAAAAGAACCATCACAGGTGCTTTAGTGGAGCCAGAGACTGCCTCTACGGCCTCAGGGTACCCAGCTGATGGTATTCAAATTGTAATAAAATATCATCACGGGTGCCTTACGGCGCCCGAGACCGCCTAGAAGGCCTCAGGGTACACCTCGTCATGGTATAAATGGTATAAATGGTATAAATCTACACCGAACAAATGGCTTACTCGTCGCGATGCTTGGATAGACTCAATAACCTATCAAAATACAGCTTCACATGGTGGAATAGTGAAACTGGGACCGACAGCTATTCAAATTGTGTAAAAAGTCTTATTAATAATATTTCACACATACCTAACTTTGATTTATAGATCAGATCACTTCTTTCTACTATAGCCTATTTAGAGTAGGTACATCTCACTATATTTTTTATCAAGTCAATGTACAGATTTTTTCACTTATACACTTGTATTATATGTAGGTATAGAAAAAAGCTAATGATTATTGATTAACTAAGATTGCGATGCCGCTAAATGATACCTTCATTCTTCCACATTTACCATCTTACTCTTTTGTATCCTGCATTCTATACCTATATTTTAGGAATTGTTTTATTGGGGGTTCTATAAAAATAAATCTTAAGTAAATATAATTATTTTTTATTTATAAAAATAAATATCATTTATATTAAAAGAAAATAAATACAAAATTTCGCTAAACTGAAATGAACTTAGATCATTCGTGGTGTCGCTGGATCTTGCTAGTAAGGAGGTTGATGTGAGGCATCATGCGATAGAAGATGCATGTGGTTGCCGTGGAGATCGCTAGGAGAATGGCTGGCATCAGATGTCGGCTGATGCATATGTCCTATCCCAGTTGTTAAGTAGGTTTTGGCTTTTAGTAAGTACTTTCAATCAGTGAGGCGCTACCAAGAGTTTTTGTTTTTTCACATCGGTACCTATACAGTTTTTTTTATTTACAATTTATATATATATACCTATGTAATAATTAATATTATTTTATTAGAATTTGTAGCAGGTATTATAAATTGATGTTTTTATTTGTGTATTGTATGCTACACAATCCCTAATAGACGGAATTTATAAAGTTAGTAGGTATGTAAAAAATACTATTCTAAAGTAAAAAATATAATATATAATTTTATTTTCATAGGGGACTTCATATGAGTAGACTCGTTAGCAACTTGCCATGTTTTAGGAACTACTGTCAGAGCTGGTGCGGCGGCTGAACAAGCGTAAAACGTCAAGCGCGGCAAATATATAAACATTTGCAATGATTATATATTGTGGCCTTTGCCGTTAAAACTATGGGACCGTGGCGCCTCAGGCAAAATTATTTAAAGAGATATTAATATATTTTAATTATAAAATAGCTTCCTCGCTGAAAATATTAGTATATAAATTCAACGAAGAAATGCTACTACTGTTTTGGGCACATGAGTGTATTGGCACTGGACAAAAGCCTTGTTTAAATTTTTATTTTGTACTTAAGTAGGTTTGGGATGGTTTTATTTTTATTATTTTATTTTATGAGTTTAAATTTTGTTTTATTTATTTTATTATTTAGATTAATTTTCTTTTCCTAGGTTAATTTTGATTATTTTTCTATATGATTATTTATTATTTTTATTTACTTATTATATATTTTGTTTTTACTTGAATAAGTTACATTTTGTATCTTCAATTCAATTGTATGTGTCGAATAAAGATATTTGTTAATTATTATTTAAATCTACAATTCACATTCATGAATTATATATATTAATTATATGTCGGTCTCTAGTAACTTATAATGATTAGTTTTCGGTACAAACAAGTCTTGATACAATAATTGTTATTGTTACGAAGTCTTATTTCAAAATCAGTATCAAGTGTGTTGTGGCATTTCAAGGCATTGTCCTGGATTATACGCAATACCAATGTGGTCAAAGATGCATACAGATATCCTACTTAGGTAATTTAAAGTTACCATTAAATTATAACTACTAACCTTTGGTAACCTCGAAGAAATCGACACACAATCGAAACCTTTTCACATTATTTTTCCTCTTCTTTGTATTGACATTGATTGCTCGGTCATAAACAATATAGCGTTTTATTATCTTATATATTAACAATATACAACTTCTTTTCAAGAAAAATAATTAAATTATTATTATATTTATGTTGGTAATTGTACGCAAAAATCTTTCTGTTGTGAATCGATATTTTTGTATTATAAATATTATAATATTAAAAAGTTTCTTTCTGATTTCAAAAGAAAAACCTAACATAGAAAGATGATTTAATATAATGACCGACAAAAATATTATTTTAATTCTGCGACAAACAGCAGTCGAGTAATACTGGAAGTGCGATAGCTCATTTTGTATGGAAAACGCAGACTTCGCGATTGCGAATGTAGTGTCCTTAAGCTAGCTACATGAATATGCTTTGAACACAATAAACAAAAGACAAGTAATTACGACCTTTTCAAATACAGCCGGTGTTTTCTTTAGATGTATAATATTTTTCCATAAAACAGGGTAAAATCATAGATGATCGATTATCTCTCGATGTAATAATATTTTTAATTTTGTTAATATTACAGATTAAGTTTGAAATATTTAATACGCAAATGCAAATAATTAGTTTAAATTTGTTAATAGTAATTTTCTTAAAATCAAATTTCTAACCTTATCAAAAAGTATATAACCTAATTTAAAATATGGTACAGAGGTAGGAAAACTTAGTATTGATAATATAATGAACCTTTTAGCGACGCGTACTTCCTTTATTCTTGTTCACAAAAACAATGTATCTATTAACCCACAAAATTAATTTAAACTTAACAATATAAACTGTACAATGATTTTAGTATTGTATGTTGTTTTATCAATAATACGTGCGAGCGTTCATTATTTTCTGTTCGATAAGTAAATACAATGTTTATTGATACATATGTTTTTACTTAGACAATTTTATATGTTGTCTCTATATTATAATGAAATGAAGTAAGTATATGAATTGCCATGTATATAGCGTCGTGTAGCTATACAGTTTTTGATGTTAATTCACGCGACTTGAATACAGACACGACTTTCATTTACATGAACATGCAGGCTGAGGTCGGGTCACAAAAGGTTTTTTTTTTTACAATAAATTCTACTTTTGTCATAAGTTGAAAGCCTTCTGAAACTGACAATGTTGATATTTTTATGAATGACTATTGAATTTTACCAGTACTTATTGTTATATTTATCTTGTTGGTTATATTTATCGAAATTATTTATTGAAAAAAGTATTATTAATTTTGGGGTTGTATTGATGAAACTGCAATTATTATAATGTGTGGTACATCATATGGACATGCTAAAATTACCTGAAAAGTGTACTGCGGTACTACTAAGTACGAAAATCGTCTCCGAAAGTTTCGAACTTATTTTTTTCTTCTTTTTATTCTACGAGTAGGTCAGATGAAAAAATAACACCAAATTTGAAAGAAAACTTTTCTTATTTGAAAACAATTTTATATATTAGGTATTTATTAAACTCAGTTATAACTAAGATGTCATGAAAAAATTTCGGTAATTATATATTATTTTCTTTTATCTGAAACAAATAAAGTGTGTTAGATGTGTTTCTTACTTGGTAAAATATATAAATTGAAGCTATAAAATTTTATTGCCAAATATTTCGCCTCTCTATGGAGCGGCGTCATCAGTGACAGTCATAATAATAAAAAGACAGCATGTAGAAGTTTTAATTTATTTCTCGTTTGAAACAATTGGCATGGAAGTAATGACTAATATGTTTATGAATCCGTCCGTTTACTATCAATCTTATCTAGGAATCTGCTTCTAATCGGAAAATTTATATTTTCCGGTGTTCAGTAGAGAACGTTGTAGGTATTAAATTTCCATATAATTTAAATCTAATTAATTTACAAAACTTGTAAGTTTATATTATAATTTATTTTGTGCCTACAATTTTACAAGTTTGTTTTATAGGACTGGGAAATAGAAAGGTTTTAAAAAATCATTGATATAAATATACACAAGGGGTCAAACCGTGACTTATTCCAATTCAGCCACCACGAAATATTGGATTAATTATTTTAAAATACACTTTAATGATATAGAAATTATAAGTCGCGACGATGGCAAGGGGTCGGCTGGTGCCACTAGTACATAGAAATATATCGGAATTAGACGCGACCAATGTAGGTATCTGGCCGGATCTCAATTCCGGAATATTTCTGCCTGTGCAGCCTCCGAAAGCGCCATAGGTAATGCAACAAATATAGGAGTATGTAGTTTGTTATCGTACAATTATATATTTGCAGTGGAGTGGTTCCATGGTTATCTTTAGTCCATGCCTCGGATGAACTTAGTATAATAAACCTGGAAATGCCTCCAGTATTTTGGGTACTATGCCGCTCAGCATCAGGGACTAGTAACAGTTATTTAACCTTTTACCAGGGTTTTTATAAGAATGTTTTGGGCTCTTTTTCTTAAAGCAAAAAGAGGAAGAGAGAGAAAGAGTTTTCCCTTCTATTATTGTATCAAGTTCCAAACATCTTCCCCCTTCTGTTTTATATTATTTACAATAATCGTAATTTCTCGTTTACGCTTAATACTTTATTTGTCTGTAAATTTAATTTAATGTGTTAAATCTAATTATATCTGAGACATCTATAAAGCTGACATCTGACAATGCAGGAAGACATCTTATTTGATCTTATCCTTATCTGTATTAACAATTAACTGATCAAGTGCCTATTTACACACTCGTTATGCTAACGGTACTTATTCACATCGAACAAAATTAAAACCAGTCAAGTGCAAGTTCTATTTTTATTAAGTAATTATTGCCTACACTTTTATTTTTGTGACTATTTTTTATTCATTTATTATTATTATACTTCCTTATTTTTAAGTTTTTTTTCTAATAAGATTACAAACATTTGACCTTTTTCATAAAAATAATATTGAGTCTTACGCATATTTATTTTTGTTGTTAAAAAAAAGATATTTTAACCAAAGTGTTCTTCAAGCACTCAAAAACTTTTTATGAATAATTCCAATTATGTCTGTCAGGTACATGTTTTGAATATATCTTGTTATAAACTTGAGTTTGAGTGCTTGTTAGGTTAGTGATAATTAAATATTTCATTAAAGTCTTTTTATGTACATACATATCATCACGGGTGCCTTACGGCGCCCGAGACCGGTTAGACGGCCCCAGGGTACCCAGCGGAGGGGTTTTAATCCCACCTCGTCGTAGCCGATGGTATGAGTCTACACCGAACAAGTGGCTAGCTCGTCGCGATGTTTTTGAATAGACTCAATAACCCATCTATAAACAGTTTCACAAGTTGGTATAGTGAAACCGGGACCGACAGCTTAACGTGCTCTCCGAGACACTATAGTGGTGTTGTTAAACAAATGTATGTCTTTTTATGTGTTATTTATTATTAAACCCTATCTAGAATTTATATATAGAAAGATAATGAAACCGTAAATATAATAAAGGCACTAGAACCTGTGGCTGTAACAATTACAGTTGCAAAATATTTCATACATTATTATTATTATAAATAACATTTTGGGTAACCCACGAATGATTAGCAATTTCAGTAAACTTAAAATTTCTCCTCTATATTAGATGCACGTAAATATTCTTTTATCTACATAAACAAAATCTCCAATACAATTTCGTGTAAACGCATAAACCTGTAGGAGATAACAGATTAATATAATTGTATGTGTTTATTTTCCTCCCTATATGCCTAGATCTGGGGGGTCTTTAGGAGATGTACATTTTCATCGTCACGCAATTTGCATGCGTTACATAATTTCGATATCGGGGTTTTCCTTTGTATGGGATGACTATACTTGTAATAACGATGAGCGAAAATAATACACACAAATTGCGTGACGGTGAATGTTATACAGTTCTTAATGACCCCCCAGATATATATAGAGAGATCATATATATACCTTTATTTAATCTATGATCAAACTTTAAGTTAAGTACGGGACCCTAATAATAAATTATACATATATACCTTATTTATATCTATGAGAAAACTGAATGTTAAGTGGGCAGGAAAAGGATTCGCGAGCTCGAGCGTCAAAAAACATCTAAATGTTGTTTTCAGTTATAATATAGTTTTTTTTTTTGGAAAAAAGAACATGGAGGTGTAGATTTTATTTACTCGATCCTAATTACATAATTTCTTTATAAAAAATCTGTTTAGTTTTAAAATAGGAACTAAAGTAGTATTTTTAGAATCATAAATCAAACTTTGTGTGTCTTTTTAAAAGTTAATATATTTTTTATAAAAGTACTATCTAATTAGGATCGAGTAAGTAATATTTACACCTCTACGTTCTTTTTCATTAAAAATAAACTTTGATATCACTGAAAACAGCATTTAGACGTTATTGGACGTTCGAGATCGCGAAACCTTTTACTGGCTTCTTAAGTACGGGACCCTAATAATAAATTAAGCAAGATCAAGCGCGGAATGAATGCACCTAATAGGCCTTTTTTAATTTTTTCCACTTGATACGTACTTTCACTAGCTATATCCAGTTCTTACTAATAATCTTCTCAGTTAATAATCTTTGGAGACCAACTATGTTGGAGCACGGCATCTTGTATCTATTTGATGGTAAGCAGGCCTACAAACTCCATGAGTGTTGTGTATCAACACTATGTTTTTTAACACAATTGGTCGTTCTCATTTTGCCGGCTAAATGATGCGGTTACTAAATAGGCTGCAACAAAAAGGAATTTGAATTACGAGTCTACTTTAATATCTTTGCCATTTTGTCATTTAATTATCTGTCTGTTAAGACTGTTTAACGTCCAATTGTGTATTTATTATATTTCTTTGGATTAGTTTAATTAGTTTTATTTATTTTTCTTAAGGTTTAGTTTAATTTTTGTTATAATCAATTTATGTTTTTTAGAACTTACAATTTATGTTTTTTAACCGTATAGATTATTAACGTATTTAGTAGTCTACTAAATACGTTAGAGTTATGTCAGTAAATATCTATATAAATAAAACTAAACTCAATGAGTATGTAAGTGCATTACTTTAAAACGGCTACAACTATTTGGCTAATTGCTTTTTTGTTGTGTTTGTAATTGGATAAGATTTGTATAAAATAAATTGTTTCAAAAATCGTATGAAAAAGATAAAAAAATGAGATAATGAAACTCCATAAAAAATTTTAGTGAGTGAGTGAGACAGAAGACAGTAAGGGAGATCTTCAAAAATATTGACAGAATTTGTAGATAGATTGTTCACTTTTTTAAATTGTTTTGTGAAAAAGGTTGTAGAAATTACGTAAACGTGAAGATTTGTTTTTTATGTTAATCATTAGTACACCTATTTCTCTTTTGACTCTGTTTACATGTCCGTAAACCTTCAAATTATTTAAATAAGGAAAAGTATTTATGAAGATTATGGTCAGCTTTCTCCAGCCAGTGCCATAGGTAGTTGCGTTCGAAATAGGGGGTTACATTCATCCTCTCCCCAAAAGATTCAATTGGTACTTCTTGAGAGAATCTTTCATTAAATTCTGTCAAGGAAATCCATTTAATTACTAGAAATAAATAAGAAAAGTGAACGCAAATAACAAAAATATACATCAGGTCCAAGGAAATGATTATTTGACCTCAAAACCTATACCTAACCGTCACATATTAATTTGCTTTCCTACAGGGGGACTAGTCTTATTAACTGCCCTAATCACTTCTATCGCTATAACAAGGCAGGTCTGTCTTGTCAACTCAATGTGCTCATTTAGTCAAACGACTCGATTTTCACTTCAACAATCAATTAACCAAATAGTATAATTGAAATGAATTTACTATACTAAAAACCCCAATAGAAAAATACGTATAGCATCCTCGATATCTCGATAGTTGAACTTGCAGTGATTTAAATTGACTGAATTCTTGCAAAGTACAAGTAAAATGAAAGCAAAACAAATGACTTTAACACTAAAACCCTAATATTTAAACATTATATCATAGACTTTAACAAAATTCAAAAAAAAAAAAAATATTATTAGAACTCTATTAATTGAAAAACTAAATCAGTCTATGATTTCAAAAATCGAAAACATCTCATTCGTTACACACATCACACTGCCACTAAGGGCCGGTTTCTTGATGGATAGTTTACGTTACTATAGTTAAAAATGGCGGGTGTTCTATGAGATTTTTGTCAAAACATATTTCAATTCCATATAAAAGACGCCATAACTGTCATTATTTAACAATTAGTCGAGATGACTATCCATCAAGAAACCGGGCCTTAGTATAGCTATAGTATTAAATCTTATAAAGATACTAACTTAAGTTAGTACCATCACGTAAAAATTAGTAAGTACTTTAAACAAATTAACGGTTATAATATATAATACATAACTTTTTTTGAAACTGCTATATCATCTCTCATTGTTATTTTAATTTGATTATAATCTAACTAATGAGTACAGATGACAGATTTCAGATTATGATTATTTATTTACTGTGGATCGTTAAGCACATATACTCCTCTGTTATTAGTACACTCTATAATTTATTTGCACTTATAGTTAAAATTTGTAAAGTTCCAGGAAATAGGTTAGTAACAATGGTTTTTCTAAGTAATAATTCAAACATGTATGAGTATGTTGTATTCAATTGTATTATGTAGAACTTTGCCACGTGAATCGTTTTAGTCACATGAGGATTTTTGTAGTTAAACTAAACTAAATAGTCATCAGGCGACAACGTAGTTTTTACATTAGTTTTCTTACAATTTATCATATACAATGATTGTAAATGGGTGCTTAAATATTGTAGGTGTTGCTCAGAATGTATGTTGTGTCTTTATTTATTAATTGCATGAGGCATACAATTTACAGAGCTTTATAGTTTTCTATTTATATAATAAGTAGGATATATTAATATGTTCCATGTATTGTAAAGTGTACTTACATTAAATTTTTGTAATAAATTATATTTCTATGTATATTATTGCATTATTTAATATAAACTAATAATTTATTCTCTCAATACAATCAAATGGTACAGAATCTGTGAGATTGGAGACTGAATTAGGTTTAGGTGATAAAAAGAATATAATAAGATGATGTAGGTAAGTCCAATTGAGATGTTTATATAGACATATATTTATATTATTATAAAAAAATATTTTTAATTAATGTTTCTTTTTATAAATGTCTATACTAATATTATAGAAAGAAAATATAATTTAAATTGTTTGTTCCGGATGAACTAAAAAACTTTTGAACTAATTAAAAAAAAACCTTTAACCAATAGAAAACCTCGGGGGTAACATGGGTATAACATCTGTATTTAATTTTCGATTTTTTTTAAATTAAGGAGAGGGTGAAACCGCGGGAAACCTCTAGTCTGGTATCATTATTATTTAAATTAAAAAGAAAACAGGATGCTAGCGCATTAATCCATATTTTTATTATTATTTATTTATATAACTTAATTCTACTCTAATCGGTCTCTAATTAAATAGTATTTTTGGTAAATACATTAAAAAAATTGCTAAGCGTGAATATTAATTAAGTAAAATGCTAATGCGAAATTAAACTTTTAATCTAAACATTTATAGAGACCGGACTCTATCTTTGTTGTAGTTGCAAGGACTGGCCTGTCAATCTCCAGGGACCCGCTTTCAGCGCGGGATTTATCAACCAATCACGCATCGTATGTGTTATTTTATTTTTATACCATTTTTTTTTTAAAAGCGTTCCTAGCCTAGTTGTTAAGTCACTGCGCAACTTGTTGACGGTGTTGCCTCCGAATACCATCGGGCCATATGAGAACGGGTTAATCCCTCCGCTGGATACCCTGAGGCCTTTTAAACGGTTCTTAGGAGCTAAAAAAGCACCCATGATGGTATTTATTATTTGACCTCAGACTTAAAAATACTCTACCAATGATTTCTAATTAAAAAAAATATATAAATTTGTTAGAAAATACAACTATATTGTCTCGTAGAGCACGTTAAGCTGTCGTTCACAGTTTCACGACACCAGCTTGCAATTTTTTTTTATAGATATATTATTGAGTCTATCCAAACACCGCAACGAGCTAGTCAGTTGTTCAGTGTAAACTCAGCATACGATGAGGTGCAGAATAAAACCTCTACTGTGTATCCTGAGGCCGTCTAGTCGGTCCCCGTGATGGTACAAAAAAAAACATAAACTATAAGAAGTATATATTTGAAAGTAGTTGCTACCTACAGACAAGATCTATAGTTAGACATTTCAGCAACTTCGAGGTCATTGTAAAATATTTACAATTTAGATCAACAAAATGTATCAATTGTTTAAATACCAAGTAAGATTTTTGTCTTCTGCGAGTTAGGTACATTTTTAGAAATATTATAGGTTAACTTTCCGTGTTTGATTTTACATTTTATTTATTTTCATGGGACTCAAAATATGTTGTAAGTTATCTAAGATATATGAAGAAACCTAGGTTTATTAAACATATACAACCACACTATCATTAGTAATATTATAAATGCGAAAATAACTCTGTTTGTTACGTTTTCACGCCTAAACAGCTGAACCAATTTAGATAAAATTTGGTATGGAGATAGTCGGTTTTTGTTTCAAAATATCACTATAGTGACTCGAAGAACACGTTAAGTTGTCGGTCTCAATTTCATTATACTAAATTAGGAAACTGTTTATTGATGGCTATGCAGTATAGACAAACACCGGGACGTACTGGTCACTCGTTCGGTGTATGTTCGGAATACAATCGCCAACGGTGAGATGAAAATATAACCCGCTGTACACTTTGGGTACCATGTGGCCATTTAGCTATATTATAGGTTCTGTGATACTATCATAGAGTCATACACCGGTATTCATAAAACTTATATATTTGAAAAATACTTTAGTTTTTTTTATGCAACAAAATGAATATGCGTAAAAGAGACAAAACCTATTAACAAACTAAATAATAAGGTACCAGAGCGAAATAAATATCTTATTTTAAATCGCTCTATATCATTTTATTCTTAAAAATAATTACGAGTATCTCACAAAGTCGGCAAGTGTTACTCTTTGTGACTTTAAATATACATTTTAAAAAAAAACATGTGCTGTAATTTAATATAATAATATAAATAAAATAGTAGTTGTAGATAGTCTATTAAAGCATGGGTTGTGAATTAAGGAACCAACTTTTTTGAACCGATTGTAAATAATTTATTTATTTATCTTCACACCAGGTCCCTTACGGGGTAGGCAGAGACAACCGAGAGCCACTTGTCCCAATCCCTACATCTCCTTTCGCCTCCTCCACAGTCATAACTCTTCTTATACATGCACGCCGATTTAGGAGACTTTTAATAACACCATTTGTTAAAACCTTTTCAATTTGGTCATGGTACGTATGTCTTGGTCTCCCTCGGCCACGTTTACCCTTCACCTCGCTTTTATATATCTGGTTCGTTAGTCTTTCATCACTCATTCTTCCTATATGCCCAAACCAGCGGAGCATACCTTTTCTCATTTTCATGCCTATACTTTCTTTCAGTCCCACTCGTTCTCGAATTACGTCATTGCGGATTCGATCTGTTATTTTAACACCGCACATTTGTCGCAATGAGCGCATTTCTACTGCATTTATTTTGCTTTCATCTTTATCCTGACATACACATGTCTGACTTTCATACAATAGTGTCGGTACAAGCACTGCGTTATGAATGGCAAGTCTTGCTTTTTGAGTAATATTTGACCCACCTATCATAGAACGCAGTGCTCCGTTGACACTATTGCCACAGAACAAATAATAGTACAAGTACTATTGCCTGCATTCACTCTCCTTTCAATATCTTTTTCATATCTACCATCCCTAGTGAAAACACTACCCAGATATATAAATTCAGACACTTGTTCTAGTTTCTCATTATCAATCATAATTGTCGCATTTGTTATATAATTTCTCTCAAATATTAATAAATAATTTATTTAAATGTAAATACTTATCCATTTATACTTATATTAGGCAAATACTCGTACTTACTGTAGGAATTATATTTTTTAATCCAATTAACTTTTAACACACACCGGATTATTAATATTATTAATATCATATGAAATATTAAAGGATATGGATTATACCAGATTGGTGTAAGCTGTAGACTTACATGTATGACGTTTCTTTTAATAATTTTACACTATCGTAAATAGATTATTTTTAAAATGGGTATTATTAAACTCTGGGCCTTATTGGTACGTTAGTGTTCTTCATAAGTTTTTAAATAAGACCACTAGTACATAAAAAAATATACTATTCCATTGTTATGTAATTTACTATCAGATCATAATGTTAAATATCATTATAAAGGTCATGTTTACTCTTATTTTATAAAACTTGCTTACTAACTTAAAATAATTCAACTACCTTCAGATTTTTCATAAAAGTGTAGGGGATGGTAAGTTTAATAATATATAATTATCTCAAGTAACATGGTCACTCACGCAGGTATGATTAAAATAATTTCATAATTATATTGGACATGCACAGAGATTCACCTTAATAATTTAAATTATACCAGCATTATACATTTCCTTCCGTTTTTTTTAATATGACACACACTTAGGCCGATTTCGTCGAAAGGTAATAAAAGTATTTAAAAAATACTTAGGTCCCTGGTTCAAGCCCTGGTGTGTACCAATGGATTTTTATTCAATGCATGTACATTTCTTTAACAAGACCACTATGGTCACCTTAGAGAGCACGTTAAGCTATCGCTCCCAGTTTCACTATACCAACTTGTGATACTGTTTACAGATGGGTTATTGAGTCTATCCAAACATCGCGATGAGCTAGCCACTTGTTCGGTGTTGACTTATACGGCTACGACGAGGTGGGATTAAAAACCTCACCCTGAGGCCGTCTAGCACCCGTGAGGCACCCGTCATGATATATATAGAAGTCTAAATATTGCGACGAGGTGCATAGAGAAATTCACCACTCGGTATAGTCAGACCCTCTAATCGGTCTCGGGTGCCGTAAAGCGTTGTTTACACAGGTGACTATAATTTTCGCCAAAAGGCAAAAAAATACCGTCTAAATGGCAATTCGGCTAGGCTGCAGATAACTAAAATCGAAAATTTCAAAGTAGACAAGCATTAGACTTTTGCTTATTAAAATCAACCAGGCAAATGCTCAGTCGAGAGATCGCAGAAAATAAATCCATAAATAACACAGAGCTCTGTGATAAATAATATGTACTACATTCCGCACATATTGCTCTGTCACAAACTAAGCTCTAAGCTTGTACTATGTGTACCTACCAAAAACAACGAAACTCATACATATTTTTTATAAACACCCTGACCATAACAAACTATATAGAAAAATGTACTAAATCGACTTTTACTAGCGATCCGACTTTTCACTTGCCGCGTGGCTATAATCGTCTCTTGTAAAACCAGCATAAGGTCTATTTTAACTTAGCTCTAATGATTTCTAACTCATTCTTATTAACGTAACTAAAAGGGTTAGGCTGAGATAGTTTATAGTACTACAATGACAAGTCTCATCCGTGTTCATGGTGTTTACATACATGTATACCTCAGAGCAGTTTCCCAAGCCAAATTGCTGCAATTAAAAAACAATGGTATAAGGAAAACTCTTGTCTTATCATTATATAGTGGGCATTAAAGCACATTCGATGGAAGCATCAACGAGAAACTTATATATAATAAAATAAATTAAATAAGTGCCTGAAGAACAATAGCAAGGTAAATAAGATACTTTGACCACTTGTATTGCACCCGTGACCCCGTTTATATAATAATGCTAATTAAATGTTTATTTGTTTTATAATTTATTCATTAATACCTTACTTTTACTATTTAACACATTTTTTTTTACTATATTGTTAGCTTAACATACTTTTAAAACAAGTTGTAAAAAGTATATAAAAAAACATATGGAAGTGGCATAATTATTTGCGGTATTTAGCTATATAAGAAGTGTAATAGTATAAATATATTTTTTTAACTATATTTTTGACAAAACTAGTACTAATCCCATATCTTTATTATCCCTCACTTCGCAAATTCTAAAGTATCTAGTTATTTTCTAAATTTTAAATATATGTCATGTTTTATGTAATATTTGCCTTTATATACATATATTAAGTTGCGTACAACATAATATTTAATAAACGTCGTAAATTATTAATCTCATATATTAACGACTAAGTCAATGAATTAATAATATATGTGCATAATTAAAATTACTTATTAGTAATTAACAACTCTTATAGTGTGAACATTTACATTTACCTATCGTAATGTTTCATCTTACCTTTATCTAGTTTGAAATATATAACATTATACAGGGGTGAATTTTTCAAGTGTGCCTTCAAGACCAAATCCTGTACTATAGGAATACCAAAAAATGCTCAAAGGAGTCTCGGGGCCGATTTTGATAAAAAATAAAAAATAAAACGGCATGATTAGATTTAAAAAAAAAAAATACTCCTAGCCGGGAGTCGAACTGGTTGATTTTGAAAAAATAACTCACTTAATTAAAAAAGAAATACATGATAATTTTCATACTTTTACCGACTAATCAAGTTAATTGAAATAATGCTCCATTGACTTATTGAAAATAACATCTTTTTTTTTTTGATAAAAGTAAAAAAAAACAATTCAGCTATGTAATGAAAATAATGACTAATAAATTGTACGAAATGATAGCATTTCGTTAAAAATGTTAAACATATATTATCTTTAAAATTATCACTTACCTTTAGTTTGCTGTTGAAAGTTACTTTTTACCATTAAATCATAATAAGCGAGACTATTAGCTGGTGCAATATTACAGGTGATCTTTTTTTTCAAAAACAACCAGTTCGATTCCCGGCTAGGAGTAAATTTATTTTAAAAATCTAATGATGCAGTTATAGTTTTTATCAAAATCGGCCCGAGACTCTTTTGAGCATTTTTCGCTATTTCTTGTTTAGGATTTGGCCTTGAAGGCACACTTAAAAAAATCAATAAATTATAATATTTAAAATAAAAAATATTTAACTGTCAAAACGTTACTGAACGAACCAATTTTATAAATTAGAACTCTTTTATTATCTATCCAATAATTTATTAAAATACCAAAAATCAAATTCAAATGTTTGCTAGAATATTTATATTTTGAAATGTCAGTATTGCTATGACGTACCTAATATTAATACTTAATAATATCGCAATTTTATCTAATAATTGATTTATAAAAAATAGATACTTGTTATCGTTTCTGTGTTCTTATTTAGAAAAAAACTTGTTCAGGCAAATTTGCATACTTGAATTTGAATAAATAATGACTTTCAAAATGTTTTCCTGTACACTTCACTTAAAAGCAGTTGGGGATTTTTTATTGGTGAAAAATAGCCTTCCTTGTTAAGCTTTTTATATTTATTTTATTCAAAATAAATTGTGTCAAACATATCTCATTTATATTATAGGAAACTTTTATTTTATAAAATCATATCTATTAA
Organism: Monopis laevigella; assembly: GCA_947458855.1. Lineage (NCBI taxonomy): Eukaryota > Metazoa > Arthropoda > Insecta > Lepidoptera > Tineidae > Monopis > Monopis laevigella. The sequence continues at coordinate 12,792,376 of OX381576.1, read as the reverse complement.
ATATAAAACTTAAAAATTACAATTCGATGTGCGTAGTGTTTTACATATAAGTAATATATATATATATATATATATATATAGGTACAATATTCGTTTTTTTTCTTTAAAAGCTCCATCCTTATAGAAAATAATACAGTCGAGTATTTTAATTTTGGTAAAAACATACCAAAAAACTACTTGTAATATACCATTAGGAAATACATATTTTTAAAAACATATACAATATTAATTAAAATTATTTAAAAAAAAACATAACGATGAGCGCAGTATTTTATATAAATATATATAGGCACAATATTCCTTTACCTTTTTAAAAGCTCCATTCACAAATGAATATACATAGACGCGTATTTTAATTTTGGTGTTTTCAAAAACATATGAAAACCTGTAATATAACTAACTATGACAAGCTACTTTTATTTTTAAAAACAATAAATTCTTATTAATTAAAAGGCAATTCGAAGAGCATAGTGTTATATATATATATATATATATATAGGTAGAATATTCGTATTTAAATTTTGGTATTTCCAAAAACATACCAAAAAGCGGCCCAGCCTATGGTTAAGTCACTGCGCAACTCATAACAAGGTTAAGCAGATAACAAGGCCAGAATTGAGATGGGTGACCGCTATATACAACGAGGCTATATCATCATAAACAACACAACAAGCTCGCCACTTGTTAGGTGTTGTCCTCGAATACAATCGGCGAAATGAGGATAGGTTAATCCCTCTGCTGGGAGGCCGTTTCAACGGTTCTTGGGAGCCATAAATGCATTCGTGATGGTATTTAATTTAATTTATTTAATACCAAAACATAAGAGGTTGTGTTTTTAAGCACAATAAAGTATTTATTTTTATTTTACTTAAATTAATAAGTTAATGTAACACAAGTATAAAATCAGATATTTTTTGACTATGTCTCTAGCAATTTTTAACTTAAATCTTTAATATATGTGGATAAACAGATGTTTTTTTTTTGTTAATCGAATCGGCAAGTAGTTTAATGCACTCGTAGATATATGAGGCCAGACACCTATACAGGCATCATGAACGTGGTCATTTTTTATTTTTCAATAAATCACCTTATTTTTGTACCTACCTGAATCAACTAAGACATTGAAATACGCCAGAAAAATACTTTTCCTTTTAAAACTAAAGTTCTTTGAAGGTCATTATTCAAAACCGCATAAATACGCGACACTTTCACGTCGCTTTACTCCATATTTAGACTAAAAAGTAACTATAAAACGGTTGAGTGAGATTAATCAATCTAGGTAATTAATTAGAACTAGACTACAAGAAATAACTAGTTTCTTTTACACATCATAAAGCATGGGTACTAAATCTGACTGAATCTTCAATATAGATGAATGTTTTAGAAAAATATTTGTTATGTATGTTAGCACACTTTAATTGCTAAGAAGAATCTTAACGATTCTATTTTAGCAACTTTTCGATTTCCAAAGCTGCTACATCTAATTAAAGAAAGATTTTTAAATTACGTTTTACGATAATCGATTTCACTTTATAAACGTATCATAAGTTTATAAACGTATCATACGTTTATAAACGTATGATACGTTTAAACGGTTGCCTTGCTGCACCCGAGATTGCTTAGACACCTCACGGTACCCAACGGAGGGGTTTTATTCCTAACTCGGCTTAGCCGATGTTATTATGACTCTACACCGAACTAGTGGGAAGCTGATAGCATTTAGTGGGAAGTTGATAAGTATTTGGTATAGATATATAAACAGCTGTATAGTGTCGCCAGTAGTAGTAGTAGGTAAGTATAGTGGTGTTAAACAAAATGTACATAACTTATTAAATTAAAAACTCATTTGTACACCGGGGTTCCATAGTTTTATAAATAGTTTATTAACATAGTTTTTAACCAACTCGCCACCACATATATACGACATTGTTTTATATATTTTTAAATAGGTTCACTTATAGTTCTTTCTTAGCAATCTCCAACATGGACGCATTTCAATAACAGACTACTAACTGTTATTTGCAGAAAATACTGGACAAGACTAGTTACAAAACTAGAACAGCAGTTATTTAATACGTTATTTAGGCTTAGACATTTTAACAGTAGGTAATATTTATATTTCCAATAATACCAAACTTTAATTTACAATAGTAATGAAAGGTGCGCGGAAGACTTAAAATTCGTAGTCTTACCTTATAAAACGACACGTGTTTTACAATTTTTCGCAACGATGTCGACTTATTTTTTTTAGAAATGTTAATAGTGTGGGGGAAGTTTTCATAATGTAACACAAAGGTGCAGTAAAAGTACATATGTAGATTATTTATATATAACTTGACCGCCTCCGTAGCGAGTGGCAAAAAAATATTAATACGCTTTTTGTAAAATACAGTACAGTTTGCCATGGTCCAATATTGTATAAAATTGAGTATTCATAATATTACGTAAACAAGACACCATTTTACTAGTTTTTTAAAATGTCAATAGGTTTAGTTGGGGGAGGGAAAATAATTTAACAATTGTAGGTACAAATAAAATGACGGGCCAAGCTGGGACAAAGAAACTAGTTATATATTAAAATAATTGAAGAATAGTTATAAAGTTCATTTTCAAACTACCGAGGGCATTTTAAAGTTTATTTTAATATATTAATACTGTTTTCTGAAAATATCTTAAGACAGGAATTATAAAATATTTTTACTTTAAATATTAAACTGAGAAGAATGAATGAAATAATAATAGATGAATGGCGATATAATAATATGTAATCGTCAATACATTTTACCAAACAATAGATAATAATATTATTTCAATGTGTAGTATATACCCCATAAACTTATCCGTGAATGTTTATGTATTGACACTACAATAAGGTTTCCATATCATTACAAGTAACAGAATACTTCAGATAAATACGTGTTTTTTGTAGAATATTAAAGGTAATATAAATATTAATTACTTCATCGTTTGGAAATTTTAGATAAAGCTTATTTTATCTGCTTTAAAACCTCCACTGTAAAAAAATATAGTCATTTTGAAAACACCTGTCACAGTGCAAACAACTAGTTTTTTTTATACAGGTAAGTATTGAATATTTATCTATATATTTAGGCCTGTTTGTTTTTCTGTTAAATGTATTTCCACTATAAACTCGTTTATCAACTGTTATAAAATCTTTGCTTATACGTATATTTAGGGGGCAGAATTCCTTCTTTATATATATTGTTGTTAAAATTATATTTACCTAGAATATAATTCATAATAATTATAAGGAAGATTTAACCGGTAGAGAATGCTTAGCGGTTTTAAGTCCGCTTTTGCAATCTGTGCTATAAAGATTTTAAACAAAATAAAGCTCTCTTAAAAACATACTTTGTAGTAAAGTCAAAAAAGTTTATTTTATAGTATTATAGAAATTACTCAACGCAATATTAATTTTTAATACTTTAAGCTAAAATGCTTTAGAAAAATATTTTATACAACAAAATTAAATAAGTTTACATTGATAATTAAGTATATTTTTTTAATGAGAAAAATATACAAGACCTATACATAATGTAAGTACCACCACGTAAGTACAATTGAGGCACCGCGTGGACGGCCTCTGGATACCCAGCTAAAGCGTTTAATACCACCTCATCGTTTCCTATTTTTCACGCCTATAAAACACATTTTGGTTAAAAATGTAGGTATTTTTTTCTTAGGATAGAAAAATAAAATATCTTATGAACGCCTATATGATTTAAATACTCCCACAAATACATCTTGTCTTTATATAAGTATTTCTTTATTAATGACATCAACAAGATAGATCAACAGCCAATTAGTAATGTCAAGAAAGTTTGGATTTATGACGACTACTTAACATCTCGTCTAACATGGCCTTTTCTTGTATACGACTTTAACAAAACTCTTCTGATAAATCTGGAAGCAACTGCCATAAGAAAACTTAAATCTTGGGTAAGATTAGCACTCCTCCAGCACCGATTTCTCTCCGGCACATAATAGTTTTTATCTTAATGCCTTTCAAAAGACCAGACGTACCTGACGAGAGTAATCCGGTAAAATGGGGGAAAGCACATATGTAATTTATGCGGTGTTGCCGTAGGGACTGCCATACATATTATGTATTCTTGATAATAATAATAAGACTTTAATTGAAAAAGTTGTAGATTCCAGCAAAGGTTTCGTAAAGGTTCATCGGAAGGTTCCGACAGCCGATCTTGTTCTTCCAAAATTTTGATCTTGAAAGACCAAGATCGGTCGTCTTAATTTTAGTGTTATTTAAAAAAACATATATCTGAGTATGGGCCCAAATTATTGTTTAATTAAATGGCTATTATTAATAATTAAAAAAAAAACATTAATTATCTCGACAATAGTTATTTTAGCTTATTAAAATAACAAGACTCTAATAAACAATCATTTGCAATTACTTCTAATTACAGTGTTTTTCATATACGGTACTTAGCAATTTCGGTATTACGTATCGTTTAGGGGTATTTATAAATGTGTCATAGAAACATTATATACAATGACGATTGCAGTTATTTATATGGTAAATAAGGTAATTGCTAGTTTTTAATTCCTCAGTTATTAAACCTTAATTATTTTACAGGGTTTATTTTAAACATCAGTATTATCTTCACCCAGTTCTGTCTTTATTATCCTCTGTTCATCTCCAATGTCGTTAGCTTTGAAGCCATTTCTAAGAGTATATATCAGAGATGTATTGGTATTTTTTTCCAGATTAATTTGAAAAAAAGAAAACAAAAGTAGCTTGCTCTACTATTTAAGCAAAACGTTAATGAATGGTCAGGTCCTATATATTTTTTTCCATGGTTATTAATCTTCTTCTTATTGTGTATATCCTTTAATTCAATTATTTTTTTATGCGGTATTTTTTAAAAGCCTTACTCTTCTCTCATGACGGCTCTGAATAATTGTCCCGCGGTTTTAATACCTTTATATTATTTGCTGTTACGCAGCCATGAAATTTTTCTTCTACCAACTTTTCTTTGTCTGGATTTCTTCCCCATTTATTTATTCGTAATATAATTATCCTGTAATCCCTCCACCTAGTTCTATATTCTCATCTGTTCATGTCGGATATAAGACTTAGAAAACCGCGACTGATTGCATACTGTCCGTGTGATAGCATCCTTATTGGTAGCATTTACGTTAACATTACAAAAAAACCTAAGTTTTCTTGTTTTGTTTAATAAAGGGGTAAATTCGTTCTTAGATTTAAGGTAATTGGTACCTACAAAAGATAATTTCTTAATACCAAAAGTTATTTTTAACTCACTAATGTAGTAGTATTTTTTATAGTCACATTTTTCTTACAAAACATCTAATTTTAAACTTATTTAATGTTCAAGAAGACACGCAGATAAAAACTTGGTCTTTCCTTAATTACTTTAAGACTAAGGCTTACAATGGTGTCGATTTAAATCGGGTGTTTTAAATGAATTTAAGTGATATTTTTCTTGATTTAGAAGGTCAAATATACAGGAAAATAATCTTTAGAATTAATGCAACCTTATTCCTATCAGCAAATTTCTAGCTTCCTCTAAACTAGAAACAAAATCGTAAGTGCTCAAACAAACTAAGGCTTGTCAAAATAATCTAGGTCACAGGAGTTTTCGATACGTGTTCGTCACTATACAAACGCGCACAAACGTCTTAAAATAATATGTAAATACTTCGTTTCACTGGCACCTGGTATGAGAATGTATTGTGTACGTTGGAGAGAATAGCGCACACTACACAAAGTCTGAACGACCCAGAAATATAACAAGGATATAAGTAAAGTTTTGTTAAATATATGACGTTACCTTGAATTTGTATACGGTAGGTAGGTAACCCTTCTGACAGATGTTATGCGGGATATCTGCTATTATGTTATTCTGAGATACTTTGACAACAGAATCGACAGTCTCCATAAATCATTAAACTTAATTTTAGTCTTCGTTTTTTAGTATAGGTGTGCAGATATAGTCTTCTAGTTACCTTGTCTTGTTATATATATAAAACCAACATTATTTTTTTTCATTATTGTATTTATAATAGAAACATTATACCACACCCTATCTCTAAAGTTAATTTGACCCAATACTACTTATTTGTACTTATTTCTTGTTGTGCTAACTACTGTGGAAACACAAGCATTTTGTTTTTTTAATCATAAATGTACAACGCGTTTATTATTATTTCAATGTAAATAGGCATGAACTTTAATATCATATACACTATGTATAAATTAATTGTTTGTATTTTGAATTCAATTTATTGTTTGTTACTTGTTGTGTAGGTATTGTTAAATCAAATTGTTGATAAATTGTAAACTGACTACCCATAGCACAGGTTTTTCCTAGTATGGGGGCCAGACAGCCTTTAAATTTTGGTAAATATGTTATTCTTTAATAAATATACTTTTTTTTTTGTTTTTTTTTCGGACTATGAACTTTTAATAGAATAATCCCATGAAGGTAAAAACCGTGCTAGCCCGGGCGCCGGGGCGCGTTTTTTTAGCTTCATGAATAATCCTGAATTACCCAAATGTTACAAAAGTCAGTAAAAGAGTTTAGTTTTATTTTATATTAGAAAATAAATTATCAAATAAATATATATATTTCGTAACACTTATTAATATTATAATAGGTTTAATTTATTTTATTAAAAAATTCTATTGCATAAATAATGTACAAACACGCATTTAATGCCCCTAGGTAATTATGTTGACAATAAAATAATTTCACATTCTTTGAAATATTTTTTATTCATTAATTTTATTATTTATTGTTCATTAAACTGAAGAATAGACCGGAATAGGTAGTAATTGTGAATGTTAGGACGTCTTTGTTGCGATCACGAGCTTTATCTTTACATTATATCTTTAGGACCTTCTATTAAAAACAATAGACTAGGTACGCAGATTAATTAAATTATATTTCCCTCTTCACAATATAAATTTAGCTTGAGTTGCAATATAATTATCTTTATTAGGTAGTGCTTTACATTATGTTTATCACGATCATCCATGGGGGCGGGGGGCTGCTACCAAACACAAATAGCCCTGTATATGTTAACCTCGTGTAATAAATAATAAAGTACATTTATTTCTACAAAAACCTATAAGTTAATACAAAGAAAAAAATTGTTAAGACACATATCGAAATATTGAAACTTTGATAAGACCGATATATATGTAGTAGTTTAAAAATTAAGAGGAATTCCAAAAGTTTAATTTTACGACCTATATTGTGTAAATTTATTGACTATTTCTTTATTAAAATCATATCATTCATACATAATTACGTACATTTTTAAAGAAATTTATATTTATAGAAAAAAAATGCAACGGTTTCATAAAAAGGAACTAACATTTTTTTTTTTATAATTGGCTGTTTAGATACGCGCAGCGTCAAAATTCTTATTATTAATCTGCTTGCTAACTATGAAATGATAATTTGTAATTCTTTTTTATCTTTAGGTAGGTAACGAAATTGGTCGGTTGACCAAATTACAGAAATTTTTGTACCGCCTAATAAAAAAAATTATACGCCTCTTGCTAAGGACTGATCTTAAATTTTATAAAAATATAATATCGAGTAAGCTCGCTGCAGTGTAAGTTATTTGAATCTTATCCGGTAAACAAGATAGCTTTAGGCATTTTTTTACCAGGTAGGACTTTATGTAAGCACTATAGGTAATGTAAGCATTAATTTGTAATAACAGACCATGTCGAATGCTTTAGAAAATGCTCTCAAGTACGGTTATGAAATCGTTTGTATGCATTGTGGGGTATTTCCTGTTTTTACCTTAACTACTTGACAGCTTCACAATATAAGTTATACATTTTCTTATTGTGCTTTGACCCGCTTTTAAGTGGAAAGTCTTCTTTTTATGGAATAGAAATTAGTAAAAAGATCAATAAATATTACAAAAAAAAAAACTTCTCTTTCAGTAATTAGATTTTAAATCTAATGAGTGATTTTTCGTAATGCGCAAACACAACGAACAAACAAACCGACAAACTGACAAGAATTAAGTAATTAACATTTTAAAAAAAATGCGTTTATAACTTATTTTTTACGTCTTCCATAACTTTTATTGGCATAGATTTTATTAAAAACTTTAATGTTTGGTACATATAAAATAGTAATATAAATATAACTGAACATACAATTGTGACACAGACTTGACTTACTATTACAATTTTCATACACAATACGGACACACATCTACACTACAAAGACACACATATTCATATCTTATCCTAATTGAAAAAAAAAAAATCTAAGTAAATTTATTATATTTTCTTAATTTTAATGTCATACGACTGAAGACGCCATGTAAGGCGAAATATATCGTAACCAAATAAAATTGTGTTTTATTTATATTATTATATAACTATAATGCTAATATAATGGCATAAATACGTATTTAGTTTATTTATACTTTCGTTTCTCATATGCTACAAAAACAAAAATTAAATATACAAAGAAAAGCCTAAGTTATAATGAAACCGGATTTAAAAAACCATATTTCAGTATAATCAAAATAATTGATAATTTTAATAACATACCTTTGATAAATAATAGCATAAACATAATAGATATTAGAAAATATTTCCAAAAATACTATTATACCATTCTAAACATGGCAAATATTAATATTCAACGATTTGTGACCGTTCCACGATAGTACAACGAATACAAGAGATACACCTAGTTAGACAATGTTTACATGTCACAAACTATGTATTCATAAATATTTATAATGTTAATGTCCGTTCAAAGCCCGATGCTTAGCAAATCTTCTTTATAAGACTTTAAAGTGCATTTCATTTTTATAATTGTAATAAATTTGATTGTATTTCACTTAATAAATAATAACATTACAAGTATTGGGTATTACTAGATTTTATTAATCCGTCTTCGCCCGCATAATATGTGTATTAAAAACATCGCATTTCCTAATTGTTATTAGTTTCCGTGATAATATTAGTAAAGCTTTAGAAGTTAAACTAGTCTGCAAAGTCGTGCATGTTATTTAACAACAAGAAAAAACTATTATTTGATTTTATATTTTAACAGATACAGATGATTGCTAAGGTAAAAAAAATATGTTCACCATAAAGTATGGTCCTTGCCTTGATCGTAATATCACTACCATAAAAGAAAGTTGCCGCCTGCGCTCCATAATTTAAAAACCGATTTATAGGTATAATCTTGGGTTTCAGTAAGTACCTACTTACCTTCCTTAAATTGCAGTTACCAAAACCGTGACATAAAATGTCATTTTTAAAAGAAAAATGTGGTATTAGACTTCAACTAATATGACAGCCAAAAATAATACGATTTAGACAGCCGTTTTCGAGCTTTGAGTTGAGTTTTTTAGCAACATATTTAGTGACTGAACTTTACCCAGAATTTTTTGTATATATTTTTGAAATAAAAAAATTCGAAAATATACATCATGGTATTTTGAATAAAATATATATGACAGTCTCAGGGACCCAGAGCGGTAGGGTTTTATATCCGTCTCGTCGTAGCTGATTTTGAGTCTACATCTGAAGAAGTCTTCGCTGTGTTTAGATGGACTCAATACCACATTAACAATTTTAAAATTTCGTATAGTGAAACTTTTTTTTAATATAAAAATTGTTATTGCGTATTTAGACATTTTTATATAAATACTTACTTCAACTCAGCATTTTTGTCACATTATTTTTAATGTTATTAAAAGGTTAAAAGCAGTATAAGCTGGTAGTCACTGAAAATATCTAAAACCTAAATAAAATCGGATAAATGGATCTCAAATTCACACAAACGGACAGAGAGACATTGCATTTAATATGCATTAGAGAAAATAAAAAAAATACTTTACCATGTACCTATGTAATAATAATATATTTCCTCTATATTTATAATCCAAATAAGGTTTTATTACACTCGTCTTTACGGAAGTAGATGTGCAGTGCCAATTCACCTTACATTTCATGAATAAATGAATCTTGCTCATCTAATTAACACAATATAAGAACAAGCTATGTATTAATTATTTTTACAATGTCATTTTATCCTTATCTTTGTCTCCGACCTTTTTTTCGCTATTTTTATAGAAACACGCGATGCAAGAGATCGTCACGTCTAGTGAATTATTTTTTACTATCACTTTTATAATATTACCAGTTCTAGTACCTTTTTCCTAACGTTCTATTTTTATTTGTAACCACATTTACACGTGGTCGGCGTTATACAAAAGCCTACAAATGCGAAAATTTCAACGGAACTTATATAAGAATTACTTTTTTAAATAAAACACCTAGCCCTTAAAATATTGGTACAAAATGCCTATTTAGTCCTAAGGCTCCGTAATTAAAGTCTTACTTTTTTTACCATAATTAACACGGTTTTAGGTAAGACCTAATGAAGATGATCGACTTTTCTTAACATTTCCTCATATTCTCTGTGTGTGTCTTAAGGGCACTCGTAATCTCAAACCCGAACCCGGAGATTCTCCATACAAAATGTGCTTTCGCACTTCCAATAATACTCGATTACTTTTTGTCGCAGAAGTAAAATAATACTTTTGTCGGTCATTATATTTATTGATCTTTCTATGATGGGTCACTATTTTTATTTTTTTCGAAATCAAAAAGTAAACTTTTTAAATATTATTATACAAAAAAAAATATTGCCCACAATAGAAAGATTTTTACTTATTACGAACAAAAAAAAAATTGAACTTCGACCAACAGCCAAGTTGTATTCGGAAGGACGTTTGTATGGGCGTCAAGTCGACTCCAGGGCCCTGAAGTCACTATTTGTTCCTTAACAACACTTTATAATAATGCTATATAATAATTTAACAATACCACATAATAAACATGCCTAGCATTATTTATAATGTCGACAATTATTGATGTCTTTTGACATCAACCCACTGTTATTGTCGTATTGTGATAAATTGTAAAGCCAACTGAAGAATATGTCTGTAATATAGTATACAATAGCAAGTAACATAAGCAAAGCAATAATTTAAGCGCATCGTCGTAAAGATAAAAATTATCTATACCACACATATATTGCTGTAGGTATACAATGAAGGGACGCGCAGTTTTAGATTAGATGATTTCTATTTAAATATGTTGATAAAAATGAACTTGAGATTTTATATTTAACACTTTTGGGCGGTAAGTATAATAAAAAAATAAAGACACCCCTAAAATTTATATTGGAAACCATTTTTTTTAATAGACTTGTGCTTTATTTATGCCCGATTTGACCGACAATCCCTAACTCTAAAGGAGCCCCTAAATAAGAATTTTGACATATTCGTTATGAAACAACTGTCATTAACTGTCCCTTAACTTAGTTAAGGCTCCCTAAGAGTTGGTGAAATCGGGCATACTTACTTACTTACGAAATTCTATAGTTACCAAAAACATAAAATGTTAAGCTTTTTAAATTCACCCTGAACCTATATATTATATTATGGACACTAGTCCATCCCGCTATTTTTATCTTACCAGACCAAGGTACAGATTTTTATATATAAATTAGTAATTAATTATTTTCATATTTTCAAAATAAGTTAAACACACCAAACTACACGAAGAACAAAGAAAGAAAATATAATAAAGATATTTCTTAGGTATAAAGATAATAATATCTAATAATAAACTTAATTAAAATTTGTACCTTACGAATAGCAACACAGAGAGTGTTCTCGGCACACTACGCTCATCAAATTATATTTTTTAGCTTTTAAATAATTTTACTTTTTTTATTTTTATTAAATGCCAATAGGTAAATTTTAATTATTTTATTTAGATAATTTAACGCTACTTCGCTACTTATTTCCATAGGCTCCACCGAATGCATGCATATTATTGTTTCGTACGCAAAATGACCATGACACAAATTAAACAACATAAATATATATGAAACATTATATTTTTATGGTAAAAGGTATGTTTAATATTTTACCTACAATAGTATTAAGTATTATAAAATACAGTGGTTACATTGCAACGGATGTTTCGCAACGGTTTGTTCAAAGCAATAATTGTATCCTTTTTTTTATTATCAACGAACTATTTATTATCATTATATACTAAAATAAATTAAGTTCAAATATCCCTGTCGTAACAGAATAATCTTTTCAGATGGGGAAAAGCTACAGATAAGATATGTACATTGTGTCTGTGACCATATATAGGGGCTAGATATATATTGGTAAGGTGCTAGACTCTGCTTATATCTGCTTGATAAAGGCTATTTGCGCCGATATGATAAAGTTCTGGATATTATTCATAAAGCTTAGTTAATTTTCAGTATTGCTAAGGCCAGAAAAGGATTATTATTTAATATAAGACTGGCTATACTTTTATAAAAGATGGTTAACCATAGGAAACTCAAAGTAAGTCTTTCTTATTCCCGCGTTAGTGCATCAGACTGGAAATTACCTATGGATATATTCTAAATTCATTACTAAATTTCGGATAAACTAGCAGTTTCAGCATATAGAGCAGTCATAGTGTTTTACTAGCGCGCTCTTAAATTTTGTTACCTAGTAGAAAATTAGATAAGAAAGCAATATAACAACAACAACATGGCAACGGAGCGTTCCATAACTGTATCAGTGCGCTGCAACCTTTTAATCTGTGTCTAAGAAAACCTGACAAAATTGGCACAGTAACTGAATACCTATGACAAGCACTGACAAAGCCAAACCAAAGGGATAGCTTCGGAGATTTATACTTGTTTTTAGGGGCTGTTCCAAAATTAAAATATTAGTGCAGGTTAATAATATTAGAATTTTGAAATAGCTTTATTTATATTAAAAGGTGGGAACAAAATTTCACCACTGGTAAACCACCTGGGCCTGTACATATGTTTGATATATTTTAATAATTTTCATTCTTATATTTAAAAATAACAAATTTAACAATTAAATAAATTAATAATGTAGGGAACGTCGAACGACGCCAAACTGTCTGCGTGACTTACATAAATCAGTGAAGCGATAGTCGCAAACCGAGTGTCACTTTAACAATTGTATGGCGACCTTGTCCACAAATTAATATAGTTCCATGCTAGTTGACGATAATGAGCCTGTATTTCCGGGCCGCAAAATGAAATTTGTAACATTAAAAGTTTTTCATGTTCCTTAATTATTCAGCTTTGTTCGTTACAGCGTGGGAAATTGCCACTTGAGTACATACACACTAACTCAGTTTATTCCTTATTATCGAGATTGATTATAAGTACTTTGGATTTATAATTTACTTTAACAATGAGAAAAGACTGAAATCATGTATACTCTGCCTCACGAGTACGAGGAATAAATAATAATTGACATAATGATCTTGCATAGTATTTTCTGACCTATTCGTTATCTATACAATATATTAATAGACAATTGTGATTTCATATACCTGATCTAAAGTTTATCTGGTTGATATTTAAAAAAAAATCTGTAAATATTTTCTTTCAGCATGTCTGATTATGTTTCTATAGAAAATTATTTTTTATAAATCTTTTATTCTTAAATTTATTCAAGAAAAAATATTACAATTAAATAAATATAAACTACAACCTAAAATAACAAAAAAAAACCTAAATAGAAACCAATATTACCTAACAATAAACAATTTAGGTAAAAAAAACTACCTAAACAAAAAAAATAAAATAAAACAAAAACCTTACCTACCTATATTTACAAAACGAATAAATCGTCTAGGTCACACCCATGCGGCATGGTGCCCAAAACAGTGGCAGCATTGCCTCTTTTTATTGCAATACAAAGTTTTTGGGCAACGGGCTAGCCCTTGGGTTACCTGTGACGAGAACCAGTCTTTAATATAAACAATAATAAAGAAATATTATCGCGGGTGCCTTACAGCGCGGGGCCCGGGACCGCCTAAACGGCTTTAGGGTACCCAGCGGTGGGGTTTTAATCGTTAAACTCGTCGTAGCAAACTCTGACGAAAAGCGTCTAGCGGCATATTTCGATAGATTTAATAACCCATCAATAAACATTTTCACAAGTTGAGATAGTAAGACAGGATAGGACCGACGGCTTAACGTGCTCTCTGAGGCACTATAGTGGTGTTGTCAAACAAATTTGGAAATTTTAAAACAAATAAAACTATAAAATTTTCTTTATAAAGAGTTTTAAGAAAAAAATCCTCTAACATTTTCTCATTTAAATTTAAAACCCTTAAAATTAGTGACGGTTACTATTATGGATTAGTAAAATTTAAAAATATAAACCTGTGGGTGTCCTGTATCCCATATGTTAAAACCACACTTGGTACATAATACTCCACTATCACTTGCCGATTTTCCAAAGATTAGCTGGTAAGGTATGCAATTTTTTTTTTCATTTTTGAGACATAAACGAAAACTCATTTAAATTGTAGAAATATTTACAAGCCTTTTAATTTTCCATAACATTTTCATCAAATTAATTTCGTACATATAGTAGTAATAACTATTTACAGTAGATAGGTACCTAAATTATAAAAAATCAACTTCAATTTAGTTACAAAATATTTGTGTAATTGTAATAAAATGTTCTGAAGTTCTTGTTTTTTTATTAATTTGGCGATATACTAACATAAAAAAATAATATTTGGTGTAACGCAAGCCAGGAATATAAATCTGATTACATAAATACATCAAAATCATAAGTTTTCACAAACTTAATAGCATAAAGTTAAGAAACAGCAAGGTGCGATCGAGAGGCAAAAGAGCCTCTCGGTCGCTCGCGTTTAACATGCATATTTAATATACCTTTATACACCCCTATTAAATCTGATCCTTTATATAGGTATATTGCCAAACTAATAAAAAGCATGAAGTTCAAAAAAACTCGTTTTGTAACAATAAAATCAAGTACCCTATATGAAGATGACGATATTTATGCCAGTACGGAAGTATTTTTATTCACTTCGAAATATAACTGCTTCTTAGGAATTTCTGATTTTATTTATAACAGTAGGTATGTATTATAAATAAACCTTTCGGAAGAAATTGGGATCATTTTGATTCACCTATATAGGTGAATCAAAATGATCCCGGCACAACTGTCACCGGGCACGCGTTATTTGACGCGGCAAATGGCGCTATGAGGTTTCTAATTAATTTAAAAAATATTTTTATCTAAACCTATATGTTACTCCTAATAAAACTTCTTATCTCTCATTAATTATATTTTTAATCCAATGATGACTTTGCACGTGCAAACAAACAAACACCGACAAACAGACAATAATTTCAAAATATGTGTTTTTTACCCACTATTAGTTATTTCTCGCGTCCTTCAGTGCTTTTTTTGCTCGGAAGGTTTAGGATTTTATTATATGTATATATGACTTTATTTACATTAATACGTGAAGGCGGAGTTGGTCAGACGATTAATCTAAAAACACTTATCTCGGGTTTAACCATGTAAATGATGCGGTTACAAAATGCAAAAACCACGAATTTGCAATACTTTCATAACTTTAATAGCCTCGTGTTGGTTTATCGTTAAATTAACTACGCGTTTTATAACTGCACCCTAAAAAAGAGACTACCACATCGACAAAAACTCGATGCAATATACTAGTAAACCCACATACTATAACCGAAACATGACTAGTTCACTTGACGGTTGTTGCATCTATATATGGGCGGTGAAAATCTGGCGGTCGGCCTAACGAAGTTGTAGAGATCTTTCTACCACCTAAAACTGTTTAAATCTTCCGGTACCATATGACATAATAATTAAATACAAAATTATGATATAACAATTTCTGTGATTTTTTTTACATTTATAAGGATTTTTAGGTGTTTTAACTGGAAATAACATTGACCATATATAATATTTTCTGTGTAAACTAAATCATATTGTTAATTTCAAATAAAAAATAAAACTACAATAATATATTAAAATTCCTCAAGTTTGTTTTGAGGCATACTTAGTACCCGCAAAACGCTGACGGTTTGTAATGATGTCAAAGTTATTAATGAGAGCAATTTATTATTTAAAACAATCACTACTAGCCTAATTCTGTTAAATAATAAATTGTCCTAAAGAAGGTAAACTTCAAACACATTTGTAAGCAATTAATATCCAATCAGATCCGCTGAGAGCTTATTTTTCTTGTATTCAATTGGTCTTATTTGTTGTTTAATTTAACACATGAATTTTATCATTTTTATTTATTTTGTATTAGCTACCTACATACCTTTAATTAATGTATTTTTTTATGCCGTTTGCATTAAGCCAAGTATTTTTCTGATATACAATTGGGATGACCTTTACTCGATTCAAGCCATATAAAATGATAAACCATTGGCTCTTGCAGAGGTCAGATCTTTATCTCACGTTCCATGACAAGTCCATGAATTACGAAGCATTATATGTACCGACTTCATTATTATTATGTTTTAATATCATTAAGTGTATTAAAAAATAAAGCTACAGGTAGGTAAAAAATAATAGAAAATTGTATGTATGTATCATCACGGGTGCCTTACGGCGCCCGAGACCGCCTAGACGGCCCCAGGGTACCCAGCGGAGGTAGAAAATTACATAAATTGTTATTTATAATAACATTGGTTTAATAACAATTTATCTAGAAGAGAATTCAAAATAATAATTAATTTTATGATGATTTTACATTGTCTTTTGAAAAATCGCAGCTTTTATGAAACGCTTTTCAAAGACGGCGCTCGCGCTGTCAGGATCTTATTGTATTTGGTTGGGTAGAGAGATTACTGAACACAAGTAAAGGAGATATTAGAAAGGCTTTCCACTCCATTTGGCGGTCACAAGACCGGGAAGACTGCAATTTATTTCTGTACCTACCAATACGAAACACGCTATGGGTTCGGCACTCGTATCCATATCCGTGGAAATATCCATATGTTCGAGATAATGTTATTTAGCTAAGAACATTATCTCTTTATATTATAAAGCCCAGTGGACAAAAAAAAGGTTAATCAGCAGGCTAATTATGATGATGATTATTATAAAGCCCAGTTTGATAATATTTTACGGGCCTTTGTTTGTAGTATTCAGAATAACTTAGTAAAATAAGTCCTGAAACCTACGATCCTATCCTTCAAGTCCTACACTCCTTTTGTTACTCATAGCAATTTATCTATTTTTTTTTTTAAATGTTCTTTTTTTTTAAACGTAATGGCATAAAATTTCCTCGATATAATAGATTTTATATTTCCAACTTCAATATGGAATAAATTTATAATTTACTTTTATTCATAGAAACTTAAAAAAACATAAAATAGAAATAATTAATTAAAAATATAAAAATAAATTATCCTATAAATCCTAATATACAATAATAAAATACCTAAAAATATATAAAAACAATAATACTTAATTTTTTTTTGTTTTTAAATGCCTAAAGACCATAAACGGATTCCAAACCAGTGCCATGTGGCAAAGTTCCTATGATGCTGGCGGCGTTTCCCCTTTGGATGGTAGGCTTACCTGCTGAGAGAAAAGCGCCGCAGCCCGTGGATTACTCGAGG
Source organism: Monopis laevigella (assembly GCA_947458855.1). NCBI lineage: Eukaryota > Metazoa > Arthropoda > Insecta > Lepidoptera > Tineidae > Monopis > Monopis laevigella. Next base: position 12,774,818 of record OX381576.1, on the reverse strand, counting down.
CGAGGACCAATCTTGAATTATTTTTGGAATAAATTATTTTTATAATTGATTTATATAAAATAAAAGTAGCCCAGCGGTTTGATAGTAATAACTCATTATATTTTGTAAGACAACAAAACGCAGTTTCTTGCCAATAAAATCTAGATATTCTTTTTTGCTTGTTACTCACAAGCACCTCTTTTAAACAGCATCTTTATTTTGACCTTTTTAATTTGCTTTTATACCTAGTTACCTAATATTTAATAAACTCATCCTTAGATAGTTTATTTCGGTGTAAAATAGGTAATATTTGAAAATACAACAACGAACAACTTTTTTTTATTGACCTAATATATTTTTATATTATATTAATCTCTTTATATAGGTACCTAGTAAAAATACATTTGGTATGATAACCTAAAAGTATTTGTTTCGTGTTTAGAGAAAACTCGTATATTGCGTTTCAAAATACGTCGATTTAAACCATCAATCCAGTTGAAACTAGAAAAATCCAGTTATTGTACCAAAGGTTGTGAGTGAATGCAATAATTATATGCAGTGGATGTAAGAACCTGTTCCAAAATTTAATAAACGATTTTATAAATATAAACCTACGCATCTGAAATCCTTTAATGAAGAATACGCATCTTCCGCGTATAATATTTGATGTTTTTTTACTGTTATAATTTTTATTTTTTTAAATAACATACGTAAACTTATTCTTAATCCTCTCATTATTTTCCTAACAAAAAGATAAGATAAAAAATATTTTAATATGAGTATTGAACTTCTGTTTGTGTCTAAGTGGAAATCCATATTTTTTAAGTCATAATTTTTCAATGTATACTGATATTATTTCCAAAGTTTATTAACGTCCGAATTATATACCTAATGCGTATTGTATCTAGTAGCTTTCGTCTGACGATTTCTAGTTTTGATACCTACATTCATTGGTAACCTACATTGCTCTGCATTACAACGAAAGTTGATCAAAGATTGCGTGTTGCAGATTTTTTACATTTGTTTTGGCTAGTGCTGAACGGTCCAATGTAACAAATACAATGTTGATTTCGATTTCAGACCATGGCCATATAGTAGTAGGTACCTACTTATTTCACAATATTTTTTTTATCTAAGAATATGTATATGCTTGCACTTTGATATCTTAATTAGTTTTTAATCAATAGATTTATTATATTGTTTATTTCTCCACTTAGATAGGGACCTATTTATCTTAACTAACGCTGTAAAAACGAAAACAAATACTCTTTTATATGTTTTTAACCTACTCAACTAAAATGTATATTTTTTCACTGACAGCGAATTCTGGTTAGTATACCATGTAAAGTGTTGTAGTAGTAGGGTTTTTGATACATACTGTAGAATTTTATACATATTTTCCTTTAGCTTCCAATAACTTATAAATTATTTATTTATACAAGTACAAATTACTAAATATACTAATTATTATATAGTACGGAAGACGGCCATTATCAATCATTCAAGCGGAAGAAAGTATTTATTGACATTAATAGATCAATTTAAAATGTATTTAAATAAATCACAATTATTTATCACTTTTATAAAATAGGACAACGAAAACCTATATATATATAAATAAAAATGTATTAAAACTAAATAAAATTATATAAAAGTACATAATTAACATACGTTGTTGTAACGTGACTGTGCATTTATATTATTATTAGCTCCTTTTCCCTTTAAAATAAATAGGACTTCCCATCTTTTTATTGTAGAAGTACACAGTTGTCTCTCGATATTTTATGGCAAAACTGTATTCAACTCCTGATATTTATGATGACGCGTATCATTATGACGCGCATATTATTATGATATAAGTAGGTCATACAAACGTTTTTTTTTAAATTAAATATTAATATCAAACTTTAACTCAAACTTAAAGAGACACTAACAATATTAAGGGTGAAAATTATTAACTGCGGCCCATTTTGTGCAGGAATCTCTGTTCGTATGACAGTGATGTAACTCGATACGTTCTGCAAATCATGAAGAACAATGGAGCTGTTAGTATACAATGAGACGACGATGCCTAGCTACTGTCCATTGTATCAACTTCCCTCATATTCTTCAAAACTTCCTCAGTATAATATCAGACTTCGTATACATTCTCGTGTATCTTCAAAACGTTTCGAATCTTTTACTTTTATTTATTTTGTAGATAAAGTTCTTATTATTAGTTACGAAAATTTAATGTATTATTTCTGAAATATAATTTCCGGGATTCTAAGCTATATATTGATGGACAGTAACTAAGCATCGTTGTCTCATTGTATATTTTCAGTTATAATAAACGTGAATTTTTGAAAAAAACAATTTAGTTATTAATAGGTATTTCATGGTATAAAAACAGTTCAGTTTAAATAATATTTGGAATAATAATATGAACACGTGTGTGTCTGTGTTTGCTCATTGAAACATGAATGAAGAACAATGTAATATTCCATCCTCGGTAGAATTATACTGGTCACGCTTAGTTTGATGAATACACATATAATACCATCTCAAAATAATAATAAAATTTGTATATTTGTACAATTATCCATAGTAATCTATACGGCGTTGACTCATACATATATTTTTTTTTACAGGAAAAAAGAAAATAGCACGCCATGACGGCTTCGCATAGTGGCGGGCGAGAAGATGAGCGCTGTGATAAAGGCTATAGAAACGATGCGTACCAGAGCGACCCAGCTCTGGACAACGACATCGTCAAGCCACCGCCGCTACAAACCGAAGATGACAACTTTACATCTGGAAAGGTCAAGCTGTCGAGAAATGAAAAGTGGAGAATTTTGAAGAACGTCGCGGCTGTGAGCTGCGCTTTCATGGTGCAATTCACTGCTTTTCAAGGAACAGCAAATTTGCAGTCATCTATCAACGCGGCCGACGGCTTGGGGACGGTTTCCTTGAGTTCTATTTATGCAGCTCTGGTGGTGTCTTGCATTTTTGTTCCTACGTTTCTTATTAAAAGATTAACTGTGAAATGGACTTTGTGCCTGTCGATGATGTGTTACGCGCCTTACATAGGTGCGCAGTTCTACCCCGCATTTTATACCCTGGTGCCCGCTGGAGTGATCGTAGGCCTAGGAGCGGCTCCCATGTGGACGTCGAAGGCGACTTACCTCACACAAGCGGGTAGTGTCTACGCCAAGCTGACGGATCAGCCTGTTGATGGGATCATCGTCAGATTCTTTGGCTTCTTTTTCCTTGCTTGGCAAACTGCTGAACTTTGGGGAAATCTCATATCCAGTTTAGGTAATTAATGCTTTATTATTATTTGTTATATTGATATACTTTCGCCTGAAGGAGCATAATTTTCAAAACAATTAAAAGTTTTATAAAAACAGAAAGAAAAATTATTACCTCAAACAAACTTTAGGTACTAAAAAAATACATTAAAATTTAAATTATCGAGTTGATTGATTTAAAGTTTTCCTAAAATATTTATAACAAAGCTGTAGTTAAATAATACTTACATAAAATAATATAACATAGGTTGCATAGGCTCTAATCACTACACTAGGGTTCTTGTCCTGTTTGTTTAAGTACCTAAAGGTTCAATTATAAATGAAGGTGGTATTTAATAAACACAAGATTAGTTTCTTACAAAATTTAAAAATAAAGTAAAATATATAGAAAACTAGTTACACCAATCAAAAAATACAATCAGTAAACTAATAAATAAAATTAAAAAATAAACATGCACAAAGGAACAAACTAAAGTAAAAAATTAATTAAAAAATTTGAGACATAATATAATTATTAACATAATGTATTTGTTTGCAGTTTTTTCATCAGGAGTCCATAGTGGAGGAAATGCTTCTACAGATAACAGTAGCAAAACACTCTACACGTGTGGTGCAGACTTCTGCATGATTGGTGGTGGTCATCATGATAACCAGAATCTCCACAGACCCCCAGATAGTGAGATCTATGAGATAAGCGCTATTTACTTAGCCTGTGTCGTTGTAGCTGTGCTTATGGTGGCATTGCTCGTAGACCCATTGTCAAGGTAAGCATATCAAATATCAATTCACCATATTTTAATATAAATTATAATTAAGTACCTTGTAGTAATAGAAAAGCTAACAATTTACTCTTAGTTGTACTAGCTGACCCCCGCAACTACGTCTGCGTAACCGTTTGCGCACGCAGCGGAAGCTCTCAAAAAGAAAAAGTATTCCCGTTTTTGCAATATGTTTCATTGATGCTTCGCTCTTATTGGTCGAATCTTTGATTACAAATAGTCAACGACTTAAGGTGTTAAATTCTACATATTTAAATATAAATTATATTACAATATATTTAAAAAAAATGTGTATACATGTGAAATAAAAATATATGTGGTATTTAAACTAGTAATAATTAAAATTATTTTGCTAATATTATACTCATACTCGTATCTTTAATTATGAAAATTAAAAAATACATATTTTTCAGATATGGTGAAAAGAATCGCAAAAATGACCCATCAAAAGAATTGACCGGTATTCAGCTCCTGTCTGCTACCACATACCAGCTAAAGAAGCCTAACCAGCAACTGCTTATACCTATCACTTTGTGGATTGGTATGGAGCAGGCTTTTATAGGAGCCGATTATACACAGGTAATTTTGATTCTGTTTGTATTGGAAGTATCTATTTTTGTTCAAGATTTCATTGGATGGAATATAGTGTAGAACATTTTAGATGCTCCTATTGTATATAGAGCGTGACGACATGCCTAATTTGGTAGTAAACCTTGATTATGGAAAACAGAGGTCCGAGGACGACACCTTGGGAATGTAATTTTTTGTATTTCTATTTTTAAAAGATTATTTTATTCAGTAGTGGTCTGTTAAAGGCTGATTTATTATGCTATAAATATTGAAGTGATATCCTAAGCTATCCATGGATTCTTCATTCATCGCATGGTTGGGAAGCAGGAGAGAAAACTGCATTGTTCCCAAACTTGTTACCGCGAAGTACTGTTATACCTAAGCCTTTTACGATATCAATACTCCTCCGCCCTGTGTTTCATTCACTATGTATATGTTTTAAAACTGTTTTGAGACATTTCATTAGTAATTACAAAGTATTTGTTCTTGATGGTAAGTATGGTGGTGTCTTTTGGAATATTTGCTTCCCATGAAACTCAAGAGCTCGTTAATTGCAACTTCGTCTTCTACCTTTTAGGGTTTTCCACTGAATTTAGTAAGGATATTTTACGACTGATAATTTCTTGAAAATTATTAAAGGTATATTTAAAAAAACTCTATTCTATTCGACGATTTTTTGACTTATAGACACTGAAATCGATAACTTGAACAATTTTTTTTTTCAGGCATATGTATCTTGTGCTCTCGGTATCCGATCAATCGGCTACGTGATGATATGCTTTGGTGTGGTCAACGCAATCTGTTCACTGATTTTTGGGACTGTGATGAAATACATCGGCCGCTTCCCAATTATAATGATGGGTGCGGTTCTTCACTTCGGGCTAGTTATATGGCTTCTGATATGGAAACCGAATCCTGAATCTGCGACCACTTTCTTTGTCGTATCTGGTTTGTGGGGAGTCGGTGATGCGGTGTGGCAAACACAAGTTAACGGTATTTATTTTATTTTTGTAATTCGCCCAAACTTTTTTTTACATTTATTCAATAATTAACCTTAGACTTAGGTAATAAGTTGTATAGTTTATTTCTCTTAAAATTAATTTATTCTATATTACAATTTGTAATAAAGCCAAAGTATCGGATTAAATGGTATTAATAAATACCAGATACTATAAAATAATTGGGCTAAAAGAAAGTTTCGTAAGATAATTTTATTTTATACGACATGGGTATAATAAGTGCCTATAAGTGCGCCCGAGTTAGCTCAACGCGGTGTTTGGATAGACTCAATATATTATATATATATGATACATAATATATCTCTGATCATAAACTAAGTTCTAAGCTTGTACTATGTGTACCAGAAACAACGATATTAATAAATTTTATAAATACCCAGACCATGTAAAACTGTTCAGAATAACCTGCTTATGTTTCGAAGTGAGAATCACACCACTACCACGCAGGGGTTACCTAATTTAATTGACTAAACCAAGCGTACTCGTATGTTTATAAATGCCTGTAAGGATAGGTAATAAATAATAATAATCAGAAGTTATGGTTAATAATAGAGCGTAGTTAAGTAAAAGTATGATAATATTCACAGAGTTAATTTAAGAAGGTACTTAATTTAATACTCACTAGAATCGCGGGCACCCAAATAGTCTTAAAATAATTACAGTTTTTCCATGCGTAATATCAATATTGGTTGACGTCCTTCGTGAGCACATGTGTATTGTTTTCTATTATATTTGGCCGACGGTTTCTCATACGCACATATTATTACAGCTTTTAATTCATTGCCTGCGCTTTAGCTATAATTTGCAACTGACGTTAATCATAAATTTAACAGACTGAAACTAAAGTAAACAATAATATGTTATTTAATATAATATATTACTTAATAACCAAATTTATTTGTTATAATTTAGGGTACCGCCAAAACTGTTGACCAGGGAAATTTTTATAAAAATATATTATCAGAATTAAGATAAAAAAAAAAGTAACTAATTTTATCTGTTTATTACTAACATGGTAATGACTGTATTTATTTTCTTATGTTACTGCTAATTTATTTATTTATTTACAAGTCTCCAGATAAAATTAGTTACTTATAAGCAAATTAAGGTCTAGGTTGGATTGATTAGAACCTAAGATCAAGTTTATAATATGGACCTTGTGAAATATTTCACATATGTTTTATTTGCATAATGAGTATGTTTAGTGTTCCTAACCATCAGGAGAAAAAAATCGGAATTGTATTTGATCACTATGTCTGTTTGTTTAGACCATTTAGCATCAATAAATATCTTAGTAATAGTAAAATCTCGTATTTTTTATGTCACAAAAAACTACCGAGGTAGATATTTCTGTATTATTTATAACTAGCAGGAGGGTAACTTTTGTGCCTGATAAAGCTGTAGAAAGTATAATATATAGGCGCAGATCTTTAAAACTCTGATTGATAATATGTTAAACAACTGCTCAATATATACAGGGTGACTTTGAAAGGATGTATTTTGAGCTAAAATGAAGTTCTGCTGATCAAATCGAAAACTTTTCCTATATACGAACCATGTGCCGCAAATGAAAAAAAATAAAAATATTCTCCATACAAACTAATAATGTTAAAATGACCTATTTGTATCGGGAAACCAAATTTTCCACATGCACATTACGACACATGGTTCCATGGGAAAAGTTATTCGATTTGATCAGCAGAACCTCATATTAGCCCAAAGTACATCCTTTCAAATTCAACCTGTATAAAGCCTAAAAAAAGTCCAGAGAACATTTCTATAAAAATAAACACAAACGGATTAGTTTTTAGCTAGTTATAAGCACACAAACCGGTAGACCAATAAAGAGAGAGACGTTTATTATCTATTAGAGAATCGTGCTTTAGATTTTGCTTAATATTTACAGCATACGACGGATCCCTAATTTTATAAATATATCTACTAGATCGCATTTAATAGGTAAAGTGAGACGTAAACCATTAAATAATATAGAGCTCGTATTTTATCAGGTGTTTTAACGTATTATAATCTTACTACGAGTAGATATACTTATTATATATTCTATACTTATATAATTATTTACATAGTGTTACACTGGTGAACGAAAAACAAAAATGCCTTTAAAATGTTTTGAAAAATAAATTTACCTACCTAAATAAACGGAGGTATATTGCATTTTTTATACAACCTTGTCATCTTTACCGTTCTACTTACAAGACTTTAAGGGGGGTTCAGGGGGCCACGCCCACCCCCCGAAAGCAACGAAATGTATAGACATTTATGAAAAGTGTTAAAGAATTGGTTACAAAACTGGTTTACCCATCAACGTAAAATATGACAGGAGGCTTTACGAAATTGATACAAACGTTTGACGATGGTGTTTTTTTTTTGGCCATTTGATAGGGGGCTTTAAGAAATTTGTACAAAGGTTCGACGAGGCGTTTTTTTTTTCTCTCTAACGTAAATGATAGGAGAGTTCACAAAACTGGAAGAATATACACATTTTGCCAAAATAGAAATATAATCCTGGATCCGTCCCTAGCGTACGTACCTAAATGGTGTTCTCCACTCTGTGAAAAACACCAATTATAAGAGAAGATTGCAAAGTAAATATAACATTACAAACATTGCCGTTGGTGTAGTGTCGTGGGTTTAATTACAACTCAAGGCAAAGCTTGGTTGGGTGTTTATATATTATATTTTTTAATGTTTCTGGTACGAGTCTAGCTTAGTATTAATATTATGTGAAATGTCCTGCATAAGTATTGTTATTATATATTTTTATTATTTTCAGGTCTATATGGTACGTTGTTCCGACGTAACAAAGAAGCGGCCTTCTCCAACTACCGGCTTTGGGAGAGCGCAGGTTTTGTGGTGGCCTATGCATACTCCAATCATCTGTGTGCACGAATGAAGCTCTACGTACTCTTGGTGGTCCTCATTGTTGGAGTCGCAGGATATATTGTTGTCGAAATCTTGCATAAGAGAAAGGTAACTTTAATAACTATTTTTATCATATTTTACTGGACATGTAGACCTTTATTAAATCAAAACTGATACCTTTATCAGGTTTGATATTGTTTCCGTACGTTTTAAAAGCAAAAAAGGGAACCCTGGAATCACTTTGTCTCACTATATCAAAAATTATTTGGAATAGAAATTTAAATTTAACATTACCGCGCTCGAGACCAAGACGTCTTTGGGGTACCCAGCATTGGGGTTTAAATCTCGACTTGTCGTAGCCGATGGTGTTTTGAGTCTACACCGAACAAGTAATTTTAAATATTTGCGCGTAATATATAAACTGTACCCTTATAGCATTACTCAGTCTACTGCTGATATATAGAGAACCGGTAAAGATAGTTAAATAAATTTATAAATATAATAGTATTTGCTCGGTGCCCGAAGTATTTACACTAATAATATAATAATAGCTGAAGAGTTTGTTTGTTTGGTTGCGCACGCGTTAAACTCAGGAACTACTAGTTCGAATTGAAAAAATATTTTAGTGTTTGATAGCCAATTTATCGAGGAAGGCTTATAGGCCATAAACACCACGCTACGACCAATAGGAGCGGAGCATCAAATCATCTTAGTAACCATTTCTTATAAAAATATCAATAATATATATTTTTCTATTTCAAATAGAGTTACGGGGTTAATAATAACTTTCTTTCCTAACCACATTTTAATCTAAATTAATATTCTCTCGTATTGAACCCTAAACGCATCAACGGTTTTTGTATTTGACCGCATTTAAAGTAACTACGACTGATATACTTACAGGTAAGACGTCTTAAAGCTCTGGCAGAAGACACTACAAATGCTGAGGCAGTCAAACAACAACCTGAAGAAGAAGATGACGAAAAAGATGACATCGATGATGATATTATCATCACTCATCTTTAAGCGAAAATGTTCTTGATCAAGAAAATTGAGACAGAAGAAACTCAAGCCACATTTGTAAAGGACAACAAAGGAGCTAAGGTTAAAATTGAAGATATTGAGAGTTATTATATTGATTGTGTAGGTAATTATTAAGTAGGTACTCTAAATATATTAAACGTTTCATAAACAATTTCAGAACTCTTAAGATCGTTTTCTCGAAAATGTTAAATAGATATTATTTAATTATCAAATAGTTAAAAATTGCGAATTTTAAAAATATGATTGACATGTCTTATGAAAATTCGAAAAAACGACCGTAAGAGTTCTGAAATGGTTTATGAAAAAAATTATGGGAAATTATGTAGGTTTTTTTGTTCAAACAGCTATGAATGAATATAATCCATAAACGCAATGTTATATACATAATTATATGCACTGGTAGATACATACGTCTATTAGGTTTCTATAATGTCTATGTTGTTCTATCATTTCGAATTTCGAATCTCGTCTCAATTTTCTTTTCTAAGAATGTTTGTCATCAAACGCCTCACTGTTTTATAAACACGCTGTTAGACAAAAAGCATATTAAATGTTGTAGTAATATATACACAGCGGCAGTGATATTATTTATAATCTTTTACTATATGAATCATATTTATTTTAGAGAATTACTTAACATAGGTAATAATTTACAACGCAAATTCAGTTGTATCTTTAGTTTAATTTAAATAAGTTTCTATAGACATAAACCATGACATATATCAGAAAATAACGTTCTTGAGGGCTCTGCAGTCGTGTTGACATCCATGCAAACGTACCTACTTCTATTACAACTAGACTGTTAGTCGTAATTAAATTATTATGTTTATGTTGGTAATTGTATGTAAAAATCTTTCAGTCGTAATAAATACCTTTGTATTATTAATAATATCAAAAGTTTTATTTTTGTTAAAAAAATAAATCCAACACACAAAGATTTATAAGTACAACGACCGTTAAAAATATTATTTTAACCTCTTTTACGACAAACAGTAGTGGAAAATATTGAAGTGCGAAAACTCATTTTCGACGGCCAGCGGAGGGGTTCTATTCGTAGCCAATAGCATTTGAGTCTATACCAGGAAGCTCGTCGCGGTGTTTGTATAGACTTATAAATAGTTTCATAAGTTGGCCTAGTGAAACTAGGTCCGACAGAATAACGTGGACTTAAGTTTTTTTTTTTTAAATATATATTTCAAAACAAATGTTTTTAAAACATTCTGCAGCCTGAATACAGTCATGGTATTCTTACATTACTAGTGTTTTCCTAAAATGTTAATCATATGGGTGTATAATGAAAAGTTTACATATTTTGATATAATAAACGGTATTATGTCTAGTAAAAATTATTGTGGCTATTTACAATTTAATATTGTGTTTTTTTTTTAAATTAAGATGGGGATTTCGAAATATATTTATAGGATAATATTCTCGGTATAAATATACCTAATATTTATACCGAGAATATTATCCTACCAATATTCTAATAAATTAATTATACTATTGTTTTAGAATCTCATGTAAGTAATTTATGTTAGATTAATAATTATCTTCATTATTTATAGGTCCCTGGTAGATTTACTATCATGTGATCACGATCAAAATTTATATATTTCCTATGATTAATACCATGAAGGTAAAAACCGTGCCCATCTTGGCGCGGGGCGCGTTTTTTAGCTTCATGATTTATAAAATATTATGACAGAATTAATAATTTGAGAGAGGATTAATAAAATGTTTATTTAGTAACCAAAATTAATTGCATATAAGTAGGTACTTAATAAATCCCTATGCATTATTATAAATAATATAAATTGGCTATTGTCGTTTTTAAATGAGTAGTTTTTCTACAAGTTGAATAGATAATCATCGAGGTTCACAAAAATATAACCCAAAGAAACGAAATTATGAAATTACCCTACGGAATAAATTCTACAGAAATTCTTACCACATAAAAAACTGGTAAGTAAATTTCTATTAAAAAACAATTGAATTAGTTATTATTTAAGTTATTTTTTTTACAAAATAATACCTAACTAAAACTTAATTAGGTACTTATAAGTATATAGACAAAATACAATAAATATTACACTTTATAGAAGTGCTTAACGAAGTGTATTAACTTAAATATACAATGCTATATTACATTTCATAGTCACAGCTCTAATGTCATAAAAATATAGGTAATATGTAATCATAATACATAAACAAAATTTACACTTTTCATGTCAATCATATTATAGGTACCTATTTATTAAAAAAAAAAACAAATGTCATAAGTATTAATGTTTTTACATGTGTTTTTTTTTAATGTCTACTATAGGATTTTTATCGCCTTAATATTTCGCATATAGCTTTGCTAGGTAAGTCCCTATATTTATGTTTGTTTACATATTAAAATGAAGTATAAAAAAAACCTTTGATTTTTTAATTATTAATTTAGTTGTGTGACTTGTATTATTTATTAATTTTCATAATCATTTATTTCGTGTTTTTTTATTGATTCTACATGCCATATCATTTGGGATTGCCATTTTAGATAGAAAATCAATACTAATATCATCTTTTAGTTATAGACATAATAACATAAATAATTTGTTTAAATATAATTTCCTTAATAATGCACTTTTGGAAGTTATTACAATATAATAATGTCAAATATTGTATTTGTAAGATTTTATTTATTAGAGTATTAAAAGATTTTCCTTAAACCTGCCTAACATACTTACTAATTTACTTAGGTGAAAAAATTATAAGCCCATTTTATCTGACTTAATAAAATTTATGTCTATCCAACACTAAATATAAATATATTTTTATATTGTCAAAATTATTTATTACAAAAGTATCTAAGTATACAAAAATGTGATAATAGAGTGAAAGTTGTATGTAAAAATTAAATCAGTTCAAAAATGTATTTGTGAAAGTTATTATTAAGGTAATAATGTTTGCACTCTGTGATGTGAATTTAAAACACAATACTTATTGTTATTCATTAATATCTAGTATAAAGTAGTATGTACTTTGAAATGATTTTTATATAAACTATGTATTCCAAATATTTACTAATATTAATTATTATGAATTTAATTTGATTAGATTTTACTTATCATAATAGCTTTTAATATAAGTATACTTAGTTAGATTTAGATTATAAAAATTATGAAAATAAATAATTTGAACAACAATTATAGCTGGTTCTTTTTTGACGAATTTACTTTTCATCACATACTAATGGCCTTATTCATAAAAACTTGTACCTACAAAAACAGATAAAACCTAACTAAAGTGCGCTTTAAGGCCACAATAAGTTTTTATGAATACCGGTGTAAATAAGGATACTACGTATGCTTTTTATGAAAAGAGCAGTTATTGAGCAAGAGCAGTTTCACCCACAATTAGTACCAATAATTTAATTCAAATTATTTTTGCTAGGTAAGGATATGAAAACCAAAAAACGCACTAAGAGCAGGGGCTTTATTCCGAGTTTCGACACGTTCACCGTCGCGCATTTTGCGTAAAGTACGGGTATAGAAATGTAAGTTCTATCATGTTAATTATAAAGTTGAAATTCCAATGCTCCATACATGTTCAAACTTGCGAAGAATTCGTGTATTTCAAGATGGCTGCATTATAATAGCCAACCTAATACATACTATATAACCATTGGAATAGAGCTTATATTTCCATATTTATAGTTTGCGCAACGTCTTGTCGTGATTAGCGGTTGCAAACTCGGAATAAGGCCCCATGTCTTTCTACGTTCACGGGGAGCCGTTTAATAGGGGTTAACTATTAAATTTTATTATATAAAGATGAGACTAATAAAACTAGAAATTAATAAAGCCCGATTATAGTAGATGATATTTTCTATATTGAATAAATGTCTGCCCTTGTTTTTAACCAACTTTAAAAGAGGAGGAAGTTCTCAACGCGTATGTGTTATTGCTAGATGCTTTCATACTCCTTTTGTATTGAGTGTGCAACTGCAAGGTATGGGGTATTACTATGTCCTTCGTTAATGCAATTGCGAAGTGTAAAATTACTACAAATCTACAAGCTAAAAATAATAATCCAAGTAATATCCTGCGATTTATAAAACAAAATCAAGATATTCCGTTTACCTCTTTTAAAATAAAATAATAACTACCTCCTACCTACTATTTAACAAAAAATTAAATATACGATTATTACCTAACATTATCAAAGGAAAGTAATTATTATTATAACATTACGTTAGAAAAGTTTACCAGTACCATTCACTGTAGTTATCTGATTTTCAGCAGATAGCTTTAGGACATTATTAGTAATATTACTAATTTGTTGATTAATTAATTGTTTTTACACATATTATTATGTGTGGTACAACTATGCACTACCTATTCATATTTTTTTATCGATATGTCGATAATAAAATGATATATAATATTTTATTTGTTTTGTTTTTATTCCTGTGGCAGTAACATAGAGTATAAGGCAGTCAGTTTATGTCCTTTCTGATGACAGTTGTCAAATTTAAACATAAATGTTATATTTTCTTTAGACTCTGACTTTCTTGACTATTTCTTTATTTGATTCTTACAACTTTTGAATAATTCTAACAATCGCCTAGGCGGTCAATTTCGAGTTGGAGGTCGTTTTGGAGTTTTGAGGTGGAAGAACTTCTGAGATACAAAGCCTTGTCATCTGCAAATAAGGTAAGCTGAACATCGGTTTTAGATGGACGAATGTCATTGGTGTGTAGGTGCTGTATATATTTATATAATAAATAGATTTTATTTAGTTTTAGATATTTTGTTTATTTAACCACAAATCTTATCTGTCTAATTTTTTTTTTTTATTAAGTCTTTTTGACAATTATTTTTTTATACACTATAACATGTAGACCCTACATTACTCCCCTCCAGTAACTTCGTTACGAAAATAAACTTTGTAACTGAAAAGTAGTGTATAAATTATTAATAATACAATAAAAATATATAACTATTATAAGCTTTAAATATTTACAAGAAAATTATGTTAATCAAATTAGACTTATTAGAAGATCACATATTACCTAACTTATATAAAGTTAAGTACGTGAGCCTTACATTACATATAAATTATATACAATACACCTAACAAAAAAATAATAATAAGAACAAACTTATTATATTTTTATATTTAAATTTTAACTAAAACATAGCGAATAAAAATAAGTAAGTCCCCAATTCATTTAAAATAAATATTATTTTTTTACAATTGTAATTATTGAAATCTAATTGGTAGTTTTATTTTACGACCACTTTTAGAAATTTTATTATTATCTAAATTATTATTTTTAACTGCAGGATTTATCAAATCAGATTCTTGACAATCAGTTTCAGTTAATATATAGGCAGGTTTTATTCTATCTATAGACACTGTAACATCTTTAGATTTAATTTTTATGGTAAAATATTTATTATTTCTAGAAATTACTAAAAACGGTCCTTCATAATTAGGTTCTAATGGCTTCCGAAGTCTATCAATTCGTAGAAAAACATGAGAACAACAATTTAAATATTTATGTACAAAATATGTTCATTACAATTCTTCAATGTAGAAATGGGTTTAATTTTTTACATTTGATTTTGTAAATTACTAGCAAAAGTGTTGATGTCTAATTCTGAAGAAGATTTTTGAAAAAAATCACCTGGCAATCTAATAGTTTTTCCGTAAAGCATAGTAGATATTGAATAATGTGATTTTGGCATTAGAGCTGCACGCATGCCTAGCAATACTGTTGGTAAATTTTCTGTCCAATTAATAGAATTATGAGCTCTTAATGCTAATTTAAGTGTACGGTGCAAACGTTCAATTTTACCATTTACTTGCGGATGAAAAGATGTAGTGTATTGGATCTTTATACCGCATAATTTAGTAAAATTATTAAAATTTTCTGACTTAAATTGACTACCCCTGTCAGTTATTATTATTGGTTATGTTCTATAGTGGAATAACTTCCATCCAATTGGAATACCAGTCTATGCATGTTAAACAATAAATTTTATTATCTGAAGGCGGTAAAGGACCAATTAATTCAATATGAATAGTATCAAATCTATCATCAGGCTCTAAAATATTAGAAATAGGAGATTTAGTGTGAACATTAATTTTATTTTTTTGGCAATCTATACAGGTTTTCGCCCATGTTTTGACGTCATTCCGTATAGATGTCCATACAAATCTATCGGTCACTTGCTTAACAGTTGATTTTATACCAGGATGACATAAATCATGTATATTGTGAAATATTTGTTTTCCATATTTAGGTGGTATATATGGTCTAATCCTATTAGTAGATATATCACACCATAAACTTTTACCTGAAGGTAAAGTTTGTTTATTAAATTTCAAAGATTTATTGCTTTCTAATAAATATTTTAATTCGTCATCGACTGATTGAGCTGTTGAAATTTCGTCATAATTTAAGTTAGAACAATCAACTGATTCCAACCTAGATAAAGCATCAGCAACTATATTATTATTTCCTTTAATATACTGTATATTTGTAGTAAATTCTGAAATGTATTGTAAATGACGTAACTGACGAGGCGATGCTTTATCATGATTTTGTTTAAAAGCATACATCAGCGGTTTATGGTCTGTAAATATCGAAAAATACCTACCTTCAAGAAAATGTTTAAAAATTTTTATAGAGAGGTAGATACTGAGTAATTCTCTATCGTAAACACTATATGACTTTTGGGCGTTATTCAACTTTTTAGAATAAAATGCTATAGGTTGCCAAACACTATTATAATATTGTTGAAGAACCGAACCTATTGCAAAATCAGAAGCATCTGTATGTAGTGCTAAAGGATAGTTACAATTTGGAAAAGTTAACATTGTGGAATTAGCTAATTCTTTTTTACAAATATTTAGATTTTTTCCCTACCACATCTTCGCCAATCACTTGGGAGGTCATCTTCCCATCTCTTAACCTGTCTACCCCTATGTCGCATTCTATCTCTTGGGTACCAAGCAGTTATTCCGTAAGTACACTTATTAGTCGTTGCCCTCATATGACCAGTCCATCTCCACTTTAGTTTTCTTATGGAACTGGTTATATCAATGACTTTGGTTTTGTTTTGAATTTTGATAGTTCCCATTTATCTCTTAATGTTATATTTATCATGCTCCGCTCCATTCCATGGTTTGCCAATCCCCAAGAGAGAGAGACAATGTTCTTAGCTTTCCATGGCTTCACCGTGCGGGTGCCGGGTCCATAGCGTGGTTGAAAGGCAGGGGAATGAACTGCAGCGTTCCCGGACTTAAGACCGCGAAGTAGGTTTAAAAGCCTTTTAAACTCTCACCTGCACTGTGTTCACTACCCTCTCTACTTAACCAAATACTATATGATCCTGTTAGCGCCATCTTGGAAGCACGCTCCATAAAAGTTCCGACGGCTGATTTCGGAAGGCCAAAGACGGTGCAAAGACTTTGCTGAAATTTCTCTTGCACCAACTTCCACTGCATAAAGTTTAATTTCGTTTGTGAGATCAAAATATTTGTTCGACTTAATGTTGTGGTCCTTAGGTATGATTGTTTCCCACGGTTCTATCCATAGGTTAAGCCCCGTAGAATGCACATGTAAAACTTTTGCGTTTTATGAGATAGAAAAAAATATTACTGCCAATATAAATGTTGTAAAATAAGATGTAAATAAGGCAAAATAAAAATGACTCTAGCTTCTTTACTACTTGGCGTCTAATACTTTATTAAGGGAAGTCACTACCAGATTGAAATGCCTCTGTAATTTTGCATGCTAGTTTCCATCACCCCGGTTTCACTTATTGTTATTGTTTTACTTTGCTTCATGCTTTACTACCAATCTATTCTCTTCCATGGCTACAGTACAAAACATTGAGGTGGAAGTACACTTAGCCATATGGCAATCTGAAAAAATATATACTTTCAGTCCCCATATATAAATCCCTTAACATTATGTAAGAGATACCTATATACTTAGTGCTGTATTTAACAATACATATAACCACAAGCCATTGAGATATTACTACTCCACAAGGCCATATATAACCTAAACTTTGGTTAAAAGTACCAACCTAGAAACCTTATTTTACATGTTCCTATTGCTGGTAAATTCTATATTATTAATAATTTTAATTAGCTAGCTTACTATGACGGAGATATGATCATTTAATTTTCAGTCATTCAGTTTTGGAAACGGCATATTTTTTTTTTTAAGATTTACCTACTAAATTCTAATAATAAGAGTAAAACAAAAGTAATAACTATTTATGGGTATATTCCAAAACGGGGTAATAAGTAACCTGTTAAATTGTATTTTAAATCCTTCATATAATATTTATATGTTTCTATGAGATATGTAATTTGTGAATACTCCATCTCTTTCTTTTTCCTGATAGATCACACGGGTAATAATATTTGAATTTGTTCCGAAATGTAAATCACAACGGTTACAAATGACACAAGACTTTAAAAGGGCCAATATTAAATGTCACACAGATGTGGAATAGAAACATATTTATCCGAGACTCGAGACTAGAGACGATGTCGAGGATAAAATGGTTTTGTGGACGAGTTATAAACTCTGCCTTTCACTTCGATTGCGAGGAAATAAGACAGTAGTATAACATAATATTTATTTAATTAAAATTCAAAGTAAAATTAGTAGGGTTTTGAATACTGAAGGAAATTGTTTTATGTCTTAAAAAGCACATAAGGTTTTTAAGTAAATATTATAAAATAACAAATTCTATCTATGAACTTCTTATTGTGTTTGGTTGTATGGCTCATTTTCTTTGCATGAATATAGATATATTTATGAGTAGATAAGTTAATGCACTTGTGCACAAAATTCGATTTTGTGCAGCCTATATCCTGCACAAATAAGCACTTTCAGAGCATGAGAAGTGAAAAACATTCTTATATACTCAGCTAGAGCACAAAGGCCAGAGAAGCTGGACAACGTCAATAAGGTATTAAGTTTGTTTTAATGTAATAAAGATATGGACGTATCCGAGTGAGGTAAGTTTGATTTGGCGAAAGATTTGGCGAACCTATTTTGCATAAACAATAAATCACAAGTATATACACCATAACCATTAAAAATATTGTTGGTTATTCAGCAACGTTTCGTTATAAACATATACTATATTATTATATATTTATATCGTTGTAAACATATACTACACATACTTAAACTAAAACCCCATATACTTAACTATTTTATTTTAAGTTTTACAAACTTGAGACTTTTTTTACAATAAACTTTAGATAGTTTTTTACTAACTGCTGGCATAAAAATTATTAGCAAATTCGTATTATAAAAATGTGGCCCCTCAATCCTGACGGACATTGGTTAAAGCTCTATTTTTCCTTGTTACTCATTACAGTCAGAATTAGTTAATTGTTCATGCATGTATCACTGCATTAAGTGCATCTAAGTTTCCATTTGTATATCCAATCAGTTTTTTTTTAATAATTAACAGTTGGAATATTTATAATATCCTCTGCCAGTTTAGTCCATGTGTCCAGAACGTTGGTAGGCGGCTGTTCCAAAATTCAAATATTATTATTATTACTCCTGAGGAAAATAAAGAGACGGGGTTATGTAATTAGTGTATATTATTATTATTTTCGTCGAATATAATGTTAATTATACTTTAATTTTGGAACTGCCGTTAAATAGCACACTATTTCTTGGGTTGTGAACTTGTGATGGCTATTCCGTCCAGCTTCTTGAAATGTCCTCCGAGCTGTGTATTGATGCTGATGTAAATGTATAGTAAACAGGCACATCATAATATCCGCTTATAATAAAGCCCAAAAGTCTTAATTTTATTAAACATTGTTTTGTTAAGTAATAACCTTATAAAAACCATATTGCTAATGCTTTCAGATTACATATTATGATGACTGCATTTGTCATGATTATTAGAATTTAGCAAATAATGCAAATGGTCAAGTAGTCACCTTGAATGAAAATTTGGAAATTTAAATGTTTGCATTGGCTGTTGATGTTCAACTTTAAGAACCAACAGTCTATTAGTACCGAGACCAGAATGTATAGATAAAGAAAGGCAACTAGCTGTTATAATTTCTCAATGGAATCGTCAGGTAAATATAGTTTTGTAATAGGAGATTAAGAATAATTTGGTTATTGTATTATGACTCTTCTTGAGTTTAATCCCCACTTGGGAAAAAGTCTTAAAAGCACTGTATCCAGAGTTTCTGGGCCTTGTTCGGAAACTTAACACTTTAACACTGGGTAATGTCACGGGTGATGTCAGAGTGCGATAAAAATATTGAAAAATGCTTAGAGAAAAAGAGATGCCTATAGTGTAATGACATTACTCAGTGTTAAAGTGTTAGTTTCCGAATACGGCCTTGGAGATTCAATTTCAAATTAGGAAACAATATTCATGTTTTCTTTAGTGTTCTAGTTGTTTATGTAAATATAAATAATTATTATCATAGTAGGTTTGCATACCACCAGAATACAAACATGCCAAGCTCCAGTAAAAAAAACTGTTATATTTATGTACCTAATCTTGGTACATACATGATAGTGTAGACTTTAAATTTATATAAATTACCAATACAATATATATATATATATATATATATATATATATATATTGTCCTGAGATTTCATATCTCTCTCAGCTAGTTCGCTGGTTTTTCTCAACAACCGTCCATCAACCTGACGGAATGATTTTTGAGTTTCATTTTTATAATATTATTATTTTAGAGCATTGAATTTTGTGAAGCTTTGTTGTCTATTTCTTGTTGTTGATGGGAAGATGAGATGTTATTTGATAAGAAACGTGCAACTATTTTCGAGGTATTTAGTGCAGCTTGTTTTTGTAATATATCAATTTTTATATTATGGGATAATTCTTGACAGTATTTTGTTAAATTTGTTGTAATAACTCCAGTACATCCTACTATTATTGGTATAATTTTAATATTTTTGCAATTATATAATCTTGTCATTTCACGTTTTAATGGCTCGTATTTAAGGCATTTTTCTATTTCCTTATTGTGAATGTTGTAATCAGATGGAACGGAAATATCAATAAGAAAGATTTGATTTGTTATTTTATTAGTATACACTATGTCTGGTCTATTATGTGGAATAACTGAATCGGTGTGTATAGGAGTGTGCCATAGTATTTTGGCTTCTAAATTTTCGGTTACATTTTTAAATTCTGTTTTCCACTAATCTTTATTATAATAAAATTTGTGCTTTTTCATTATTATCCAATAAATATATTTTACTAAATTATTATGTCTGTGTATATAGAGGTTATGAGCTAAGACAACACATCCAGATGTTATATGTTGTATGGTTTCATCTTTATTTCTGCATAATCTACATCTTCCATCAATATCCATTTTATAGATGTCTCTTTGTTGCTGCTTAGTAACAATAGCCTGATCTTGTATGGAAAATATACTAAGTTCTAAAATATTAGGAATGTTACATGTTTTAAGCCAGTAAAATGATAAAATAGTGTTATTAAATTCACAATCCAAAATTTTGCGTGGAAACTGACCTCTTAATGCCTTTTGCCTCCATTTATAATTAAAATAAAATACTTTCGGCTTTCTTTAAATTATTTTCATTGATATTGTCTTTATTAATATTTAATTCTTCAATAAATAAATTACTTTCTTTAATGATGCTGTGTTTTTCTTTAATGTTTTCAAAATAATAAATTGTTTTTATTAATGGGTCTTCAGAATTTTGTATGTATTTATTATATAGTATAATACTTTTTTTATATGTATAGTAATTCCAAATTTAAAAGTCCTCTCCCGCCTTCATCTATGTTTAGGTAAATTCTTGTGTTATCTGCATTTTTTTGATGTATTTTGTATATTGTCAACATTTTTCTTGTTTTTATATCAAGATCCATTAAGTTTTTTGTTGTATAATCAAGTACTCCAAATGAATATTAAATAACAGGTATGGCATAAGTGTTTATAGCTTTTATAAGGTTTCGAGCGTTTAAAGAAGTTTTGCATATTTTTTTTATTCTTTTAAAATATTCACAACGTAAATTTTGTTTTACTTCATTGTAATTATTCTTTCCGTGTTCATTAAATCCTAGGTATTTATAATTTTCATCAATTTGTAACTCATTAATTGTAAGTCCATTTAATAATTGCATTCCATTCCCATATGTACATTTCCCATTTTTAATATGAAGAATATTACATATTTCAATTCCGAATTCCATTTTAATATCATTTGTAAATATTTCTGTAGTATCTAATATAACATTAAAAATTCCTTTCGTTTTTAGCAAATAATTTAATGTCATCCATATAGATTAAATGGTTTATTGTGTCTTTATTTCTTAATATATATCCTTTTCTGTTATAGTTTTGCAATAAGTTAGATAACGGATTCAAAGATAAACAAAATAATAATGGTGATAAAGTATCTCCTTGAAATATACCTTTACAAATCATAATTGGTTTAGTTACTATAATTTCATTCTTACCTTTTGCAGTCATTGTAACGTTCCATTTCTTCATTGCGTTTAAAATAAAATTGATTATATTTACTGGAATTCGATAAATATTTAAACATTTTAGTAAAAAATCATGTGGTACACTATCAAATGCTTTTTTATAATCTATCCATATCATACTAAGATTTTTTTTTGTGTCTATAGCGTCTTCTATAATAATTTTATTAAGTTAAGTAGATCTTTACATCCTCTAGAATTCTTAGAACATCCTTTTTGGTAAGTTGATAGTATATTATTTTTATTGCAATGATCATAAATGATGTTAGATAAAATAGATGTAAGTAATTTGTACATGGTTGGTATACATGCAATAGGGCGCCAATTTTGAGGTTGTTCTGTATTTTCATTTTTTGGGATTAATGTTACAAGACCGGAATAAAACCAATCGTCTAGTGGTACATTATTTTGTATAACATTATTGTATGCTTTAAATATAAATTCATGGTCAGAATCAAAATACTTTAAATAGTAATTTTGTAGTTTATCTGGGCCAGGTCATTTCCAATTTTTAAGTTTTTTAACAACTTCTTTTAATTGTGTATATGTAATCATTGTGAAGTTACATTCCTCTTTGATATTTACATCTTGTATAATTTTGTTAATCCATACGGCATTTTTGTTATAATAATTTGCTTTGCTTAGTATATTACTCCAAAAGTCTTCAATTTCATTGTTTGTTGGTAATTTTTTAACATTATTTATTTTATTAAATTGTATTTGATAAAATTGTCTTTCATTATCTTTGTATAATTTGTTTTTTTGTTTTGTTTTTATAATCTTATTATATCTTTTAATTCTTCCTGCCAAAACTTTAATTTCTTGTGTTAATTTTTCAATAGTATTATTTAATATATCGTTTGTGATTATTTTATATTTATTGTACAAATAACCTTTGATTTTTATCAATCGATATGTTAAACTTAAAGGCTCTATTTTTATTTCAATTAATTGGCCTAATTCTTTTCTAATACATTCAAGTTTTTTTGTAATTCTTATTTTCCAAGTAGGTATATTATTATGGATATGGTTATCACTTTTTGAGAATATTTTTTGTTTATTCATTTTTATTAAAGTTACAGCAGCAGCATACAATACTGTATTCATTCCTTTAATATCATTGTAAACATTTAAAACATTTGGTAAAAAAATATTTATAATTTGTAAGTTTTCAATAAATTGTTTGTTGAATTTTACTTTAGGTAGACTATTCCTATCCGAAATGTTTGTATCTATATATTTATAAAGATTAAGTTTAAATTTTTGAATAATTTCTGCTTCTTCATCTTCTTCTATATCATAATATAAACATTCAGATTCTGCAGTTGTTGTATTGTTTACTTCATTTACAATACATTCTGTAACATTTTCATGTTCGTTTGTATTAGTTATTGCTGGTATATTTGATATATTTGCTACTTCAACATCTATTTCCATTCTAGTTGCATATAATTTTAATTGTAATAATTCTTCTTCGGATAACATGTGATATGTTATAATTCTTTTGGCTTGAGTAGAAAGTTTATGTCCATTTAACCGTAAAATTTTTTCATTGTTTGGGTTTCGACTTTTAAATAAATTAAACATTTTTTTTATGTATCCTGCACCGTTAGCTCTTGCGTAATAGTAGCAAAATATTAATTCTTTCATTTCAGCTCTATTCCATTTACATCTTTTATCAGTAGATCTTGGTGATATTTTAAAATTTTGTTCATTGACAATTATGCTGTTATTATTAATTATGTTGTTTTCATTTTGAATATTATAATTTTCATTTTCATAATCAGCATTAACTTTTAAAACAATTTCTTGTAGAATATCTTCTTTAATTTTTTTTTTATTTAATATTGTTCTCGCCTGGTTACTTAATGAATGGCCATTATATTTTTTTGTTGTTACATTAATTTGATTTTTTTCATTATATAGGGTAAGTAGTCTATTTAAATACCCGCTTCCTTCAATTTTTGCTCTATAATAACAATAAATTAACTCCTTCATTTTTTCCAAGGACCATTTTTGAGTATTATTTCTTTCGTTATATTCATTAGTCCTGGATGATGTTGGTAATGACCCGGCAATATTTAAATTAGAACATTCAATATGCAAGGAATCATTATTATTTGAAGAATTGTAGGAGTTAAAACACCCATGATGTGATGTAAATTCAGGTGTTATTCCGACAGATGTTATATTAAAATAGCACGCAGTGTCGGTACTGATGATCATCCTCAGGTGTATCCTGATGATCATCCTCAGGTAGCATATTATAATCCATTGGTAACTATTAGTAGTAATAATTTATAACTTTATGTTATGTCATGTCTATCTATATATTTTAAGCTCTTGATTTTGTGCGTTGCTATGATTATAATTTCCTATAGCAACCATTGTTTAGAATTTTTACATTAAGTTAAATTAAAATAATTTGTTGTTATTCAGTATTTAAAGTTGATTTTTGTGTAAAAATATTTTTTATCAAATAAATAGTATAATTAATAAACTTCCCTATAAAATCTTAATAGATTTGAAAGTAAAACTTGTTGTGTAATTGATTTTGTACAAATTGGACTTATCTTTTTTCCAGCTTTATGTTCATCCACACACAATTTTCATGAATATTCCTTAATTTCTGTACACATTGAACACTAATTGGAAATAGATTTTTCAAAATTATAATAAATATAATATAAAAACTGGGGAGCACATGTGACACGTGTCAAGGTGTCTAATGAAAGATCATGAAATATACTTTATTTAACTTCATACATACTTTCACGTAGAGTTAATAACAAATGAAATAATTAAAAAAAATATATATTTTGGGTAATACATTTTTTTTTTAATCAAAATAAATGAGTTTTATATAAAACATATTGCTACTTTTATCAGATTTCTAATAAACGTTAAATCATTACAATCGAGTAATAAACAACGAAGATACACTGAGAGAAAACATAACTACTCCTAATTATTAGGATTATATATATATATATATATATAATCCTAATAATTAGGAGAATATATATATATATAAATATCCTATGCAGTTCTTTTAAATAATAATAATTGTGATATTTGAATATAGTCCGGTCTCCAAGAGAGATAAAATTATTTTCCGTGGGACTCATCTCCGCCATACAGACTACTGGTATGTACTTGTTTGGTATGTTTTCCTGAATACAAAAAGTGCGGTTGTAGCTTCCTAGGGCTATGGAGGGGGGAGCTGTTACGTAGAAAAGATGGCAGCCCGGCCATTCTAATAAGCGGTATTTCTAAATAACTACTAAACCGATTTAAAGTTCTCCTGTAATCGTAAATAAAAATGCAATATACTAGTTTTAAATTGATGAGCCTACCCCTGTGGCCTACCCTAACAAAATTTAAATTGTAAGCATTGGATGAAAAAAAAAAAAAAAATTAAGCATTGACATTTACTGACACACATATACACTAAATAATTGAAATGTACAAACAAATAAATTTGACTTTTTTTGAGGGTTCCGTATTGATTTTTCAATCCAAGTTGATTATCTTGTCGAGGCAACTATTCTTTTAGATGACATATCCTCCTCAAAAGTTGTAGATTTGTCGATATATTGTTCTTCGTTGTCAGATTCGTTTATTATAATTTTAGCATGATTTGATAGAAATTAGTTTTAAGATGGCTTGAGGAGCTGGGTCTTTTGTAGAAGTAATGAGCAGCAGTCCCTGGTGGTTACTGTTCCAGACCCAGTTGGTTGGTTCTTTGTCTCCTCTCTAACAGTCCTGAACCTGGGAAGATTTCTTAACCGCCTGTTCTGGTGACTCCTCCTGCATACATAGTTACAAGAAGTTTATTTCACTACTTCTTCGCGATTTAGCTTTAAATCTAATAAAGTCCTACCTTTCTAATAGAACTCAAGGTGTTAATATTGATGGTTGTATATCAGACGGAACCCTTGTTAAGATGGGTGTCCCCCAGGGCTCAATTTTAGGCCGATTCCTGTTCCTAATATACATCAAAGATCTTCCACATATGGTACAGGAGATGGCGCAGATAGTGCTATTTGCTGATGATACATCCCTACTTTTTAAAGTTAGTAGGAAGGATAATATATTATCGGCAGCAAATGACACTCTGGAAATGGTTTCAAAATGGTTCACGACAAATAATTTAATTTTAAATGCAAAGAAGACTAAGTGCCTGAAATTTACGTTGCCTAATGTATCTAATATCAATGCCACAGTGAAGATAGGTGTTACTGATCTGGAATTTGTTGACTCCGCTGTGTTTTTAGGGATCACAGTCGATTCAAAACTACAGTGGAAAGCTCACATTAATACTTTATCCAATAGATTGAGCTCTGCTGCATATGCAGTCAGAAAAATCAGACAATTAACTGATGTTGCAACAGCCAGACTAGTATACTTCGCCTATTTTCACAGTATAATGACATATGGTCTTATAATGTGGGGATGTGCGGCAGATATTGATACTATATTTATTCTACAGAAGAGGGCCATTCGGGCAATATATAACGTGAAAGCTCGTGATTCTCTTCGAGAAATCTTTTCTATGATTGATGTACTGACACTACCATCTCAATATATTTATGAGAATTCATTGTACGTTAGGAAAAACTTAAATATGTTTAGTAAAAATGGCGATAGACATAATTTAAACTTAAGAAACATAGATAAAATCGATATACCAAAGTTTAGACTGCAAAAAACTAATAAATGTTTCGTCATTAACAGAAATTAAGTTTCGTTATTTAATAAATTACCTAAAAGCATTATAGATCTGAGTGAAATGAAGCTTAAAAATTGTATAAAACACATATTAATCAATAAGGCTTACTATAGTGTAAAAGACTATCTTAACGATAAAGACGTCTGGAACCGTCCTGATATGCAATTGAGGTCTCGCAACTAGTAAACAAATTGCTTATGTGATATTGTAATAATTTTATATTACATAATTTATTTTCATTACATTATGCAAATTTTGTCTTTGGATAAGGTAATCATTCATGACTACTTTATACTTAATTTATACTAATAGTATACTGTGTAGTTGTGTACATTGGTACAGTAACAAATAATCTGCCATAGGGTGTTCTACGCATGCTGATCATTTTGAGTATGCTACTATATATATATTATATATATGCTATATAGCATAAGTCAATCAATAGCTGTGCCCCTCTTTTAGTTTGTGTGAAGCACTAGAGTTTTTTACTTGCTGGTTTCTTTTTCTCCATCCTGCGGCAAATGTGACCGGCCCACTGCCATTTCAGTTTACTAACTTTCAGAGCTATGTCTGTGACTTTAGTTCTCTTACGAATATCCTCATTCCTGATTTTATCCTTAAGAGAAACTCCTAGCATAGCTCTTTCCATAGCTCGCTAAGCGACCTTGAGTTTGTGGACCAGCCTCACTGTAAGTGTGCACTGATTAAAGACTTTTGTTTTTAAACACTGCGGTATGGCTGACGTAAGGACGTGGAGTAGCTTCCCGAACGCTGCCCAGCCCAACTGCACCCTTCTGTCGGCTTCACTCTCGGGGTTGTTCCCACCGAGGTTTAGGATTTGGCCCAGGTAGATGTATTCCTAAACCACTTCAAGAACTACACCGTCCAAAATGACGGGTCTCGGAATGACCTGGTCGTTGAACATGACCTTGGTATTTTCTAGATTCATTTCGAGACCCATCCGTCGAGAGGCACAGTTTAGACTGAACAGCATTTCCTGCATATCCTGCAGCGACTCCGAGAAGAGGACAATATCGTCGGCAAACCGAAGATGTGAGATGCGTTCTCCGTTTATATTTATGCCCAGTCCTTTCCAATCTAACGTCTTGATAAAACGACTTCAACTGCATTAGTGAACAGCATCGGCGATATAACATCGCCCTGTCTCATTCCACGATGCAGTTGAATAGGCCCTGTTTTGTCGTTTTGTACTAGATAGTAGCACCACCTGGCATCGCTACAGGGACTCCATTATAACCCAGGTTTCAATAGAATTAAAGGCCTTCTCATAATCCACGAAGGCGACATACAGGGGCTGATTATACTCTTTGGTTTTTTGTATAATCTGCCTCACAATGAGTATGTGGTCTATGGTGCCGTATCCTCCTCGAAACCCAGCCTGTTATGGAGGCTGGCAGTCATTAAACCTTCGAGTGAGTCGGTTAGTGATGACCCTCGAAAACAGGTTATAGACGTGGCTCAGAAGCGAGATGGGCCTGTAATTCTTTAAAAGCGTATTGTTGCCTTTTTAAAAAACAGGACTACCACGCTTCACGGAATATAAAAAACAAGTGGAAGTGCAAAGTAGACGTGTTTAGGGTGCCACAATTAAGCGTAGGTACGCTTATTTGATCCCAGTCGTTATCAGTCGTGTCTATCATCGCTTTGAGTTGGTAGTCTCGCGTCGTTACTGATTTTTCCATATAATCGTTGTAACTATGCCGTATTGTTACATTCCGGAGTGCAAAAACGAAAGTAGGAGGAAATGTAATGGAGGTGTTTCGTATCATCGGTAAGTACGATTTTGTTAGTATTTTTTAAAAACCTTTAGCAAGCATATTTTAGTTTACTAATAATTTAATTTTAACTGAAGTTAAAATCAACCTTAAGAATAATAAATAATATTTTAGATTGAAAATTTGTTTTTAAAAGTTCTTTGCTACTCGGTTAGTGTTGTAGTAGGTGCTTATCGATATAACTTATTTATTTAAAAAAAGGGATTGGAAGCAACAGTTTCGGCAGTCATACAAAATTATATATATATATATTGAATATTAATGTATATTGTCTGGCATACATTTTTTTAATAGTGTGGGCTTAAAATAATAATATGTAGGTACTTGTAAACTCTTTATAACGATAAACTGCCTCACGTAAAAGTGAGCACAATTAGGTTGGTTTACCTTAAAACACATTTTTTTTTTTATAGCGCAGCAGCCATTCTCTATTACGAAGAAATGTGTTCATATTTAGACACAGTAACAGTTGTTTTTAAAAAGAAATTGAAATGAATAGTTTATAAAATTGAATATTCAAAATTTAGTAGGCTACCATTATTACCATTACTTACCATTTACCATATTGTTACAATGAGCGGTTTATATCATTTTATTAAAATCATTGAAAGGTCATCAATAGGAACTTAACCAACTTTCTAACTTCATTTGAAATATTTTTAGGTTTCCCAAAGACGATTATTTATACGTTACAGTCAAAGACAAATGGATTGATGCCACGGGTAGAATTAATTATTATATTATAGTAATTGGATGCAAACAAAATCAAGCACCATATGTTCTCAGCATTTTTTATAAGACGATATTTTAATATCAAATAAAGGATATAGATACCCAAAACTTACAGCATTTCCAACTTTGAAAATAGTTGAAATCGTTGAAAATCGCTTGTTAATCAAGTAAGTTACCGTGTTTTTTTTTTAATATTATTACATACATAGAGGTATTGTAAGTGTTTATGATATGATATTAAAATGTTTCATAATAGGCAATTGTTTTAAGAATAAGATTACCGATAAAAAGAGTATTTTGTTGACTAAATATCAAATCTATTTCACACTTTTTCAAATTTAGTTTTTCTCCTGTTCATTATTTTTGTTATATTGTTTTTCATTTTGGTTTCAGCCACAATATATGAACGCTGCCGCCTCAAATTCTTCAAAAAGGAAAGGTGGTTTGGAGAATTAAAATTTTGAACGTTCTATTAGTGAGATATTGTGTGAAATATACTAAGAATACAACTCTATTTGTTTTATTGCAAATTAAACCGTCTAATGCAAAATAATTGTGTTGAGCAAAAAAGTTCAACATTGATAAATTTTTATTCATCCTTCCGATAATCATTTTACAAATCAATGCGCTTCCGAAAAGAAGGTTTTCTCTCCTGTACCGAAAAATAAACTTTTTTTTTTAATAAAAAAAAATGTTTCTGAGATATAGGTATATTTAATTAAGACTCGTCAAGTCATATGACTAAAAACTTAAGCTAGGAATAGCAGAACCGTTTCTTACTACACTCTGATAGATGGCATGATTATTTTTTTATATGAATTTAAATATAATTAGTTGTAGAATAGTGTTTAAAATTGCTGTGTATATTTGTAACCAATCAGGACGAAGTGGTTATAGATTCAACACTTATAGATATATGATTTTGGCGACACCGGTTCTAATACATTTTGGTGCTTTATAGCATTTCCACTTGTTTTTTCTATTCCGTGGTGGTGCCAAGCCTTTGGTGTGGTCACGGCGAGGATCTCTACTTTGGTAGTGGCATTTCTTCCATCGTGGGTGGTCAGCTTCGTCATCTGGCTTCTTCCAAGCTTCTGCATGAATACTTTGAAACCCTGTTCAGCTCGATCGCCTTCTCAATGCCACGTGTATTGAACCGCCGGAGGTCCTTCCGTATAGACTTGCGTATGAGCTTGGTGAGCGCTTGTTCTGACGAGGTTACCGATGTGTTTTTGAGCCTTCTCTTCATGAGTTCCAGGGTCTCCGCAGAGTTTCGACTTCTTGCCAGAGCACTGTGTTTGGCAAAACCTGACACCTTCCTCTCGAATTGTGTTAACGACTGCATCCAGTTCCCCATAAACATCTATTGTGGTTTCCAACGCGTCGAATCTATTTTCCAGCTCTAGCTGGAAGCGGTCTGAACCCGCCACGGTTTGGAGCAGGGTAAGAGCGTAGATTTCACCAGGCGGTGCCTTTCAAGCTTGTAGTTGATATTCAGAGTAGCCCAAACAAGTCTGTGGTCACTTCCGGTATTGAACCTATTGACCACCGAGACATCTCTGAATATGCTCCTTTTATCCGACATAATAAAATCAAACTTGTTTCTGACCTTGTTGTTAGGGCTTTTCCAGATCCACTTTATGTTGTGCTTTTCAAAGAACGTATTCATTGCAAAGAGCCCCTCTTTCTCGAGGAAGTTGACCAGCATTTGCCCCCTAACATTCCTTTATTAATCTAAACTAATTCTTTATTATTCGATGCTAGTTTGTACTCCCACTTTGGCATTAAACTTTCCCATGACAACACTATAGTGTGTTCTAGTGGTGTTGTGGAGGGCCTTGGCTATGTCTTCGTACATAGCCCCTAAATTGTCGTCAGAGTATGCCGAAGTTGTACACTTGTACTACCGTAAGTGTATATCTCTCGGTTAGTTTGAGTACAATGTACGCGACTCCACTTGACACACAGGAGACTTCCATAATATTGTCCGTGAGAACTCTTTTGACTAGGAACCCGACGCCGCCTCGGGATGGGTGGTCTCCCTCCCGGAAGTAGAGTTGATGGCCCGATTGCAGGGTTATCATGCCTTCTCCGGCTCTGCGGGTTTCGCACAGCCCCATAACGTGCCTTAACCATAGCCCCATAACGTGCGCTTATCTTATCAGAAAGTAGTTTTCTTCGCTAAGAATTAGAAAACGAGGCGATTTATACAAAGAAAACTATAGACTGCACTATAGTGTGAACAGCGTTAGACAAAAGCAGTGCATATGAAAAAGCAATATAGCTGTAGGCTGTAGAAGATGTTGACCTATTCTCCTAAATTGACTGGTATCCAATGTGAATAATGTGATCGTCCAGAAAAGCGGCAGGGATGGATCTGGCTCTCTGCAGTTTTCCTTTTCATCTTTAAATCACACAGAACTTTGTCTTTTTTGTGTACGCTATCTGTGATTGTGACACTTTTCTGCTCTTTTCGGGCACAAAAAAGATGAAAATATGACGCGTCCTCCAAACACACGACTGGTTGAGGTGGTATCATTTTCTTACAGCCTGGTGCCACTAAAGAAGAAATTGCCATAGCAGGAAATAATCTTCTTGTAACTCTGTTTGGAGGAGGAGTAACAAGCACTCTTTACACTCGCCTTTACTAAATCTTCGTACGATAAGCTGCCAATGCTAAAGTTAATTTATTAGTCTTCCCCCAATTATATAGAGGCTCAACATGTGTATTGAGCATACCACCAGGGGCCTTACCTGGAAGCCACATCGACAATCCGATCGACACGTGGATGAATAAATATGTATAGGAAATATTGCCTATGGGTCTCCATCGCCGAGAAAAGTCAAATCAAATACACAATATTTTCGATTTTAATCGATCTGTATTTTATGTGGATTCCCGGTAGGGCCCCAGGTTCGGCACTGGTTGAGAGTAGACAAAGAACCAACTGGAGTTGGAACAGCATCTAGTAAGGACTGCTACTAGTGAATTTTACAAAAGATTCAGCTCTCCAAGCCCTCTAAAAATACATTTCTTGAAAATGCCGCAAAATGAACAACAGGCATCCTCAAAAAAAAATATTTTTTAAACTTATTTATTTTATGTATAAGTGTGTGTGTCAATAAATGTCAATGACTTATTTTTTTTTTACCTCATGCCACAGAAGAAATTATAGTACAAGTACTAATGCCCACAATTTCATGTTAGGTTATTTTAAATGTATTATTTTTACGATTACAAGAGAAGTAGGTATACGGTTTATGGGCCCCTTTTTGCGCTTAAATAAAAGGTTAAATGAGCTAAGTCTTAATTTCTCACAAGTTTTTCTCTTAGCATGATCGGTTGTGCCGATATTTGGCTAAAAATGCAAGTAAAACACAAAATTTCAATATTTTTGAAAAACATTTAAAATTTTCAAGAGTCATATCTCATCTATCTGTCCTAAAATATTAGGCAGCTGTGGGTGGGATTTAATTATTTCAAATTAAATATACCTACTTTAATAATGATAATAGAATATATGTATAATAATTTTTAAAAACCCATAGCTTTTGTATTTAACTGCATATAACTAAAAAAAGCCCAAAATTTTGCAGTTTTTAACGTATTATTCAGGTAGTACAAACTTTTTTTGTCTGCTTGCAATACGTAGTTTCACACTCCCCTTAGGTCCAAATATCATACCAAAAAGCAACTTTATATCACGTGTTTTATGTACAATATGACTGACCCACAATCCAGCAGTTACATCAATTGCTTTTGATATTGTCTTACAAATAATGTCGATAATGTTGTGGTGTCTTAAAAACGACCAGCACTTTTTTGACGCGAAAGGATGAAAGTCCGCAAATGCAAATATTGTATATACACTCTAAGCGTAATACTGGTGCTATACGGAGTGAG
Organism: Monopis laevigella; assembly: GCA_947458855.1. Taxonomy (NCBI): domain Eukaryota; kingdom Metazoa; phylum Arthropoda; class Insecta; order Lepidoptera; family Tineidae; genus Monopis; species Monopis laevigella. Next base: position 12,741,542 of record OX381576.1, on the reverse strand, counting down.
CCAACGTACAGTAGCGTGTATGTGGAGAGAGGACAAGCATGTAACCAGGCGCCGGGCTCGCTTTTGCAAGTTGCATTAAGCATTATTATGTTCAATTTCTAGGTAAATGTTAATAGTGTCATCTAGTTCCTTTTGTGTTTTTTGGGATATTGCAACTAACAACAACTTTTCAGTCTGTTCATAAGTCCAAGTTAGTAGAATCCTCTAGTAACTAATATTAATATGTGTATAATTGTAATATTATTGATATTTTGATATAGGAATGTTATATTTGTATTTTTTTTTATATAGTAGAACAATTTACACTTATTGCTCTGGTCACAAACTAATATCTAGGCTTGTCCTATGTGTACCAGAAACATCAATATAATACAAATTATATTTAATATACCCAGACCAAAGAGCAACGCGGCCACCGTACCAGCCCGGACCCAGACCTTGACAAACTGTACAGAAAATACATACTAATCTTTTTTTGCCATGTGTGGGAATCGAACCCACAACCTCCGGATACATCGCCAAAAGCTACTTAGTAGGTTACTTACTGACAAAGTTTGACTGGTAAAGTATACCTAGTGTCTTTAAATTTATTGTGCAATAAGTTTTAATATTACAATTGTTTGGTTATATAATAAATTAACATAATAAAATAATTAATTAGTTAATGTTATGGTAAAACTGTATAAGTACCTAACTACCTATTTCTTTAACATTTGCATGCCAGTTGTGGTAAAATATGCTGAACTTTTTGTATAAATTTTGTCCATCTTGTTGTAACCATATTTACGCAAATAAATTATCTTTATTTTTAAAAGATAATGATGATGAATAGCAGAAAAATTAATATTAGCAAGAAAAAAGGCTTTATAACATCTGAACATGTTATATGGTGACATTTATATGAACTATCAAACCTTTCAGAGAGACAATTCTTAACTATCCATGGATTCACTGCACAGGAGCATGATCCAGGTTCGATTAAACAGCAGTGTTCCCCGGTACTTAAGACTGTGAAGCAGGGTAAAGGCCATACTGAATTCAACTCTCCCTTTCACTGTATTCACTACCCTCCCTACCCAACCAAATACTATAAGATCCTATCAAACTTTTTTTTATTCTAAACAGAGTTGTGCCTTTGACTTCAATCTTGCCTGATGAAAAAGACTATTACCTCGTCAAGAAATTAATGCAGTAGTCACTTGAGAACCATTAAACGCACTAACCAAAACTGAAACATGACTAGGTCACTTGACGGTTTTTGTATCTGTATGTATCAGTATTTGCTTTCTTGGAAATATGTACCATAGAAGATGACCGATCTTGGAAGGCCAAGATCTTTTAGTAGATGATGCAGACTGCTAGAATTCCTCTTATACTGACTTTCATTGGTAGTTTTAAAACCTTTTTTAGAAATTTCATTTCTGAGATCCAAGTATTTGACTTGATAGTGTGTCCCTTAGGAATGATTGTTTTCCACGAATCGTGAGTTCTACAAGTATGACTTAACCAAGAGTATACTAGTATGTCTGGTCTATAGGCTGAAACTGTTACTTCTGGTATCCATGAGTATTTTCCTGTCTAATGCTTTGTCTAGGATTGAGAAAGGTTAACTTTAAGTTGTCCGTTCCTTACAAAAGTAGCTTAATCTTTAATTTCTAGAACTTTGTCATATCAGTTAGAATAATAACCTTTTTGGAGTAGTCTTGCACCTTACAAGTACATGTCTGGCAGTGCCTACGCCAACACCGCATAATGTTCATGTCTTATCTGTTGCTTCCACGAGTCAGCAGTTTTTGGTGGTATTTTTTGAGTATTACTGTTTGACCTGTAATTAAATTTGTGCCGTCCTCCTTTTTCCGGGGTGAGGACAACAAGCCGACTATATTTAATTATAAATAAAAAGTTACCTACACGTATCTGGTGATCAATTAGATCACCAGACACGACTTTCACAAATAAAAACCAACCGCTCCTCATATATATTACTTATTACAGATATATATATATATATCTGTAAGAAGCCACAAAATTAAACAAAAAACCTAGAAAAGTAAATTGGTAGTTTCGACAAAGGCACCCTGCGGAATATTTCTTTTATAAGATAATGTTAGGCTCCGAGATAGGGATATTTTAAAACATGAAAAACAATTTAAGCAAAAGAATGCACAATAAAAGTGCAAAACTTGGGGACCTGATAATATTTTAAGGACTATTATCTATCTAATTTGCATATTTTTCATAACAAACAAAAAAAAAGATAGACCACGTGATTCAAGGGATGTGCTCAAATTATTCGTATTCATTTGAATGACTGCACTCAATTATAGCAGGAAAAAATCAAGATTATTTGTTTTTATTGACTATAAACTTATGTATGTGTGCGTGAGCCATGTAAAGACGTCACACAGACAGCACACAGATGCGTTTTGCGGGGAGAATAGCAGGGGCGAAGTTTTAGCTGTATGAAGACAACCGCGCATGCTCCATGATGGCTACCGATTCCGATCGATCGCTGACCGTTCTGCGACGCACTAGCTCAAAGTGTGCCGGTGCTCTTGGTTAGAGGGCAGTTTTGTTTTAATTGAAATAACTATAATTTGTTACTGATTTATGTGTTTAAAAAACTTATTGTTTATTTTATTTATATGATCTGAAAACCTAAAAATGGCTGAAAGTAGTAGTAAAGCAATGAGCCATGGTTCTCCGTCTAAAGTAGCTATGGAAGTAGCTACGGAAGATGAAATTTTCATAGATATATCAGATGATGAGGTAGACGGATTTCATATAGAAAATATTTATATACCGCCCTCACCAAATCCGCCCGTAACTATCGATGCCACATGTCCACGGATTGTGATAAAACATATTTTAAATGTAAACTTCAAAAGTTACGCAGGAAAAAACCTTCTAGGACCGTTTCATAAAGTAAGTATTGTTTTTTTAGTTGGGAGTAAGGTCTCTATAGAAGGCAACAACTGGTTCCAGTTACAAAAACAGTCTGTTTGATTCGTGGGTTTACATAGGGTTAAGACTCCAATAAAAAAAAAACAATTTTTGTCATATTATTTGAAAAATTATTGAGTGAGATTGCAGAGTGAATTTAAGGACACTGCATTTGTAATCATGAACTTACAAAATAAACAAAATTAATTTTAATAGCCCAAAAATCGGCAATTTTCAATAAAAAAAATAAAAGTCGAAAATCTCGAAAAGGGTTAAATTTAGGGTAGGGTGTTTCATGTGAATAGAGAAATAAGTCAGAACTGATGGGTACTCCACGCCCTGAACGGATCTAGCACGACTTTTTCTGTAACCCTGTATATAAGGTATATTTAAGTAGTGTATATTAGATTGTAAGTATTTTATATAGTATTCATTTTGTTTTATACTCAGTTACTGTATTGCACCTACCTCACTTATTAACTGATTTGATTGTCCTAAAGGTTTGACTGGTAGAGAATACCTAGCGGAATTAAGTCTGCCTTTGTATTGTGTATGCAATAAAGATTTTAATAAATAAATAAAGTTAATTAATATATTATATACATTACAATTTTCACTCTCCTAAAGGACACACAAACCTTATATTGCAATAAAGAATTTTAAATTAAATGAATGCCTTGACGAAATGATTTTAGTTAACAAACCCCAAATGTTTAGGTATACACAACAATGAATTAATCTACCCCATTCAGAGACTTTATAGGTGTGCTTACATGCATTCATGTGCTTGACCTCCGTAGACTTGTTTCATCCGGGGGTTGCGGTTCAATTCCCACCCATGACAAAAAAATATTAGTATGTTTTTCTATACAGTTTGTCATGGTCTAGGTGTTTATAAAATATAATATGTATTGTATCGTTGCTTCTGGTACACATAGTACAAGCCTAGAGCTTAGTTTGTGACCAAAGCAATATGTGTAAATTATCTTACTTATTATTATTTGAATAAAGTATGAGTCTACTTTAAAATAATTTCTAAATTATCATCTATAATCTCCTGAAAAATCAGTGAACCCACAGAAAAAACTTGTCTAGGTTGTAATATAATAATGTTAATAAAACTAAAAAAATATTTAATTTCAGAGTTTCCCAGCAATAATAGGACCAAATGTTAATAAAAATATAAATTTATAAAATTTATTTAATTTCAGAGTTTCACAGCAATAATGGGACCATCTGGCAGTGGAAAGAGTAATATAATTGACTCTATGTTGTTTGCATTTGGGTGCCGTCCCAGTAAGATCTCCAAAAATATTTCTGCGCTCATCCACAATTCTAAAGATCTACAAAATATTAATAGTGCTACTGTAGAAGTACATTTTCATCAAATCATTGATGGGGTAAGTAAATGTAAATCATCATAATAAAACTATTTTATTACTTTGAAAATGTAATTAATTATTGATACCAAACAAAATACATAAGTAGACAAGTTATTTGCTGTAAAATAATTAAAAAATAGTGTAATAATTCATAAGTACAGTGTTATACACTCATCTAGTGTATTTAATAATAATAATAATAATAATAATAATGTTTATTCATTTACCAAATTTACTCAATTTTACTGTACAGCTGGGCTGCGCCTTGTAAGTTATAATAACCTGTATTAGGAGCAGCCCGTCTCCCCAGTAGTAATACTTATAATTATAAAGCAATAGATAACAAGCAATGACAAAATTCGTGAGGGCTGACTGGAACCTGGTTGGCTCAGCGGTTGAGCGCCTTGCCGCGATAGCGAGGTTCGTGGGTTCGAGTCCCGCCACCAGGAATTTTTTCATTGCATTTTTATCTTTAAAAAATTAATATAAGATTATCCTATAAAAAGAAATTTATAAAAAATGCATAAATATAATATACTGAAAAAAGTAAAAACAAAAAACAGACTCCTCTGCCATCTAGTATCAAAAAGCTAGGACTTTTAACTTCACTCGTATAAGAGTTATTAAAAGAAAGCTAATAGAGGGCGTCTGTGTATAAGTAGATAACAAGCAATGACAAAATTCGTGAGGGCTGACTGGAACCTGGTTGGCTCAGCGATTAATCATTTCAAGAATATTACTTTGGTTTTCATTTTTAAATTTAACTGGTTTTTTTTATAATGAAATTATGTAATAGGCTATTTGACTACATTAAAAATATACCATATAATGTGGTCATCCTATCAGACAATGGCGTAAAAAACATATTTCACTTTATTTTAAACTAAATTATGTATATCTTTTGTGGATTATACGAAATAAAATTGATTATTTTTCCGACCCAAATATCGACCAATAGAATTGCACCATTCGACGTCACGTGGTACAACCTACATGGTATTATACTGATAATTTTTTTTGAATATTTTCTCTGGTAGTTGCTATATATAAAAAACAAAACATAATCCAGGTGCAATTCTATTGGCCGACATTTGGGACGGAAAAATAATCCCCCGAATACCACACGAGCTTCAAAATTATCTGGCATTTCCCTCAAGGTTCCCTGCAAACAAATAAAGTCGTCAAGTTTTTCAGGAAAAATCACTCGCGCTTCGCGCTCGTCGCGCTTCGCGCTCGTGATTTTTTAACCTGAAAAACTTGACTCCTTCATTTGTTTGCAACGAACCTATCGGAAAATACCCGATAATTTTGAAGCTCTTGTGGTATTATAAGTGAATATTTTTTACAATTTTATTTATAACAAAAACATCTTTGATTGGTTGATGTCTTGTGACGTTTCACGCAAGTAAACAAAACAATACACAGATTATAAATGATGTGGAGGAAATAGAATAGGGTATAATATATAGGAGATTATTTAATCTGTGCTTGTTTGTTTACTTGCGTGTGACGTCACACTTGACATAGACTGCGAAACACAGAATTTTTAGCGCCATTGTGGAAATTCAAACTTTAACATTGATATTTATTAATAATAGCGTAGATATCCCGGAAATATCAATGTAGTGTGCTTATTATGTAATGAAGAATCATATAAAACGGGTTTCAAAAAGGAGTCAAATACCCTAATAGGATCGGGCAAGTAAAATCTACACCTCCATGTTCTTTTGTTTTTTCAAAAAAACTTTATTATCACTGATAACAAAATTTAGATCTTTTTCTGGCGTTCGAGTTCGTGAATCCATTTTACTGTGCACTTAAGATAAAAATGAAATAACTTTAATAATATCTTATAGGAAGGGGAAGACTTTGAAGTAGTCCCTGACAGTCAAATAGTAGTGTCCAGAACTGCTTTCAAAGATAACACCACCTATTACACTTTAAATGGAAAAAGGGTGAAATTTATGGAAGTCTCCAAGATGTTGAAATCTCATGGAATTGACTTGAATAATAACAGTTTTTTGATTCAGCAGGTTAGTTATTTTTATAGAAGTACAGTCAAAGGTTACATAATAGTACTTTATTATACAGAAGATCCACTCTTCAAAGACACTTCACTAAATACCGATTCTCGCTACGCAACTTTAATTATTTATATATTAACTTATACATACAAAAAAAAGCCGCCACGCTTAAATGGAACTGGGTAGGCCACGTGTGCCGTATGTCCGGCGATCAATGGCCAAAAGTTATAACAGATTGAGCACCATTCGACCGGAGGAGGCAACGTGGAAGGCCCAGCAGGAGATGGAGGGATGAGTTGGACACCTTTTTGAGGGACTGGTCCAAAATAGCAAAAAATAGAGACAGTTGAAAAGAGGGAAGGGAGGCCTTTGCAACTTAGGCAACAGTGAAACAGTATAGGCTAATATATAATAAAATATACCGAATCACTACGCGCGAGAACTTCTTTCTCGTTAACAGACTTAAGTATAACGACAACTGAATGTGAAATTAGAAGTTTATTATTTTAGGCTATATTTTCGTTTTTTTTTATATTTTAGTTGGAAGCCCTTTCTCGACTGCTAATCGTCCCCAGGGGAGGTCGAAGCAGACCTATACATACATTGCTCAGTTTAGGTATTTTAGCTCGCGCCCTCGGTACACTTTCGCCTTCACTGCTCGCGAGTACTTTGTAAGGTGTAGAGTGAGTGCACTTAATATAATAATAATAAGTAGGACAATTTACACATATTGCTCTGGACACAAACTAAGCTCTAGGCTTGTACTATGTGTACCAGAAATAACGATATAAAACATATAATATTTTAATAAACCATGACAAACTTTACTTTAAAAATGTACTAATATTTTTTGGCCATAGGTGGGAATAGAACCCACGACCTCTGGATACAACGCCAATGGCGCAACCACTAGTCTACGGAGTCTGTCAACTTTAATGTTGCGTGGCATGAATTGGTATTTAGTTGGATCTTCTGTACAAAGTACTATTATGTACATTGCCCGAAGCTGACCTCAATTGGGGAGTGTAACAGGCCTGACAGTACATAGTGTATGATTTTAGGGTGAGGTGGAACAAATAGCGATGATGAAGCCCAAAGGTCAAACGCAATATGAGACTGGGATGTTGGAGTACTTGGAGGATATTATTGGGACGTCCCGGTATAAGGTTAGTAGTTGTAAGAGATAAACATATATTAATAATAGTATAGTGTATTGGAGAGCATGATGAGCTATCGGTCCCAGTTTAACAATACCAGCTTGTGAAACTGTTTATAGATGGGTTATTGAGTCTATCCAAACATCGCGACTAGCTAGCCACTTGTTCGGTGTAGACTTATACCATCGGCTACGACAAGGTGGCTTTAAAAATTTTTGGCTAGGTACCCTGAGGCCTTAACAAACTATTCAGAAGAAAATAGCTTAATATAGTTTCCTCTATAGAAAAAAAACACACTATGCTACCTATATTTTATATTAAATTTCTTATTACAAAACTTATTATTTTATAGCAAATTATAAAACTTTTAACTTAATAAACTTATATGTATAAAACATGAAGCTAAAAAATCGCGCCCCGCGCCAATGGAGTAAGCATGATACATAAATTGTTTCATAATAGTACGATACCGGTGTCGCCAATTTCTGAGGCGAACAAATGAAGAACGGGGAAAAAGGTGTGGCTTCAAATGGCAGCTCAACGCTTCTGACACTTAAAAAACTGCTTGAGAAAAAAAGAGATACATGCAAACATGAATGTGTGCGCGTGTCTATGAAGTGTATTGTTTTTTTTATTATAAAAAGCTAAATATTTAATTGCATACTTAATAGTTTCGATAGTGTTGCCACCGACAACAAATATTATTACTTATCGATATAAACCAAATATTTTGGGATTTATAGAGATCATCAAAGATTAATAATTATTTATCGATATACAATTGTAATACACACAAATATCATCAAGGTAACCAGCGGAGGGGTTTTAATCCCACCTCGTCGTAGCCAATGGTATGAGTCTACACTGAACAAGTGGCTAGCTCGTCGCGATGTTTTGAATAGACTCAATAACTTTGAAAAATATACTTTGGGCTAATATGATCAAATCAAACAACTTTCCCATGGAACCATGTATCGCAAAAGAAAAAAAATGGCCTTCTCCATACAAACTAGTAACGTTAAAATGACCAATTTGTATAGGGAAGTACTTTTTTTTTTCATTTGCGACATATGGTTCATTAGGAAAAATTGTTAGATTTTATCAGCAAAACCTCTTATTAGCCCAAAGTACATCCTTTCAAATCCACCCTGATAGACACTTTCGCATTTATAATACTAGTGGATTTAAAAAATGTAGGTATATAATAATATAACAATAAGTTAAAATACTTTATTAAATTAAATTATTTATTAAATTAAAACACATGCACAACTACATGTACCTACTAAACGCAATCTCAACATTTTTGACCGACCTCCAAGAGGAAGTTATACTCAAACTACAAAAGGCGAAAAACAATTAAATCGTAGCTTGATTCGTCAAAATGTACTGAAACGTAAATGGGTAGAGGGAATTAAAAGAGAAGAAAATTGGTAACCAACAAGAATACCCGTGTATGGTATTCTTGTTGGTTACCAATTTTCTTCTCTTTTAATTGCCTCTACCCATTTACGTTTTAATGCCGGATCTTTCGGGAAACTGTATCATGTATAGAAAATATAATTAGTATTATATAAAAAAAACAATAATTGTATAATATCTTATAACCATGAAAGTATTTACAAAAATCGAGTTTATCAACTATAAAATTACATCACTAAATTGTAACTGACAAACCTCGTTGGACGGTTCTGTTGTCGCCATACCTTTTGATTAAATTAAATTGAAAAGATTATGAATTATTTTAAAGTATCGAAATTCTCATTAAAAATAAAAACACATCACTAGTTCTTCAACTTCTAACTGATGCACATAGTTTGACAGTTACCGTCAGATTTTGGTATTTTAATTATGGGTTTTATTATTATTTTTTATTATTATTATATAAGAAAAACATGTTAAATACATACTTGAAAAATGTGACACTAGGTACTTTTTTTTAATAGTAGTTTCAACACAGCTTTAATGCACAATTAACCATTTTTCCGACAATAAAAGCGGAGCTCTTTTCGACTTTCTCCGCCGAACGCACAAATCAGACTGAGGATGTAAAAAATGTAAGGGGTGTGTGTGAGTGACAAATTTGTCACTCGCGCGGCACCCTGCAAATTAAATGATGCTTACTCCAGTGGGGCGCGCGGACGGGCACGGTTTTTACCTTCATGGTATAAAAGATCTAGTACATGTCTTGGCGTTTTTGTATAATTAGCTTTTAAATCTTTCAGCAATTTGGTTTTAATGAGTGGTTTTTATGTAATGCAAATAAACAAACAATCAAAAAATAACTTATTTCTCGCACATATATCAATAATCTTTAAAGTACACGTACGGAATGTTGATTCTATGGAACGTGTTTCCAAGAAGGACGCTAACAGGATCATATAGTATTTGGTTGAGTACAGAGGGTAGTGTTCACAGTGCAGGGGAGAGTTAAAAGGTCTTTAACCCTACTTTGCGGTCTCAAGTCGCAAGAACGCTGCAGGCCATTCCCCTGCCTCCCAATCCATGGATAGCTAACAACATTGTGTCATGTATATTATTATTATTAAATACACTAGCAGCTTTTGCTGATACGTGTATATCACTGCACTTATGGATTATTACTATATTTTAAATGTTTATCTAGTCTATTCTTAAAGAAGTACACTGATTCCATTCCATGTATCCACAATTCGATTAAATAACACATGTTTCCTAGGGTTACTATGGCTTGGTGTTTTTATCAGCTTCAGTGAATGTCCTCTAAGGCCTGTGTTGGTGCTGAGTGTGAAGACATTTTGTAGTCCAGGCACATCATAGTGTTTTTCATTATTTTAAAGGTCTCAATCAGATCTCCGCGGTGTCTTCTCTGCTCTAAGGTTGTAAGCTCCAGTTCTTTTAAACGATCTTCATATGTCTTTTTTCTTAATGAGACAACCATTTTTGTAGCTTTACGTTGTACCTTTTCCAAGACAATGATATCCTTTTTGAGATAGGGATTCCACACCTGGAAAGCATACTCAAGTAACGGTCTTATATATGTTTTATAAACAAATGCCTTTATACAGGGATGTTTTTCTGATTAGATACAACATAGAATTTGCCCTTTTTGATATACTAATTATATGTTTGTCCCATTTAATATTATTTGTTATTGTAATGCCCAAGTCCTTTTGAGATGTAACCGTTTTGAGCAAGTTGAAGTCAATACTGTATGATACCATTGGGTTATAACTACCTATGTGAAGAACGGTACCCTTATTTGTATTCAAAGTTAGAAGCCAGTCCTTGGTCCATTGTGAGATCCTATCAAGGTCACCTTGGATTATATTGTGGCTTATAATCGAATTGCCCATTAATTTGGTATCATCTTCATGTTTGGATCACTTGCTTCAGGTCAGTAAGAAAAATACCGAATAGTATCGGACGATCACAGATCCTTGTGGAACGCCACTCAGGACATTGTATGCATCAGATTTTCTCGCCTATTCTAACTTTAAAAACCCTCTTGGTTAGGAAATTCCTTCTTATCCAGTTTAGAAGTGGTCCTCGAATTCCAAAATGATCCAATTTGACAATTCATCGCTCAATTGGCACTATATCGAAGGCTTTTTCATAATCAAGTATATTATGTCTGTGGGTTGTTTTCCATTTCAGTTTTAGTAGATTGTCTTTTAAAGGTAACGTTAGATTGTCTTTTAAAGGTAACGTTAGATTGTCTTTTAAAGGTAACGTTAGATTGTCTTTTAAAGGTAACGTTAGATTGTCTTTTAAAGCTAACGTTAGATTGTCTTTTAAAGCTAACGTTAGATTGTCTTTTAAAGGTAACGTTAGATTGTCTTTTAAAGGTAACGTTAGATTGTCTTTTAAAGCTAACGTTAGATTGTCTTTTAAAGCTAACGTTAGATTGTCTTTTAAAGGTAACGTTAGATTGGCTTTTAAAGGTAACGTTAATTGTCTTTTAAAGGTAACGTTAGATTGTCTTTTAAAGGTAACGTTAGATTGTCTTTTAAAGGTAACGTTAGATTGTCTTTTAAAGGTAACGTTAGATTGTCTTTTAAAGCTAACGTTAGATTGTCTTTTAAAGCTAACGTTAGATTGTCTTTTAAAGCTAACGTTAGATTGTCTTTTAAAGCTAACGTTAGATTGTCTTTTAAAGCTAACGTTAGATTGTCTTTTAAAGCTAACGTTAGATTGTCTTTTAAAGGTAACGTTAGATTGACTTTTAAAGGTAACGTTAGATTGTCTTTTAAAGGTAACGTTAGATTGTCTTTTAAAGATAACGTTAGATTGTCTTTTAAAGCTAACGTTAGATTGTCTTTTAAAGGTAACGTTAGATTGTCTTTTAAAGGTAACGTTTAAAAACCCTCTTGGTTAGGAAATTCCTTCTTATCCAGTTTAGAAGTGGTCCTCGAATTCCAAAATGATCCAATTTGACAATTCATCGCTCAATTGGCACTATATCGAAGGCTTTTTCATAATCAAGTATATTATGTCTGTGGGTTGTTTTCCATTCCAGTTTTTGGTCCATTTATCAACGCAACACAGAAGATTGGTAACCGTAGATCTCCTTGGGACGAACCCATGTTGCTCCTCAATAATAATACTTTCTTTGGCCAGGAATTTTCTTTGGCTATGATTTTTTCCATTAATTTGCAAATTATACGTGTTAGACTTATAGGGCGGTAGTTGGAGGCAATTAGTTTGTCGCCTGTCTTGTAGATTGGTGTAACTATGCCCTCTTTCCAATCTTTTGGCAGAACTCCTTGTTTGAATGACAGTGTCATAATGGTTGCTAATTCTTCATACAAAAGTGGACATTTTTTAAGGTAGATGACGGGTATACCATCTGGACCCATTGCAGTGGTATCATTAAATGATTTTAGAGTTTTACTAATTAGACATGGTGAGAATTCAATATGATCTAGATAATTTTCAACCTTAGGTAAAGTTATTTCGGGAATAGGCATATTCAGGGGTTCTCTTATATAAGTTTTTTCAAATTGTCTTGCGAATGTGTTTGCTACTTCTTGATGATGTGTAATTAATTGCTTTATACTAATTGATTCATCTTTCAATGCCGGTGGGACTGAAACAGTAGAAGACAGTTGTCTTATGTAGCTATAAAAAGCTTTCTGACCACTAATGACTACTCCTCCCTCAAATCTTATCCGTGCCTTTCTAACCTCTGCTATAAATTAATTATTTATACGTCGGTAGTTTTCATAAGTTTGTTTATTTTTATTTAGCTTGTAAAATCGCCACAATCTTGCTTTATCTTGAGCCTTTTTTAGTATGGCTTTCCCAATCTAAGGTTTATTCATGTTATGTCTCTTCTTTATATGTTTGTATTTAATGTCTGATTCAATTGACTCATGTATAATACTTTTAAAGTTTCTCCATCTGTTAGATACATCTGAGATATCCATATTATCTATCTTAGCTTGTAGTTTCGAAGTTACTGTACAGTAGTCTGCATTAAAGAAGTCTCTTCTTTTAACATTATTATCAGTATGAGGAGTGGCTTTACTATGCATTTGGTATTGTAGTGTTGTGATTAAAGACAAATGGTCACTTTTCCTATACCAGGGTGGTGATAAATTTTTGTACATAAATTTTCTTCATTACATAGTATTAAGTCTAGTAATGACTCCTCATTATTTATTTTGCGGGTTATGTCTCGCACCAATTGATAAAGGTTACAAACACGTCAACAAAATACTGGTGTAACTCATTATAACCATTAATTTTTAAAATTGGCCAGTCAATTTTAGGCAGGTTGAAGTCTCCCATTATTAATAAGGTTTTGTCACCATCTGCTGCCTTTTTTATATTATCAAATAGGACTTTATCATACTTTTCCAATGTGTAGTGTGTTGGTCGATACACCCCTGCTAATAATAGCTTAAAGTTCCCATAGGTAATATCTAACCATAAAGCCTCTACATTAGAATGGTTTAATGTTGAGTGTTGTGACGCATATATGGGTATGCCATGGTGCTCATTTGCTCCACCCCAGCCGGTGCCCTTTGTTCTGTCGTGTCGAAAAAGTGTATAGCCTTTAATGTATATTAAGCTGTTGCTAATTGAAGGTTTTAGATGTATCTCAGTTAATACTATGCAAGTAGGTTTAATCTGGTTAATTACAATTAATAATAAATCTCGTTTTATCATTAGAGAGCCTGGCTTCTCTTCTCGTGTAAAAAAATATCATTTCCGTAAAACGGCATGCTACTTTTTTGAATTATCAAGTTTTACAATCTTGGGCTTGTTATTAATGTACTTTATCGTAAGGTCTGACTCACCCTTGTCTGTGCGATCATTCAGCTCCCCACGAAGATTGTTTAAGTACTCCCTCTGATAGGGTGTAAGATCATTCTTGCCCGACACGGTAGTTGACAGTTTTTTATTATTTTTTAGGATGTATGTAACACATTCCTTACCTGTGAATACCAGCTTCAAGGGACGGAGTTTATAAGAGGGTTTTCCCAGGCGGAAGAGAGCAACAGGTATGGGGATCGGATTATCCCGTTGTGGGATGCATCGCAGAGCCTTAGTCACTTCTTTCAAGTCATGTTTCTTTATGTCCTCGGCGTCATTCATGTCACTATTGCTCGCCAGTTCTGGGTATACCAAAGACTAACACGTTTGAACTCCTTTTGTTCCGCTCTTCTATTTCATCCAAAATGCTTTCCAGGTTAACTTGCGAGTTTTGCTTACTCTTTAATTCCTCAAGTTCAGCTTGAAGCTTTTGCGCAATGCTGGTAGTTGAAGCACACCTAGTTCACAATCAGGACATAAGTATTTGAGAGTAGGAGACTGGAGAATGATCACTCGTATTTCTGTGGCCAAAAGACCACTACACTTTACACATATCAACCTTTCACAGCCATGACACTTAATTTTGGGGTTCTTGTCATCCACTTTTGGTATTTGATTTTTACATTTCAGACACTGAGCCATTTTATTTTATAGTACAAGTATATGCTTTGGAAACTTTCGCACAAATCACAGCACCAACAATTATTAATTTTAAAACAATTTAAATTAGAGACAATTACTAACAACATTGTGTCATATATAATTTTATTTTATTTCTTCAGGTACCAATAGAGCAACTTTCAGTTAAAGTAAAAGAATTCAGTAATCTTCGCTTAGAGAAACTGAATCGAATAAGATTGTTGGAGAAAGAAAAACAGAGAATGGAGGTGCCGATGAAAGAAGCTGTTGAACTGATCAATCTTACTAACGCTGCTCTCAGGACCAAAAATACTCTACTCCAGAAGTATATGTAAGTTTTTTTTGGCTTTTTTAATCGCTTTATATTACACATGGTGACTTTGAACGGTTGTACTTTGGGCTACTTTGAGGGTCTACTGATCAACGCCTTTGGCGTTGCATCCGGAAGTGGGTTCGATTCCCATCCATGGCAAAAAAATATTAGCATGTTTTTCTGTACAGTTTATCATGGTCTAGGTGTTTATAAAATATAATATGTTTATATCATTGTTGCTGGTACACATAGTACAAGCCTAGAGCTTTGTTTGTGACCAAAACAATATGTGTAAATTATCCTACATATTTTCCTATTGAACCATGTGTCGCAATGCCTTTTCCATATAAACTAAATGTAAAAACCAATTTGTATAGGGAAGCCAAAATTTTTTTTCATTTGCGATATGGGAAAAGTTGTTCGATTTGATAAGTAGAACCTCATATTAGCCCAAAGTACAACCTTTCAAAAGACACTATGTATTATACTAGCTGACCCGCGCAACTTCGTCTGCGTACCTTTAACCGTTTACGCAGCGCACGCAACGGAAGCTCTCAAAAGAGACAAATTTTCCACCTTTTTGCATTTGTTTTATTTTTTATTCTATCAAACATTTTTTTTTTTAAATTGGAACTAGCAGTTCCTGAGATTAGTATATTCAACCGAAAATACTCTTCAGCTTTAAAATTTTGGTATAGAAGTATAGATACTATACTAATACTACCTATAAAGAGTAAACTGATTAAAAAAATCTTTTATCTAGAGCATGCTACATTATCAGCGAATAACATAAGCTTACTTTAACTTCGATCCTTTTTTTTGTAAATTAAACAACGAATGAAAACACGAGGCACAGCTATTATAGTGATAAATATAAATTAATTATTATTTATTGGAGGACGACAAGTTGGCTTGTGATGAAAAGCCGACCTACATAGTAATGGGGTTGATAAAAAAATATAGACACTATCTCTATGCTGGACAAATGATATCCTTGCTGCTTTATCGTCAAGTCAAGTGTCCGTTTCGTAACCGCACACTGAAAGAAGACTACCACCTCAACAAGAACTTCATGCAGTAGTCTTCTTAAAACCGTTGAATCCACAAACTAAAACCGAACATGTTGAGATCACTTAAAGGTACTTAGTCGAGGGGATTAATTCCCACTTCATCTTAGCCAGAGGTATTTTGCGTTTATACCGAACAAGTAGTCAGCTCTTCACAGTGTTTGGATAGACTTGTAAAGATTTTCACAAGTTGGTATAGTGAACCTAGAACCTACATCATAATATGCGATAAATTATTGCAAGATTAATATTTTCGTATTAATAAAAATATTATTTTCAGATATGAAGGTAGAAAAGTAGTAGAAAATAGAGCTGCAGAACTAGAAGAACTCAAGAGTAAATTAAACGAAATAGATGAAGCAATTAATACAAACAAAAATACATTAAAGGAAAAAGAATCGGAACTTGAAAGGGGTTCTAGGTGAGTATTTTATCATCTTTTAAGGGAACCTTTTTTTATCAATAAACCAGAGTCCGGAAAACCCGTTCCCCGGCTTAATTCTTTAAACGGTGTATCTTTTACGACGAATTACGCCGTGAACTTGCTTACCCAATTCAACTGCTATCCTATACATTTAAGTAACCCTTTCGAAAGGGAAACCCCTATGTTTAACAGGTTAGCCTATAAGACTTACCCTTAAACAGCCAGCAAACAACCAGCACCATAGTGGTGCAAATTTTGGAAGAGGGAAGAAAAAAAAAAGTTGATGGTTATTGCAGTCGATTAACATAAAACATTTAAAAAAAAAATATGCTGAAATGACTCTTATAATATTATATAGGTATATCAAAATCATTTAAAACTTTTAAAACATGAAGGAGTTTCCCCTTCATAGGGTTACACTTTCAAAGGCATCTGATTACCTCCTTTGATAAAGTTTGATAGAGGTAATGCTTATTTTGATTTAAATAGGCTTTATAATTGACTTTTGAGTTGAAACGGGTTTGGTAAGTAAACCCTTATTAAAACCCCATTCATTATAAGCTCAGTATTTGACTTTCTTTTCCTCACGGGGATAGGCAGAGACAAGGGAGTGCCACCTTCAACGATCCTGGCATAACTCTCTCGCTCCCTTCACATCCACAACTCTCTTCATACAAGCTCTACGGTTATGGGCACTGCGGATCCCAACTTTTTTGAGAATGTCCCCGATTTGGTCATGGACCATTCTTCTGGGTCGTCCCCGCCTTATCCTTTTATTCGCTTCTGATTTATAAATCTCTTTTCATTCATCCTCTCAATGTGCCCAAACCACCGTAAAATTCCTTTCTCAATCCTTGTCACTACATCTTCTTTCAAACCACACATCTTATCCACAGTTGTATTCTTCACTCTATCTGCAATTGTTTTTTGACGCTTGAGGAATCCTTTTCCTGTGCACTTAATCACCGCATTTCTACAGCATTAATCCTACTTTCATGCTTCTTCTGCCATACCCAGCACTTCCATACATCCGAACAGCCATCCGAGACTTCTTGGACATGATTTGGCTTCCCATACCATATACCCATATTCCAATAATAAGTCAAATAAATTGTTTATTATTACTCTGGCTTAGTTATACAGGGTGACTTTGAAAGCTTAAAATTCTTTGAAAAAAAAAGGCTTCCCCATACAAATTAGTCATTCCATAATTACTAGTTTTTATGGAGAAGGTAATTATTTTTCAATCTGTAGGGCCTCATATTAGCTCAAAGTACAAACTTTCAAACTCACCATCTATATACGTTTATATTTCAATGCATTGCAGAAAGTACTATGACTTAAAAAGCAAGAAAGATGACATATTAGAGAAGATACAGGCTGTTAAAAGGAAGCTGGTGTTTATACAGGCAGACACCACAGACGCTAACAAGAAAAGGAAGAATCTAGAACAGTTCCTGACTCAGGAGAAGAATAAACTTATTGAACTTGAACTGGTGCGTACTCTCTCAAAAGGAATAATTTTCCCCCGTGTTTGCAACATTTTTCATTGTTTCTCCGCTCCTATTGGTCGTAGCGTGATGTTATGTAGCCTATAGCCTTTCTCGATAAATGGGCTATCCAACACTAAAATATTTTTTTCAATTCGAACCAGTAGTTCCTGAGATTAGCGCGTTCGACCAAACAAACAAACTCTTCAGCTTTATAATATTAGTATAGATTAAAGTGCACAGGAAATGGATTCGCGAACTGGAACGTCGAAAACGTCTAATAGTTGTTTTCAGTGATAATAAAGTGTTTTTGAAAAAAAAAAGAACATACTCGTATGTGTAGATTTTACTTACTCGATCCTAATTACATTATTTCTCTATAAAAAATTGTGTTAAGTTTTGAAATGACAACTAACCCTGCGTTCCGAGAGCTAGCGCGGGCAGTTTTTCGTGGTGCTAAAATGCAGCTCGGAAACGATCGGTGTTGATTTTTGATGCCACTTTTTCACAAGATACACTATTTTGAATTAAATAATTGAAATTAAAAATATTACTACCTTATCATTATGTAATAAATCAATATTTTTAATTAACTATTATTTAAATACAATAATTTTATAATTTCACAATATCAATTTAATTAACAACCTCAAGTTAAACATACCAAAGCTGAATTTAGTTACACGATATTTATTTTTTAGGTTTAATCGAACTTTTAGAATTAAAACAGATATGAATATATAAATTAATTAATTAAATTCCAATTTGTAGATAGATATTCACATGTAAACAAACATCTGTCAAAAAGTAGCCCGGCTAACTTTTTGTGTTAACATTTCTGGTCGCGGAACGATTGATGGTAACTTGAATTGCTAACATTTCCGCGCGATGAAACGACCTTGGCCAAAAAAACCAGCGATCCGTGGCAGCGATGCTGAGCTCGGAACGCGATGTAAAGTAATATTTTTAGAATCATAAATCAAAAAGATCTAATTAGGATCGAGTAAGTAATATTTATACCTATACATTCTTTTTTCATTACATTTATATATTGATAAATTCAAAGAAATTGTTAGTTCTATTTAATTTTTTTATGTGATTTTACCTAAATTAATATTTAAACTCATTGTGACTTACGACATTTTATTTCCATGCGATTTTAGGTAGTCCACGCTGCTTACTCTCATCAGAAACCGTACTTTAACACTGAGATAAAACATAGGGAATAGGGTATTTGACTCCTTTTTGAAACCCGTTTTATATGATTCTCCATTACATAATAATCACACTTCTTTGATATTTCCGGGATGACTACTCTATTATTAATAAAAATCGAAGTTAAAGTTGGAATTTTTACAATGGCGCTAAAAACTCTGTTTCGCAGTCTATGTCAAGTGTGACGTCACACGCAAGTAAACAAACAAGCACAGATTAAATAATCTCCTATACATTATACTCTATTCTTTTTCATCCACATGATTTATAATCTGCGTATTGTTTTGTTTACTTGCGTGTGACGTCACCAGTCATCAACCAATCAAAGACGTTTTTGTTATAAATAAAATGGTAAAAAATATTCACTTGTAATACCACAAGAGCTTCAAAATTATCGGGTATTTTCCGATAGGTTCGTTGCAAACAAATGAAGGAGTCAAGTTTTTCAGGTTAAAAAATCACGAGCGCGAAGCGCGACGAGCGCGAAGCGCGAGTGATTTTTCCTGAAAAACTTGACGACTTTATTTGTTTGCAGGGAACCTTGAGGGAAATGCCAGATAATTTTGAAGCTCGTGTGGTATTCGGGGGATTATTTTTCCGTCCCAAATGTCGGCCAATAGAATTGCACCTGGATTATGTTTTGTTTTTTATATATAGCAACTACCAGAGAAAATATTCAAAAAAAAATCTCAGTATAATACCATGTAGGTTGTACCACGTGACGTCGAATGGTGCAATTCTATTGGTCGATATTTGGGTCGGAAAAATAATCAATTTTATTTCGTGTAATCTACAAAAGATTTACATAATTTAGTTTAAAATAAAGTGAAATATGTTTTTTTACGCCATTGTCTGATAGAATGACCACAATTTATAGTATATTTTTAATGTAGCCAAATAGCCTATTAGATACAAATACGTAATTTCTTTGACGAGCGTACCTCGCCTTAAGAAACAAACTTTAATATATTATTATCTGAGGCTCTACCATGGGTTTGCGCATTGTGGAAACGTAACGTATTCATTTACGTATACGTGAGCAACAACCAATAGGATCGCTTTATTCAATCCTGTTACCAAAAATAAAGCGTGCCTATTGGTTGTTGCTCACGTATACGTAACTGGATTCGTTACGTTTCTACATGCGCAAACCCATGGTAGAGCCTCTGGAAACAACATTTAAACGTTTTTAGACGTTCTAGTTCACGAATCCATTCCATAACTTCTATACTTATATAATTGTTTATCCTGACTACATAAATACTTATTGAGTCCTACAACAACACTTTTGTTATAAAAGGTTTTGTCTCTTTTACGCATATTCATTTTTGTTGCAAAAACCTATAACTATAGCCTCCGTAGACTAGTGGTTGCGCCTTTGGCGTTTTTTTTTTTTTTTTCGTAGGGGAGGAAATCCTTTATGGATACCACCACACCCGTATGTGGTGGTTAAGCCCGACTTCCACTGGGAAGGTGGCCCAGTGGGTACGTGCTAAAACCTCCCCTGTAAGAAGCTAGTTGCTATGTTGTCAAGGGGTTTATGCTAATGGGTTATACTTGCCCCTTGACCAAAAAAAAGAAGTTGGTGAATTTGGTTGAGGAGTTGGTAATTTTTTTTACATTTTTTTTATTTACCCCACCACGACAAGGTGGCCCCATGGGGGGGTAGCGCCTTTGGCGTTGTATCCGGAGGTCGTGGGATTGATTCCCACCCACTGTAGAACAATTTACACACGTTGCTCTGGTCACAAACTAAGCTCTAGGCTTGTACTATGGGTACAAGAAACAATGATATAATACAAATTATATTAAAAAAAAACACCTAGTCAAACTGTACAGAAAAACGTACTAATATTTTTTTGCATATGTATTTTAGGTTCCCCAAAAAAATAACAGAAGCATAGATGAGTGTAAAGAGTTAGTGGAACGACATAAACAAGACAAAATTACTGCAAGCGAAGAATTGCAAACTGTTATGGCTGGAGTTAGGTATGTGTTTTTTTTGGAGTTATTTACATTAATCGTTAACCGTCATCTTAAACCGGCATAGGGGAGATAACCAATAATCTTAGTATTTTATTCCATGCTTTTTCATGTCTTCTTTCCAAATTATAATAATAGTATTTCATACATTATTGTCCTGTTAAGAAACTAGGACGGATTCCTTACCATCGCCCTTACATATGCATAAACCGCCAATTGACCTAGTCATGTTTCGGTTACAGGCTGTGGTTTTACCGGTTATCAGGAAACTACTGCATAGATTTCTTGAGGAGGTGGTAGTATCCTTTAAGGGCGCGGTTACAAAGCGGGCAGTTAATTTGACGACAACACAGCGAGGCTATTAAAGTAGACTCGTAACGCAAATTCATTTTTGTCGCCGCGTATTTAGCCGGTATAGTGGGAGCGATCAATGCTATTTAACAATAATACATTGATCGACCCCATTCATGGACTTTGTAGGTCTGTTTACCACAAGATACAGTGATAAAAAAGAACCCCTTTGAGTTCCTTCAATTCAATCAAGTTTTTTATAATATAGCCAATGTTAAGGTGAGTTGCATCAAAATAAACTCTTTAATTGTAACAATTAAACTTGAAAATGCAAAATAGCGTCAAATGGTACATTCGACGCCATTTTGCATTTCGAAAGACAGCTGGTACTGTAAATGGTGTCAATAGACATACTTGACACAAATTTTAATATTAATCGTTACAATAGGGTATTTGACTCCTTTTTGAAACCCGTTTAATATGATTCTCCATTACATAATAATCACACTACATTGATATTTCCGGGATATCTACTCTATTATTAATAAAAATCAAAGTTAAAGTTTGAATTTCCACAATGGCGCTAAAAACGCTGTTTTGCAGTCTATGTCAACTGTCACGTCACACGCAAGTAAACAAACAAACACAGATTACATAATCTCCTATATATTATACTATATTATATTTCATCCACATGATTTATAATCTGTATATTGTTTTGTTTACTTGCGTGTGACGTCACCAGTCATCAACCAATCAAAGATGTTTTTGTTATAAATAAAGTTGTGAAAAATATTCAATTTGATTTTATGTAATCTACAAAAGATATACATAAATTAGGTAAAAATAAAGTGAAATATGTATTTTTACGCCATTGTCTGTTAGGATGACCACAATTTATAGTGTATATTTAATGTAGTCGAATAGCCTATTACAGAGACTTCATTTTTGTACAACTAAGCTTTACTATTTTATAACACCAATATTTATTTCAAGACTATATTAAGTTGTCGGTCCCAATTCCACTAATACCTCCTATTCTAGATCTCAAACTCGAGAATTGCGAGAAAAAAAGGATAAATTGCAAGCACAACTAATAAAACTAAATGTGATTGTGGATGAAGCTACTAACATTTTTAAATTGGCCGATTCAGAACTAAATATATACGTCAGGACTTCCGAAAAGGAATATGAAAAAATGGAAAAAATGAAAAAAGATTTTGATGATGCTCCAAAAAAAATTGAGGAAAAGTCAAGGTATAGTTATTTTTTATAATGACTTAAGTATTATTATTATATGTTTTACATAAATTTATTATATAGATTGGGTATTAAGGGCTCTGCAGTCTTTTAAATGGCCATGCAAACGTTTTTCCAATATTAAAACTTGGCTGTTAGATGGAGTTCAATTATTATGTTTATATGCAAAAATATTACTGTTAAACATATTATTTGAAAAGGTTTTTTTTCTGATTACAATACATATTTAAAATACCATCACAGGTGTCTTTTTTGGCTCGAGAACCGTTTAAACGGCCTCGGGGTACTTAGCAGAGGGATTCACCTAACCAGTGGCGGGCTTGTTGCTGTGTTTATGATGGTATAGCTGCAATGTTTTCATAAATACCGGTGTATATGTAACTTTCAGAGTGTTTGAAGAGTTAACTAAGTCAGTAGCAGACATGGAGAGTACTATGACCCAAAGTCAACAGCGATTGCAACGACTGAAGGACGCTGAGGAAAAGATTGTCACTCAAATACATAGTTTAAGGTAAGGTACAAACATGGTGACTGAAAGATTGTACCAAATGAAAATAAAATGGCTTCTCCATTCAAATTGTTATTTTGACATAACTTTTTTTTTTAAGTCAATCCGCTTACTCCAGCATGGGCTTAAACTTATATGATTGGACACACAAAAGTAGCTACCCAAGTAGCAAAATGTGGTCCTGTAAGTATCCTAGGACCAGATATATTTCAGTCCTATAGAAATCCTATTAACGTTTATAAGACCGCATTTGGGCGCACTATTATAATTTTCCTATAGTAATTTTGTTACAGTCCGGTAAAGTGCAAATTGATTTTATTATGATTTCATTGGGTGCTTCTACAAGATCGTTGTATCCTATGAAGATCTGGTACACGCACTGAAGCAGCGTGATTAGTCCTGTAACGATCTGGCGCATGCCGCTACTGGTGTAATTAATCCAACAGTGCTAATTATGATGCCAATACTAGAGCATTCATTTTTCATTAAATTTGTAATGGCGGTGTCGATTGAATCTTTATATATATTGCAACTGCAAAGTAATCTTTAATACTATTCATAATCATAAAATAGGTTAATAACTTGTTGTATTTTCACTGTTATATAAATAAATTAACTTGCGAAATATACAGGTACGTAGGTCACCCAACCGCAGAGTTCTCGTTTAACCCGCATTGCAGATTAGTTAATCTATATTCAAAATTATTTACCATATTACATATTAAATAAAGTCAAAATTTTGTGTTAAAGTCCACAAGCTGTTTTATACTTACATACAGACAAAGTACACAAAACATCACGCACACTACCAAAAGCAGCATGGGTACCTTTAAAATCAGTGGAATTTGGAGAACTTGGAGTCCTTTTATACTTTGACAGCCTCCGTAGACTAGTGGTTGCGCCTTTGGCGTTGTATCCGAAGGTCGTGGGTTCGTTTCCCACCCATGGCAAAATAAAAAAAAATAGTACGTTTTTTTCTGTACAGTTTGTCATGGTCTGGGTGTTTATAAAATATAATGTGTAATCTATTGTTGTTTCTGGTACACATAGTACAAGCCTAGAGCTTAGTTTGTGACCTGAGCAATATGTGTAATTTGTCCTACATATTATTTAAAAAAAAACATTTGTTTTAGTTATATAATTCGCTGTTGTAATAATATTAATGTAGTCAAATAGCATAGTGCGTGAAGGCGCTGAGTGGCCGGACCAATGATAATGATTAATAATATATTGAAATATCTAAATAACTTACTAGTGTGTATAGAGAAGCCATTTTTTTTTCATTTGCAACACTTGTAACACATGGTTGCATGTGAAAAGTCTTGGTTAAATTTCTTTGTTTACTATTTTAGCGGAAAGTTGGAATGTAAGCAAACGATGAGTGCAAACCAATCCAGGGGTTACTAAAATAATTGACGCTTGGGAAAATTCTCAGGATCTCGTTGGCGTTTTCTGTGATCTGTCTAAAGCGTTTGATTGTGTTGACCATCAAACTTTGTTAGATAAGCTGGAATTTTATGGCATTCGCGATTTAGCTTTAAATCTAATAAAGTCCTACCTTTCTAATAGAACTCAAGGTGTTAATATTGATGGTTGTGTATCAGACGGAACCCTTGTAAAGATGGGTGTCCCCCAGGGATCAATTTTAGGCCCATTCCTGTTCCTAGTATACATCAATGATCTTCCACATATGGTACAGGAGATGGCACAGATAGTGCTATTTGCTGATGATACATCCCTACTTTTTAAAGTTAGTAGGAAGGATAATATATTATCGGCAGCAAATGACACTCTGGAAATGGTTTTAAAATGGTTCACGGCAAATAATTTAGTTTTAAATGCAAAGAAGACTAAGTGCCTGAAATTTACTTTGCCTAATGTATCTAATATCAATGCCACAGTGAAGATAGGTGGTACTGACCTTAATTTTTTGACTCCACTGTGTTTTTAGGGATCACAGTCGATTCCAAACTACAGTGGAAAGCTCACCTTACTTCTTTATCCAATAGACTGAGCTCTGCTGCATATGCAGTCAGAAAAATCAGAAAGTTAACTGATGTTGCAACAGCCAGACTAGTATACTTCGCCTATTTTCACAGTATAATGACATATGGTCTTATAATGTGGGGATCTGCGGCAGATATTGATACTATATTTATTCTACAGAAAAGGGCCATTCGGGCAATATATAACATGAAAGCTCGTGATTCTCTTCGAGAAATCTTTCCTATGATTGATGTACTGACACTACCATCTCAATATATTTATGAAAATTTATTGTACGTTAGGAAAAACTTAAATATGTTTAGTAAAAATGGCGATAGACATAATTTAAACTTAAGAAACATAGATAAAATCGATATACCAAAGTTTAGACTGCAAAAAACTAATAAATGTTTCGTCATTAACAGTATAAGGTTATTTAATAAATTACCTAAAAGCATTATAGATCTGAGTGAAATAAAGTTTAAAAATTGTATAAAACACATATTAATCAATAAGGCTTACTATAGTGTGAGATCTTAACGATAAAGACGTCTGGATCCGTCCTGATATGCAACTGAGGTCTCGCAACTAGTAAACAAATTGCTTATGTAGAATCTACCCTAGTTTAGTAGGTATATAATGTCCGATATTGTAATAATTTTATATTACATAATTTATTTTCATTACATTATGTAAATTTTGTCTTTGGATAAGGTAATCATTGATGATTACCTACTTATTTATACTTAATTTATACTAATAGTATACTGTGTAGTTATGTACATTGGTACCGTAACAAATAATCTGCCATAGGGTGTTCTACGCATGCTGATCAGTGGGGTGCATTTTGAGTATGTTACTATATATATATATATTATATATATGTATGCTATATAGCACAAGTCAATCAATAGCTGTACCCCTCTTTTAGTTTGTGTGAAGCACTAGAGTTTTTTACTTGCTGGTTTCTTTTTCTCCGGGGTGTCTCTGAGGGGATCGACTTTACAGTTAGTGTTTATGCCCTTAAAAATACCGATCCTTATACTTTTACTTATATGTGATTGGTTACTTAGCTTTTATTTACAACAAATATTTAAGGCATGGATATGGTCGGTGAAGTTGGTCGCCTTGGTGGCTCTCTTGTATGGCAGATAATGATTGACAGGTCAATGGAATCAGCTAACCACCTAGTCTTACACTAGTTGGTTATGTAGTGTGTGTTCGGTTCGGTAGTAATTTTCATATTAAGATTTCCATTCCATCGTGTCTAAGTTCAATTAATATTTGTCGTTATTTTATTAATGAATAGCTGCCTAACCAAACGCACTCTAAGACCTCATTGTTAACCTTTTTTTTTTGACTATTCATAAATATCTGTAAAGATTTACATGAAATAAATGATTTTGACTTTTAACTTTTGCAGAGTGCTAGAATCCTTAATGGAACAGAAACGGAATGGTAACATACCAGGAATCTACGGGAGATTGGTAATTATTATTTTATATTATTTCTATATATAAAAATGAATTGCCGTTAGTTAGGCTCGCTAAAACATAAAAACGGCTTGGTCCATTTGAATATATATTGTTCGCTTTAATTTAAAGAGTATATACGTGGTGGCCGAGTTGGTTAGACCTTGGACTTAATTAAAAACACTTAGAAGATTCGAACCAAGGACTGGTTCGAGTCCTGGTCTGTACCAATGAGTTTTTAATTAACAAAAATATGTACATTTTGTTTGACAACACCACTTTAGTGCCTCGGAGAGCACGTTAAGCTGCCGCTCCCAGTTTCATTATACCAACTTGTGAAACTGTTTATAGACGGGTTATTGGGTCTTTTCATAACATCGCAAAGAGCTATCCACTTGTTCGGTGTAGACTCATACCATCGGCTACGACGAGGTTGGATAAAAAAATCCCTCCGCTGGGTACCCTGGGGCCCGTAATGATATGGAATTTAAAGAATAACTAAAAATTAAAATAAAGTAAGTTTGTATGTAAAATGACACTACACTTTGCGATTGTTTATTTTAATCTACAATCTGTCACTATTTTTGTTTTTTTTTCGTTCTTCCGCTAGTGTGAAAGGGCAAAGATCTTTCGACCAAACAGCCATAAAGGAGTACGGTCATTCTGGACCCAACCGTAAAAGCTTAGCGTTCACAAACAACGATATGCTTACTTAATAATAGATAATTTAAGCATTATTTTCCAGTATTCAAAATAATTTTAGAAGTTGGGAAAAAAAGTTCTGACAACTTTTGTTACGTGCTGATTCTTCTGCCTTTTCTGTATATTTGTTCACATTACACAGAAAAAAAATGCTTTATACATAAAAAATATTATTTTTGCTTATCTGGATTGAGATTTAACAAAATAAAGAGAGATTTCAAATTATTTTGAAAGAAAAGGCCGTATAGTATTGAATTCCCTTTGTCCATTTATCGCATGAACAGAACAAAAATAACTTGACTTGCATCCAGTGCTATGTTAAAATAAATAATTTTAAAAAAAAGAGCGACGATATATCATCCACAGATTATATAATTATGATTTTTTGATCGTTTTTCTCAAATATAGAGAAGGCAAAGGTCTCTATGAACCATGGAGCCTAGGTCAGATTATATAATATTATTCTGTCAATGCTGCAGCAGAAGGAAACACTACTAATAATTTCGCGGGCCGAAATTGTTCGCTATACTAACCTAATAACTAGTCATAGCATAACCTCAAATTGAAATTCAGAATAACTTTTTTCTCCAAACTTCTCGAACTTCGATGTAATTAACAATTTTATTATATATATTTTCCTTTATCGAACTGGATAGGTTTCATTATTGAACGCGGCTTCTAAGGCTGGGTCTGAAAATACATAGGCTATGACCGTTCTTCTTTAGTGGCTGTTCACTATTCTGTCACAGTTTATCCATATATCGCCGGAAAGCCATCATTAGTTGGATATAAATATTATGACCTTAAACATTAAAAGTCTTTGAACTCTTTGTTAAACTGCAAATTGATTTTATTATGATTTCATTGGGTGCTTCTACAAGATCGTTGTATCCTATGAAGATCTGGTACACGCAATGAAGCAGCGTGATTAGCCCTGTAACGATCTGGCGCATGCCGCTACTGGTGTAATTAATCCAACAGTGCTAATTATGATGCCAATACTAAAGCATTCATTTTTCATTAAATTTGTAATGGCGGTGTCGATTGAATCTTTATATATATTGCAACTGCAAAGTAATCTTTAATACTATTCATAATCATAAAATAGGTTAATAACTTGTTGTATTTTCACTGTTATATAAATAAATTAACTTGCGAAATATACAGGTACGTAGGTCACCCAACCGCAGAGTTCTCGTTTAACCCGCATTGCAGATTAGTTAATCTATATTCAAAATTATTTACCATATTACATATTAAATAAAGTCAAAATTTAAAAATACATGGGCTATGACCGTTCTTCTTTAGTGGCTGTTCACTATTCTGTCACAGTTTATCCACATATCGTCGGAAAGCCATCATTAGTTGGATATAAATATTATGGCCTTAAACATTAAAAGTCTTTGAACTCTTTGTTAAAATAGGTTGTCTCTTTTACACATTTTCATATTTTTTTGCTAAAAAAAGGGACAAAACTTTCTATAACTAAAGTGTCGTGTCAAGGACTCAATTAAGTTTTTATGAATACCGGTGCTAATGTTTACATAGACTAAAATATGGGCAAAAAATAATAGCGAAGAAACCACATCTAACTTGTGTTCGATCACTATTATTAGCATTAAACACAGATTAGATCATATTTATAAAAATAATATAAAGATATTACACCCATGTTGGTCTGGTCACAAAATAAGCTCTAGGCTTGTACTATGTGTAGAGAAGCAACGATATAATACATATTATATTTTATAAACACCCAGTACTATTTTTTTATTGTTCTTGCCATGGATGGGAATCGAACCCACGCCCCCAGATACAACGCCAAAAGCTACGGAGCTACGGAGGCGGCCAATTATACCTGTATATCATTTATTTTTTAGGGAGATCTAGGTGAAATAGACGCTAAGTACGACGTCGCTATATCGAACTGCTGCGGCGCCCTTGATGACATCCTGGTGGATTCAGTGGACACCGCTCAGGCTTGTGTGCAGTACCTAAAGAATAATAACGTTGGCAGCGGAAACTTTATCGCTTTGGATCAACAAGAACATTTCAAAAGTCAATATTCTCAGAAGAGATCATAGTGAGTCTTTTTTTATTTTTAAAACTGATTTTGTCTTTAGTTCAAAATATTTAACTTAACTTAAGTTATGCCGTGATACTTATGTTTAACAAAAACTCATCAGCAGTTTTAGCCTATAGACCAGACATACTGGTATACTCTCGGTGCTTGAAGAAAGCAATATTTATAGAACTCACCGTTCCGTGAGAAAAAAAACTTTCGTAATGACCACACTATCAAGTCGAACAAATACTTTGATCTCAGGAATTAAATGACTAGAAACGGTTTTAAAATTCAACTTTATGCAGTGGAAGTTGGTGCAAAAAGAATTCCAGCAAAGTCTTTGCGTCGTCTATTGAACTCGCCTTCCGAGTTCAGCCGTCGGCACTTTTATGGAACGTGTTTCCAAGATTGCGCTAACAGGATCATATAGTGTTTGGTTGAGTAGAGAGTCGGATAAGTCCGGGAACGGTGCAGTTCATTTCCCTGTCTTCCAATCACGCGATCGACACGACACCATGAAGGTCTCGGTGAAGCCATGGATAGCTAAGAACATCTCTACAGCTGGTATAAAATCCATGAATGGCGTTGATCAATACATTGTTAAACTGCATTAATCGCTCCCACTATGTCGGCTAAATTATGCGGTTACGAAAATTATCGAGATGGTAGTATATTTCAGGTTGCGGTTACGAAACAACCAGTTAATTTTAAAATAAAGCAGCGCGAAGCTATTAAGTAGACTGGTAATGCAAATTCGTATTTATAGCGATAAAGCAACAATAGATTTTATTTCATTTTCTGCGCTTTAGATTAGTTCTATTAGATTTTCTTGTTCTAATATGGTTATTTATTTGTTGTGTTGAAATGTTACGGGTTTTTATGATTTGAATGTATAATAAATGATATGCAGTTATAATGTTAAGGATTGAAATTATATTTTGCACACCACATGTTGGTAGAATATGTAGAACTAATTATTCCAATGTAACAACTTTTGTAAACCATATTCTGGCAAATAAAGTATTTATTATTATTATTATTAAAGACGAATTTGCACTAGGAGTGTGAGTTTGCTGCATCCTATAACAGTGATTTTCTTTCCGACCAAGGGATGAGTGTGAGGCCATTCGGATGCTTACCATCCGATCTACTAATACACGGTGGTTCTGTAATTTTTGAAAATCTTTAATTATGTCATTTTTACAGTTATGGCGCGAAAATCGACAAGCGGCCACATTCTATTTCTTATATTTATTTAATTAATTCGGTTACACTACGGCAAACAACTATTTGTAGTACAAAATATAACGTTAATATTATTGATCAAGATTGTTTCCCACTAATGTGTAAACACACAAAAATTAATACTAACACAAGCTTAGATCTATTAATAAAAGTTAAACTTATTAAGTTATTTAGGTTTATAAAACAAATTAAAACATTTTTTTAAACTAATTGCGTTTTAAGTGAAGATGATGAGTACAGGAGAGTCCACCGGCGCATGTAGAATCTTGTGCAATTATAAAAGATATTCGTACCTTTTCCGACGAGTCTCAAGCTTAGATACTTTGAACATGGGCAACATTTCGCTGTATGTACGCAAGGAACGTCCCCTCCCTAGTCTGAATGCTAATTTTTTTAGGCATTTATTTTACAGACGCTCTAAGCAGTTGATGTGAAAGTTATAGAAGGGTGACCAAACCGGATAACAGTACTCTAGTTTGCTTCTGACTAGACTGTAGAAAAGTGTAAGAAGGCTATTGGCTTTTCTAAATTGTCCTGTCGTGCGAAGTATGAATCGCAGCATTTGATTACTCTTCTTCACCAAGTTTTCGTAATAGGGTCGAAACGTAAACTGATTGCCAAATAGTATACCTAACAACATTTTTCCGGCCAACAACTTCATGATTAATTGTATACGTATAACTTTGTTGATTGCGTTTGCGGGTAAATGTAATAACGAAACATTTATCAGTATTTATGGTCATTAGGTTTTTTTGGCACCATTCATAAATTATATTCACATCATTCTGAAGTTTTAGGCAAACGTCACGACCAGAGATTGATCTAAACACCTTCAGGTCATCAGCATACAGAAGACACGGAGAGGAAAAGCGAGGCACAAGGTCGTTAATAAACACATTGAAAAAAAGCGGCCCCAGATGAGATCCCTGGGATATGCCAGAAGTTACACCAATGGGACAAGACATATAACCTTTAAGTACTACTAGTTGGCTTCTCTTGCTCAGATAAGAAGATATCCACCTCAAAAGGCTTCCGTGTATACCATAACGGTCAATTTTATAACAAAGCAGCGAGTGATTAACGCGATCGAATGCCTTGCTAAAATCAGTATATATAGAGTCCACTTGCAAAACATCGGCAAAAGCATTACATAAATATTGTTTATATTCGAGCAGTTGTCAAAGTTGATCTGTTTTTAATGAAGCCGTGTTGCTTATTTGAGAGTATTGGTTTAAAGTGATTGTAGATTGGATCATACACGAGTGATTCAAATAGCTTTGCCAAACAAGACAAAATGCTGATTGGTCGATAGTTCTCACAGCGAGACTTTTCGCCTGATTTGTGGATCGGAATAATGTACCGCTTTCCATGAGGTTGGAAATTTACCAGTTCGTAATGATTTATTATATAGTATATAAAGCGGTTCACACAACTCCACAAGTTGTCACAACCAAACTGGGAGTACCATCAGGGCCCGCACCCTTTTGCCGATACAACATTCTGATTCTATTTTTTATTTGCAGAATATCAATAATAATAGTCGACAATGTACGGTCAGGGACACCAGTAATACATGGCAAATTGCTATGGTGCGGAGACGTTTTGTCCAATACAGAACCAAAAAAATCAGAGAATAAATCACAAATCTCAGCACCGGGTGACGATGAACGTGAACCATAGGTCATTGTGTGGGTATAGAAGAAGATCGTTTCCTCTTAGTATTTACAAATATCTTGTTTGATATCATTCTCAACCGAATCCTCCACCGAAGCTAAGAAATTCATATGACATGACTTCATAAGGACCTTACATCTGGCTCTCAACATAGAGAAAGCATCATAATCACGAGGATTTTTATTTATTAGGTATTTGGAAAACCAACTTTGATAAATCATAACATAACACTTATATAAACATAGAAAGGTAACAATAGTTTTCACTGATAGATACATGGTATATAACTTTAACACCACATAAAATAAAATTATATTACGTAATAATGTATTAACAGAGTAAAAAATAAAGTAATAAAACAAATAATATTAACAAGAAGAAGAATGAACACAGCATGAAAGTAAACAAAAAATAACTAATTAGTCTATGTCATCAAAAAATAAGCCTGTCAACGACCGCCTCAGTGCACTTTTATCATTAAATAAATCATGTTTCAGTGAACGACTCAAATCGTTGTATGTGCTACACGCGCGAACCAGGAAGGAATTTTGTCTATAGTTAGTAGTACGTTTTGTTCTCATGGGAAGATTAAAGTTTAATTTTATTAACAATTAATAGAAGAGGTAGCAATCTTTTTTAAATATATTACATCAGCAATTTGCCGACGCTTATACAATGGAAGTATATGGTGTTTTTTGCAATAGTGTAAGTATTTATTTTTACTGTATTTACTTTTGTAATTTATAAATCTAATAAATATTTTCTGTATTTTTTCTATACGTTGGATATATTTGTCGTATCTACGGTTCCAAATTTCTGAAGCATATTCCAGACAGCTATGAACGTATGTGCAATACAGAATTTTAATTGTAATGTTTCTAAAATCTTTCGATGTTATTATAAATCCGAATGCTTTAGAAGCTTTTTATACGATGTTGTCAATATTTTGGTCGAATATGAGCTTTGGGTCATGAATTACACCTAGAATTTTATGTTTTAAATAATAGCTCTGTAGTATTGGAGAAAGGCTTCTTGTAAATGATATGCATGAGCATTTTATAGGATTAATGTCCAATCTATTAATTTTACAATATTCATCCAACCTGTGCTCATATACGTGGTGGCCGAGTTGGTTAGACCTTGGACTTAAAAACGCTTGGTCCCTGGTTCGAATCTCGGTGTATACCAATGAGTTTTTAATTAAAAAAAATATGTACATTTGTTTGACAACACAACTATAGTACTTCGGAGAGCACGTTAAGCTGTCGGTCCCGGTTTCACTATACCAACTTGTAAAACTGTTTATAGATGGGTTATTGAGTCTATTCAAAACATCGCGACGAGCTAGCCACTTGTTCGGTGTAGAATCATACCATCAGCTACGACGAGGTGGGATTAAAACCCCTCCGCTGGGTACCCTGGGGCCGTCTAAGCGGTCTCGGGCGCCGTAAGGCACCCGTGATTATATGTATGTATGTATGTATCCAACCTGTGTAAATTTTCCTGAATTCTTTGCGTGCCATCAATAGATTTAATATTTTTGAAGATTTTCATATCGTCAGCGAATATAAGCAAATTGGAATAATTAAGACAGTGTTTTATATCACCAATAAATATTAAGAATATGAAAGGTCCAAGAATTGATCCCTGGGGAACACCACTCGGAATAGTTATCCAGATAGATTTAAAGTTATGAACAACTACAGCCTGAGACCTATTGCTAATATAAGAGGTAAGTCAGCGAAACAAGTTGCCACGAATACCTGCACAATTAAGTTTAGAGAGAAGTAGTTTGTGATCAATTCTGTCGAATGCCTTACTGTAATCGGTGTAAATAACATCAACTTGGGAACCAGCGTCCATATTGTCAGATAGGAAGTCATTGAATAATAATAAATTAGAAACAGTGGAACGACCACGATGAAAGCCATGCTGGAGAGAGCTGAATGTAGATTTCCGAGAAGAAGAGATTTGTTCATGGGCAATACTTTCAAAAATTTTAGCTAGCACACATAGTTTTGATATAGGGCGGTAGTTCTTTATGTCAGTATTTTTTCCTTTTTTATGAATAGGTGTAATAAATGCTGATTTCCATATAGCTGGGGTCATGCCATCAATAGACTTGTTATACAGAATATGCAAAAGATATGATAGTGAATCAGCACATTTAAAGAGTACTAATGGTGGCAATAGGTCTGAACCTGGTGATTTACAGATATCTAGTTTCAATAATTTCGTTTTAACACTATTAATATTAATGTTAAGATCAGATATATCAGCATCGTGGTAGTTAGAAGAAAAAGTTTGGATCATGCTGGAATTACAATTTACAATTATTTGGAGAATAAGTCACAAATTTCGTTTCCAGTATTTGCTACTCATTCCTCCAAGTTCATGTTATTAGGTAAGGAGTTCGACTTATATTTACTTTTTATATAAGACCAGAATAATTTCGGATTTCCCTTAATGGAATCCTCGATTCTAATTATATAATCAACGTAGCATTTTCTTTCAACTATATTAGCTCTTTTACGTAAGCAAATGAATGATGATCTGAAATATTGCCATATATCTTGAATTTACGGAAATGTTTATACTTTTCTTTAATTATTTTAATAAGAGCAAAAGAATACCATGGTGGATAATGCCTTTTAATGTTCGAATTTAGTTGGAACGTATTTGTCGCGAAACGAGTAAATAACTTTATAAAAATTATTAACAGCCTCTTCACATTATATAAAAAGACTATTCCAATCCGTGACAAGTAAATCTTCATTAAGTGATTTTGAAATCTGCACGATGGTATAGGTACTTAATACGTGGAGCAGGAGTTAATGTCTGATAATCTATTGACTTAATTAGAGCTGAGCTTATAGTTAGAGCTTTATGATATGGATCAATTTTAAAAAAGGGATTTCCGCATTCCGATATTATGACTGGTCATTTCTGAGTACTAGATCTAGAATTTTACCGTAAACCATTAAACTGATGAAGGCCGCATGTTTTTTTAGCGTCAATAAATTTAAATTCATCAGCGCTACGCATATTAAATGAGTTATAATAATTAGCACGCGGATCTAACTCCCATTGCAAGTTGCTCAAATTAAAATCACCTAATACTAGATATTTGTCACTCACGTCTGTTTGCGTGAGAATGGTATCACTAAGGTTATTAAGAAATATTTCCAGTTGCTGAGAAAAGGAATTGCCAAGGTTCTGTCTACATAAATAGGGGACACCTATATGTAAATTATTTGATAATCTGGACCCAGGTTTGTGTAATTTAATGGAAATCCAATAATCCTCTGCTGATGAAGTCCAGTTGTTTTGGACCACCACGTTCAGATCCCTCCGAGTATCCAGCAGTACGCCACCTCCATAGGCTTGGTTGGTCAAAATATAGTCACGGTCACGGCGCCAAACTATTTATCTTTTATCGAAAAGTTCCGTGTCAAAAATACCATCCACCAAATAAGTTTCAGTGATAGCTATAACGTCATAGGAACCAAGACATACATTTCTGTAAAACTCACTTATTTTAGTACGAAGCCCTCGGACGTTTTGATAGAATATGTTCAAATTATTCCTTGATCCGCCCTCCGCAATGATAACCACTGGTAATATTGTCTTATAGACAAACAATAATTATAACTAATACTTATTTTAATTACACAACTAACTAGGGATCTCAATATAGCCCGATAAAAGAACACTTCCGTAGCAATAAATATAATCATCTTATAAAACATATAATTAAGCAATAAAATAGGTATTTGGTTTTGAAGGTAAGGATTATAACCTAAAGTACGTAAGATATATATTATTCCAAACGATGCAATAACGAGCATTTTGCTTTTAAAACCGGACAAAATTACTTTGAACTTTTATATTATTGGAAATGAATAAAAATACGTATGTGAATAAATTAAAACATATATCTTTACAAACATGGCTAAAAATATCACATGATAATTGAATTCTAATGAATCTTAGTCTGATTCATCGTCGCCAGAGTGAGCAAGTCTCGATGTTAGGACAACTTCTGTATTCACTTCTTCTGGCTCGAACAACTCTATGGTTTCACTCATAAAGGGCTGGCTTTTGCTCGGTTTACGTTGCCGTAGACAACTAATATATGGATCTGATGTGAGAAGTAGCCTGTTAAGGACATCTTGATTACATTGAATCCTCGTAAATTTTCGGGCATAATTTTGCCGGTATAAGCGGTAGTGCTTATTACGGGCTTCCGCGGCCTCTTCAGATAGTTGTCCGATAGGGACGATGGCATATTTTATTACAGTTGTACCGTGCACTAGAATTTTGTGAAGAGTTGGCGTCATTGGATGCCAACCGTACATATCGACATACATTTTTGCAGTATCTTTGCAAAATTCTCTCTTGTGGCCAGATGACATCGCTTCCAGAATCACCTTAAATTTAATTATAAACTCTTTACTTATACCAGTAATTTCAGCAGCTAGATGAGGATCGGCAAAGAATCTTCTAGATGTGTTGCCTGTATTCGAATTGCCAAAACCAGCTTTTGGCATATCTATTATAAGGCCAGTCTTTTCTCTATATTTCTGCTGGATTTTTTCTTTTGTTTCTTTGACCACAGTTTTTTCTTTTGCAGTTCGGGCTTGCCATTTTTTCAGAGGAAGTGTGTAAGGTATATGTAAAATCGTTTCAAAGAAACGGATTCTAGCGTGAAGAATTGCCAATCCGAATCTTAATGATTGAGGATCTTCCACATTCAAATTTTCAAAATCATTGAAGGCTTTGGACGTTTTGCCACATATGTAACACCTCATAGTGGATGATGTTCCAGTAGCTGCATTGCAAACTTTCGCATCAACCATTGTTGGAAGTAACGTATGACGCACAAAAGTCAAAATTATGATTTTCTATTTTAGTCTTTAACAGTTGTTTACTTTGATCTTCTACATACTTTATTTCATCATTTGTAATATCTACTGTTTCGTGCAGAAATCGAATGTGGATTGGCCGACAAAAACGAGTAGATGACGGTGTCGGATTTTGCCATAAAATTTTTATTTTGTCCCCAACACGTGATTGCAATCTCACACGAAAGCTGTATGATCCAGTAAGTCTTGGAGCACAACTTCCACACACCACAGTAACTCGAACTACCTCTGGTTTTGGATAGCAAAGTTTCTTTGCTTCTCTAATAAGGGTATAACAAGGGAATATACCCTTTGTTGCATCATACAGTAACTCCCACTGCTTTCTTGTAAAGCCGCCTTCGATAAAGATGTGCAAAGCTTCTTCAGGTGTGTATTTTTTTTTATTTTGGGTTCCTGAGAGATATTTATAACTTTTCTGTACCGTTTGGCTCTTGATGGTGTAGAAGTTGCATCTTTTATACGTTTTGAAGCCGCAGCATATCCCGATTTGTGATGGCTGACGCTAGCTGATTGAGTAAGTACTTCGACTGGTACCTCACGGAGTTCTTTTGTTTTCCGTCTTTTACTGCGATCAGTTAATTCTTGGAAGTCCTTGCTTGGGCCCCGGCTTAGTGTTCGGCGTCCATTTATGTACTGGTATTGAAACATTAAGCCAACTTTTGTTTTTTATCATAAATCTCTCTTTACTGTAATTGCACGAAGCCCATCTCAAGACAAACATGCAGCAACAATACCAACCGGTTTGAGTTGTCTATTGAAATGATTTCGTAGCTAATGTGCGAGCAAAAGCAAAGGCGATAAGCTAAAACAAAAGGGATAGGTATTGTAAACATTTTTAGATATTCGTTACAATATATGTTTAATAAAATAGTTTTAAAGTTAAGTTTAATTATCTTAGATAAAAGATTGTTTATTTTAGTTTGTTTTAATCACTTAATTAATTAATAATTATAATTGGAGAGGTGTAATTTTTACGTACATGTATTTTAGCAAACTTTACCCTTACATAGTAATAGTATAGTA
This sequence comes from Monopis laevigella, assembly GCA_947458855.1. Classification (NCBI taxonomy): domain Eukaryota; kingdom Metazoa; phylum Arthropoda; class Insecta; order Lepidoptera; family Tineidae; genus Monopis; species Monopis laevigella. The sequence goes on along the minus strand of OX381576.1, from coordinate 12,703,454 downwards.
TTTTATATTGTTTATGATGCTTGCTCTTTTCCTTTATGCATCTTATAAGAACATCGCTATACCACGCAGGGTAGTTCGAAGGCCTACTTCTGGTCAGTGGAGTATACCTGCCAAGAATGTCTTTTACAGTGGAACAGAAACAGTCCACACATTCGTCGACATCCGGTCAGCACAGAGTCTCATCCCAATTAATGACATTCAGATCATTTTTAACTTTAACAAAGTCACATCTGTTATAATTTGGGTGTCTATCATTTACGGTCCTCAAAGCTTTCATACGTTTCACCTTATGTATACAAATTTCATATGCAATGTGATGTTGATCGCAACGACTAAGCCCATTCCGCATTTCCTCAACAGTGATATTAGTAAAGGTTGACAGTAATAAATCCAAAAATCGGTTGTTATGATTTGGTATACTAATTAATTGAAACAGATTACAAAGCGGCAACGTTTCATGAAGTAATTCAGACTTTCTATTAATAGGGCAACTAGATACCAAAGCTTTAGAAAACTACAACTAGTCCATGTGATTAGAGGTGTATTGAAATCCCCAACCACAATAAAATCATCGCTTTCTTTGCCATTCAATATAACCCTTTAAGCTTATTCTCTTGATTGTTATTTCCTGTACCATCTGTTTAATTATAACATGATCGTTAGATTGTCAAAGTAACGATTTCCGCTATTAGCGCGCTCTCCCCCAATCAGACTAGTTTTAACCTTCGCTGATTGGCGGAGAGCGCGCTAATAACGGAATTAGTTATTTTGACAATCTAACGCTCTCGTTATAAGAAACAGAATGTGGCCGCTGCACTCTTTTGGCAGCTTAAACCATGCCTTCCTAGAGTACATATATGAGGAACACATAGTGGTAAATTCATACAAAGACCAATTGAAATTGCAATAATTTAATTTTGTTCAAAATAAAATATGGCCTCTCGCTTTTCGCGAATATAACCAGTGTCTAGTCGTGCAATAAGCACTAACACTGTAGTATAATAAAACGTGAACTAACTTCGATTCTTCTCTTGCCTGAATTTTATATTTTCTTTTCTATTATTTTTAAATGGACTGTATGATGTAAGAATTGTGTGGCCACACGCTTGTATTTGTTTCCAGACGTCTTTTGTTAATTTTGAATACTAGTCGCCAAATCAGTCGATGGGTTAGTGAGCGGATTAGGATATATATTTAGAAAAAAATATAAACGATTTAACATACACCAAGGAGCAGAAAAATAATTATAGTGTCTTTAAGTTTAGAATAACATTGTTAATCAGATAAGGGAGAACAAAGTATGAAGATGTTACTCAAGGTACGGTTTAGGAGGGGGGTACAGTATACATCAGGAAACATACTCAGGACAGCGCACTTATCTGAAAAAGAAACATTCAGCAATTTAGTAATAAGTATATAAAGGATTTAAAACACAAATTTATACCCAGTAATATAGCATTATAAATACATAAACATGTACACTCAGAGATACCAACCAAACCTTTTTAGGCACCAATGTACTAAAGAACCAAAATACAGTTAATACTTTCAAAAATAAGACCATTTTTTTATTTAATTTATTAATTTCCAGTCCAGAAAATGTTCCCCGTCTATTTGATCTGGTCCGAGTAAAGGACGAGCGAGTGTTGCCAGCGTTCTACTATGCCCTGCAAGACACTTTAGTGGCAAAGAATCTGAAACAAGCCTCTAGGATTGGCAATGGTTCCGTTAGATACAGGATGGTCACCCTGAAAGGGAATGTTGTGGATATTGCAGGTAAATATTTATTTATTTAAAATTCTTTATTTATTACAGTAACAATATATACAGGGTGACTTTGAATGGATGTACTTTAGGCTAACTTTGTTTTTAATTTGCGACACATGGAACCATGCAAAAACAAAAATGCCTTCTCCATACAAACTAGTTTTTTGGATTTAGTCTGTGGGTTCACCGGTTTTTAGGAGACTACTGCATCGATTTATTATGGAGGTGGTAATCTCCTTTATAGTAGATCAAATATATCAAAATACACTCATAAATATACTGAATCAATGATGTTTATGAGCAATATTGATCGACCCTATTCATGGACTTTGTAGGTCTGCTCACCACCACGTAGACTCAGTCACATGCTGTACTCCAAATAAAAAAAAACTGCTGGCTAAACGGTTACGGATACATAATAGATAAAGACTAATATAAAAAAATGGTGATTCGTATATCTGTCGCACTATTAAAATGTGGATGCGTGTTTCCTTCCTCTTATAATCTCGAGTCCTTTAAACGAAGCGTGTATAGAGGCATCTTAAGCCGGCATAATAGGTGCAATCAACGGTTACGTAGCTCGTAATAAAATTGTTGATGCATTTTTATTTTTTTTATTTTATTGGAACACGACATGTGACTTTGTATCTACCTGGTGGTGAGCAGACCTACAAAGTACAAAAATGGGGTCAATCAATAATTTTCTTAAACAATATTGATCGCTCCCACTATGCCGGCTAAATGATGCGATTACGAAATTGGGGCGACAATGACGAATTGCATTACGAGTATATTTTAATATATTCGCTGCCTTATCGTCAATTCAACTACCATTTCGTAACCGCACCCTGAAAGAAAACTACCACCTAGACAAGAAATCGATGCAGTAGTCTCCTGATAATCAGTGAACCCACAGACTAAAACCGAAACATGATAGGTCACTTGACGGTTTTTGCATCTGTATGGGCGGTGGACATTCATACTGCTTTCCATCAGGTAGATGTGAAGTCACAGTGCCGAGTTCTCATAAAATCAAAAATGCATTAAGTGTGTATTTTAATATCTTAGCTGCTTTATCGTTTTTACTTCAAAAAGATGTTTTTAATCAGATACAATGTCCGGCGGCGGTAAGACGCGAGACAATATCCGCGGCAAGATGTCTAGTTCTGCGCAACAAGGCCCGAGCGAGCAACATGATCGGGTCAAAAAGCATCGGAAACGAAAACTGGCCTTCCTGGAGAAACGGTAAGTATCATAGTGCACATATGGACCAGGGGCCTATTTCATAAACGTGACAATTGTAATTTACCATGACAATTTATAATACATTGATTAATTTAGTTGGAATTATCTACATAGAACAAACAAAACCAAGCAATGTATTATAAATTGTCATGGTAAATTACAATTGTCACGTTTATGAAATAGGCCCCTGGGCTGAAGCCTTTGCAAATGGTAAACGGTGAAAAACAAATTAGTAAAAAACCAAAAACTTATTAATTTGAATTTTTCACATAAATTTTGAGGTTATATGAAAAAAGTGTAAATACAAAAGTCGTAGATCTTTTAATTACCTATAACTTTGCCTTTTAACTTTTTTCCATAGGAATTGTTTTTGAATTGAATTTTGCCGGAAATCGAGATAAACCGTTTTTAAACTTAACCTCCCCCTACCTCACCACACTTCCTGACCTTAGTCAGATCTTCAGGATTTGTATTCGCGTATTAAATACACAGAATCTTCAATTTTGGCATCAAAAAACAAGTGGCAAACACCCCAACACTCGGTCGTAGGTATTAGTCGCGCACATAACCTGAAACTTCCTCGTTTGGAGTTATGTTCTTTCAGCGGGGATATTGAATCCTGGCCGATGTTTTATGAAAACTTTAGCACAGTCATTCACGAAAATACTGGTCTTCCCGATGGCGAAAAGGTTCAGTATTTAGTGGGTAAACTGACCGGAAAAGCGCAAAACATTTGCCACGGTTTTCTACCTACCGCTGAAAACTACACCGTTTTGTGGAATGCACTCGTTAATAAATATAATGATACACGTTTGTTGGCCTCGTCGTATTTGGATAAACTTTTAAACATGCCAGTTATAAATCACGCGAACGCACTCGATCTGGAAAATTATATTGATAAATTTTCATCCTTAATTTCTGCTATTAAGCAACTAAAATTTGATAACCTGTTAGACTTTGTTTTTATTTATATAGGTTCTAAAAAACTTGATATCGAAACTGTAAAGCAGTTTAAATTGTCTATTCGTGAGAATACCAAACTACCCATCGTAGACAATTTTACGGAGTTTGTTCGTGAGCAATCGCGTATATTGCAATGCGCTGGTAATTTTGTAAAACCAGTTTCAAATTCGCACGCGCCCCCTAGCGGTAGGAATGAAAATCGGCCTAAACCGTCTAATTCTAAAATATTTGTAAATGTAGATAAAATAGATAGTAATACTATTTCGTGTATTTTATGCAATAGTAATGACCACTCGCACTTATACAATAGGTGTCATACTATTAAATTTATCACAATATAATTGTGATAAATCGTTATGATTTTGTTAAAACAAAAAATCTGTCTCTAAACTGTTTTAGTTCGATACATAAATTAAATAACTGTAAGTCAAAGTACTCTTGTCGTGAGTGTTCGGGAAACCACCATACATTGTGCACTTTGGCAACAACAGTAGCGCCACCGTCTCGTGTGCCGCTCCACATAATATACCTAACGGTGGCGCTACTGTTGTTGCCAAAGTAGTTGCTGTAGTGCCTCACAACGAGACATGATTACCACAGCCTGTTGTGATGCAATACCAATAAAAAAGTCCCCGCCTACTATTACACACGTCGCAGGACTAGGTGGCATCGCTAACCCTATAGAGGGCACCACCTGCCTAACCCTTCGCTCTCGTTTAAACGACGCAATTCGATTCACTATTCGAACGTTCGTAGTAAATCGTATTACGAACGAGCTACCTAGCAGTCGTGTCGATACCTCCCGCCTCGATTACTTGAAAATCATACCGCTGGCTGATGCAGAATACCATCAGCCCTCTGATGTCGACATGATCCTAGGTGTTGAGTTATACGCTCGCATACTTCGTGGTAGCATCGTTTCTTGCTCACCCGGCGAGCCCGTCGGATTGAAACCCTGCTGGGGTATTTGGTCGTCGGTGAAGCTCCAGTGGTAAAATCCACCACTAAAAATATCGTTCGTGCTTTTTGTACCACCGCAATCATCGTTATTTCGTCGTAAATTAATTTTATTGTAATTTTAAGATATAGGTACGTGGGTATATAGTATTTAGCTAACGTTAGGTATTTACATGTTCTCATCCTCGCAAACAAATAGATAAAAATATTAATATATAGGTAGGTATTTGTTTCGATTCACCGCGTATAATTTTATTTTCGTAACAACTATAGGTAGGTAGGCATTAGGTATTGATATTAATCGCGTTTATGGATGAAAGTGTCTGCTTACACTTCGTTTATTTAATAATTCATAACGCCTGAATTTAATTTTGTAATAGGTTTGCTAATTAATATTTTTATAACAATGTTGTGTTGTTATTTATAATGTTTTGGTAAAATCCTCTTGGCTTCTTTACTGCTTCTACTCATCGGACTAGCTACGACGGCCGAGCCACCGCGGCACCGTTAGCGTTCTGATGCGTTAGCAAGCGCTTGTGAGGAATTTCTTAATTGAATAGGTTGTACCTACTTTAATAACTCTTTAATTTAGCGTTTTGTAAATAATAAAATATTTTTTGTCGCCAACCGTTCGCCGTTGTCGATATTGTTTTGTTGGTTCAGACTCAACCGCTCCCTTAAATCGTAGCTACGCCGTAGTTTTTCCGGGTAGGCCGACGTAGATCTCGTTTGGTTCGCGCCAGTTTTCTTTTCCCCATAGTCGCGATTTTTTGTGCTTTATCAGCACACTGTTAGTCGTTTAAATCCTTTCTATTAAATTACTATAACTTCGTTACAATATTATTATTTCTACCGCTATTATTCGTCTTAAACGCTTTATTCGTTGTAACCGCTATTATTCGTTATAACCGCTATTATTCGTTGTAATCGCTATTATTCGTCGTAACCGCTTTTATTCGTTGTAAACGCTATTATTCGTCATAACCGCTACTATTTTGTATTGTTTGCTATTTCGTGTAAAATTTCGCCTTTACTTTCGTGTATATTTGTCATTTCGTATATAATTTCGCAATTATTTTTAAGTTATATTTCGTTTATAATTTTGTTATTATTTTCGTATAAATTAACTATTGTGTATTATTTCGCTACACTTTCGTATAAATTTGCCATTTCGTGTATAATTTTACTAATTTTATTTTAATTTGATATTTCGTATTTGCCCCTATTATTTTCGTATATATTTCATATATCAAGTATTATGTAACGCAATTCTTGAAGATTTTGACCCGCCAAAACGTTACGTAACGCCAAATGACCATTTTGACCTATTAAAGTTACAATTATGTTGCGCAAAGTAGCGGAAGTTACTAAAATACCTTTGTTATTGTTTTAAACGCTTTTGCGGTAATAAATAAAAAAAGGTTGCCAACTTAGAAGATTTTAATTCCCATTTTTTTTTAGTTAAATAAAAAAAACAATGTTACGTAACACGTTGTACGAAAACCCCCTCCCGCCCCTATAACTAATCGTAACGTTTTACAAGACCCCCTCCCCTCCCCCCAAATTGCGTTACGTAATACTTGAACGCTCCCTAATGAGGAGTTTTCCAGTAGTTATTATTTAACGCAATAGGTGTCGTTTAGTCGCTATCTACAAAAACTGCCAAAGCAGATAATGGTAATATAAAAAAATATATCTAAAATTTGGGGTAAATAGGAAAATAAATATGATTAATTTATAAAAGTTTGTTTAATATAATAATATGTTAAACAATTTTACACGTATTGTCCTGGTCTCAAACTAAGCTCTACTAGGCTTGTACTATGCGTGCACCAGAAACAACGGTATAATACATATTATATTTTATAAACACCCAGACTATGACAAATTGTACAGAAAAAAACGTACTAATATTTTTTTTGCCATATTCATTTGGAATCGAACCCACGACCTCGGGATACAACGCCAAAGGCGCAACCTCTAGTCTACGGAGGCGGTCGAATATTGAAAAAGGTTTTACCTATTACAAAAATTTGATAACTCAACAAGGATTTGATTTATATATCACTGGTTGACCGCCTCTGTAGACTAGTTGTTGAGCCTTTGGCGTTACATCCGGAGGTCGTGGGTTCAATTCCCACTCATAGCAAAAACATATTAGCACGTTTTTCTTTACAGTTTGTCATAGTCTGGGTGTTTATAAAATATAATATGTAATTATATCGTTGTCTCTGGTACACAGACAAGCCTAGTGCTTAGTTTGTTACCAGAGCAGTATGTGTAAATTGTCCTACATATTATTATTATTTTTTGTTTAATTTCTTAGATTGTCCAAAAATGGCATAGAAATGGCGACCGTAGAGGAGTCTCTGTACTCGATGCAGATATCTCTGCAGGAAAACACGTCCACTCTCAATAAAGTCAAGTTTGAAGTAGAGAGCTTGCAGGGGCAAGTTCCTGTGCTACAGGTAAGTTTTTTGCTACGTCACGCAATATGGCCGATCACGCGATATCGCGTTTTTGCCTCTTATTATACCTGGTGGCCGAGTTGGTTAGACCTTGGACTTAAAAACACTTAGTAGTGGAGTATTTAGTGCAACATGTTGTATGGGAACCCTGCATTTTGTGATTAAAGGCTCAAACTTGGCACAGTTATTCCTTGGGTAGTATTGAGTAGATTTCGCCGGTAGCCATCGGTGGCCACCGCGTGGGTGGCGAGGGGAGGGGAGGGGGGGGGGGGGGGAGGGAAGTTTGACTCCGCCGCGCTCCACTGTGAGCGCTATTGTGCTAAAACTAATGCTATAGCAAGCAAGTTCGGTGTCGTTTTCGGATAATTTAAGGATAAATAACTCATTTCCATAAGAAAAACCAATACTCGTCCATAGAAAAAAAGAAAAATATTGAACAAAATAACAAAATCATGAACTTTTTTTTTACATCAACGCCTTTTTTTTCTTTTTACTATCCATTTGCTGATAGCTACTCCTGGAACGAGTCTTAGTTCTTGCTGCACATAAACACCCGATTACGCAGAGAGTTTGAAAAATACGAAGTATAAAACGGTCATTTCTCTCAGAACTACACCGGCTGAAAAACAAGGAAAACCGGAAAAAGTAAGGGAATAGTTGAAATATGGAAAAGTTAGGGATATGTAAGGGAAAACGGGTGAGGGAAAATATCAAAGTTGTATTGTATCAAATTGTGTGATTTTGCTTGACTTTTCTATAATTGATGAATAGGTATTTTAAAATAAAGGGCTTTCGACGAAAATAAAACAAAACTTGATACCTTATTGTCCGAAAATATAGCTAAAACAATCAATTTAGATTTTCTTCAATTTTTTATTATATTTTTACCTCAAAAATATTTTTTTTTCTCAAAAAAATTTTTTAATATACTTAATTGCGTATGTATATTTTAGGGAAAATAATACTTTCTTTTCCAAGCCAATTAAGCCCAGGAAAATGTGTTTGGAAAACCTAGAAAAGTGGAGAGAAATTCGTAGCCGAAAAAAGTGGCCTACTCTGCCTTGTGATGAATAATATTTTTTTTAATTTAGTTTTACATTGCAATAAACGTTATATTTCGGAAATCCTAGTAAATGTGGGGTTTAGAATATTTTTTTTTCATATCAATATCTCTTACGGTTTAAAAAAAAAACACAAACTTTTCATTATAGCATTAGTTTTAGCACAATAGCGCTCACAGTGGAGCACGGCGGAGTCAAACTCCCCCCCTCGCCACCCGCGCGGTGGCTACCGATGGCTACCGATGGCTACCGGGCGAAATTTACTCAATACTACCCAAGGAATAACTGTGCCAAGTTTGCTTATATATGCATATAAATGCGTTCCGATTCATGCAGAATGTTTTAAATGTTATATTGGAGTAATAATTGGAAGCGTTTTCGTTTACCTCTGTTTACATTTAACCACATTGACCCTATTTTGTTTTTAATTATTTTATTGGAGACTTTGCATCTACCTGATGATAAGCAGTCCTACAAAGTCCATGAATGAGGTCGATCAATACTGTGTTGTTTAATATCAACAATCACTCCCACTATGCCGGCTAAATTATGCAGTTTCGAAACGTGTGGCGACCATTTGCATTACCCAATCGCCCGTTATGTAACAGCACCCTAATAGGAGATTACCAACACGACAAGAAATCGGTGCAGTAGTCTCCTGAAAACCGGTGAACCACAGATTATAACCGAAACATGACTACAGTGCCACCGGTTTATCTATTCAGGCGGCGGCGTCGCCGTCGTCATTTATTGTTAGTTCATTCATTTATTTAATGGTGCTCTATTTGTCCGCCTAAACAGATAATTCGGTCGCACTATAGGTCACTTAACGGTTTATGCATCTGTATATATTTTACTTTTCATAAATGCCTGTAAAAAATGAAAAATATTGTGTAGTATTCTAGTATAATTATATAGATAGAAGAATAGAAAACTTAACATAATATAAATAACTGTTAAAAAGGCTGCATTGAAAAATGCAACTAATCAATAAGGCTGGCATGGTCAATTTATAAAAAAAAATACAAAAAAAAAGTATCTTTTTCTGATTATTAAATGTTATAGGAACAAATAGTACAACAAGAAGGCCGAGTCGCTCGTTGTAAAGTAGATGAGAGACAAAAAGCGAAACTGGAGAAGAAAATGATTGACGCTCAAAAGAAGATGGATGAAGCTACAAAAAATGCTGGCGGGGTAAGTGTTTAATTGGCTCCATAAAGAAATAAAAATTCTGGATCGGGAGTTGTTTAGCGTACACTTAAAAGAGTAGGGTTTATTACTTTTGCACGTGTATGACAGGGATAGAGAAATCAAATCCGCCTCTAATACGCTCCAAACTGTACAGAAAAACGTACCAATCACGACCTACTATTTTAAAGATCTTCACTATTATATTCCGTATTTTGTTCAAAATGTTAGTTCTAGTTATTTCTGGAGTCGATCACTAAAAAGTGTTTGTGACGAGGGTCAAACTGAAGGTCAAGGCCAGCGAAGGCCAAATGCTAAGTTTGCACAAATACGAGTAACAACGGAACTTTACTTTATATACAATCTTTTTTTTAATGTTAAGATTTTATTTTTATTTACAGCCTCTGTAGACTAGTGGTTGTGCCTTTGACTTTGTATCCGGAGGTCCCAGGTACGATTCCCTCCCACCCATAGCAAATAAATATTGAAACGCTTTTCTGTACAGTTTGTCATGGTCTGGGTGTTTATAAAATATATTATGTATTATATCGTTATTGCTGGTACACATAGTACAAGCCTAGTGTGACCAGAGCATTATGTGTAAATTGTCCTACATATTATTATTATTAAATTTACATAAACCTTTTTAACAGTTCCATTAATTTCCATAACAATTTGATGCCTTTAAAAATAGATTTTTCTTCTTTGAATAGATTGAAGCTAAGGTACAAAAAGTAGATGCAGAAATATATTTAATAGCTGGTGGAAGGGTAAAGGAGTTACAAAGCAATATCGACTCCTTGAGCAAGAAGATAGACAAGGTAACAAAGGAGATCACCAAGTTTCAAGTAGAGATCAATGCCAGCGTCAGGTAAGAAATCCTTGCTTTCTAGATTTTTATATTTATAGTAAAATTTTCTCCTTTATTTAAGAAACTAATTTCTTTTATTTTTTAAATAATTAACTGGTTTTTGAGATATTAATATTTCTAAAATATATATAATCTAAAGTATCTGCGTGACGTCACAAGCACGCTATAATAGAGTGAAGTATGTTGAAAATTGTACTATTGGATAAATGTGGTGCGATATGCCCTATTACAAAATGAATGCGTAATATAATATAATTTTATGTTTATGTATCCCACAGCATGGTAATAGCAAAAAAGTATTATTTTGAAAGTTTATTGCTATTCTTATAGGTAATGATAAAAATAAAGCTTCAGATATTTTCTTGTCGATGATTTTCTAGAAACGCGTATAATAAACTGTAGAGTATTATTGGACCCAAATTTTCATTTCACTTCGCGGTAACCAATAGAAACGCTTGCTTTTAACATTGACATGTCAACTACAAAAATTAACTTTTTTTTTATTTTTCTCGAAGCCTATTTCTCTTTGAATTTCTCTATGGAAAATTAGCTTTCGCACTTGCAGTAATACTCGATTACTGTTTGTCACAGGATTAAAATACAGCATTAGTCTGCTTTTCTATTTTGTGTGCTGCAATAAAGATTTAAATAAACAATATAATATTTTTGTCAGTCATCGTATCATTCTGAGTTGTTTTTTTTTTCGAAATCGGAAAAAATATGTTATTTTAATATTATAATACAAAAATATTTATTACCCATCACAACAGAAAAAAATTTCGTAGTTCAATTATTATTATTATGTTGGTTATTGTTCGTAAAAATCTTTCGGTAATTAAAATTTTGAAATAAAAATATTGTTACATTCGAAAATGATTATTTTACGATTAATTCTTGCGTTAAGAAAGTCGTACTGCTAGCTTGGGGAATAACAGTCTTTCTATCAAGTACACAGAGTGAAATTTTCAAGTGTGCCTTCAAGGCCAAATCCTAAACTAGGAATAGCGAAAAATGCTCATAGCATTTTTTAAATTTATTCCCCTAAACTGAAATCAAACCGGTTGATTTAAAAAAAAAACTAACTTGTATTATTGCACCAGCTAATAGTGTCTTGTGTCTTATTAGGCTCACTTGAAATATTCATCCTGTGTCCATAGTCATAGAAAAAATATATATAATGGCGCTCCGCACACGTAGCAACTTTTAGAACTGCAACTTACAATTTTTAATAGAAAACTATAGTAAATTCGGTTGCGGTTACTTTATTCTGTTTTAAGCTAACAGAATAAAGTATCAATACAAAATTGCAAAAAAAAAGTTGAACTATCTTAAATATTATTTATTTTCAGAAACGCTAACCGAGCGAATGAGAAAATTACTCAGATGGACAATGATTTAAAAGAAACAGAAGCCAACTTGGTAAATCTTAAAGAATCCAAAAAGACAAATACTCTTGAAAATACGAAGCTAGACAAAGATCTGCAGGAGGTAATGTAAATCGTGACATTATGTTGTACTCTGTCGCTCTGCAGACACTACAAAAATGTTTTATATATAAGTACGTTTTTCTGTACAGTGATGTACAGAAAAACGTACTGTAGATGTTTATAATTGGCGTATTTTTATATATTCTAATAAAGTAAACACTTCTATATTTAATAATAAATAAAATAGAAAACTTTACGGATGGCTTTGTGGCTTCCGAGAACCGTTTAAACGGCCTCAGGGTACCCAGCAGAGGGATTAACCCGTCCTCATTTCGCCTAACAAATGGCGAGCTGTGGTATTTATGATGGTATAGCCTCATTGTATAAAGCGGCCACCCATCCCAGGTCCGGCCTTGTTGTCATCTGCTTAACCTTGTTATTAGTTTCCACTTTTTTTTCACCATGCAATAATTATATTATAATTTTAGGTAGAAGAACAACTAAACGAGGGATCGAGAGAATTTTTAGGGTTAAAGAGAGAGATAGCAACATTAAATGAGAAAGAAAATAATCTGAAGACCGACAGATTGAATGCCAATAACGAAGTCGCGAAAATGAAAAAAATATTGCAGAAAGGCCAAGATACTATACCGCAGTTCCAGAGAGATGTGAGGCATTTTTAAATATATGGTGACTGTTGACCCAAAGTACGACCTTTTAGGCTAATATGAGGCTTTACTGATCAAATCGAACACCTTTTCCCATAGAACCATGTGTCGCAAATAAGGAAACAAATGCGTTCTCCATACAAACTAGTAATGTTAAAATAACCTATTTGTATGGGGAAGCTGATTTAAAAAAAAAATCCTATACATGGTTCCATTGGAAAAGTTATTCGGTTAGATTAGTAGAACTAGAATTTTATTGAGTTACAGAAAAAAAAAACACTACACTAAATGGTAAAAAATGTTATGTTAAAACATGTTATTTTCGCCTATAAAGGTTTTTTTAACTAAAGCATGACATTTGACCTTGTATCTCTCTGATCTGATGTTAAGCAGACCTACAAAGTCCATGATTTGAGTCGATCGATATGCTGACTAAACGATGCGGTTACAAAATAAAAATAAACGAGTACCTATTTTAATACTCTCTGTTTTATCGTCAAATCAACCGCCCGTTTCGTAACCGGTGAACCTAAAGACTAAAACCGAAACATGAACTAGTTCGGCCTTACGGCGCCTGAGACCGCGTAGACGACCTTAGGGTACCCAGTGGAGACTATCTCGTCATAAGGCACCTGTGATGATACAAACATACATACGTTCCAGTTAGGAGCAATTAAACTAGAAGACCCTGGTCCGGGAACAGAGACCATTGCCGGCGTAGAGCGTCCGTCACCGTTAATCACACATAGTGATGACGTACTCGCTAAAATAATATTGGAAGAACTTAAAGCTAGATATAAAGTACAAAAAGGAAGACTGGAGAGAAAACCTGATATTAAAGATTTAATGGTAAGTTACAAATAATTAGCAGAAATAAACATGGAAGAACTTAGAGCAAACAAAGTGCAAAAGGGAAGACTGGGCGAGGGAAAACCTGATCTCAAAGCTTTAATGGTAAGTTACAACTAATTAGCAAAAATAGACGTGGAAGAACTTAGAGCAAGGTACAAAGTGCAAAAGGGAAGACTGGGCGAGAGAAAACCTGATCTCAAAGCTTTGATGGTAAGTTACAAATAATTAGCAGAAATAGACGTGGAAGAACTTAGAGCAAGGCACAAAGTGCAAAAGGGAAAACTGGGCGAGGGAAAACCTGATCTCAAAGCTTTAATGGTAAGTTACAACTAATTAGCCAAAAAATAGACGTGGAAGAACTTAGAGCAAGGTACAAAGTGCAAAAGGGAAGACTGGGCGAGAGAAAACCTGATCTCAAAGCTTTAATGGTAAGTTACAAATAATTAGCAAAAATAGACGTGGAAGAACTTAGAGCAAGGTACAAACTGCAAAAGGGATGACTGGGCGAGAGAAAACCTGATCTCAAAGCTTTAATGGTAAGTTACAAATAATTTGCAGAAATAGACGTGGAAGAACTTAGAGCAAGGTACAAATTGCAAAAGAGAAGACTGGGCGAGGGAAAACCTGATCTCAAAGCTTTAATGGTAAGTTACAAAAAAAATGCAGAAATAGACGTGGAAGAACTTAAAATAAGGTACAAAGTGCAAAAGGGAAGACTGGGCAAGAGAAAACCTAATATCAAAGTATTAATGGTAAGGAGCAAAGCTTTAGAAGATAATATTTTATAAATAGTTGGCGGAAGTTGACGTAAAAGAGGAGAGACAATATTGTTAGTAGCTTATCCATTGCTTCACCGTGCGGGTGCCGGGTCCATCGCGTGGTTGGAAGACAAGGTAGTGACTACAGTGTTCCCGGACTTAAGACCGCGAAGCGGAGTTAAAGGCCTTTCCGATATCAACTCTCACGAGAGCAAAATCTTTGTATCGTCTATTGAAGGATCTTAGCCTTCTAAGATCGGCCGTCGGAACTTTTATGGAACGAGTTTCCAAGATGTCGCTAACTGGATCGTATGGATAGTTGATATCGGAAAGTATAGTCATTATTATTGTTCGAAATATATTAGAAAACATTATGTTTTAATTTCGTAGCTAATTAAAGGCATTACAATAATAATATGTAGGTCAATTTTCACATATTGCTCTGGTCACAAACTAAGCTCTAGGCTTGTACTATGTGTACCATAAGCAACTATATAATATATATTATATTCTATAGTTGCTTATGATAAAACACGGACCATGACAAACTGTACAGAAAAGACTAATATTCGTTTGCCATGGGTGGGAATCGAACCCACGACATCCGGAAACAACGCCAAAAACGCAGCAACTAGTCTACGGAGGCCGTTCATATAAAAAAATCTTTCATTACAAAATTTCCACTCACATTTTTTTTATTTTTTTTATTTTATTGTTAATAATTTATAAGTACGTTATTATTGTTAACAGGACTATAAAGAAAATGAAGATTTATATATTCAAAGAGCACAAGAACTCCACGATATTACCTCACGAAGGAACGAAATGAGGACAGTGTACGAACAGCTTAA
The DNA here is from genome assembly GCA_947458855.1 of Monopis laevigella. NCBI lineage: Eukaryota > Metazoa > Arthropoda > Insecta > Lepidoptera > Tineidae > Monopis > Monopis laevigella. The sequence continues at coordinate 12,688,378 of OX381576.1, read as the reverse complement.
GGAAAAGCGAAGCGTCGAATTCTTGAATGGTGAGAGATACTTTTGCAACTACAACTACTGGTAGCATTTGATTTTGTAACTACCCGGTGGTAAGCGGACCCAATTTTACCAAATCCATGAATGCGATCGATCAATACATTGTTGTTTAAAAGTATCGCTTCTACTATGCCGGCTTAATAATGTTAGGTTATGAAATGGGCCCTACCCACAACAAAGGCGAATTTGCATTACGAGTCTACTTTAGTATCTTCGCTGCTTTATCGTCAAATTAACTGCCCATTTCGTAACCGCACCCTAAAAGAAGTCTACTACCTCGACAAGAAATCAATGCAATAGTTTCCTGAAAACCGGTGAACCCACAGACTAAAACCGAAACATGACTAGGTCACTTGACGGTTTTTGCATATGTATGGGTAACTAAGGTCCCTGGTTCGAATCCCGGTGTGCACCAATGAGTTTTTAATTAAAAAATGTATGTACATTTGTTTGACAACACCACTATAGTGCCTCGGAGAGCACGTTAAGCTGTCGGTCCCGGTTTCACTATACCAGCCTGTGAAACTGTTTATAGATGGGTTATTGAGTCTATTCAAAAACATCGCGACGAGCTTGCCACTTGTTCGGTGTAGACTCATACCATCGGCTACGACGAGGTGGGATTAAAAACCCCTCCGCTGAGTACCCTGGGGCCGTCTAGGCGGTCTCGGGCACCGTAAGGCACCCGTGATGATATGTATGTATGGGTAACTATGGTAACGAGACCGGAAGGTCGGTCTAGCAAGTTATAGAGACCTTCCTCCCACCTAAAACATGGTAGCCTCTAAAGTTTGTACTTTGGCTCTACTGATCAATTCAAAAAACTTTTCCCATGAACATGTGTTTAAAGTTATTTTTTTAATGGTTTCTCCATATAAATTTGTTATTTTCACATTACCTACTACGAAATGCAATGGGCTTTTATGATTAAGGATTAAGGTAGACTCGCAATTTAAATTCGTCTTTATTACCGCTCATTCGTAACCGCAGCATTGACTCTTCATAGTTGGAGTACTCAATACCGTTTAACAACATTGTAATGATCGTCCTCATACTTTCCTGGCCTTTATAGATATGCTTACCACCAGATAGATACAGTGTACTGAGTCACATGTGTGCTCTTTTATTGGGTGGGAGGAAAGCACCTATAACTTTTCTAGGCTGACTGAACGATCTCATTAAAATATACAGATGCACAAATCGTCAAGTGACCTATTCTGTTTGGTCACCGGTTTTCAGGAGACTGCTGCATCGATTTCTTGTTGAGGTGGTAGTCTCCTTTCAGGGTGCTGTTACGAAATGGTTAGTTGATTGATGATAAATCAACGAGGATATAAAAATATACTCATACGTAATACAAATTCGTCTTTTTGTTAAGCCTGATTAATTCACGAAATTTGTAGTTATACTTACCCTTACCACAAGGTAGATACAGAGTACAGAGTTACACGTGCTAAAATTGTAGGATTCAACACAATAACTGTAAAATATAAATAATAATTTATTGTAGGATTCAACATAATAACTGCAAAATTAAAAGAGACGTACCAAATGATCACACAAGGAGGGGATGCCGAATTAGAATTCGTCGACTCTCTGAATCCGTTCCGTGAAGGAATCAATTTCAGGTAATCACTATCCTCTAAGAATAAAATGCTATGAAGAAAATCCTGGTGGGCGGGACTCGAGCCAACGAACCTCTCTTTCGCGGCAAGGCGCTCAACCACTGAGCCAACCAGGTTCCAGTCACCCTTCATTAATTTTGTCATTGCTTGTTATCTACTTATACACAGACGCCCTCTATTCGCTTTCATTCTAATAACTCTATCGAGTGAAGTTAGAAGTCCTAGTTTCCAATACTAGACGGTAGAGGAGTCTGTTTTTTATTTTTACTGACATTACACACATATTGCTCTAGTCACAAACTAAGCTCTAGGCTTGTACTATATATACCAGATACAACAATATAATACATAATATATTTTATAAACATCCAGACCATGACAGTATTAGTACAAAACCTACTAATATTGCTTTTCCATGATAGGGAATCAAACCCACGACCTCCGGATACAACGCCAAAGGCGCAAACACCAATCTACGGAGACGGTCATCTGTCTATTGTATCGAAAAGTTTTTTTTAGGCCCAGTTCGTTGGATAACAAGGAACGTAGGTAATTATCCAAACATGAAATGAAAATTATTAGAAAACTATAGGTTTTTGAGTAAAAAAAAACAATTTAGAAACAGTGCATACTATAAATACATTTTCCCACCCATAGCAGAAAATCTATTAGTATTTTTTTCTATACATGTTGTCATGGTATCTTGACATTTATAAAAATATATCATTGTTTTGTTTCCGGTACACATAGCACAAGCCTAAAGCTTAGTTTGTGACCAGAGCTATATGTGTAATGTCTTTAATATTTTTCTATTTAAAATTCTATAACATAGGCATTTTTTTTATTTCTAAAAATAAATATTTCAGCGTCCGCCCACCAAGTAAATCTTGGAAGAACATATCAAACCTCTCAGGCGGGGAGAAAACCCTCTCGTCCTTAGCTTTAGTGTTCGCGTTGCATTGCTACAAGCCTACCCCTCTCTGCGTGATGGACGACATAGATGCCGCATTGGATTATGAAAACGTATCTATTGTCGCTAACTATATTAAAGTGAGTAACATTTAATTATCATTAAAAGTTCCAGAAATCAGAGTGCATGTATTAGAATAGTTATGAATATAGCACAACCTTTTTTTCGGTCACGGGTTTAAACCCATATCTATTAAGAAAAATATGGACAGTAGTATTATAAATCTAAATAGAACAAGTGGCAAGCTTGTAAAAGTGTTTTTTCAAACTCATCTATAAAGTTTCACTAGTTGAGATAGTAAAACTGGGGCCGACAGGCAGCGTGGCGTGCTTCTCTACACTAGTGGTATTGTTAATAAAATGTACACATTTTTAGGTCAAAGGTTCAAACCCCAGTGTGTAAAAAACTGTGTACATTTGATTAACAACACCACTAGTGTAGAGAGCACGCTACGCTGCCTGTCGGCCCCAGTTTTACTAACACGACTTAACTAACTCGGCTACCAGATAAAAGTTAAATGTCCGACTCCTTGTTATTCAACATGGCCGATATATATCATAGACTATACAATTTTAACGATTATCGCGTCTATTGGTACTTCTATTGGCATCTTGGTGTTTCAACCTTTTATAGACTAATCGATGGCATAATGCACATATGTGGTATGTGAAAATAAATCTAAATATATAGGAGACACAATTATTGACAGCCTCCGTAGACTAGTGGTTGCGCCTTTGGCGTTGTATCCGGAGGTCGTGGGTTCAATTCCCACCCATGGCAAAAAAATATTAGTACGTTTTCTGTACAGTTTGTCATGGTCTGGGTGTTTATAATGGTCTTTTGAAAAGACACCCAAAGTTTGATTTACGTTTCTAAAAACATTACTTTAGTTCTCATTTTAAAACTAAACAGTTTGTTTATGAAGAAATTATGTAATTAGGATCGAGTAAATAAAATCTACACCTCCATGTTCTTTTGTTCCAAAAAAAAAACCTTTATTATAACTGAAAACAACATTTAGATGTTTTTTGACGCTCTAGTTCGCGAATCCTTTTCCTGCCCACTTAATTCGGTATCCGTCGATTGTATTGTACCACAAGTTTTTATTTTTTATTTTCAGAATAGAACAAAAAGTACTCAATTTATAATAATTTCTCATCGATGCAACATGTATGAGGTAGCCAGTCGACTGATCACCTTCAAACCTGGAGATTGTTCTCCATCTGTTACCATTAATAACACTTAAATACTTTCGCTTGTCAAAGAGTTCAACAAAACGCAAATGGGGAGATACAGTGAAATCTTTACAATGACAAAGTCACGTTTCGGTATCAATTTCAGGGTTTTGTCAGTTTACAGGAAATTACCGCATTAGACCATTAAACTGTTAAAAAATCAATATATTAACACCGCTATTCATAAAAATGGTTATGCATAAAAGAGAGAAAACCTTCTATAACTAATGAGTTCTTCAAGCCTCAATAAGTTTTTATGAACAAGGCCATAAGTATTTAATAATGGCCCTTTATCAGAGGGTATATCTGTTAATATGCCGGACTATATTGCTTATTATTATGCTATATGTATGTTTGTATAATGTTATTCATTAATTCGATTTTATTTGTTTACTAAAAAAATCTATATAAAAGTTTGTTAAAGAATATTGGCTAATGGTAAATGAAATAGAAGCCATATTATGTTTCTTATAAAGGAAACATTCGCTTGTCCAAGAAGCGAAATCGTACAAAAAATACATTAAAGCATCGACAACAATTATAAAAAAAGTGATGCACTCTATTCCCCTGTACAAACTAGAATATAAGTTAAATTATATAATTTATGATATAAGAGAAGTAATATATAAAATGTGTTTAAATAAAAATTCAAATGTACGTCTAAATCTTAATAGAAACTTAGACAATGTTGATGTTAGTGAAAATGAAAAAAATATTGAATTTATGTGGATTCCTGCTCATAAAGGAATAGTGGGAAATGAAGTGGCTGATAAAGCAGCAATAGAGGGTATAAATGAAGTTTTAATTAATGATTTTACTATTCCATTTACAGACAGTTTTGTTTATATCACGAATCTAAAAAATAAAGCCTGGCTTGAATTTTGGAATCACCACTTAGTTACTAAAAAATCAGGAAAATGGTATAATGAAATTCAACCTACAATTGCTACTAAACCCTGGTTTTCCAAAATAACATATACTAATAGACAATTTATAACTACAATAAATAGAATGAGACTGGGTCATTTAAGGACTCCTGCAATTTTGAAGAGATTTAATATAATACAAAGTAGCAAATGTAATTATTGCGATGAAAATAATGCTGATTTAGAGCATTTAATTTTGCTATGTCCAGAATTCAAGTTAGAACGTCTTATAATGGCAGCCGATTTGTGCGACAAATTAGATAATACCCGCCCTATTGAGTTAAAAAATTTGCTTTGTAATGTAGACTGTTTTAATACTTTATATGATTATATTATTAAAACTATAGGACCATTATAAAAATAAAATCCTAGAATTTAATATTTTTTTGGAAATAATTTAATGTAATGTTAATTAATATATAATGAATGCGGCCGATGGACTTGTATCCAGTGCTATGTTAAAATAAATTAAAAAAAAAAAACCCCTGTACAGGTGCTTTTGGCATGATGGTTTTTAACATTCCATGTCTTGGCCATTGTACATAAAGGATTTCGTTATTTTGATAATCTAATGTTACCTTCAAAAGAAACAAAATGGAATATCTTAAAGGTAGCATTGGGTACTTAAGTATGAAAAATTTACCCACGACCTACAGAAATTAATTGATGTGGGATGTTTCGACATATATCTCTGGTTTACGAATATATGGGTCGTATTAATTATTTTGAATTCAATGTATATGTACCAACAAATATTTTAATTTTAATGATTTTTATAATAATAAGAAACAATTTCGTACATAAATGTTTAGATTTTAATAATGCGTAAAATAAAAGAATATAGATTTTATGTATTGTTTTATTTTTCTCCTTACACAGACCACAATTAATTTGATAATCTCTGTCTTATTTAAGGGCTCTGCAGTCGTATTGTCGTGTGATACTTCGTGGCCCCGCCACAGTAGATATTTGAATCGGTCTTAATACTAAAAATATGTTCATAATATGTACGTAATAGGGTATTTGACTCCCTTTTGAAACCCGTCTCCATTACATAATAATCACACTACATTGATATTTCCGGGATGTCTACTCTATTAATAATAAAAATCAAAATTAAAGTTTGAATTTTCACAATGGCGCTTAAAACGCTGTTTTGCAGTCTATGTCAAGTGTGACGAAACACGCAAGTAAACAAACAAGCACAGATTAAACAATCTCCTATATATTATACTCTATTCTATTTCATCCACATGATTTATAATCTTTGTTTTGCCAGGGGTGTTCCACTCCGCGCTTTAGGTATGAAGCTACAAGTACCCGGCCGTACCCCGGGTGAGTTTTATTTTTGAGGGCTGCCGCGCACCGGCCGAGTCGCACGTTTGTATGATACTCACGCGCCTCGTCGCGATATTTAATATTAACTAAAATGAGGTCTAAAATTTATTGTGCCACATTCGGTTGCTTAAATAATAGTAACAAGGGTCCGGACCCTACCGTTTTCATACTTCCAAAGGACCCCAAAAGGTAAATAAATCCACGGTTACTATTAGGCAGGTACATTTAAAAAATATCAAAACGTGTCTAGTAGTCTGTTTATAAGAATGCGAATTCTCATTACTCGCCACCTTTCTTGTGTACCAAATGTTGTCCTTTGTTATAGTTATCTAAGTCTCTCGTATTTACGTACTTTGTTAGATATATAATTACTATAGTATATAGTTTTGTTTGATAAGTATAGGTATAGAAATATTATGCAGTTTTGATAAGTAGCGACATACATACTTGCTCGTACATAATTATTTATTTACCCAATTAGGTATCTACGTAGGTTGCTTAATAATAAATAACATTGGCTAAGCAAATATACTGAGGCAATGTTTTTGTAAGTTTTACTTTCAACTTAGTAGGTAGGTACAATCTGTTTCCTTTAAAGGTACTATTCGCACTTATATCGTTATTCTACCTAAACTACTTGTACCTACTATTATTTCTTTTGTGCCTATACACCGAAAAGCAATATTTAGTTTCATAGACAATATAGTGTGCCTCGTGGCTTCCGTTTCTCCTTAGGTTAAAATACCTATGAAGCAGACATCCTAAAATAAAGATATACATAATTTAATTTAAAATAAACTGAAATATCTTTTTTACGCCATTGTCTGATAGGATGACCACAATTTATAGTATATTTATTTTTAATGTAGTCAAATAGCCTGTTGTACATAACCTAAAAAAAAGACCTATAAAGGTTTCCGAAAAAATCAACAAAAACAGTTGTAGGGGCTAGGAAGTGTGCTTCCCAGCCCCGCCACAGTGTACACTGAAATCAATGGTATAATAGTGTTCACACTTAGTGTTAAAAAAAGTACATTAATAAGTGTTCATTATAATAATAATAAGAAATGTACAAAAAAATCATAACCTACATAATAAATACCAAAATTAAAATAGTACCATGGCTATGCCGAAATTATCAGGCGTTCCTAAAAGTTTTGTCATGATATAACGTATTATGAAATGATGTTTTATTTTTTTCAACTGTACCTACTTAATTTTCCCTTAAATATTTTTCTTTGAAATGAAGTTTAATTGAGTACGTATTTGATTAATGGAAATCAGATATCTACACAATTAAATTTCAATTAAATAATATTTTAAATATTTGTAGCAGGAGGCCATTTTGAATTTTTAAAATCATAGTTGCCAGGGTTAACGCTGCGGCGCTTTAAACTTGTCGGCATTCATTTACTATGAAGTTGGCTTTCTTCTCTCGTAGAGAGTATTATGTTCTATGTAAAAGAAGAAGTTGTTCCTATGTAAAAGAACCTAATGACATCCCTAATTATTCATTCAATCCTTCGTTCACGAAACTAGTCTATAGTTCCAACCGAAAGTATGTGGATCCGTAAGTATTTCTTTTTTAATAATTAGGTCGTAAATTAGTTATTTTCTTATTATAAACATATAGCATACTGTAAATTTCATTAATATTATTTTTAAGACGTTCCTGTTTAAAAATATTTATGCACTATAGAAACGCATCACGAATCGTTTGATTGCACAGATTATTAATTAATCTGTGTAATTTGTTCTCTTCCTTTCCATCTGTACAAAATTAAAGTTCAAAGTTCTAACATGTGTGAATGTGGTGAAGGTGTAGGTGATGTTGACCATATTTTTTTTACTTGTAAAAAATTTAGCTTTTCTTTGTATTCCATTCTTCCATCTCATAATATTCCTCTTTCTACCAAAATGAGTCATTTACTCCATCTATTTGATTTTAATATTTTAGTTTTAATTTGTAATTATCTTAGTCATCATAAAATTAGTGTTTAGATTTATTTTATTAGGTTTTAGTTGATTTATTGTATAAACAAGTACCTGAATAACTATTTTTTTATTAATCCAATTAATTTGTAAATTTTTATTTCGTTTTATTGTTGGATGCTCCTGTTTTGTTTGTTTGACCAAGTTAATATGGGCTTTTATCAACACAAGATCATTTTAAAGTGTGGAATGACGCTATATTTCTCCACGCTAGTTTTTTTTAGCTACTGAGTTGTGTAGCATTATTTTGTCTGTGGCAATATTGTTACCAAAGTGACAGAAGGCCAAAATCAAGATTGAATTAAATTAGATATGTAAAGGGAAAACCATGGCTGACCGCACGGCGACGCTTTCGTTCTCATGCTTTTAAATGTGATTAATTTCTCGAATTAATTGTTAGTGAACTGTTTCCTGCTTTCTTTAATTATCTGAACTTAATCAAAAAGAAATAATATTACCGCATTCTTCAAAAACTTTTCTAAACTAACCAAAATCCTTCTCTCCGCTCTCTTTTCTTGTGGTGTCTCTAAATTTTTTCTTCAGTTCCCTTTGAGTTTTTTTTTTTTACTTTTAATATTTTTTGTTTTGTTTGTTTTTTTTATTATGTTTTTTTAACTTGGGAGCTTTATGGGTAAGTAAATAGTTTTAAGAAATTTAGTTATAATGGGGGTTGAAAAACCCCCAACCCTCCTGATGGGGGGCCTTCCGAAATGGATGTTCCAGGAAGAAAACGACCTTTGCCAAATGAACAGAACTGTGAAGGCAGTGCCCAAAAAAGACAATTTAATGAGCCTATCTCATCTAATAATATTTATAATCATCCTCTATCCCTAGGTCCAAAGTTGTACTCATCCACCGATCTAGCTCCATTTATAGTTCATGTGTCTCGCTGCTCCCCTGATCCCTCATACTCTATACACCCCATAAAATTTGATCATCTTCTTTTTAAAAATAAAATCTCAAATATTAAAAAAGACGGTGTAAAGCGTATTGGCCGTAACAAAATATCTGTAGAATTTGATAATGGAAATGATGCAAATAAATTCTTGGAAAATAACATCCTCGCAGATAACGGCTACCAGGGAGTCATCCCTAGTTTCAATGTCTCCCGTATGGGAATAGTTCGTCAAGTTCCTATAAAATAGACAATGCAAGAATTCATAGATATGGCAGAAGTTCTAGGCTATGGTATTATTCTACGAGCACGTAGGTTAAGCAGAAAAGTTCATACAGAAGACAAACCTAATTGGATCTCAACTCAATCAGTGGTTTTAACTTTTAGTGGTCAATCCCTACCAGCTCATATATATTGCTGCCATTCTTCATTCCCTATTAAATTATACACCTATCCCACTATTCAATGTAATAATTGTTGCCGATTTGGTCACACTCAATCCATCTGCAGGTCTCGAACTAGATGTTACAGGTGTGCTGGTCCCCATCCCGGTAGTCAGTGCACAGTTAGCATTGAGCTTGCCTTTTGTTTGCTGTGCTCTGGTGCCCATGAAGCTATAAACAAATGCTGCCCTGAATTTTCTCGACAAAAACTTATAAAGTTAACCATGGCTGAAGAAAATATTTCATATTCAGAGGCTGCTTCTAAACATCGCCCTGCACACCGCTCTTTTGCGGGCATTACCCAATCCTCAACAAACCCTACCCTACCCATTCCTCCTACTTTCTCTCCCTCTAACGCCCCTACTTTCTCTGCCTCTCCTTCCCTTACTCTTCATAAAAACTATAAAAAAACAATTAACATTTCTCCTCGTCCTAAAGCTCCTCCTCAAAAAGGGTATGACAAAGTTGCACATTCTGCTCTAATAAAAGACTATTCACCCCCTCAACCTTCTAATGGCTGCGGCTACCCCCCAGTCGACGAATCCCCTCAGGATAATTTACTTGAACTACTTCTATTAACTATTGTTAATATGGTTTCAAAATTTAGTGACACAGATTTACCGAACATCGTACCTAACAAACTCTCTTTTCTTCTTAATCAACAACATGGACAGGTCTCAAATGAAGAAAATTCTTCAATGGAATTGCAGAGGCCTCTGCAATAAAAAACATGAGGTGTTATACCTCATAAATAAGTTCTCCCCGTCGGTTCTGGCCATCTCGGAGACATGGTTCAAACCAGATACTCGTTTTAGAGTTTCTGGGTACTCTTGCCTCCGAGATGACAGACCCGACGGCTATGGAGGTTGTGCTCTCTTAATAAGGAATAATCTCCCCATCATTTCTATTCCACTCCCTTCTCATTCCTCAGGCTTTAATGCCATTGCTGCTCGGGTCTCAAATATAAGTATTCTTTCTCTTTACATTCCTCACCCCCATGTCTCCCTCATCTCAGAAATTAAATCACTTTTGGAATCAATTGCAGCCCCCTTTATTGTTGTTGGTGATTTTAACAGCCATCATTACATGTGGGGTTCACCCCACTGTGATGCTTTTGGGTCGGCTCTCATAGGTATCTTCGATAGTCTCAATATTTGTGTCCTTAATGATGGTACACCCACCAGAAGGACTCCCCCTAATCAAAATCCCAGTGCGGTGGACCTAACACTTTGCTCTCCCTTCCTGTCTTCTGTGGAATGGAAAGTGCTGCCATTCTCACATGGCAGTGACCATCTCCCCATCCTTATCACATTCCCATTTAGAACTTCCCCAATTACCCAACCCCCTCCACTATTAAAATACAAATTAGAAAATGCTGATTGGGACAAATTTAGACTTTCAGTTACTAATAAATTAGTTGATTTTCCTCCAGTCCAACAAAATAATGTTCTTTCCTTATATTCTTCATTTACCGAAGCCCTTAATATAGCCGCCAGTGAGTCTTTACCTCCAAAAATTCCTCCTTAAAGTGATATTCATCACCCCCTTGGTGGGATGCTGAATGCTCTTTGAAAGTTAAGGAGCATAAACAAGCAGAAAAATCATTTTCCCGCTCTATGTCCTTGGAAAACTACATACATTTTAAAAAAGTCAAAGTCCAGTGTCAAAAAATATTCCGTAAAAAAAAGAAATCGTCATGGATTAGTTTTTGTGAGAAACTCTCCCCTCGGTCCCCCTCTTCTCTTGTTTGGAGAAATATTCTAAAATTTCGATCATCCTTTATAAGTAAACCCCCTCAATCAGATCCATCTAATTGGCTGGAATGTTTTGGTGACAGACTAGCTCCTCCATATGTTCCTGAGGATCCTGTATTCCCTTATGTTTCCCAACCTAATTCCTGATTCAACTAACCCTTTTCCATAGCCGAGCTAGTCTGTGTTAAGTCACGTCAAAGACTCAGCTCCCGGCCCTGATGAATAATACCTTATTCCTTTGTAACTAACTCTGGTACAAAGGCTATATCTATTTTCCTAAATATTATAAATAATATCTTTCTATCTGATCAAATACCTGATGATTGGAGGCACCAACTTATTATCCCTATTCCTAAGCCAGGTAAAGATCCCGATAGTCCCTTAAGTTATCGTCCAATAGCTCTGTCATCAACGTTACTTAAATGTATGGAACATCTAGTTAAAAATCGTTTAGAATGGTTCCTTGAAAATAATAATATTATTTCCCACACTCAATTTGGTTTCAGAAAGGGCTTTAGTGTAATGGACAATATCTCCACCCTTGTCACCGATATTCATGTTGCTTTTAGTACAAAAAAATCTGTTGCTGCTGTTTTCCTTGATATCTCTTCAGCTTATGATAATGTCTTAATTCCAGTTCTCAGAAACAAAATGCGACAGCTGAGAATCCCTGTGATGTTAAGTAAATTCATTTGCAATCTTCTAAGTGTTCGTTCCATTACTGTTCGATCTCAAAACATTTCACTATCTCCTCGCATCCTTCGGAGGGGTCTCCCTCAAGGTTCAGTACTAAGTCCTTTACTTTTCAATCTGTACACCTATGATTTAGAACATTCTGTTACACCCTTCTGTAAAATCCTGCAATATGCTGATGACATTACCTTATATATTCCTTTTTCCGACCTCACAGAAGCTACTTCCTTCCTTAGCCTTAATTCAGCTTTATCTTACTTATACTCCTGGTTAAATGACCATGGCCTTTCCCTATCTGCCTCAAAAAGTGTCACCATTACATTTACAAAAAAAAACAGATAACCCCTATATCTCTATCTATTGAGAATGAAGTTATTCCCTTTTCCAACAATGTAAAATTCCTAGGTGTAACTTTAGACTCCAGAATGTCTGGGGCAATTCACCTGAAAAACATAGCTAACAAATGTGAAGCAAATATTAATGTTTTACGAAGTTTATCAGGTGTATGGTGGGGCTCCCACCCCTTTTCACAAAAATTACTTTATAATGCCATAATAAGAAGCCATTTGGATTATGGCACCTTTCTTCTAGAGCCATGTAATAAAAAATCTATGCGATTGTTGGACAAAATATAATCTAAGAGCCTTCGTGTGGTATGTGTGGCGCAATAAAATCCTCCCCAATTAACTGCCTTCAAGCCGAATGTGCAGATGCCCCTCTCTCTATTCGTCGCCAATACCTTGCAGACCGGTTTCTCATCAAAGCCTTTCAACACTCCTCTCATCCTTTATTTGATTCTTTAGAACCACTCTCCCAATTAATGTCCAATCAATTTTGGAAGCACAAGATCCCTCCTTGTATTTACAAAACATATTTACAATTAAAAAATATTTCTTCTTTTTTCCGATCCCCCAGAAACCCTCTTTTTTTAACAGAGTTTGACGTCATTATGTTCCAGCCTAAAATTTTTTCTAATATAGGAATCGACCCAGAGGGCTCTAATAATGAAAACTCTTTTCAAATTATAGCTAACTAGCGGCCCGTCCCGGCTTCGCACAGGTTTGTATAACTTTAACTATATGCTCAGCGCACGCCACGGGAGGCCTCAGAAACGATACTTTTCCCCCGTTTTTAAAACATTTTTGGTTACTGCTCCACAACTATAGGACCTAGCGTGATATTATATAGCCTATGTTACTTCTGAATAATGCAGCTTTCTAATGGTGAAAAAATTATTGCAATCGGTCCAGTAGTTTTTGAGTTTATTCATTACATTATACAAAAATACAAATCTTTCCTCTTTATTATATTAGTATAGATATAGATAAACGCTGGCCGAATAGATTACACATCTTCACAGATGCTTCAAAATTATCCAATTCTGATAATGTTGGCGCAGCTGTTTGGATCCCTTACTATGTTGTTTTGACCTATAAATGTCAAACTTCCGTTTTTACTGGTGAATCAATAGCAATTTTGGAGGCCCTATTATATTGTGAATCTCATTCTCTCAACAATATTATTATTTTCTCCGACTCCCTAAGTGCTCTCCAAACTATTGAATCAGATTTAGTATATTCTAAGCACAAAGTTATTTTAGACATTAAGAAAATTCTTTTTAGACTTTTTACAGCAGGTATAAAAGTAGAATTGGCTTGGGTACCTAGCCACTGCGGAATTGTTGGGAATGAAACAGTAGATGCGTTTGCCAAAATGGCTGCCTTTTCAAGTAATTCCCAACACAACATAGTTTATTTTAATGACTATCTAGCACTAACAAAGCAAGACTTCAGAACCTCCTGGCAAAATTTATATAATGAATCTACAAGCAAAAAAGGTCAATTTTATGCATCCATCCAACCTATTTTACCATCCCGCCCCGGGTTTTTCCATTATCGCTCTTCCAGCAGGCAAGTTACATCTACAATATGTAGATTAAGGTTAGGACACTGTTGCTCTCCTGTACATCTGGCAAAACTAAGAATTAGAGACCATTCCATATGTGAATGTGGAATGGATATTGGTACTCCTGATCACATATTTTTTTGTTGACCATTAAATTCATACTCATTATATGACATTGACATACTTCCTTCAAAAATTGCTCGACCAACTAATCTTAAAATTTTACTGGGTTTGGTTTTTACTCCATTCATTAAATCTTTATCATATTATATTTCTCATTTTAATATTAAACTTGTAGCCTGGGGGGTTTCTATTGTTTGAGTAGCCCTCGAGTTTCAATGAAACAAAGTCTTAGTAATAATAAAAACACTATATATTGTCATATTATTTACAATCTGTACACTAAAAAGGTTTAATACTAAGATCGCGGGGGAGTCGCGGTGCGCGTGCGCAAGCCAGGGTCGTGTTCGTAAACTAACACTTTAACACTGGGTAATGTCACTACACTTTTCAATATTTTTGTCGCACTTTGTTACACTACCCAGTGTTAAAGTGTTACGTTTCCGAACACGGCCCAGGGTGACGTGCGTCCTCGATGGTAGACAATTTACGACTGACCCACAGATGATGACTGACCACAGATGATATAGGTGAAGATGGCAATCTTCATTACTTCGAGTTTTGACACGTTCACCGTCGCGCATTTTGCGTAAAGTACGGGTATTGAAATATAAGTTCTATCCTGTTAATTATAAAGTTGAAATTCTAATGCTCCATAAATGTTCAAACTTGCAAAGAATTCGTGTATTTCAAGATGGCTGCATTATAATAGCCAACCTAATACATACTATATAACATTGGAATAGAGCTTATATTTCCATATTTATAGTTTGCGCAACGTCTTGTCTTAATTAGCGGTTGATAACTCGGAATAAGGCCCCAGGTTTAAAATTAGATGAGTTTTTATTTTTTTTGTAAAATGGCAATGTTATGACGTCTGCCAATTGTTTTTTTTTTAATGGATAGGCATAGGATCGCTAGACTTCAGCCTTGTTTAGGTGCACTGGGGCCTTAGAGAAATTTCATTCCATTGGCCTTCAAGCCAACGGTAAGCGTGAGCCAGAATCGCCAATTTGGGTAGAGAATTAAAAGCGAGAGGCACTCTGGCTTAGGAACGAATGAAACCGGTCATTTCGTTCACTATTTTCCAGACAGCAGCTGTCATTTGTACTTAGCAAATTTTGGAAATTTCGTTTTTCATACATTTAACGAAATATTATATTTATGGTGTTTTATTAAGTAGTTAATAATAAAATAAGTACACCAAATAATATTACGACGGAAAAAAATACATAGATACGGAAACATGCAGGAAAATTGTTGATTTCTTGATGATGTAAGTATATATTTTTTGTTTATATTTTAAGAACTTTAATCTCGTCTTTTAACTAAATACATTATAATTTCTTCACATCGAATTGTAGCCGACTATTAGCAATGTAATACCTAATCAAATAGTTTGTTGCTACAAAGATTAAGCTGTTTTTGTAACTACTTTAAACGTGTGTGATATGTTATGATAAATAAGTTAGCATTTGTCTAGATAAGCAGCATTTAGATGGTAGAAAATACATTTTTAGGCAGAACAACATGCTGAGCATTATTTTACAATATTTAAGTACCTATTATATGCTGTAGGTACATGAAAAATCTTCTTCAATATCTTACAGAATTAGATGAGAGTAGGTATATTCGTGAGTTTGAATCCCACACATGGCCTACATATTGTTATTAATAAATGTATGTATTAAGATACTATTTTTGATTTTAATAAATGTCTTTGTTATAGGTGTGGCCAGACACAAGTGGAAGGTAAAAAAAAAAAGGAGCCCCTAACTAGAGTATAAAGCATGAATGGACTAAAGTGTCCTATAAAAAACTAATTTACAAAAAAGGGGTAATTAATAGACCAACTAAAGCAGTAGTTGGCCAACATATTGACAACACTCTACTTCAGGAACACCAAACCAAGACACCATAAGTAAAGACACCCGATGTCTGTTTTGCAAGAAGAAGGGACACGAGAAAGAGGATTGCAGAAAGAGGAGACGAGGTGAAGCCTCAGCTCCAGCAGTGGTCACCACACAAGCATCTGTTACTCGACCAGCAGTGACATGTTTCGGTTGTGGAGCCCCGGGGGTTGTTAGATCAAACTGCCCGTCGTGCCCGTGTGCTTCATCTTCAGCTGTACGTACAGAGTTCCAGTCTTTTGCAACTGACATTGAAGAAACCGACTCGCGTAGTCGTCCAGTGTTGAAAGTGTAAATTGGTGAGGAAGTGGTAGTTTATTAGTGGACACCGGTGCCAAAGTATCTATTGCAAGTGTTAGTCTTAAGTCAGTGTTAGATGATAAGAATTATGATTTTGTAACTATTAAGACTAATATTAAGTTAGCAGATGGGACCATCAGGCTCGAATCCGTGGCCGCTACTACTGTAAATATAACTGTACATGGGGTTCTTGTTCCTACTTTGTTTGTTGCATTGCCCGGAGCAACAGAGTCAATATTAGGTATGAATTTCATTCAAGATTCTGGTATGGTACTTGATTTTGGACAAGGGTTATATAAAATTCATAGTGGTACTGAATATTTTAACACAAATTATGAAAATAGCAATAGGACTGTAGCCTGCTCAGCCATCCAGGACTTCTTGCGAGATGATGAAGGCACATCACTCACAATTTCGGAAAATTGTAAGCTCTCTGAAATTCTTAACCTAAATAAGGATATCTTTCAGCGAGGGGGAGATCCTACTTCATTTGCAGTACAGCACATAGATACCGGAGATAGTGCACCAGTATCTGTACCTCCATACAGAGTGACACCTGCCAAGAGAGAAACAGTGCGTATGGACATTGACAAGATGTTGGAAGAAGACATAATACAGGAAACGGAGACAGCATGGATTTCCCCAGTGATCCTGGTTCCAAAAAGCAATGGAGAGTCTTTTTCAGATAACATACGAGAGGTGACTTGGAGATTGGAACCACAGCAGGACCAGAGAACAAAAGTAGCAGATAAAACTCAACGGCGTACAACTCCACTGAAACCAGGTGACCTTGTTTTAATTACTAACCACATGCTCAGTAATGCCAAGAAGGGCTTCACTAGTAAATTTGCTCCACGACGTGAAGGACCCTATAAGGTAAGGACTATGGTAAGCCCTACTACTGTAGAAGTTGAAGATGAGGTAGGAACTCTTATCGAAAAGTACCATACCAGCGCTTTAACACCATATGTGGGGAAGGATAGTTGTATAACTCATCCGCGAAGAAGAGGTAGACCAGCCAAGCCACACACGGGACGTCCGTGTAGCTTGGAGGGGGAGGATATAGCCAACCGTCATTTGGCCATTACAAAGGTAACGGATTCGGCGCCTATTGGTCCACGTCCGCGTAAATTACCCGCGCGATACCTTCAATGATTAGTCTGCGCAGGCGCGGAAGCTTCACGCATGCGCAGAGGAGAGAAGGAACCGCGTGGTAGCCGCGCGCGCCGCAACAGGGCGGAGAGAAGGAACCGCGTGGTAGCCGCGCGCGCCGCAACAGGGCGGCGTCCACGGAATAGAAAAAACAAGTGGAAGTGCAAAGTAGGCGTGTTTAGTGTGGCACAATTAAGCGTAGCTACGCTTATTTGATCCCAGTCGTTATCAGTCGTGTCTAACATCGCTTCGAGTTGGTAGTCTCGCGTCGTTCCTGATTTTTCCGCATAATTATTGTAAATATGCCGTATTGTTGCATTCTGGAGTGCAAAAACGATAGTATGAGAAAAAATCTTCGTAATGGAGGTGTTTCGTATCATCGGTAAGTACAATTTTGTTAGTATTCTTTAAAAACCTTATTTTAGTTTACTAATAATTGTAGTTTAAATGAAGTTAAAATCAACCTTATGTAATTGTAATAAAGAATACATTAGATTGAACTTTGGATTTCAAAAGTTCTTGCTACTCGGTTAGTGTTGTAGTGGGTGCTTATCGATATAACTTATTTATTTAAAGAAAAGAAGGAACAGTTTCGGCAGTTATACAAAATTATATACTTACATATTTTTTTAAATATTTATTCATATTGTATCGCATACAATTTTTTAATAGTGTGGGCTTAGAATAATAAAATGTACGTGTAAACTCTTTATAACGATAAACTCCCTATACGTAGAAGTCAGCACAATTTGGTTGGTTTACCACATACATAAAAAAATATTTATAGCGCAGCAGCTATTCTCTATTATGAAGAATTGTGTTTATATTTAGACACAGTAACAGTTGTTTGTAAAAAGAAATTGAAATTAATAGTTTATAAAATTGAATAATTAAAATTTATTAGGCTACCATTGTTACAATTACTTACCATTACCATTACTTACTATTTACCATATTGTTATAATGAGCGGTTTATATATAATTTCATTAAAATCATTGAAAGGTCATCAATAAGAACTTAACCAACTTTCTAACCTTCGTCATATGCACAAACAAATAATGTAATATTCCAGGCAAAAATAATTTCTTTATTTTGCCTAATTTCTTTATTTTTATTACAAAAATACTAGTTATATTAAGATTGCGTCCCAAAGTTTTGTTTCGTGCTCACGTCACAACAACGTCACCCAACTCAACTTAAAAAAATATACTTATCTCAAAAATCAGTGTTTAAGCCTTTATATTTTCTAAAAGTTTTATAGCTATGTTTTCTAAAAAGTTTTCCCTTCCATCTGTGTTTAAATATATAGAGCACAATTTATATTTAAAAAAAGCATCGATATCGATACTTTAAATATTTTATTATGTCACCGCCTTTCAATTATTATATTTTTATGCAAGGAAAGTTTTAGAATAAACTAAAATACTTTTTTATATAAAAGATAATATGCCTTATGTCGACTGAACAAAACATTTATTCGAATGTTGTAGTAATCACGCGTGTAGTAAGGGGGGCGAAAGGCAACGTCATGTTCTAATTTGAAACCATAGACACTACGGTTAGATTTTTTGTTAGCAAGATTACCAGCCGTGCGACTGACGCCGCCACGGAATAGAAAAAACAAGTGGAAATGCTATAAAGCACCAAATGTATCAGAACCGGTGTCGCCAAAATCATATATCTATAAGTATTGAATCTATAACCACTTCGTCCGGATTGGTTGCAAATATACACAGCAATTTTAAACACTATTCTCCAAATATTTAGATTTAAATTCATATAAAAAAATAAACATGCCATCTATCATAAAGTAGTAAGAACCTCCTATAAAATTTGTTCTGCTATTCCAACACAGATGGAATAGCAGAAATTCATATAAAAAAATAAACATGCCATCTATCATAAAGTAGTAAGAACCTCCTATAAAATTTGTTCTGCTATTCCATCTGTGTTGGAATAGCAGAACAAATTTTATAGGAGGTTCTTACTACAAATATACACAGCAATTTTAAACACTATTCTCCAAATATTTAGATTTAAATTCATATAAAAAAATAAACATGCCATCTATCATAAAGTAGTAAGAACCTCCTATAAAATTTGTTCTGCTATTCCATCTGTGTTGGAATAGCAGAACAAATTTTATAGGAGGTTCTTACTACTTTATGATAGATGGCATGTTTATTTTTTTATATGAATTTCTGCTATTCCATCTGTGTTGGAATAGCAGAACAAATTTTATAGGAGGTTCTTACTACTTTATGATAGATGGCATGTTTATTTTTTTATATGAATTTAAATCTAAATATTTGGAGAATAGTGTTTAAAATTGCTGTGTATATTTGCAACCAATCAGGACGAAGTGGTTATAGATTCAATACTTATAGATATATGATTTTGGCGACACCGGTTCTAATACATTTGGTGCTTTATAGCATTTCCACTTGTTTTTTCTATTCCGTGGCGGCGTCAGTCGCACGGCTGGTAATCTTGCTAACAAAAAATCTAACCGTATTGTCTATGGTTTCAAATTAGAACATGACGTTGCCTTTCGCCCCCCTTACCTCCCCTCTGCTGCGCGGGCGTCGTCTATCGTCGGGTAAAGTCGGTTTAAGTCGGGTTTTTAATAACAAACAACATCCGTCCGCCATTACTGTTTTTTTTTTGTCGATCGAGTAGTAAAGTTTCCTACCCGCAGCTTTGCAGAGGTCTCCAAAACTCCCCTAACTCCATTAACCCCCCTTCAATATAATTCTAAAAATGTATCTTCCAAATTAACGCCCAGAAAATCATATAAAAAAACAGTATTACTTCAGAAACCGCAAAAACAAGTCTATAAAGGCTATGACAAAGAGGCCCATAATTCCATAATTGGAGCTTTCAATCCCCCCCCCCGCCGGCCAATGGATGTGCCTTAGGGAAAGTCAATCAGGATTCTCCAAAGGAGAACCTGATTGAACTAATCTTAACTCTTTTAATAAATATAAGTAGTAATTACAACAATAATATACCGAACAATGTTTCTCAAAAACTAAATGAACTTCTTCACATCATCCAACAAAACGCCCCAGACACAACACATAATACAGTGGAATGTGAATAGCATTAAAAATAAAAAGACTGATATAATATATTTAATTAGAAAATTTAATATTAATATACTGGCCATTACTGAACCCTGGCTTAAGCCAGGGTCAAGATTTGTACTCCCAGGCTTCCTTAGTGTGAGGGAAGACAGAGTCGATGGATATGGTGGTAGTGCAATTTTTATTAGTAGACACATCCCTTTTCATCAGATTCGCATCACTGCTCACCCACCAGATATTAATATGGTTGCTATCAGATCAGGTGATATAACCTGGGTATCAGTTTATGTTCCTCACCCCAATCGCTCCCATATTCCTATTCTAGATTCTCTCTTCTCTTCCCTTCCCCAGCCAGTCGTTATCTGTGGAGACTTCAATTGTCATCACCCCATGTGGGGGCCCCGTTCAGCAGATGCCTTTGGATCGGACTTTTTGGATCTCATAGACAATCTGAATTTCTGTATTTTAAATGATGGTGCAGCAACCAGACGTCCCAATCCCACTCAACTCCCGAGTGCAGTGGATCTCTCCTTATGCTCTCCTTCCTTGTCTCCAATCTTGTCCTGGTCCATTTTATCAGAGTCATTTGGGAGTGACCATTACCCAATTTTAATATCATATCTTATTCCTTCCCCCTTAACCTTGAATTTTGAACCCCTTTGTAAATATAAGTTGCATAATGCAGATTGGTTAAAATTTTCTGATCTCACAGGACAGAAAGCTAATTTGCTAGATGTTGTAAATGACAATAACTATATTTCTATTTATGACCAATTGGTGGAATCTATGATTTCTTCAGCCGATGCATGTATTCCTAGAAAGCCTATCAGAACTATGAGAATGATGTCCCCTCCTTGGTGGGACTCCGAGTGTACAAAAATGGTCAAAGCTCGAAGAGAGGCAGAAAGGCTGTATAATGCATCGATGTCTTTAAGTAATTTTATTAATTATAAGAAAATAGCAGCTCAAACAAGAAAACTGCTAACTAGTAAGAAAAAATCTGGGTGGTTCAAATTTTGTGAGAATCTTTCTCCTCGCTTCCCTTCATCTCTTGTTTGGAAAAATATCAAAAAATTCCGTGGAGCCATGTCCTCTGACAATACTTCCTCTTCCAATGACCCCTCAGGATGGTTGCAGAGTTTTTCAGAATCCCTGGCCCCTCCCCTGAATCCCCTACTTGATAATTTTCCCCCTCTACCTGTCTCCCTTAACTTCCTTGATCCCATGAATGAACCCTTTAACAGAAGGGAGTTTGATTTTGTCTTGAGCAAGCTTAAAGATTCCTCTCCGGGCTTTGATGGTATCCCGTATTCATTTATCTGTAAATCTAGTGTATGCTTCCAAAATATCCTTTTACAAATCATAAATAAAACATTTATTAATGGTATCCATCCGGAACCCTGGAAAAAGCAAATTTTAATACCTATCTTGAAACCCAATAAAGACCCCTCCCTCCCCTCTTCTTACAGACCTATTGCTCTTTCTCCCGTATTTTGTAAAATCCTGGAACATCTTGTGAAGAACCGCCTGGAGTGGATAGTGGAGAGTAGAGGCATTGTCCCTAATTCCCAGTTTGGGTTCCGTAAAGGTAAGGGCACAATGGATAGCCTAGGAGTGTTATCCACTGACATTAGAGTAGCATTCTCAAAAAATGAATCAGTAGTAGGGGTTTTTCTTGATATAAGTTCTGCATATGATAGTGTCCTTCTTCCTTTGCTCAGGCAGAAAATGCTTAAGCTGAGCATCCCAGTGAGGATTGTACAGGTCATATCAAACTTGCTATCTCCCCGTACCATAAATATCAGATACCAAGGTTACCATCTACCTTCTCAAACAATCTGGAGGGGCCTGCCCCAGGGATCCGTCCTAAGCCCGCTCCTCTACAATATATATACTTCTGATCTTGACTTATCTGTTACATCTTTCTGCAATATTCTCCAATATGCAGATGATCTGGCTCTCTATGTATCAGTGGCTAGCATTCTAGATTCTCAGGCTCCCTTGAATAGTGCTCTTTACTATCTAAACAATTGGCTTAAATCCCATGGACTAACACTATCCCCTTCTAAAAGCGCTGTTGTTGTTTTCTCTAGGAAATATAAAATCCCTTCCTTGAATATTAAAATCAATGAATGCCCCATCTCCCAAATTCAATCATTTAAATTTCTTGGCATTGTATTGGATTCGAGAATGACGGGTATTCCCCACTTTGATTACATTTCAGATAAGTGTGAGAGATCGATTAACCTACTTAGATGCTTATCAGGAGCATGGTGGGGCTCTCACCCATACTGCCAGAAACTTCTATATAATGCTGTCATTAGAAGTAATCTAGACTATGCTTCATTTGTTCTCACACCCTGCAATCAATCTGCACTAAATAAAATAAACAAAATTCAATATAAAAGTTTGCGGGTTATTCTTGGTGCCATGAGGTCATCTCCTATTTTGGCCTTGCAATCCGAATGTGCTGAGCCTCCTTTGTCTGTAAGAAGACAGTATCTCTCGGATCGTTTTTTATATAAAATAGCTTGTAACGCCTCTCACCCTTTAATGGGTAAATTGGAATTATTATATAGCCTCTCAAAATCTTCTTACTGGAAAAATAGGGATTTGCCATGCTTATTGGCCAGCTATATAAAGTTGCGTAAGTTTGATACCCCTTTATATACCTCTCAATGTTTCCCCTCCTTTGCATATCCATACGATTCTTCACTCTACATCCTAAAAGTTGTACATTTTGATATTGATAAGGACTCCCCCTTAGCAGATAGTATTTTCAATAGAGAAGTTAAGAAACACTGGTCAGATAGATTACCAATTTTTTGTGATGGTTCAAAATACGGTTCTGATACCTATGTTGGTTCAGCAGTTTGGATACCAAAATACTCTATTATTTTAAACTTTAGAAGTCCTCCTCTGTCTTCAATCTACACTGGGGAATCCCTTGCTATTTATGAAGCTGTATCTTACATACTCTCCCATAAAATTAAAAAATCAATAATATTCTCTGATTCTCAAAGCTGTTTAAAAGCTTTATCAGACTATTCCTCAAATAGTAATCCTCACCCTATTACTTTCAAAATTAGACACTTACTCCTCCAGTGTAACAACTCTGGCCTTGATGTCATTCTGGCTTGGATCCCTAGCCATTGTGGGATCGAGGAAAATGAAACTGTAGATAGATTGGCTAAGGAAGCCACAGTTACTGGTTTGATCGTTGATTATGCCCTATATACTCAGGACTTAAACCCTTTTGCTAAATCTGACCTGGCTTGTTGCTGGGAGGAAATCTGGAATAAAGATAAAGAAAAGGCTAAACATTACAGAACTATACAACCTCATATCAGTTTGAAACCTTGGTTCTTTACTTACAAAACATTTAACAAACAAATTACATCCACTATTTGCCGACTTAGGCTGGGGCATAATAGTTCCCCTATACATCTTAATAAAATTAAGGTCCGTGATAGTGCATTGTGTGATTGCGGCTGCGAGCTGGGAACCCTGGAACCCTGATTCTTCAGATGTCCAAATCATTCAACCTCATTATATGACACTCTTCCCTGTGATGTCCCCCGACCTACCAACTTAAACACTTTACTCACTTTGTCCAGCTTCTCTGGACTCTGTGCTTTAGCAAAATATATTGAAAAATTCAAATTAAAACTGTAACTAATATGTACAGTTTTGTATATTAAGATATTTTAGGGCCCCCTGTAGCATTCAGAGATGCCAACCATACAATCATTAAAATTATTCTAATGTTTACCCTACTATTTCTTTTGAAAAAGTGAGGTATAACAGCATCATTGGTTCCTAAAAAGGTTTGGTTGGTATCTCTGAGTGTACTTATTGTATTTATTTTGTATATTTATATTATTGTATCATGTATTTATAATTCTATATAACTGGGTATAAATTTGTGTTTTAAATCCTTTATATACTAATTTGCTGAATGTTTCTTTTTCAGATAGTGTGCTGTCCTGTGTCTCCTAACTTTTGGCCCTTGTGATGTCTTAACTAATTTTAAATACTGCATTCCCCCTCCTGAACCGTACCTTGAGTAATATCTTTGCATTTTATTCTCCCCTATTTGATTAACAATGTTATTCTAAACTTAAAGACTAATAAGTTAAAGTCTCTATAATTATTTTTCTCCTCCTTAAGTGCCTTTTTCACGACTAGACACTGGCAAAATTCGCGAAAAGCGAGAGGCCATATAAATAAGAAATTAAATTGAGTAAAGTTTATATCTTTATTGTGCCTCTCTGTTTAAAATTATAATATTTCACGTGTTTTTCATGCATCAATATGTATATTCCATGAAGGTAAAAACCGTGCCCGTCCGCGCGCCGCTACGCGTTTTTTTACCTTCATGGTATATTCCATAACGTGTGCTGTGTTTGTGGGTGTAGTAGTGTACGACAGAACGTTAAACTTCACCGACTACCAACTACCTATTGAACAAAAACTATTAAAATGGTTAAAATGACTTCAGGATTCTGAAATTGAGATTTTAATCTTGGAACAGCTTTACAAGCTCCACTTGTGTCACAAACATTTTGAAAAAAGGTTCGTCATATAACGAACCTTTTAACATTATTTATTGCTGATGAAATTTCTACTGGCATACCTCAAAATACTTTCGAAGATATCGGTAAGGTATTTTGTATGCTATAAAGATTTAAATATAGGAATGTGGGAAAGGACAACTTACAGAAATAATTAAACTATATGTAGTCTACCTATAAATCTAAAAGATGTTTTACTATTTTCAATAGGGATAGATGAGAAAGGGCCAATAATTTCATATGGTTACCTTTTTTTATTTGTAAATATTATGATGGGAGAAACCGGGTTAACAAAAGATAGTTCTCATATAGTAATTATTTTTAACTAACAATCTATGACCAAAAAATATTTAATAAAACATATATTTTAGGAATGGCCTGTACTTCTTCCTGCTCAATAGATGATGGTCGACAGACTGCCATTACAGGTACTTCAATATTTATTATGAATACTAACAGGTACCCTGAGGCCATCTAGGCGGTCTCGGACGCCATAAGACACCTGTGATGATACACCATATATAATAAATATCATCACAGGTGCCTTTCGGCGCCCAAAACTCATCTATAAACAGTTTTACAAGTTGGTATAGTGAAACTGGGACTGACAGCTTAACCTACTCTCCGGGGCACTACATTGGTGTTGTCAAACAAATGTACATGATTTTTTTAATTAAAAACTCATTGGATTCAAACCAGGGACCTAAGTGTTTTTAAGTCCAAAATCTAACCAACTCGGCCACCACATACTAAATGAATATGGATGTTTATACAGTACATACACCATAATAATATTTTTTTCAATTTTTGTCTGTCTGATTTTGTTCCTGCTAATCTAAATTTAATATGAAAAAATACTAGCTATATTAAATTATTCAAGAATAACTCTAATTTGTGATTGTAATTATAGCTGAGGGCTATTCGGGCAATATATGGCATGAAAGGTCGTGATTCTCTCCGGGAAACATTTCCTATGATTGATGTATTGACACAACCATCTCAATATATTTATGAGAATTTATTGTATGTCAAGAAAAACTTAAGTATGTTTAGTAAAAATGGCAACAGGCATAATTTAAACTTAAGAAATATAGATAAAATTGATATACCAAAGTTTAGACTGCAAAAAACTAATAAATGTTTTGTCATTAACAGTATAAGGTTATTTAATAAATTACCTAAAAGTATTATAGATTTAACTGAAATAAAGTTTAAAAATTGTATAAAACAAACATTAATCCATAGGGCATACTTTAGAGATAATGACTATAATTATTTATTAATGATAAAGATGTCTGGACCCGTTCTGATCTGCAATTGAGATCTCACAACTAGTATTACCTTTTCAAATGAGTACCCTAGTAGGTATATTAAATCTGATATTGTAATAACTTATTATTACTTAATTTATTTTTTATTATATTTAAATTTTATCTTTGGATAAGGTATATCTTATGATTACTTATTAATATTTACATTATGCAGGTACTCTGTTATTATATATTATTATTTAGTAAAGTGCCTGTACTCTTTAGTATTTGCAGTTCTGTACATTGGTACAGCAACCAATTGCTAAACTGTTAAATAATCTGCCATAGGGTGATTTGCGCATGCTTTTAGTAGGGTTAGAGCATTTTATGTATGCTGCGATATGCATATCGGTAACTCAATGGCTATGTTCCTCTGTTAGTTTGTGTGAAGCACCAGAGTTTTATACTTGCTGGTACCTTTTTCTCCGGGGTGTCTCCGGAGGGATCGACTTTACAACTAGTGTTTACGCCCTTAAAGATACCGATCCATATAACTATGTTAATGCGATTGATGGTCATTTAAAAATATCTACAGCCAATATAATGATAATATAAGAACTAATATTTAAGGCGTGGATACGGTTGGTGAGGTTGGTCGCCTCAGTGGCACCCTTGTATGGCAGATGATAATCGGAAGGTCAATGGAATCAGCTAACCACCTAGTCTTACACTAGTCGGTTATGTAGGGTGCGTTCGGTTGGTTGTTTTTTTTAATATATTTATTTAATGACACCTTTTATTATTTATTTTTAAAGGTTATATATATATATATAGCAGCCTAACCAAACGCACTCTAGACCTTATTGTTAAAACTTTTAACTCTTTTTTTTTTTACTATTCATAAATATCTGTAGAGATTTACATGAAATAAATAATATTTGATTTAATTTGAGCTACTTCTCATAAAAAATAACTGTATATGATTGTATTATTTTAACACATACTATATAGGTAGAAAATGCCTAAGGCATTATGTTCGCCTATGTACAATTTTATTTTGTAATTTTGTACAATCAAGTATTTTTAATAAAATAAATACTGTTTAAATACATAAATAAAAACTTTTTAATTCTGTGTTTTTTATGATTCAAATATTTTTAGATGCACCAAACAGAAGAGGTTGAGTATAATGAGAAGAATCAATGCCATGAAGCAATGACAGGAAAAAGAAAATCTGTCAATTATGAAATAGAGTCCCAAATGTTACAGATTTTTAGACAAAATTATTATTTAAAATAATGATAGATAAACTAAATTTGGATGTTGGCATCAATACACAAATTATTGAGTTCTTAAAGGATGAGGTAAATATTTAAATGTATTGTTTAATAAATAGTTCATGGTTTACATCTTCGAGTGCCTTTAAAGGGTTAAGACACCTTGTTATATGTGTAGGATTCTGAAAGTACTTCAATGTTGCAAAATAGTTGCTGTTATTATATAGGCTATCCCCATCTATTAACTAATCCATAAGTTGATTTGGAACTGGCCTTCATAACTTAAAATGCAGTGGACTACCGTACTATTAGCTATCATTTATATGAATGAGACTAAAATGCATCCTTAATATTATTAATAGTATGAGCGGAGAACCCAAGATCCATTGGCATAGCAGAACATTTAGTTAAGTGGTGCTAAGCTTGTGTTGTTTATGTTTCATAGGTTTATCTTTGTATTTGATATCCAATTCTTTTAGTAGAAATCAAGCCCTCTTTATGTGTATTCAGAGTCTATAGTTGATAGAATGGATGGATGAACAAAATAAAGATTCATGTATACATAAGTGTATTAAAATGATGATGTATAATGTAGTACTGTGTATTAGTAGGCTCAATATTTGTGCGTGTATTATATGAACATACACCTATCCAAATGTCAAGAGATATTTTTATAAATTTTAGAAAAGGGGTAATAAAATTCGGCTATTCCAATGTTTTATGATTTTGTTCTAATAGTAGATCTTTTTTTATTTTTGTTATCACACTACCTATAAGACCTCTAATTTTAATCATAGACATCCCTAAAGATTGAAAAATAAATAATAAAAAATATATGTTGTTTATTTACTATTTATGCGCTGCCTCCATATTCTGTTTCTTTTAAAGGTAACGCTAGATTGTCAAAATAACGAAATCCTATATGTACAATCTACACGACAGGAAATTTTAAAAACTTTCAAGCCAAAAACACCTTTAACTGGAGGGAATAGAGTGCATGATTTTTTAGGGTTTCCTTGTCGCTGATTTGTTTAATGTCATTGTTATAGGCTCAGATTAATGTAGGATTTTCTTATTTTGACAAGCTAACGTTTCCGTAATAAGAAACAGAATAGTTTTGTTTCCCAACCATACTATTTCTATCTAACAAATAAGTTTTTTTTAGCTAGCAGACTGCGACGTGCTTGTATAGTTATCAAGAGACATTTATGGTCAATGCTAATACATTGTACGTCTAACCAGCCCCCCATTTGAGTATGACTCATGCCATTCTTATTTAACGTCCGTTAAAATCTAGTACATTTCGTGATCATCTTTGTTTGACCTAATTATTGATGCAAGCATGTCACATCTTGCTACCTTTAACGCTGAGTTGTACCAAAGTGTCTGTTAATGTTATGTAACGATTTTACAGATTTTTGCAGTTCGAATGACTGCTGGGGCTCTAGACAAAAAGCAGGCGAGGCGACATGTCGCGTCGCCTCAGGCTCCAGGGGCCTTAGAGAAAAATCAGGCGAAGCGACGTGTGTGTCGCCTTCAATCAAAACTGTTTAGACTTTGGCAGGTGACAACGTACCTCACGCCTACTGTCACTGTCAAAAAACATACATTTTTGACTGAGGCGACGCGTCATGTCGCTTCGCCTGTTTTTTCTCTAGAGCCCTTGGTACATTCGACGCTATTTTTAATTTTAATCGTTACATTAAATTAACAGACACTTTGGTACAACTCAGCCTAATAGTGCACAGGGGCCTTAGAGAAATTACACTCCATTCCATCGATGGAATCGCTCTGTCTAATAAGTATAAATTTTGACAGTTGTCAGTAGGCCTTAAAATCGGACGGAAAAATTGGTAGAGAAGTGGCAATTCCATAGAATCTATAGTAAGCCACACCCACTCTGGAAAATATTTGACATTTGTTTGTATCGGATCGGTAGAGAAATCACCAAATTTTCCATATTCCGTAAGGACAACGGAAAAAAAAGTTGACGATTTCTTTTCTGAATGTGCATACTATATCAAGTGTATTAAATAAACAACCAAAAACGTAAATAAAAATTATTAAGACAAAAATCCTTAACAAAACATGAAATTCCCTTTTTTTTATGAAGTACTATAATACAATAAGGCTTTCAACTCAGTCTTGTATATGTAACTTCACAGTTACAAAAATACCTACAAATCACTTATTGGACAAGGAATATAGAACAAATAGTGGGAATGAGCAAGAAAATAAGAGTAAGGTATTATAGAATGTCAATAAAATGCTGATGACTCTTATGTATTTTTTCCTATTCCTTGTAGTATCAGATTTAAACTTGGGATGCACTTGAAAACATCACCATATTACAGAATAAAACATAAAAGAAAAACAAAGTCAGTATTATATTAATTGACATCTTAATGAATATACAAGCAATTAATAAAATTAACCTATGCTCAATTGTCTTTAGCCAGCCATAGTTTTCAGCTTATTTAGAGCTAAAAATAGTGTAGGTCCTACTGAGAAAAGAAGAAAGAAAGTGGAACAGATGATGATGTAGTGTCGAAGATTTAAAGAAGTATGTTAAGGTGGTTCGGCAACATTGAGAGTATGGATGATGAACGAAAGACAAAACAAATATATAAAGTAAAAATACAGAATGATAGTGGATTAAGTAGCAGACCAAGGTAAGTCTTTACAGATCAAATTCGAGAAGTCCTTAAAAAAGGACAAACAAGAAGTCTAAAACACAGACGTGCCTCTATGAATTGGTGCATGGATGTGGAGGAAGCTAGGGAAGTATGTAAAGACAGTGTGAAGTGGCGAACATTACTCTCGGCTTACCCTTAACAGGGATATAGGGGTGATGGAATGTATGTACGAGGGGAGGTCCAAAAGTTCGCGGTATGAAAGTGTTATAAATAAAATAAAACAATAAATTTATTTTTCCTTTTCAATATAATCCCCCTTAAGCTTAATACATTTATTAGATCTATGAATTAATTTTTCTAAACCATCATAAAAATATTTTTTATCTTTTCCCTCAAAATGAGCCGAAATTGCCGCCTTTACCTCATTGTAGTCCGTAAATTTCTTTCCCCTTAGCTCTTTTTTTAAATTTGGAAACAAATAAAATTCACTTGGTGCCAGATCTGGACTGTAGGGTGGGTGAACAAGTGATTCGAAGCCATGCGTGTGCAGAAAAGCCATTGCAACTTTGCTCTTGTGAACCAGCGCGTTGCTTGCAAGAGCAACAGACCCTTAGTCAATTTTCCTCAACGTTTCTCCTTGATGGCTACCTTTAATTTTTCTAATATCGTTGCGTAGTACTCTCCGGTTATGGTGCTTCCCTTTTCTTTGTAATCGATCAATATTATCCCCTCACAATCCCAAAAAACAGTAGCCATCAACTTTCCAGCTGACTCTGACACTTTGAATTTCTTTGGCGGTGGTGTCCCCTTTTTATGCCATTGCATGGACTCTTGCTTGGACTCAGGCTCAAAGTAATGAACCCATGTCTCATCTCCGGTAACAATCCGCTCCAAAATCTGTGCAGGTTCGTCTCCACACAACTCCAAAAACTGTTTCAACGCATCGACGCACTGCTGTTTCAGAAGCGGTGTGAGCATTCTCGGTACCCATCTTGCACTGACTTTTGTCATACCCAGGTGGTCATGTAGGATTCTCAAAATGGTGGTATCTGATACTCCAACTAATGCAGATAACTGTTTTTTCTTCAAATGGGCACTTCCAGTACAAGTTTTTCCACAATGTTTGACGTGGTGGCCTCAATAGGCCATCCTGAGCGAGGGTCGTCTTCAATCGACTCCCGACCATGTTTAAAAAGACCATGCCACTTGTAAATCATTGTTTTACCAGGGCACTGTTCCCCATAAACGGTTTCCATTTCATTCAAAATGGTCTGAGCAAGGAAAGAACCCTTGCTTGGTAAGGAATTTTATCACAGCATGTTGTTCAATTTTCTCCATAGTTTCAGTTTTCTTCCAGATTGACTTCTTTATCAGGCGAGTGTTTGTAAACGAATGACGCAATAGAGCTAAAACTTCATTTATATACTAATGATGAGTCCCTCATTAGTGTGACACTGCGCGAGCGCCGCTATCCCCACTCCATCCCCTCCATTCCGCGAACTTTTGGACCTCCCCTAGTATATATTTAGAGCTACATGTTATGAACCATTTTCTCAGCTATAGCCATACTTTATCATTGACTATATAATGTAATGTATATAATGTTGTGGCGATCCTTGGGGGAGGTTATTCATAGTTAATATTTATCTTTCTGGCTTTAACTAGACTATAGCACCATGTGTGCCAAAATAATCCGCAGACATGACTTCAAGAAATATTTCAATTCTTATTATTGTTCCAAACTCAGTGCTATAATGTAGTAATATTCTTGAATGTTTTGTCCTGCACCAAACTGCCATGAACACTGAGCACAAACATGTACCTAAAACAAAATAATTCATAAACTCAGACATATAATATTTAAGTTATATAAAATGTTTAATTAAATCTGAAAAATTGATTTGTTATAAAGTAAAGTACACTTATTGTCTACCTTAGCTCCTTTCCATACAAAATGACCCATGGTCCTTTAGCTGCTTTTCAGAAACTTACCCAACATCACCCCAAGACTGATCTAACTTTTCATATTGAAGATACATCACATCCGTTTGATCTAAGGATAGTAGGGTAGATACCCTTCCTGCCTCTATTTTGAACATTTTATGGCGCTCCTGGGCCACAAAACGCAAAATTTCTCGGCCGCTACTATTAGTAGTACTTATTAGTGCATTAATTTTATATTTATTCCGAACCCATAGTGCATAACATTCTTTAGAAAGCCGACGATTAGATAGTCAGTAATGAATTTTATAACCATTTACAAAAATATTATATTTAGTTGTCTAAATTACTTTACTAATCACATATATGAAAAATAATTAACAATCACAGATCTTATAGAACAAAAAACATTAAATTTTCATAAAAGTTAAAACCTATTTCGACAAAATAAAATAACCTAAAATTACAAGAAAATATTCCCGTCCCGCGGTCCGATTTACTTTTCGCGCTTTCATTATGTTTTGTCTCGTTCGTTTTCGTCTAGTTAAATGAGACGGGACGGGACACAATGAACGCGCTTTGGCGTGATTCGGACCGCGTCCGACACCTTCAAGTTGACTCTTGAGTTATTAATATCATTTGACAGTCCCCGTGGCGAAAATCTATCATTTGACCTGCCAAAACCGTTTCATGATACCGATTTTTGCCCAATGTATGAGGAATTTTGGAGTTTAGTTCGTTCTTATCGCATTCATTAATAAGGGAGCATTCATAATTCGGATTCAGCGTTTGACAAGTAAAATCGCACTCACGATAGTAATTGCTATCGTCAAGACACATCGGTAATTAACCCCCAGAGTGCCTCTCGCTTTTAATTCTCTACCCAAATTGGCGATTCTGGCTCACGCTTACGGTTGGCTTGAAGGCCAATGGAGTGAAATTTCTCTAAGGCCCCTGCTCCCCTTGCAGAATTATCAGGTCCTCGGTTGAACAAAAAGCGACGAGAGCTAGTAGCACGATTCAACGGCTATCTCCGCCCAAATTCATCCACGCTGCTGATGGAAATTAACAAAACTTAACTTAACTTGAAATCTATTTAATAATATTAAATACAATTTGACCACAAAACTATACCTGGGCCCTATTTCATAAAGGTGACAATTTCGTCGTAATTTGTCGATTTATCGTGGTGATTCTTGTTTCATGAATTCTGACTGTGACTTGTGCGACAATTGTCAAAAAATGACAAGAATTGTCGACTAAATAATAAGATGGATTGCATAAGGCAGCATACTTAGCGTTACAACTACGAATAAATGTTATTAGAATTTATACCCTTGAATTAAAAAAAAATATTTCGGTTGAAATTGCATATAAAAAAGCTACAGTTGGCGAAAATACTCTTGTTTTTTTCTTTTTTTTCAATTTTTCCAATTATTGGGAAGGCAAAGGGATCTAAGCCTATACAGCTTTTTGTTTTCTATTCTTCCACCAGTGTGGAAAGGCAAATTTTTAGGCCATTAAAAAAAGGAAATAAATTAAGATTTTTGCACTAAAATGTGTTTTCAGATTTAAGTGTTTATTATAAAGATTGATCATAATAAAAATTAAATAAACATTTAAAGAAAGGCTGTCCTCTGATTTTTTTATTGAAAATTATTTATTGTAAAAAAAAAAGGAAATATACAAAAGGCCTAAAATCTTCGAACGAAATGTTAAACATGTTCGTTTACGTATATATATATATTTTTGTTCTGACTTTTTGTTGTTGTTTGTATGACGGGCGACCATCTTCTGTTTTCATGTTTGGAAAGCCTATTTTAGTCCTTAGGACATCTTATTTTTATGCCTCCATAGGAATACCTATAAGTAAATAAATACCTACCTATATAATATACTACCTATATATTATTGGCTATAAAATACATATTTTTTTGTGTATAGAGTGTTATCTACATTAGTACTTTCGCACACAAACAACTTAAAAAAATATAAATACAGGTAACTCTTTTTTCACGTACTATGGAATGAAATTCTGCAGTTTAATTAAAATTAAATCCTTTGGAACAAAAAAACAGAATTATTATTTCGTTTATAGAAATACTATTACACTTATATCCAAAATGTGTGCTAATTGTACCGTTTTACACAACTCTATTTTCGTCAAATGAATAGCTATCTTAGATTCGTTTACACCAATGTACGCGTCTTTTTTTACTGATCATTTTGGTATAAAAAACTCATTTTGACCATTTTCAGACTTATATCCGTTTTCACTAGAGGCACAGATATAAGGTAAGATGCTTGGGGCCTTATTCCAAGTTTTGACACGTTCACCGTCACGAATTTTGCGTACGCTTTTTCCGTTTTCGACGATCACCTTTGTATGGGATGACAGCTGTCATTTTTTTAATGGTATTACGAGTAATTGACGAAATTTCCGTCACGCACGGTTGCGCATTTATTGTTTTGTCTATGAATTTTAATATGGATTTCTGGGGCCTTATTCCGAGTTATCAACCGCTAATCACGACAAGACGTTGCGCAAACTATTAATATGGAAATATAAGCTCTATTCCAATGGTAATATAGTATGTATTAGGTTGGCTATTATAATGCAGCCATCTTAAAATACACGAATTCTTCGCAAGTTTGAACATGTATGGAGCATTAGAATTTCAACTTTATAATTGACAGGATAGAACTTATATTTCAATACCCGTACTTTACACAAAATGCGCGACGGTGAACGTGTCAAAACTCGGAATAAAGCCCCTGCGGCCACATTCTGTTTCTTGTAACGGAAACGTTAGCTAACGAAATCCGTAAGGGAAACGTCATTGTAACGGATTCCGTTATAAAATTCGGTATTCTGTTTTAAAGGTATTCGTTGTGTAAAGGTGTCATCCGGGCCAAATCGTTAGTAACGCTTCCGAAAAGTGTTGGGAACTAAATCACATTTATCAGTAGCTTTTTTTGTTATCGATTTGAAATACTTGGCTTAATTAATTAATTATCGTGATCAATAATAATATTAAATATAAAGGGCTATTGCCATTTAAGTTTATTAAAAACCTCAATATACCTTAAATACCCTAAATTTAAATTTTATTAATGAATATCGACGACACAACATGGGATAGCTCTTCACTACAACTGTCGTCTGTCTGTCATGTAAAGTCTTACGGTCTTATTCATAAAAAAACCTTAAAACACTCTTAAAGAGCTCAATAGTTAAAACGTTCAATAAGGCTATTGGCTCGATAACTTTTTTGTTATTCATAAACCTCCATTAAAGCTCCTATAACTATTTGACGTTTATTAGCTGAATTAGTGATGTGTTGATAGAAAAAAATAATTGATTGTCAAGAATGTTGGCAGAATCGCGGAAAACCAAGACCATAAAAGTAAAAAAAAAAAACGTTTTTGACACCTCTAAT
Source organism: Monopis laevigella (assembly GCA_947458855.1). Taxonomy (NCBI): domain Eukaryota; kingdom Metazoa; phylum Arthropoda; class Insecta; order Lepidoptera; family Tineidae; genus Monopis; species Monopis laevigella. Next base: position 12,652,879 of record OX381576.1, on the reverse strand, counting down.
AAAATAATTATAATAAGGTTTGGCGCACACTGATAGAAAATTTAGTCACACTAGCTGTGCCCCGCGGTTTCAGCCGTCATTTAAATTAAAATAATTTGTATCAAAAATAGAATACAGCTTTGTTTATCGCGTATGTTGCATCTCTCTATATCTGTACCTATGTGATTTTTCATGATTGCATCTCTGTATGATAATATGTAACTTCAAAGTCGCAATACTTGTTTCACATACAACAAAAACTGTCAAGTGACCTAGTCATGTTTCTGTTTTAGTCTGTGGGTTCACCGGTTGGTTGGTACCGGGACTACTGCATAGATTTTTTGTTGAGGTGGTAGTATCCTTTCATGGTGCGGTTACGAAATAAGCGACTGAATTTATGATAAAGCAGCGAGGATATTACAATAGACTCGTAATGTAAACTTCTTTGATTTTTTTTTCTTTCTTTTTGATTCTTTGACATTTTGTAACCGCATCGTTTAGCCAGCATAGTGGGAGCGATCAATATTGTAAAACGACAATGTATTTATCGATCCATTTATGGACTTTGTAGGTCTGCTTACCATCCGGTAGATACAAAATCACATGTCGTGTAATAAATAAATAAAAAACAGATGTGGCGGCACCGCCATTAAATTTTTGTAGTTTGAAGCGGCACAACTTTTTTTTTTTGGACCGCGGTGAAACAAGATTAAACGTGAATTTTTTTTTGTTACAAATTTATGTCAGTGTGCGCCCAACCTAATTTCAACTAATTTGGTTCAAGTCCATTCGAGTTGTAAAATTTTGAGAATTTGTTGATCGGAAGCCGACTGGGCATTATTATTTTTATTTGTAATATAATTTTATGTAGTAATAGAAGTCATTTAATACAATTTTAAACCAAAAAATAAAATATGTATAAAAAGTGAGGTTAAAATAGGTTTATAGTGGGCTCCTGCCTTCAATAAAGTTATGGAGCTGTTATTTGACGTTTATCACTATTAGAGGTTTATTGAGCGTTTATGAATAACATTTTGAGGTGTTTTGCTATTGAGCTGTTATAAAGCATCAATAAAGGCTTCGTAAGTTTTTATGAATAAGACCGTTAGTACTCAGACGAAATAACAACAATAATAATATATTATCGGTCTTATTCATAAAAAAACCTTAAAACACTCTTAAAGAGCTCAATAGTTAAAACGTTCAATAAGGCTATTGGCTCGATAACTTTTTTGTTATTCATAAACCTCCAATAAAGCTCCTATAACTATTTGACGTTTATTAGCTGAATTAGTGATGTGTTGATAGAAAAAAATAATTGATTGTCAAGAATGTTGGCAGAATCGCGGAAAACCAAGACCATAAAAGTAAAAAAAAAACGTTTTTGACACCTCTAATAAAATAATTATAATAAGGTTTGGCGCACACTGATAGAAAATTTAGTCACACTAGCTGTGCCCCGCGGTTTCAGCCGTCATTTAAATTAAAATAATTTGTATCAAAAATAGAATACAGCTTTGTTTATCGCGTATGTTGCATCTCTCTATATCTGTACCTATGTGATTTTTCATGATTGCATCTCTGTATGATAATATGTAACTTCAAAGTCGCAATACTTGTTTCACATACAACAAAAACTGTCAAGTGACCTAGTCATGTTTCTGTTTTAGTCTGTGGGTTCACCGGTTGGTTGGTACCGGGACTACTGCATAGATTTTTTGTTGAGGTGGTAGTATCCTTTCATGGTGCGGTTACGAAATAAGCGACTGAATTTATGATAAAGCAGCGAGGATATTACAATAGACTCGTAATGTAAACTTCTTTGATTTTTTTTCTTTCTTTTTGATTCTTTGACATTTTGTAACCGCATCGTTTAGCCAGCATAGTGGGAGCGATCAATATTGTAAAACGACAATGTATTTATCGATCCATTTATGGACTTTGTAGGTCTGCTTACCATCCGGTAGATACAAAATCACATGTCGTGTAATAAATAAATAAAAAACAGATGTGGCGGCACCGCCATTAAATTTTTGTAGTTTGAAGCGGCACAACTTTTTTTTTTTGGACCGCGGTGAAACAAGATTAAACGTGAATTTTTTTTTGTTACAAATTTATGTCAGTGTGCGCCCAACCTAATTTCAACTAATTTGGTTCAAGTCCATTCGAGTTGTAAAATTTTGAGAATTTGTTGATCGGAAGCCGACTGGGCATTATTATTTTTATTTGTAATATAATTTTATGTAGTAATAGAAGTCATTTAATACAATTTTAAACCAAAAAATAAAATATGTATAAAAAGTGAGGTTAAAATAGGTTTATAGTGGGCTCCTGCCTTCAATAAAGTTATGGAGCTGTTATTTGACGTTTATCACTATTAGAGGTTTATTGAGCGTTTATTAATAACATTTTGAGGTGTTTTGCTATTGAGCTGTTATAAAGCATCAATAAAGGCTTCGTAAGTTTTTATGAATAAGACCGTTAGTACTCAGACGAAATAACAACAATAATAATATATTATCGGTCTTATTCATAAAAAAACCTTAAAACACTCTTAAAGAGCTCAATAGTTAAAACGTTCAATAAGGCTATTGGCTCGATAACTTTTTTGTTATTCATAAACCTCCAATAAAGCTCCTATAACTATTTGACGTTTATTAGCTGAATTAGTGATGTGTTGATAGAAAAAAATAATTGATTGTCAAGAATGTTGGCAGAATCGCGGAAAACCAAGACCATAAAAGTAAAAAAAAACGTTTTTGACACCTCTAATAAAATAATTATAATAAGGTTTGGCGCACACTGATAGAAAATTTAGTCACACTAGCTGTGCCCCGCGGTTTCAGCCGTCATTTAAATTAAAATAATTTGTATCAAAAATAGAATACAGCTTTGTTTATCGCGTATGTTGCATCTCTCTATATCTGTACCTATGTGATTTTTCATGATTGCATCTCTGTATGATAATATGTAACTTCAAAGTAGCAAAACTTGTTTCACATACAACAAAAACTGTCAAGTGACCTAGTCATGTTTCTGTTTTAGTCTGTGGGTTCACCGGTTGGTTTGTACCGGGACTACTGCATAGATTTTTTGTTGAGATGGTAGTATCCTTTCATGGTGCGGTTACGAAATAAGCGACTGAATTTATGATAAAGCAGCGAGGATATTACAATAGACTCGTAATGTAAACTTCTTTGATTTTTTTTTCTTTCTTTTTGATTCTTTGACATTTTGTAACCGCATCGTTTAGCCAGCATAGTGGGAGCGATCAATATTGTAAAACGACAATGTATTTATCGATCCATTTATGGACTTTGTAGGTCTGCTTACCATCCGGTAGATACAAAATCACATGTCGTGTAATAAATAAATAAAAAACAGATGTGGCGGCACCGCCATTAAATTTTTGTAGTTTGAAGCGGCACAACTTTTTTTTTTGGACCGCGGTGAAACAAGATTAAACGTGAATTATTTTTTGTTACAAATTTATGTCAGTGTGCGCCCAACCTAATTTCAACTAATTTGGTTCAAGTCCATTCGAGTTGTAAAATTTTGAGAATTGGTAGGACTTTCCTTTATGTGACGTCAGAGGGGGGGTAGAGGGGGTGCGGGAGGGGAAGAGGGGAGGGAGGGGAACCTACCCCTAAAATAAAAAAGTTAGGATGGGGGTATTTTAGGAGTTATTGTCATTTAAAAATTCACATTTTACCCAACTTTTGTATGTGTAGGAAGCCTAGCTGGCACTCGCCGGCCGCTACCGCGGCACGCTTCGCTCGGCTCGTGCTTATGGTCATGAACTAACACTAACCTAACCTATCCTTTACCTAGTCTGGCCATTTTTTTTTAAATAAAGAGTCTTGGGTAATTATTCTCGTATGTGTAGGAAGCCTTTCTGGCACTGGCCGGCCGCTGCCGCGGCACGCTTCGCTCGGCTCGTGCGTATGGTCATGTACTAACACGAACCTAACCTATCCTTTGCCTAGTTTGGCCATTTTTTTTTAATAAAGTGTCTTTTGGGTAATTATTCTCGTATGTGTAGAAAGCCTTTCTGGCACTCGCCGGCCGCTACCGCGGCACGCTTCGCTCGGCTCGTGCGTATGATCATGTACTAACACTAACCTAACCTATCCTTTACCTAGTCTGACCATTTTTTTTTTAATAAAGAGTCTTTTGGGTAATTATTCTCGTATGTGTAGGAAGCCTTTCTGGCACTGGCCGGCCGCTGCCGCGGCACGCTTCGCTCGGCTCGTGCGTATGGTCATGTACTAACACGAACCTAACCTATCCTTTGCCTAGTTTGGGCATTTTTTTTTTAATAAAGTGTCTTTTGGGTAATTATTCTCGTATGTGTAGAAAGCCTTTCTGGCACTCGCCGGCCGCTACCGCGGCACGCTTCGCTCGGCTCGTGCGTATGATCATGTACTAACACTAACCTAACCTATCCTTTACCTAGTCTGGCCATTTTTTTTTAATAAAGAGTTTTTTGGTTAATTTTTCTCGTAAGCCTTTTTGGCATTCGCCAACCGATACCGCGAGCCATAAAATAAAATAATTATGTAAAAATGAGTTAAATATTGTGTTAATATTAAATATAACTTATTAAAATACGGACTTTTATATGATAAAAATATGCCTTTGTAAAAAAAAAAAAAGTCAAATGTGTCTTTTTGGATTTTTTGTTAGGAAAATTAATAATTTTAAAAATTTATATCTCCGAAACCTCTGGTTTCCTAAACTTGAAATTTGGTAGGGATATTCAGGTGAACTAGAAGTGTTACCAAAAAAATTGTCAACATCAAACTCGACGTCACATTCGGTCACATAAAGGAAAGCTGAGCCGGTGTTTTGCTATTGAGCTGTTATAAAGCATCAATAAAGGCTTCGTAAGTTTTTATGAATAAGACGTATATCTTTATTATAGTTGCGTTTTATTATAACGACTGCAATCATGAATATTAATGAAGTGTAAGTATTAATTTAATAAAGCCCTATGATTTGTTGTTATATTTCCTTTTATTATAAATGCATTTAATTTATGTTGCGACATTTTAGAAAGAGAAAACGCCTTCGCGTAACAAATATGCAACACCATTATCTGGTGGACCATATGGCTGCTAACACTGACCATGCCCACGGCCGCTTCACCAGCCAACGCGGCCGTGAATCGCTGGAGAGTAAGTGGAAGTCGCTTACTCTCCAGCTAAATAAGTTAGGACCACAGAGAACCCATGTGCAGTGGCAAAAGGTAGGTAACGAAGCATTTAATTTGGATCTAAACCCGTATTTAATAATCAATATAATTTACATGAAAGCTTTGAAATCACTAAACATGCCTAAACTTTTGAGTTCATGGATCCATTTATTTAATGGTTTATACTTCGTCTTATTAGCTTCATTGACTTGCATACACAATATTTTTTTTCATATAAAAACAGGTATGGTCAGACCTTAAATCTAGGACCAGAAAAACAGTAGCAGAGAGAAGGCGGGCCCTGTCTGCTACTGGAAACAATATCACAGCGCCTCCACTTAGTGATATAAAAAAGAAAATGTCTTCTCTTATCAGTCGTAAGAGCTCGCTGGGGGATGAAAACATTCCCCAGACACTAGAAGACTACAGCGATGTAAGCTTCCTTTTAATTTACCTAAAAAAAATAATTCCATAGAATATGACTGATCTTCAGAGTATAAAAATCAGTTTCAAGAGTAGTTTACCCCCCTATATTCCCTTATATTTTCATTGCACCCATGCCGCAAAATAAAAGTTCATTTCTTTTTTGTTCAATTTAACTTTAGTTTTTATTACTTTATTAATATTTATTATGGGATATTTATCACTAGGCGTTCAAATATTATACTATAAAACAAATATAATTAAATCTTTATTGGATATAAGTGCTGAATTTTGGAGACATTGTTGTTTATTACAATTAAAATGTATTATTTTTCAGGAACAAATCAATCAGATGATTGATGGAAATGGTAAGGAAATACAGTGTAATTTAGTTGGAAAAGAATTAAAAAACTTAAGTGACTTTTAAGCTAGGTAAATATAGCAAGTGCATAAAGTCAACAATTGTGGCATAACAAAGAAACTAACAGGTAGGGTTTGATCAGTTTCAGATCCAGGATTTATTTAATTATATTTTTTTTAGTCTTGTGCCTTTTGTGAAGATTTTTACCTATAGTATTTTTTGGCATAAAATTAAGATATTAGTACCTATATGTCTAGCCTAAATAATAAAGCTGAAGAGTTTGTTTAGTTTAATCTCAGGAGTGACAGGTTCATATTTAAAATTTCCTTTAGTGTTGGAAACCCCATTTATCGAGAAAGGATATTTTATATTCATAATCCATATATATATATTATAAGAACATGCTAAATAAAATCACGCTTCAACCAACAGGAGCGAAGCTTCAATGAAAAATGATTGGAAAATTTGATCATTTTGAGAGCTTCTGTTGCGTGATCTGCGTAAATGGTCAAAGTTACGCAGACGAAGATGCAAGAGCTAGCTAGTATTATATAAATTTCGTTGATTAGGGAGGCATGTAACCCCCAATATAAAAAATATGCACCCTTCAAGTCCATAACATTTTGGCTTAAAGCACAGCCTACACCATTTAATAAAAATATTGTTATTTTGTTAACAGATGAAATTGAATTTGTGGAAACTCCCTTAATAGCTGTCCCCTTTCCACTCTCTACCCATCCAGCTCCAGTCTCTATCCCTCCATCTTTTGTTCATACCACTCCTGCTCTAGTCCCGACCACTCCGGTTCCAGTCCCAACCACTCCTGCTCCAGCCCCTACTACTCCGGCTCCAGCCCCTACTTCTCCTACTCCAGAAACTACCGCTCCTGCAAATTCAGAAATTCCTTGGCATGCTAGAGTGCAGAATGAGCCAGGTAATTTTTGATATTTTATGTACCAACACACAGCATGCACAGACTACAGCCTAAGGATACCTAGTGGTGAGGTTCTACTCCCACCTTTTTGTAGCCAATGGTATTCTGAGTTTATACTGAGCATGTGGAAAGCTTGTCATCATCTATCAAATAAACTGACCCATCACTTATTTGTTAATGGACCCATTTATAGTTTCTACTAGTTGGTATAGTAAAACTGTGACTGGCTCCTTAACATGCTATATCTCTATAGTGGTACTATAGAGCATGTTAAAGTCGATCACAGTTTAGTATGAGATCACCTCTGTACTATGGTACTATAGTAGTGTAGTCAAACAATTGTACACACAAGTGATAACACTACTATTGAACTTCAAATTATTATGTTAATATTATTATTAGCAGTATTTAATTCTAGATTCTATTTTTAGAAAAAAAAACTCCCAGTAACAGTAACTCTAGAGAAAATTACCTAAATATCTACACTGCTGAAACACAATAGTTTAGTGAATATTTGTTTTTTGTATACCAACCAGATTATAAATAGTAGATTCAGTACCAACAGCTTATTGTGTTCTTGATACAGCATCAATAGTTTAATGTGTCTTTGATATCTATATCACAGTCTATGGCTTAGATGGCCAAATAGACTTCTCAAAAATTTACAGTACTTGATTTAATAATGTACAATTATATCATTTACAGTTAGAGAATATAGAAGAATTGGCCAACAAGTAGAGGAGGCCCATTCTTTTACACAAATTGCAGAGAGGCAATTGGCTCTCACAGAAAGAGTAATTTTGAAGTTTTTTTGTAAAAAGTAGATTGATTGGGGGTGGTAGTAAAACATAGATTTAATGGTGAAGTAGTGAAATTTGATATAAATAGTAGTATTTATTGTAGAATATATTACATACTTGTTATGTTAAGTATTGAATTTACATAAATTTTAGTAGTATTTTATTGTAGAATATATTAAAAGTAGTGAAATTATATAAATAATATATATTAGTAGTATTTATGGTAATATGCAATAATATTAAGTACCTCTTATTAATGTATTTTTTTTTAATATTTGTTATACCAACTATGTAGTAATTGTATGAACTGGACATGAACAGTAACAATATACAATAATTTACATTATATGTGTTATTTAGGTGGGGGCAGCTATAATTTTGCTAAGATGACTAACCTGACTTTTTACCACCGCCCATACAGTTGCAAAAACCCAGTCAAGTGACCTAATCATGTTTCGGTTTTAGTCTGTGGTAAGGAGCTAGAATCCATGCGGCACCTACTGTGCGACTGTGACGCTAGGGCCATCCAAAGAATCAAATACCTAGGACAGGCTTATCCGGATCCAGAAAGCTACAGGCTAACTGACCTTAGTGAAGTCCTTAAATACTTCAACAACATATTTGGGGACGATACTGAGGTTTGTGGTTAATAGGAATGGGGAACACACAAAAGATCCCAAAGGGTCGAAGTGTTTTTGACTGATGTCAACCCCAAAACCAATAAGATAAGATAGTCTGTGGGTTCTCCGGTTTTGCGAAGACTACTAAATCTATTTCTTGTCCAGATAGATAGGTAGTCTTCTTTCATGGTGTGGTGATGAAGCAGAAGATTAATTTGTCGATATAACAGCAAGGTATTAAAATAGGCTCGTAATGTAAAATACATCCATATTATTTAGCCGGCATAGTGAGAGCGATCAATATTGTTAAACAATAATGTATTGATCGACCCCATCCATGGACTTTGTCAGGTACAAAGTCACATACCATGTCCCATAAAATATATATATATATCTTTTATTAATTGATTTGGCCTAATAAATTGCCACATTGAGGGTTTATCAAAAAACTACACAATATAATATCATGTATTTTTTACAGATGGCGGACCAATTCTTTCAGCTTCAGCAAAGGTCCCTTGATATTCAGGAGCGGTCACTGGAGATCCAAGCAGGATTCCTACGAGTTATGGAAGAATTTGCCAGGAAATAAAATAAAAACCAATTTAATAAAAATATTGTCGTATTAATGCTTCTTGCACTCTTCTCCCTTCAGCAAGACATCTTTCATTTAAACTTACTGCATTTGTATGTTCACTATGCACATGTGGTTCATCTAAACTCTGAAATTGGTAAATGTTTTTGTTAAAATATTTATGTAAACACTTTATTGCATAAAAAATGTTTACAACCAATCTAACACTACTTAAGGATTGTATATGAAAATGATTCCCCATGATTTTTTAAATACCCAAATAATAATTTGTAATATACCTTCTGTCTACCTTATTTATAGTGAATCTTTATATAAGAAATGTTTTGACTCTTAGGTATTCTTATTATAAAACTATATAATGCTCAAATATTTTTGGTTTAGTTAATAAAATACTGGTTGACATAATAAGTACCTACCCAGAGTAAGTAGTGATGGATAGTAAATAATAAAGACAGAGTAGGATTATAAAGTGACAAGGTATATAAACACCTTAAATCCAAGTTGTTTCTGCTATGTGAGCACTCAATGCAAGGAGTAGCATGTAGGTATTTATATACATATTTGAAATAGTCTCATTTGATATCAAAATTTAATGATTGTACAAAAATAATCAGTTTAAACAACAATGCATATTGCTATTTTATTGTATTTGCTTGGTCTGCACCTTAGATGTTTTAAGAAATCATTTTAATTTGGTACATGTTATTTTATTTAAGATCTATGAGAACTTATTACTATACTATACAGTAAAGCACATAGTGGGCCTAAGCTATTATCCAATAAAAACATGATAAGTCTTCAGAAACATGTATGTATTTTCTATACTTACTTCATATTGCACATTAAATTTTATGCACATATTGTGCAAAATCGCCACAGCAACAACAAATGTGCCAACAACCTTTGGTTCATAATGCAAGACCCGTTGGTTGCTAAGACACCTCCAACGCATCTTGAGTACACCAAAAGCTCTTTCTACCACACATCTAGCTGTAGTTAGAGCATCAGTGTACCTTCTTTGAGGGGAGTCAGGGTCGGCCTGGTTAATTGGTGTCATAAGCCACGGCTCAAGTGGATAACCCGAGTCACCTGTTTGGATGACAATATCATTATTAACAATAATTGTAGAATATTCAATAAAAAAAATATACCCACCTATTAACCAAGTCTTTCTTTCGCCCCTTCTATAATGGATCTCCATAACCCTCCTTTCTGGGCTATATTTCCAAATGAAGGCATCATGGCGTGATCCTCCATATCTAGGACAGATGGATAAAAATTCCAAATTACCATTACAAACCTGGAACAAAGTAGGTATGTATTGTAATGTACATTATTAATAAGGTAACAGAATGAACAAGACATTATTTGTAAGTTCTTACGGCTTGAACATTTAAGGAATGAAAACCATGATGATTCACATAATCCTCTTCATGTTCATTAGGGCGTATGATTGATATGTGTGTGCAATCAATGGCACCTAATGCTCCAGAAAATTAAATGTTCTCTTTGCAGCAATCCGTTCATTGATGGTAATTGGGAACTTTATCCACTGTTTTGTCAATTTTTGTACAATATTTGTTGAGACATCTTTAATGCATCGAGACACAGAAGTCTGGGACATACAATTAAAAAAAATATTTCCCACATTTATCTGGAATGAGCCACTAGCGAAGAACTGCAGAGTGCATAACACCTAAAACAAAATTAATAAGGTGTAAGTTTTCTTAGATCTTTTATAAATAAATTAACTATATATAAAAACTGATTAAATATTTACTAAGACTAAAGGTTATTTAATGGAACCGAATAGAAAGTTAACTATGCCTTACCTGCAGAGCCACTGGTAGCCCGTGTGCTCTTCTACGAGACAATGTGGGTTCTAATTCTGAGATTAGAGCCATTACAGCTTGTTGGTCTAACCTATAAATATTAATAAAATGTTGTACCGGCACATCGAAAGGGTTTTGCCGGTCCCGTAAGTGTCTTCTTATAAGGCGAGTTTGGTGCAACTCACCACTATAGATTGTGGTGAGCATATCAAATGCAAATATATCTGAAACACAAAATAATATTACATTGCATGTTTTAACGAAATTGAAAGATTTAAATGATATATTTATAGAAGATAAATAAACTTACTCTCCATAATTCAGTTTAAAAGATTATTAATTTACTTCTTTTTGTTTTAACGGCACCTCTGAGGCTTGCGTTATTATTTAACGTCAAATTGTCAAAAATAACGGATTCCTTTACAAATTTTCCGTTAACTAAAGGATTCCGTTAATTAAAACAGAATACGAATATTTGTCCGGATATCGTTAGGATGTTTTTTTTTTTTTTTTTTTCTTTTATTATGGCAACTCGTGCAACTTGCACATTTCTGCCAGTGTCACGTCAGTGAATAATTTAAAACTTAAAATCGCTTTACCGCGATACTTCGAAAAGGTTTCAAACTAGGTAGCTTCTCTAAACTAACTAAGCTGGAACAACAACAAATATATATATATATGCTTTACAATTAAGTAATATAGAACACCAAAAAATACAAACTAATTACCAATAAAAATAATCTAATATATTAAATAAAATTCCTACATTAGCAAACTATAACTTAATATTATTCTCTCTTAAAAAACACATTAAATGATAAAGTACTTCATTAGACATTATACTAAGTAAACAAGATATATTAATAGGCATTAAAAATGACTTACATAAAATTTTTAAAAAACTCTCACGGTTATATAAAGGGCACTTAAAAAGCATGTGGTTTAAGTCGCCTTCTTCATCTAATCCACATTCACATATGGATGAGTCCCTAACACGGATTTTATGTAAAAATACAGGAGTACAACAAAAACCTAATCGCATACGACATATAATTGAAGTATACATTTTACTTATTTTGAATGTAAAAAACCAGGGTTTTACTGGAATATTAGGTTGAATTTTTGAATAAAAGTCCCTATCTATACTGCTAGTTGATTTCCATTTTTTGTTCCATGAATTGTTCATATAAATTTTGGGTAGTGCTAAAATATCATGAGCATAATTAATAAAAGTATCTCTATCCCCACATAAAACAGCTTCCTTAGCACATTTGTCAGCCCTTTCATTACCACTTATATTGGAATGACCAGGGATCCAAGCAAGAATTATATTTTTGTTATTTAAATAACAATATTCAAATAATTGTTTTTTAATATTATATATAATAGGATTATGACTACTCGCTTTAAAATGATTAGAAATAATTGCTTGTAATCCACTTAAACTATCAGTAAAAACTATAACATTATCCAATCTACATAATTTAATATATTTAATAGCTTCTAATATACCTATACATTCCCCAGTGAAAACTGAGGCTTCAGGAGGACATTTTTTTTTAACAACTATATTGTAATTTGGATGAAATAAACCAACACCCACACAGCCAACTGGACTTAGTTTGGAAGCATCAGAGTAAATAGTAGACCAACCTTGCCATTTTGTATTCAATATGTGCTGAAAATGTTTGTCTGCATAGCAATCTTCTTTATCTACCCCAAAATTTAACAGAATTTGAGGGGAATAATTAATTACATCTAATGAGGTATTAAAAAGCTCAATTTTAGAAGAATGAAAAGTAGGAGCTTTAAGCTTTTTAAATCTTAAAAAACTCCTTACTAATAAGGGAACACTTTTGTTAAACCAGTATTGTTTAGTACGAGTAAATACTTCCAGTTCCTTAATTTTATAAAATAATGGATGATAAGAGTATTGAATAGTTCTAAAAAAAAATCTATTTGCTAAAAATGATCTACGAAGATTTAAAGGGGGATCACAGCATTCAACTTGCAATGATTTTTTAGGGGAATTCTTCATGGCACCAATAATTATTCTCAAAGCTTTTGTTTGTATTGAGTCAACTTTTTTTAAACAACTTTTATTAATAGGTTCTAATAAAAATGTACCATAATCAAGAGGGCTACGAATAATCGCATTATATAATAATTTTAAAGAATAAGGATGGGCTCCCCACCAAGTACCAGCTAGACATCTAAGAATATTAATATTTTTTTCACATTTGTTTAATAAATAATTACAGTGAGATTTGCCAGACATTTTAGAGTCAAGAGTTAAACCTAAAAATTTTATATGATTAAGAACAGGAATATTTACATCTTTTATTTTAATATTTACATTAGGAATTCTCCTTCTTCTTGTTATAGAGGAATCCGCTATTTTGACATCTCGTAACGTTAGCAACGTCAGAAAAGTCAGAAACAGAATACGACTTTACGTTATATAGAGGAATTCGTTATTTTGACAACCTAACGCTTACGTTATAAGAAACAGAATGCGGCCGCTGGTAATTTTGTATTACGCATGCATTCAAACAAACGAAAAAAATGTTTTCTGCGACTGCCATAGATTATAATTAATTTTTATAGAAAGCGGCAGCTTGCTCGTATACGTAGATTTGTGGTCGTCATTTTCAATATTCTATATTTTTGTTAAAAAGAGAGGATTTTTGTGTAATTTATTTATTAGTTAAATCTGACTATTATAGATTATTGTGGAATTGTTGTGATTTTCGTTGTGTTATTTTTTGTTCCTTTATTCCTTTTATGTTTTTTATATTTATTGTGTTTTTTAGCCTATTATTATTATAAATAGTTTTGTAAATATAATATTTGTGTGACTATACAGTGTATATGTGTTTTAATAATATGATATAAAAACCTGTTTATTTTATATCATATTTTTAACATTTGTCTAATAAACTATTCTCCTTGCGGAAGAAAAAACAAAAAATAATTAATAATAACATATAATTAAATACTGGCAACCCTTTGTTAATAAAATTAATAATGAATTAAATAAAAATAATGGATTGTAGGGTAGGCAGAAATTAACACACTCTTTTGAATTGTTATATTTTTAATTAATTATTATATTAATATTAAAGCATTGAAGGATAAATGAAAGTGTAAATTACTTAAAGCACATCCCTGCCTTTTTGTTTTTCAACATTATTTACTCCAAAACAATTAACATTATGGATGTTGAGCCAATGTCAAAACGTTTAGGCCTGGAGGACAAATTTGAGAGGGCCTTTGAAGCCCGCTTTTCATCTGCATCTCTCTCCTCAATTTCAATGGCGCAATTGGCCATAGATATTGAGAACAGAAGCCGGCGTAAGTTTATTATGTTCCAGGGTATTAAAGAAGAAGTTGGTGAAAGCACTCCCAATACTATTTGTAATGTGGTGTTCAACAGGTTACAGCAGCATTGTACACCAAGTAACATAAGTTTTAGCTATCGGCTTGGAAAACAAATTGAGCCGGACAAACCCCGTCCAATTCTGGTAAAATTTCAAGGTGAGGATATCCGAGTCAGTATTTGGCAGGCCAAAAAGAGGGCTCCGGTATATCACTAGCTGACTTCATGACACCAACTCGGAGGCAGATTTTCATTGAAGGCTGACGATTATATGGTCTTAATAACTGTTAGTCCCAAGATGGCAAAGTCTACTTAAAATTGCCAAATGTTCAAAAACATTGCCTGCCTTCTGCTGCCCACCTAAGTGAATTCGCTGCCAAACATCCACCGGTTCAGCCTGAAACACAAATCAAAAGGAAATTCTGTATTGCAAAAACTACTAAAACAAAATAATTCAGGAAATATTGTTAATTGTGTATTTTTACTCAGGTCTATAATTTTCTGTATCTTAACATCAATATCTTATTAGGTAGTTTTAGTTTTATTCCCAGAAATGGTTATTACAAGTTAAATTCATATTTCCTGTTTGTAAGTATATTTCTTACGTGGTGGCCTAGTTGGTTAGATACGTGGTGGCCTAGTTGGTTAGACCTTGGACTTAAAAACGCTTAGGTCCCTGGTTCGAATCCCGGTGTGTACCAATGAGTTTTTAATTAAAAAAATTATGTACATTTGTTCGACAACACCACTATAGTGCCTCGGAGAGCACGTTAAGCTGTCGGTCCCGGTTTCACTATACCAACTTGTGAAACTGTTTATAGATGGGTTATTGAGTTTATTGAAAACATCGCGACGAGCTAGCCACTTGTTCGGTGTAGACTCATACCATCGGCTACAACGAGGTGGGATTAAAACCCCTCCGCTGGGTACCCTGGGGCCGTCTAGGCGGTCTCGGGCGCCGTAAGGCACCCGTGATGATATACATACATACATAAGTATATTTCTCTCCATGTTAAGTGAATATCCAATATTTCTTTTCTACAAATGTTGTAATTGTAACCATGCTTGCAACTAAAAAGGCTCTTATTACCATAAAAAAATAAAATTAGCAAATGTTTTCTTTCACAAATATTCACAATGTTTGTTTACATTTCTGTTTTTTTTTTTAATTTTTTTTTCTTTTGTTTTGTTTGTTCTTCGTAAGAAGAACGGGCAAAGGGATCAAAGCCCATACAGCCCTGTCTTATTCTATATCATTTCAAATTCTTTTCACTGTAGTTTTAATAAATTTGTAGATAGCATAGTAATTGCTGGGGTGTTGTAGAAGTCTTTTTATATTGCGCGGTACTTCATTTCTTTTATAGTTCGTTTGTAGATCCGAGTATAATACAGATTGTTGATATTCAAAGTATGAGCATTGAAAAAATATGTGTTCTATTGTTTCATCTTCTTTAAGACAATATTCACAGGTTGGCGTTTCAATCATCTTCATTCTGTGCAAATGTTTTTTAAAATGACAATGTCCTATCCATAATCTACAAATGGTTGTGTAAAAATCTCTGCTTTTAAAATAGCCCCGATCAAACCATGAGCTTTTAATTTCTGTTTGAATTTCTGCGTACCACGAACCTTTTTCCTTTAAACTATGAATCCAGTGATCATTCCAATTATTTATCATATTTATCCTTAAAGCTGGGTAAATATCCGAGCTTGGTATGGCAACACTTATTTCGGGACTATTAATTGTAGTTATTATTCTGGCAAGGTGGTCGGCATTTTCATTCCCTCTAACTCCAATGTGTGACGGTGTCCAAAGGAAACTTATTATTAAATTGTGTTGATTCTCTAAGGCTGCAATCTTCATTTTAATGGTTTCAACAATATAACTTGAGTGGGCTGAAAATCTGTTGTTTCGCAAGCCAAGTAAAACGCTCTGACTGTCTGAGATTATTAACCATTTCTTTACTATATTGAGTTCTTGTTCTTCTATATATTTTAATGAATATAATATAGCCTCTGCCTCAGCAGTGAATATAGAAGCGTGCTTATTAATTTTCATGCCAAAACCAAGTTTTTTAGATTCATCATAAAATGCTAAACTAGTTGATGTTGATGTCTTTGAACCATCTGTGTATAGTACATTATAGCTTGACCATTCGTCTAAATAACAGTAAAATTCTTCTTTCGTTTTAATATCTCCATTAATATCTACTCTAATGTTATTAAATTTACAGTCATATGAACCCCAATAACATGGCCATATTGCAGACTTGTGAATAATTTTATTATATTTTTTTAAAGTTTCTATATTTTTATATATGTATGGATAATCATATGAATTAAAGCTGTACAATTTATTATATAAGTCACTAGAGCTATTGGAAATAGTTCTAAGATAAAATTTACTTTTTAGATAATCAAACCTTAATGATAGTGGTTCTATATTACATTCAATTTGTAATGAATTTATGGGAGAAGTGTTCATTGCACCACATATTAATCTTAAACATTTATTTTGTATTTTATTAAGTTTTTCTACTAAAATTGAATCTTTGGCATATAACAAAAAACCATATTCAAAATGGCTATGTACTAGTGACTTATATAGAATTTTTAATATTTTGGGGTCTGCACCCCAAGAAATTTTTGCCATTGTTTTAAGTATATTAAAAGCTCTAGTGGCTCTGTCACTTATATTAGAAATGTACAAATTAAAATTTAAAGTTGAAGAAAAATTTATGCCTAAAAACTTTATGTCATTAACTACATCTAAACTATTATTGTTATAATAAATATTTACAGGTCTTTTAATTTTACTTTTTGAAAAAATTACAACTTTGCTTTTCTCTGTGCTGATTGATAATTTTAACTGCTTAAAATATTCTTCCATTTTATTTACAGAATAGTTAATATTAGTTTCAGATTCTATATTATTTTCATTAGAACAATAGATAACCAAATCGTCAGCAAATTGTAAATTGCTTACTTTAGAGCCTAATATACTATTAAGTTTTCTTATATAAATTATATATAATAAAGGGCTTAAAATGCTGCCTTGACAACATCCCTTGAATGATAATTGTGGACCATGTAACTTGGAATCATATTTAACATACACTTCCCTTCCATTATAGAAATCATAAATCCAGTTTATAATTTTTGCAGGTAATCCAATGGAATTCAACTCAGAGCATAACTCAAAATGATCAATATTATTAAAAGCTCCTATGATGTCAAAAAAAACACAAATAGTATCCTGATGTTTAGAGAAGGATTCAGAAATATCCAAATGTAAACGTGAAAAACTTTCTGTTGCTGATTTTCCTCTACGAAAACCGTATTGATTATTGGGTAATAAATTGTTATTTTCTACATAATATTCTAACCTGTGTTTTATTAACTGTTCAAATACTTTACCAATACAAGAGGATAAAACTATGGGTCTATAGGAGTCTGCGGAGTTTTGGGGTTTATTTGGTTTTAAAATAGGTATGATACAGTCAGTTTTCCAGGAGGAGGGTATTGCATTATTAAGCCACAATAAATTAAGAATATTTAAAAATATATTTAGAGATGAATTACTAAGATGTTTTAGCATGCTATAAGTGATCTTATCTAGACCACATGCAGTATCACGTCTAGATTTAATGGCTGCTGTAAGTTCCTGGAAGGTGAAAGGAGTAATTGTGAAATTATTGTTATCATTCAGGTTATTTGCTGTTAACATTGGATTACTATTGTTACTGTTATCAATATTAGATGTATATTTTTGTAAAAATTGATTAATCCATATATTGTCATAACCCTTGGTAGGTAGGTAGGTTTTACTAAATTTTCTCATGTAGTTCCAAATAGTACTTAAAGGTGTAGACCTGTTAAAAGATTCGCAGAGCTGTTGCCAACTCTTTTTTCTTTCAGATTTTAATATAATTTTTTTACGTGCCTGGAGGCGTTTAAAATTAATATAGTTCTCATTTGAAGTGTTTTCCTTAAACAATAAATAAGCTTTTTTAGAGACTTCTACTGCTTCGGTGCAAGCATTGTTCCACCATGGAACTGTTAGTTTGGATAGGTGTTTAAATTGATTCTTTTTGTGATTTTTAGTGGGAATAGAATCTGTTATGGCAGTAATTAGGATATCATAAAACATATTATAAGAGTGCATAGGGCTATGATATGTGAAATTAGTCAATCTATAATCCATTAAAGATGAATATGTTTTCCAATTAATTAATTTTAAATTAAACTGCAACTGACTATTTATTGTACTTGAAGGTGTATAGGTTGTATTATCTGATTTTATTGTGGTTATCGTAGGTAGGTGATAACTACCTAGTGGATCGTTGAAAACAGTCCAGTTACAAGATAATGATATGGTTGAAGATACAAAGGTTAAGTCAATGGCACTTGGTTTCCAAATATTAGATCCTACTGTGGTGTGCTGTCCATCATTAAGTAAAGTTAGGTTGCTATTTTCAATAATTTCTAGAATGTCTCTTCCGCGAGTATCAGTTTTATTACAACCCCAGACGGTATTATGAGCATTAAAATCACCAGACAAGATCATAGGTTCTGGGATACTATTAATTAAAGCTTCAAATTTTGATTTAGTAAATTTAGGTAAGCAAGAAGTGGGACAATAAATACTAACTATTGATAAATACTTATTATTATATTTTAATTGTATAGCTATATTTTGCAAGGAATTATCGCTGTGTGTTGTAATTTGTTGATATTTTATATTATTTCTAATAATAATAGCTACACCGTTGTGCTTGTTACCTGAATCTAGGCGAACTATTTTATAGCCTGAAATTAAAAATTTAATTTCAGGCCTTAACCAGGTTTCACTTATAAGAGCTATATCTATGTTATTATTATACAGGAAGTGTGTAAATTGGAGTTTGTTACATAGAATGCTCTGAGAGTTCCATTGGACTACTCTAAGAGCCATTTTTGTTACCAAAAGTTGTTTTCATTACACCTTGTAATATTTCTCTAATTATTGGTGTTGTTGATGAACCCGCTGATTTAATTTTGACTAAGCATTGAACTAACATGTCCAATACTTTGTCATCTTGAAGTACATTAAAGAAGTTTTCTGCTTTATTTTTATTTGAAGGCAGAGGGGGAAAATTCTTATTATTTACAATAATATTAGATAAGGGAGTAGTACTAATAAATTTCCTTCTACTCTCCTGTATTTTCTGCCGCTTAACTGGACAGACACCAGATATGGCTATATGATTCCCTTTACAATGGAAACAAATAGCATCCATAGGGTTTACTGTACATTCTCTATAGTTATGGTTCTCCATACATATAGAGCATCTCTGATTGTTTTTGCAAAAAGATGCTGTATGATTATATATAAGACATTTGAAACATTGTTTCACTGGGGGAATGAATTTAGTTACCGGGAAAACCCAAGAATTTAGTTCTACAGATTCAGGCAAGGCTGTCGCTGCAAATGTAATAGATATGGCTTGAGTGGGTTCCATAATGAAATTATTCTCGGTTCTTACTTTCTTCATAAATCTCCTTATTGCTATAATTTTTTTTGAAGAAGTGAGATTACGATAAAGTTTGGCATTACTGTATTCTATTGGCACATTGGTAATAACTCCTATTTGTTCAGAGATTGAGGCTGGGATAGAAGCTTTCAATGAATGCAATTTAAAAAATTCTGTATTTGACAAAAGAGCATTTGCCATTGAGGGTTTATCGAATATTATACCAAATTTATATTTATTAATTCTTTTGAATTGTTTTATGCCTTTTATATTTCTTTTAAATATGTTAGATATGTACATCAGGTCCCTGTTGCCTATTGGGTTATTTTCATCGGTACTGGAAACAAATACTATAAATTCAGGTTCAGTGGAATTTTCAGGATAAGATCTGGTGTAATTCTTCAAATAAAATGGCGTATACTTATCTTTGAGATCGTCTATTTCAGGAGTTCCATCAATATGAGAACATGAAGATGTGTCGGAGCAGCAACTGATTGAAATATTGTCTTTTTCAACATTATCACCTAGTTTATTACGTTTTCTAGATTTAAGTCTTTTTTCTTTGGTTTATTCATTTTAATAATTACAAATTAACTGTAAAATAGGCTAAATATGTTATTTTATAAAAAATGTTTTAAATTAGGCGCCTTAGCAATCTCAAGGTTCCCGCGCTTTTCTTTTTTTTTCTTTTAAAATTTTTACTAGCTTTGGCAAAGGTACAGGAAAAGGCTAAGGTCAATGTACCATGGAGTTCTGTCTTATCCATAATATTTCAAAATATTTTTATTCAACAAATAAACTAATATATATAAAAAAAACTTATTAATAATTTTAAAAATAATTTCATTTAAGTCTTCCGATGCTGCGCACGTGCCCAAAATACTCACACTGTTCCCCCTCTGAATTTCCAGCGATATGCGTTGGAAAAAATAGTACCTTGATCGTTGACATTGATCTCCAGATGCATAAATTAAAAGTTTTCCTAGATTTTTTCCAAATATTTTTGCATCTGGAGACCATGGCCCTAAAGTCTCCACCGCAAACGCTAGAAATTCATAGGTACTATTAGTTTTTTTATGCAATAGTTTCATTTCTATACAATAATGTTGCTGCGAATAATAAAACTAAATTCGTCACTTGTAATGACGATTATGCTTTCAAATATTCCGCAATGCGCCAAGGAACAGATCCAGGAACTCTTGATTTGAGGCTCGGGCCTTTTAAAAAAAATATGTTTTTTATGCCGCCACTGAGGCTGGATCCAGGGGGATGGGGGCGAAAGCAACTAAATGTATAGAAAGTGATGAAGAATTAGTTACAAAAGTTCATGTAATGGATGAAGCGTTAGTGATTACGTGACCCATGACACATAATTTCTGTAGGTCATTATTGTAACATTAAAGCTACGTTCGCACGAGCATTTAATAAAGCGTTAGGTTAGGATTCGACACTGTTCAAACGAGCGTTAAAATAACCACTTTGTAGCAGCTTGCGCTTGACATGGACGCCCATGAATTCAGATGAAATTGCAGCAATTGCGGGATTTACGTTGTAAGAAGGCGAAAAACAAAACTGTGGGTTCATCCAATTATTAATGAAAGGTCAATAAAAGGTCATTTTCTTCTTTTATAAGTAGTAGTAGGTAACATTTCACTCAATGTGATTCCCACAGCCTTTTCTATTTTTCAAAAAACCGTACTAAAAAAAAACAGGGTAACCTAAATTGGAAGCCTATTATTGTTGATATTTTCTTTTATGATATAAAGAAATTTACTAATAATATTATCCTGAGAAGTACTTTAACTACTTTAGAATGACAATGAATACGTCGACGAATTATATAATAGCCATTGTAGGTCCTAGAATAACGCTGCATGATACAAATATGAGATTGCATACACAAACACGCGCTTACTGGTTGATATCGCCGGCGAAACTGACGCACTATTTGCGTTAAAAAAGCGCTCGTTTGAACATATCGGTACGTTTCCCTTTGTTGCATTTGTGTCGGCGCTTTCCGCTCGGCGTTTAAAATGGAGCGCGACGGATAAAAAAATTCACGGCGTAATAAAGCGCTCGCGTGTGAACATATGACATCTCGCTATGCCGAGATGTCATATGGTCTATTCGAAACGTTTAAATTAACGCGCGTAAAAACGTCGAAAAAGCGCTCGTGCGAACGTAGCCACAAAATATGTACGTTGTGCGTTGTATGTCAATGATAGTAGCTGTTCTAAAAGTGGTAGAAGCGTTTGACAATGGCATTGTTTTTATGATATTTAGTTGCATCAACGCATGTAAATTTTAGTAGCTGTAACAAAACTGGTATAAGGAATGACGATGTAACCATCAAAATTTTTTTTTTTTGAACTACTGCGAACAATCCGTTTTTCTTAGTTTAAAAAAAAAGTGGGAGGTTTTCCCACTTTTTAAAAAGTCGGAATTTTTAATTTCTACATGACTACTTTTTTCGATTTCGTTTCATCGACAATTTATCTAAGATAACGAATATTTTTTTGGCGCTATTCATATTTTTTATATTCTTCAAATAATTCTCTTTGAGTCTTAATCCTAAGTTTCTTAGAGCTTATTGCCTTATACATTATCTGTAGACTTTTTTTTTTTCAAACTTTCAAATTCATTTTAGATTTCTAGTAAGCATGGGCCTTACCAAAGAGCCGGGGCCTTACCAAAGAGCCAATCGATAATCGAATCGAAACACCCATCGAAAGCCAAATGTATGGGATTTGACGTTTCTCATCGATCAGCCTCTACCCATAGAGTAAAATTCCTATACATTTTTATCGATCGATGCGGCGATTCGATTGGCGATCGTGTTCTTTGGTTAGGCCCCAGATCGATAATCGAATCGAAATATCCATCGAAAGACAAATGTATGGGATTTGACGTTTCTCGGCGATCGGACTCTACCCATAGAGTAAAATTCCTATACATTTTTATCGATCGATAAAGCGATTCGATTGGCGATCGTGTTCTTTGGTCAGGCCCCATGTCTTCAAATTGTAAATTACTTACTAAGAAAACAACATGATAATATGAAATGCTTCTATGCCTGTTTCATTAGAGACCCACAAGTAGTTCTTTGTCGTATACCAATAAACCAAGAAGTTCTACGAGCCAAGAGCTTACCATCAAGAGATTACCATCCTAAAACTTTATTTTACTTAAATACAAGACTTAAATTTCAACCAACCAAAAGAACCTCATCATAAGCTCTATAAAAATACCCCCTTAATAAAAACCACCTTTGTGCACTGTACAGTTCTATTATATAGGAATATTATAAATCGATTCACAACAATACTATTGTATAAATGTACACCCATCCTAAGTACAGCCTTGATGTCATCTGCTTAACCTTGTTATCTGTTGCACAGTGACTTAACCACTAGTCTGAGGCTGCTGATGTAATACACTTATTTATATTTTTCGTTTATTTTTGCGTCCGACGGCTAGGCCGCACAATATCCCCCCTTAATAAAAACCACCTTTGTGCACTGTACAGTTTTATTATTTACATTATTTAACTACAATATTAACAGAATTTCTTACACTTCTTCTACATATAATTTATATTTTCACTTTTTGCCATAATAAATAAATCTCTCTTTCTGCGAGTTCTTTTTTACACTGACATTTTTTACTTAGCAATCTTTCAAATCCCTTTTAAACTATTTTGAATTTATTCTGACTATACTGTATTTTATAAACACCGCAATAAGCTCACTACTTGTTTGGTAAATGCAGAATCCCTAAATACCATAAAGGAAGACCAGGTGGGAACTAAACTCATTAGGGAAAAAGCTTTCCCATTATTGAATCTAAACTATACTATGTCTGTATGGGAAGGTGTCTGACTGACTCATTTTGAGTGCTTCTTAATAATCATAATGATTTTGTATAAAAAATAATAAAATAAATAAAAATAGCCTCTATTCCTAACCTTACCACTAACATAGGTACAAATTTAATTAATATTTTTCCTCAGGTCAGGTTGTCATTGACATAGGCCTCCTCCATATATTTAGATTTTTTCCCTACCACATCTTCGAAAATCACTTGGGAGGTCATCTTCCCATCTCTTAACCTGTCTACCCCTATGTCGCGTTCTATCTCTTGGGCAGTTAGCAGTTATTCCGTGAGTCCACTTATTAGTCGTTGCCCTCATCATATGACCAGTCCATCTCCACTTTAGTTTTCTTATGGAACTGGAACTTAAAATTTTGATAGTTCCCATTTATCTCTTAATTTTATATTTATCATGCTCCGCTCCATTCCATGGTTTGCCAATCCCCAAGAGAGAGAGAGACAATGTTCTTAGCTATCCATGGCTTCACCGTGCGGGTGCCGGGTCCATAGCGTGGTTGAAAGGCAGGGGAATGAACTGCAGCGTTCCCGGACTTAAGACCGCGAAGTAGGTTTAAAGGCCTTTTAAACTCTCACCTGCACTGTGTTAACTACCCTCTCTACTTAACCAAATACTATATGATCCTGTTAGCGCCATCTTGGAAGCACGCTCTATAAAAGTTCCGACGGCTGATCTCGGAAGGACAAGATCCTTCAATAGACGGTGCAAAGACTTTGCTGAAATTTCTCTTGCACCAACTTCCACTGCATAAAGTTTAATTTCGTTTGTGAGATCAAAATATTTGTTCGACTTAATGTTGTGGTCCTTAGGCATGATTGTTTCCCACGGTTCTATCCATAGGTTAAGTAAGCCCCGTAGAATGCACATGTAACACTTTTGCGTTTTATGAGATAGAAAAAAATATTACTGCCAATATAAATGTTGTAAAATAAGATGTAAATAAGGCAAAATAAAAATGACTCTGGCTTCTTTACTACTTGGCGTCTAATACTTTATTAAGGGAAGTCACTATCAGATTGAAATGCCTCTGTAATTTTATTTTCATTCCATCACCCCGGTTTCACTTATTGTTATTGTTTTACTTTGTTTCATGCTTTACTACCAATCTATTCTCTTCCATGGCTACAGTACAAAACATTGAGGTGGAAGTACACTTAGCCATTTGGCAATCTGAAAAAATATATACAGTAAGTTAGTAACAGCCTGCTAAACGCATGCTTACTTGTTAAAGACACTTTCAGTCTCCATATATAAATCCCTTAACATTATGTAAGAGCTATATACTTAGTGCTATTTAACAATACATATAACCACAAGCCATTGAGATATTACTACTCCACAAGGCCATATATAACCTAAACTTTGGTTAAAAGTACCAACCTAGAAACCGTATTTAACATGTTCCTATTGCTGGTAAATTCTATATTATTAATAATTTTAATTAGCTAGCTTACTATGACGGAGATATGATCATTTAATTTTCAGTCATTCAGTTTTGGAAACGGCATAATTTTTTTTTTTAAGATTTACCTACTAAATTCTAATAATAAGAGTAAAACAAAAGTAACTATTTATGGCTGCATTCCAAAACGGGGTAATAAGTAACCTGTTAAATTGTATTTTAAATCCTTCATACAATATTTATATGTTTCTATGAGATATGTAATTTGTGAATACTCTATCTCTTTCTTTTTTCTGATAGATCACACGGGTAATAATATTTGCATTTGTTCCGAAATGTAAATCACAAATTCACAACAAATACAGGTTACAAATGACACAAGACTTTAAAAGGGCCAATATTAAATGTCACACAGATGTGGAATAGAAACATATTTATCCGAGACTCGAGACTACAGACGATGTCGAGGATAAAATGGTTTTGTGGACGAGTTATAAACTCTGCTTTTCACTTCATTGCGAGGAAATAAAACAGTAGTATAACACAACATTTATTTAATTAAAATTCAAAGTAAAATTAGTAGAGTTTTGAATACTGAAGGAAATTGTTTTATGTCTTAAAAAACACATAAGGCAAATAAATTTAAGTAAATATTATAAAATAACAAATTCTATCTATGAACTTCTTATTGTGTTTGGCTGTATGGCTCATTTTCTTTGCCTGAATATAGATATATTTATGAGTATATAAGTTAATGCACTTGTGCACATAATTCGATTTTGTGCAGCCTATATCCTGCACAAATAAGCACTTTAAGAGCATGAGAAGTGAAAAACATTCTTATATACTCAGCTAGAGCACAAAGGCCAGAGAAGCTGGACAACGTCAATAAGGTATTAAGTTCGTTTTAATGTAATAAAGATATGGACGTATCCGAGTGAGATAAGCATGGAGGTATCTATATTCTATATTATATAATATTATAAAGCTGAAGAGTTTGTTTGTTTGTTTGTTTGTTTGTTTGTTTGAACGCGCTAATCTCCGAAACTTCTGGTTCGAATTGAATAATTCTTTTTGTGTTGGATAGTCCAGTTATCGAGGAAGGCTATAGGCTGTATAACATCACGCTACGACCAATAGGAGCAAAGATATAGTGGTAAATGTGTAAAAAACGGGAGAAATTATTTCATCTTTGAAGCCTTCCGTTGCGTGCGCCGTGAAAACGGTTCAAGATACACAAAAAATATGTATTAAAGAATAATCTAAATATATATAACTCAAAGGTGACTGACTGACATAGTGATCTATCAACGCACAGCCCAAACCACTAGACGGATCGGGCTGAAATTTGGCATGCAGGTAGATGTTATGACGTAGGCATCCGCTAAGAAAGGATTTTGATAAATTCTACCCCCAAGGGGATAAAATAGGGGATGAAAGTTTATATGATAAAAAAATAACTATTCCACGCGGACGAAGTCGCGAGCACAGCTAGTATAATATAATAGGGAGGCGCCCTTTGGCCTTAAATCGCCTCTCCAGTGAGAACAGAAGATGGCGGCCACACAACTAGAGGTGGCACTCGTTGATAATAATTTTACCTAATTGAAATTTCAATAATCGATTATTTTTTGGATTTTTTCTTTTGCTAATACTAATATGAAATTATATTTTAGATGCATTACTTACATACAGAAAGTTTTATACTTTTTAATTGAAATTCTCATACTATAAAAATGCCGTCAACCTGAAAACACGAATTCTTCATCTTTGTGTGAACTTGTTCAATGTATGGAAATTACAACTTTAAAATAATTTTATATTATCAGTTGTTTTTTTTATAGGATCTTTGTTATATAGGGTATATTTTTTAAATTATTATTATTATGTTTTTAATTAGGTATAGTTTTAATTTTATTAGTATTACTTATTTAAGTTTTGTAAGTTTCTTTAATAAATTTTGTACTATTTTATTAAAATAAAAATTTCATTTAATTTCTAAAATAAAAATTCACTTTTGAACTTCATCCTAAAATGAGGTCGTTTTCAACGTTAAGTCTCGAGAAAATTAAAATAAAGCGTCATTACAAAATGAAAGCGATCATCGTCGTTAGTTGAAAATGTTTATTAGCTTTTTGTAATTATTGTTGGGAGGGAAACTATTACGGGTCAACCTACACTCCATGTAAGTACTATAGGTTGACCCGTATTAGTAACCTAATATCTATCTGGTCTAAAAGAAGTAAACCTTTAATAGTTGTTACATTATATACCTAGGTTTGTATATAATATTTTAATAAATTTATTTATTATTTTATAGATTTATAACTGTAAATTTTTCGTGACGATGATCCACGCAAATTCGTGTCGTTTTGAGAATATGTAGGTGATTATACTTGGTAAGTTTTTAAAATTAATTTGGTAAGTTTTCAGCGGAATTTTTGTTAGCTTCATTGCGAGGCGGCGCGGCAGTTTGTATTATTAGGCTCTCACTACATAGCATCAAACATATGGAACCAAGGCGGTTCCAAAAAATGCATAAAAAACCTTTACATCGAAATGTCAAACGTGTTCGTTGTCGCTATATTGTATGCTCACTTCAACAAATCAACGCTCAATGATTGGTTGAACACTCAAAACAAAAAGTGACAACAAAAATTAATAATTTTTGTTTTGATGTGTATGGTGGAGGATATCTTCAGTTCTCATATTTGGAATGGCAATTTTAGCCATTAGAGTGGCTCACTCTATATATATCTCTATGCATCACAGCCTTAGGAATATCATCTCTATTGCGATCATCAGACTATTTGTATTAGTTTGACAAAGTTATTATTACACGCATTCTTTCACACGGCATATTGGAAATTTGAGAATGTAAACTAAAAAATAATTTTATTGTAATATTAATTTCTCTATGAGATGAAATTCTACTTTTTTATTACAAATTTTGTAACTACCACCAACACAATAATAACTTATATTTATTATAATAATAAAATCTTTATTCGGCAATTACCACCCATTGGTCTAATTATAAAACGATTTCTTGGATAGATCTCTATCATATATATCATTTATTGCATTGGCATAAGAGCGACGAGAATTCAAATTTCCATTGGAACTATGAATAATATATGGGACCGCCTATGTTAATCGCCTATAGAACAAAATGTCAAACGCTTTCGTGCCGCCATGCACCATATTATTAGAGGAGGTCCGTCGGCGATCCAAAATGTTTGAAATTTGCTCATAGCCCGCCTTCTGTCATCACCACGAGTCGCGAGTCATCACTTTAAATATATTTATTTGTCTGACATTTATTTTACAATACTTAGGACAAATATATTCCTGCGCGAATAAGTATGTGTAATATAAAAAAATATATAAATAAGTATTCGTAAAAAAAAAAATAGTACGTAAACCAATTATTAAAATGAGAACATAGCTAACGATTTTATGATCCATGCTGAGAACAGTCACATTTAAAAATAAACGTGAGAACAGAATATGGCGCCAACGAACAGTTTTGACATTTCAATCAAAATTTTAAGAAACAAAAAATATGTATTTATCTCTTTGCCACATGTAGAATTAAATGAGTGCGAGCGAGACAGATACATGTACGTGACTTTTTACTTTATAAGACAATTTGTAACAGTTCCCTATTATTACTAGTTTCATGGAGATAAGTTAGATTTGTCGAACCTATTTTGCATAAACAATAAATCACAAGTATATACACCATAACCATTTAAAATATTGTTGGTTATTCAGCAACGTTTCGTTATAAACATATACTATATTATTATATATTTATATCGTTGTAAACATATACTATACTTACTTAAACTAAAACCCCATATATTTAACTATTTTATTTTAAGTTTTACTAACTTGAGACTTTTTTACAATAAACTTTAGATAGATTTTTACTAACTGCTGGCATAAAAATTATTAGCAAATTCGTATTATAAAAATGTGGCCCCTCAATCCTGACGGACATTAGTTAAAGCTCTATTTTTCCTTGTTACTCATTACAGTCAGAATTAGTTAATTGTTCATGCATGTATCACTGCATTAAGTGCATCTAAGTTTCCATTTGTATATCCAATCAGTTTTTTTTAATAATTAACAGTTGGAATATTTATAATATCCTCTGCCAGTTTAGTCCATGTGTCCAGAACGTTGGTAGGCGGCTGTTCCAAAATTCAAATATTATTATTATTACTCTTGAGGAAAATAAAGAGACGGGGTTATGTCATTAGTGTATATTATTATTATTTTCGTCGAATATAATGTTAATTATACTTTAATTTTGGAACAGCCTTTAAATAGCACACTATTTCTTGGGTTGTGTACTTGTGATGGCTATTCCGTCCAGCTTCTTGAAATGTCCTCCGAGCTGTGTATTGATGCTGATGTAAATGTATAGTAAACAGGCACATCATAATATCCGCTTATAATAAAGCCGAAAAGTCTTAATTTTATTAAACATTGTTTTGTTAAGTAATAACCTTATAAAAACCATATTGCTAATGCTTTCAGATTACATATTATGATGACTGCATTTGTCATGATTATTAAAATTTAGCAAATAATGCAAATGGTCAAGTAGTCACCTTGAATGAAAATTTGGAAATTTAAATGTTTGCATTGGCTGTTGATGTTCAACTTTAAGAACCAACAGTCTATTAGTACCGAGACCAGAATGTATAGATAAAGAAAGGCAACTAGCTGTTATATTTTCTCAATGGAATCGTCAGGTAAATATAGTTTTGTAATAGGAGATTAAGAATAATTTGGTTATTGTATTATGACTCTTCTTGAGTTTAATCCCCACTTGGGAAAAAGTCTTAAAAGCACTGTATCCAGAGTTTCTGGGCCTTGTTCGGAAACTTAACACTTTAACACTGGGTAATGTCACGGGTAATGTCAGAGTGCGATAAAAATATTGAAAAATGCTTAGAGAAAAAGAGATGCCTATAGTGTAGTGACATTACTCAGTGTTAAAGTGTTAGTTTCCGAACACGGCCTTGGATATTCAATTTCAAATTAGGAAACAATATTCATGTTTTTTTTAGTGTTCTAGTTGTTTATGTAAATATAAAGAATTATTATTATAGTAGGTTTGCTTACCACTAGAATACAAACATGCCAAGCTCCAGTAAAAAAAACTGTGTTATATTTATGTACCTAATCTTGGTACATACATGATAGTGTAGACTTTAAATTTATATAAATTACCAATACAATATATATAAGTATATTGTATTGGTAATTGGTAAGCCGAGTCGTGGTACTCGAAATCTCAAATTTATGTAACTGCTGTACTGTGGGCAGTCATATTGTATATAAAACACGTGATATAAAGTTGCTTTTTGGTATGTTATTTGGACCTAAGGGGAGCGTGAAACTATGTATTGCAAGCAAACAAAAAAAGTTTGTACTACCTGCATAATACGTGAACAACTGCAAAATTTTGGACTTTTTTTTAGTTATATGCAGTTTTGGAGTAACATAACTACTCCTAATTATTAGGATTCTTCGAAGGATGGAATGCAATCAAATTCTCACATTGAGTATTACAAAATCATTATTATATTTACAAAATAATATTAACAACTTTCAAAGTACTAGCGGTCCTTGTTATTTTTTTTGTTGTTATAGCAACCACCCAACACGCATGCGTGAAGAAGTCGAGCATGCGCGGTAATGTTTGTAATTATAAGGCGTTCTGTTCACCAAATGTTAGGTTGCTGTCCACTACACCACCCCCCTAGGGAGAAAAATAACCGCGGGGGAGAAAAATAAATTATATTAATAAAAAAAATAAAAAAATTATAGACATAGTAGGTACTGGTTAAATAAATTATACAAGTTAAATAAACAATTAATGAAATTATAAACCTAGAATTGGGAAATATACCTACCTATATACAAATGGTTAATAATGTTTGGTGAAACGAACTCTTCGACCTGACCGTGTGATGTAGGGCTCAATCTTGGAGTGCGGTTGATTTGATGATGTAGTGGATGGCAATGATGTGTTGTGGGTGATAACGAAGATGGTACAGGAGAGTTGGATGATGTTGCAGGTGGGTTTAATGATGTTGCAGGAGGGTGAGAATCGTCGGCGAGCTCTCTAGCAAGATAAGCCGGTTTACACGGTCGATGCTCACCGACGTCTCTCTACCTCTAATGCTGTCCACAGTTAAATACAAAAGCTATGGGTTTTTTATTATTATTAGTTTCTATTATCATTTTTAAAGTAGGTATATTAAATTTGAAACAATTGAATCCCACCCACATCTGCGTATGTGAAATATTTTTAGAAATATGGCCTTTGAACTTGGTTTTCATAAACATTGAAATTTTGTGTTTTTAGCCAAATATTGGCACAACCGATCATGCTATTTGAGTTTTAGTACATTTAATTTATACAGTTTGCCGCGGTCTGGGTGTTTATAATAAATAATAATATGCATTATATCATTGTTTCTGGTACACATAGTACAAGCCTAGAGCTTAGTTTGTGAACAAAGCAATAAGTGTAAATGGTACTACATATAAAAATAAATACCTTTCATTAAGCGCGAAACAGGGTCATAAACTTAAAGTTCTCTTGTAATCGAAAAAAAAATGCAATATACTAGTTTTAAATTGATGAGCCTACCCCTGTGGCCTACCCTAACACAATTTAAATTGTGGACATTGGATGAAAAAAAGATAAAATTATTAAGTCATTGACATTTACTGACACACATATACACTAAATAATTGAAATGTTACATACAAATAAATTTGACTTTTTTGAGGGTATTGATTTTCCAATCCAAGTTGATTATTTTGTCCAGGCAACTATTCTTTTAGATAACATATCCTTCTCAAAAGTTGTAGATTTGTCGATATATTGTTCTTCGTTGTCAGATTCGTTTATTATAATTGTAGGGACATTTTAGCATGATTTGCCCTGACAGAAATGACAGAGTACAGTGCACTTATGCTCTGTTTTCTGGGACGTGCAACCTCGTCCAGGGCACTCTTTATGGCACTTGCAAGAAATTAGTTTTAAGATGGCTTGAGGAGCTGGGTCTTTTGTAGAAGTAGTGAGTAGCAGTCCCTGGTGGTTACTGTTCCAGACCCAGTTGGTTGGTTCTTTATCTCCTCTCTAACAGTCCTGAACCTGGTTTCGATATGCATGTTGAGCTGCAGCCTCTTCTGTTGGGGGCCAGATGAACCTTAGATCGCACGAAGATTTCTTAACCGCCAGTTCTGGTGACTCCTCCTGCATACATAGTCACAAGAAGTTTATTTCACTACTTCGCGATTTAGCTTTAAATCTAATAAAGTCCTACCTTTCTAATAGAACTCAAGGTGTTAATATTGATGGTTGTGTATCAGACGGAACCCTTGTAAAGATGGGTGTCCCCCAGGGCTCAATTTTAGGCCCATTCCTGTTCCTAGTATACATCAATGATCTTCCACATATGGTACAGGAGATGGCGCAGATAGTGCTATTTGCTGATGATACATCCCTACTTTTTAAAGTTAGTAGAAAGTATAATATATTATCGGCAGCAAATGACACTCTGGAAATGGTTTCAAAATGGTAAATAATTTTGTTTTAAATGCAAAGAAGACTAAGTGCCTGAAATTTACGTTGCCTAATGTATCCAATATCAATGCCACAGTGAAGATAGGTGGTACTGATCTGGAATTTGTTGACTCCACTGTGTTTTTAGGGATCACAGTCGATTCAAAACTACAGTGGAAAGCTCACATTAATACTTTATCCAATAGATTGAGCTCTGCTGCATATGCAGTCAGAAAAATCAGACAATTAACTGATGTTGCAACAGCCAGACTAGTATACTTCGCCTATTTTCACAGTATAATGACATATGGTCTTATAATGTGGGGATCTGCGGCAGATATTGATACTATATTTATTCTACAGAAGAGGGCCATTCGGGCAATATATAACATGAAAGCTCGTGATTCTCTTCGAGAAATCTTTCCTATGATTGATGTACTGACACTACCATCTCAATATATTTATGAGAATTTATTGTACGTTAGGAAAAACCTTAAATTACTTTATGTTTAGTAAAAATGGCAATAGACATAATTAAAACTTAAGAAACATAGATAAAATCGATATACCACAGTTTAGACTGCAAAAAACTAATAAATGTTTCGTCATTAACAGTATAAGGTTATTTAATAAATTACCTAAAAGCATTATAGATCTGAGTGAAATAAAGTTTAAAAATTGTATAAAAGACATATTAATCAATAAGGCTTACTATAGTGTAAAAGACTATCTTAACGATAAAGACGTCTGGAACCGTCCTGATATGCAATTGAGGTCTCGCAACTAGTAAACAAATTGCGTATGTAGAGTCTACCCTAGTTTAGTAGGTATATAATGTCCGATATTGTAATAATTTTATATTACATAATTTATTTTCATTACATTATGTAAATTTTGTCTTTGGTTTAGTGATCATTCATGATTACCTACTTATTTATACTTAATTTATACTAATAGTATACTGTGTAGTTGTGTACATTGGTACAGTAACAAATAATCTGCCATAGGGTGTTCTACGCATGCTGATCAGTGGGGTTCATTTTGAGTATGCTACTATATATATGCTATATAGCATAAGTCAATCAATAGCTGTGCCCCTCTTTTAGTTTGTGTGAAGCACTAGAGTTTTTTACTTGCTGGTTTCTTTTTCTCCGGGGTGTCTCTGAGGGGATCGACTTTACAGTTAGTGTTTATGCCCTTAAAAATACCGATCCTTATACCTTTACTTATATGTGATTGGTTAATTACCTTTTATTTACAATAAATATTTAAGACATGGATATGATCGGTGAAGTTGGTCGCCTTGATGGCTCTCTTGTATGGAAGATAATGATTGACAGGTCAATGGAATCAGCTAACCACCTAGTCTTACACTAGTTGGTTATGTAGTTTGTGTTGGGTTCGGTAGTAATTTCCATATTATGATTTCCGTTCCATCGTGTTTAAGTTCAATTAATATTTGTCGTTTTTTTGTTAATAATAAAATAATATAATAAAAAGAATAGCTGCCTAACCAAACGCACTCTAAGACCTCATTGTTAAACTTTTTTTTTTTGACTATTCATAAATATCTGTAAAGATTTACATGAAATAGATGATTTTGACTTTTGAATCAGACTATAGGAAAATTGTAGCCACCTTAACCAATTGCGGATGTTTTTGGAGGACGCGTAACTTTTTCTTCCCATGCCCGAAAAGGACAGAAGTAGGCAGCTTGATCATGCAGCGAAATAATATTTGAAGATATAATATTAATTAAGTTATCATAATTATCATCAGCCTATAGCAGTCCACTGCTGGACATAGGCCTCTCCCAAGATCCCTCTCCTCCGCTCTTCGCATCCAGTCTCGGCCAGCCACGCTCCGCAGGTCATCAGTCCATCTAGCCGCGGGGCGTCCTACGTTACGTGCGGCAAGATGTGGTCTCTACTCCAATATCCGCCTGCTCCAACGGTTATCCATCCTGCGGCAAATGTGACCGGCCCACTGCCACTTCTGTTTACTAACTTTCAGAGCTATGTCGGTGACTTTAGTTCTCTTACGAATATCCTCATTCCTGATTTTATCCATAAGAGAAACTCCTAGCATAGCTCTTTCCATAGCTCGCTAAGCGACCTTGAGTTTGTGGACCAGCCTCACTGTAAATGTCCCATGTTTCGGCGCCGTCATCACTGGTAGGACGCACTGATTAAAGACTTTTGTTTTCAAACACTGCGGTATGGCTGACGTAAGGACGTGGAGTAGCTTCCCGAACGCTGCCCAGCCCAACTGCACCCTTCTGTCGGCTTCACTCTCGGGGTTGTTCCCACCGAGGTTTAAGATTTGGCCCAGGTAGATGTATTCCTGAACCACTTCAAGAACTACACCGTCCATAATGACGGGTCTCGGAATAACCTGGTCGTTGAACATGACCTTGGTGTTTTCTAGATTCATTCCGAGACCCATCCGTCGAGAGGCACAGTTTAGACTGAACAGAATTTCCTGCATATCCTGCAGCGACTCCGAGAAGAGGACAATATCGTTCGGCAAACCGAAGATGTGAGATGCGTTCTCCGTTTATATTTATTCCCAGTCCTTTCCAATCTAACGTCTTGATAAAACGACTTCAACTGCATTAGTGAACAGCTTCGGCGATATAACATCGCCCTGTCTCATTCCACGATGCAGTTGAATAGGCCCTGTTTTGTCGTTTTGTACTAGATAGTAGCAGATCATATATAGGCATCTCAACACCTCGATATACCACCAATCTACCTGGCATTGCTACAGGGACTCCATTACAAACCAGGTTTCGATAGAATTAAAGGCCTTCTCATAATCCACGAAGGCGACATACAGGGGCTGATTATACTCTTTGGTTTTCTGTATAATCTGCCTCACAGTGAGTATGTGGTCTATGGTGTCGTATCCTCCCCGAAACCCGGCCTGTTATGGAGGCTGGCAGTCATCAAACCTTCGAGTGAGTCGGTTAATGATGACCCTCGAAAACAGGTTATAGACGTGGCTCAGAAGCGAGATGGGCCTGTAATTCTTTAAAAGCGTTGCCTTTTTTGAAAAACAGGACTACCACGCTACTGTGCCAAACACGGAATATAAAAAATAAGTGAAAGTTCAAAGTAGGCGTGTTTAGGGTGCCACAATTAAGCGTAGGTACGCTTATTTGATCCCAGTCGTTATCAGTCGTGCGTGTCTAACATCGCTTCGAGTTGGTAGTCTCGCGTCGTTACTGATTTTTCCATATAATCGTTGTAACTATGCCGTATTGTTACATTCTGGAGTGCAAAAACGAAAGTAGGATAAAAAATCTTCGTAATGGAGGTGTTTCGTATCATCGGTAAGTACGATTTTGTTAGTATTCTTTAAAAACCTTTAGCAAGCATATTTTAGTTTACTAATATATTTAATATAAATTTAATTTTGACTGAAGTTAAAATCAACCTTAAGAAATTGTAATTAAGAATATTTTAGATTGAAAATTTGATTTTAAAAGTTCTTTGCTACTCGGTTAGTGTTGTAGTGGGTGCTTATCGATATAACTTATTTATTTAATGAAAGGGATTGGAAGCAACAGTTTCGGCAGTCATACAATTTTTTTTTTTCTTTTTAATATTTATATATTTCTGGCATATATTTTTTTAATAGTGTGGGCTTAGAATAATAATATGTAGGTACTTGTAAACTCTTTATAACATTATTCTTTATATAAACTCCCTATAACGTAGAAGTGAGCACAATTTGGTTGGTTTACCTTAAAACCCATATATATATTTTTTATAGCGCAGCAGCCATTCTCTATTACGAAGAAATGTGTTCATATTTAGACACAGTAACAGTTGTTTTTAAAAAGAAATTGAAATGAATAGTTTATAAAATTGAATATTCAAAATTTAGTAGGCTCCCATTATTACCATTACTTACCATTTACCTTATTGTTACAATGAGCGGTTTATATATCATTTCATTAAAATCATTGAAAGGTCATCAATAGGAACTTAACCAACTTTCTAACCTTCATTTGAAATATTTTTAGGTTTCCCAAAGACGATCATTTATACGTTACAGTCAAAGAGAAATGGATTGATGCCACGGGTAGATTTAATTGGATGCTAACAAAATCAAGCACCATATGTTCTGAGCATTTTGAAGACGATATTTTAATATCAAATAAAGGATATAGATACACAAAACTTACAGCATTGAAAATCGCTTGTTAATCAAGTAAGTTACCGTGTTT
The DNA here is from genome assembly GCA_947458855.1 of Monopis laevigella. Lineage (NCBI taxonomy): Eukaryota > Metazoa > Arthropoda > Insecta > Lepidoptera > Tineidae > Monopis > Monopis laevigella. The sequence goes on along the minus strand of OX381576.1, from coordinate 12,616,127 downwards.
TTTTTAATTATTATTACATACATAGAGGTATTGTAAGTGTTTATGATATGATATTAAAATGTTTCATAATAGGCAATTGTTTTAAGAATAAGATTACCGATAAAAAGAGTATTTTGTTGACTAAATATCAAATCTATTTCACACTTTTTCAAATTTAGTTTTTCTCCTGTTCATTATTTTTGTTATATTGTTTTTCATTTTGGTTTCAGCCACAATATATGAACGCTGCCGCCTCAAATTCTTCAAAAAGGAAAGGTGGTTTGGAGAATTCTGAGCTTAAGGCACAGCCGAAAAAGAAGATTCTTCACAAAAACAAGTTGAACAGTTTACTGTGCAACTACATTCCGCTGACAGTATAATTCAGCCAGAAAGAGATGAAGTTAAATATATAGAACCAACAGGCAGTTCACATTGTTCAACAGCGAGAAAGAAGAAACTCAAAGGCCAACTAAGATTTTTCCAAAGGAAAGTTAAAAAGCAAAGCCTATAAATAAAACAATTACAAACAAAAAATCAAAGACTTACGTAGCCGTACGTAAAAGAGTTGGTACTCGAATGTTGGTGGGGAACCCGGATTCACAAAAGAGTCGTAAAGTAGCAGCTTTAACACGAAAATCTGAGTTGTCTGATCAGCCAGTTGTCGGTTCTATATATTTAACTTCATCTCTTTGCATCGTTCAATACCTATTATAATATTTTTAATCTGCTGAGGTTTTACTTGGTGTTTCCATTTGTTTAGGCGCAAGCCTTATATCATTATTAATAAAACTCCTAAAATTAATAATAATATCAATTAAGGACATTATTCAGGCGTTAGGCGACCTCCGACCTACCGCACTGATTTTATATTAATTTTAAGTATAATTTTTAGGAACACCCACTTGGTGGACCGCTACCATTTTATTATATTGAAGCACTTGCTCATATCTCGTCCATCAGACGAGATGTCTCTCTTGTAAATATTAAAGAATAATTAAAAATATCAAAATCGAATTATATTGGGTTTTATTATAAAACTTTAATAAAGCCCCATTATGTCTCCAAGACATAAATTGGTGGCCCATGAGGGGAAGAATAAAAATTAAAGAAAAATAAAGAAGATGACCACAGCCACGTTGAAGATTTGTAGCTGGAAGCTGGTTTACGGGCAGTGAAGCCAAAGTTTCACACCGTGGCGGACTAGTGGTGCATGAAGCACCAGACCGCGCTGACCATCATCCGGGCGAGCACCTGGCAGTACGTACAAAACATACCAGGGTGCACAACCTCCACGTGGCGACGGCACTGGGCAGTACGTCTAAAGCGTACCAAGGTGCATCACGTCGTCATCCACAACGCTGGGCAGTGCGTATTGAAGCGCACCAAAGCGAAAGAAGATCGCGTCGGTCAGTCACGCAAAAGCGTCGCACCGCGCACCACCTGGCAGTGCGTGTAAACCGCACCAGGGTGTAAGAAGAGGCTCTACCATGGGTTTTAAAAACGTCACGTTTTAATACGTAACGTTTGCCTCACGTAAAAATTTTGTATGGAGTTTTATTCAGCGCCCCTAGCGGATACGTGAGGTACTAAAATCGGTACCATAGGTTTTTTTTACGTAACTTACGTTTTATCGTCCGCTAAGTTCCGTATGCGTTCCCATACAAAATGTCCTAAATCGGTACCATGGGCGCACAATTTTGACAGATTTACGCGAACGTATCACGTTTTTACATTTACGTGATACGTAAATCTCTCACCGGCCATTTGCAAAGTGAAACGAGATTTAAAGTGCTAAAAAGACTAAAATTTGTTATAATATAAAGTTTCTGAGTATCAAGATACTTTAATACTATTTTTATTATTATTTTTATATTCTCCGAGCTTGTTTTCACAGTTGTTTAGAGAATATAATTGTTGTCTACACAACTGTAACAAAGTAACAGAAAAATTAAGATTACTTAAATTGAGAAGACTAAAATAGTGAGAAAGTTTCAGTGAGGTGGGTTCTAAACATTGAGTTGATATTATTGTTCGAAAAAACTTGCTAAAAACATTTGAAGTGTGCTAAAATCTAAAATAATGTCTGCTAGGGCACACTTTGTATGGAGAACGGTGGCGGCAATTGAAAAGGCCTACAAAGTAAACGAACATTTAAAGAAATTGGTGTATTCAACTTGGGGATCCAATTGAAAACAGAAACTTTCAGTCTCATTTCTAGATTTGTGATTTGCTTCAACCGAATATGGATTTAAAATGAACACAGCAAGTCTATCTACAATCAAAGGTAAATATGTAAAAAAATATCAATGGAGAAATACTCAAAACATTCTAGTATAACTGTAATTCAATCTTGCTGGATTTGTAGGTTATGTGAATATTTTGGCTGGTAAATTTATACCCTTCCTCGTCCCTTCCTTAAATTACATACATTTTAAATACAATTCTTGAAGCTTTAACATTAATAAACATTATTTAATATATAACTATCTATACTAAGCTGGTCTCAATGTTAAAAAACAATTTATCCCCTTAAAACATTTACATTGAATTACCAAATTGTTTTATGTAAAATAGTCTAATTTATTATAAACATGAAAGTCACGGATACATTCCCTGTGTGTAGCTGCAAGTTTTTCTAACAAGCCCACTGTTTTGTTTCTAAGTATATAATTCTTAAGGTCTACTCAGACAAGCCTCTGCAAATTATTATGGCATATGTGAAAACATAGATGTGCTTTAAAAAGAAAACAGATTTTAATCAGAAAATTTATAACAAATGTAGGTTCACTCCTGGAAAGTTTTTTATGCTCTTATTATTTAAAATAATTTAGGAAGTCTACTAAAATAGTAGTTAACTATACAATATTTCAATTTAAATATTTTCTTTGCAGGTAATTTTGGGTATTCACGATGATGATCTGACATTGGTTCAATGTAGCAGGTGTATAATAAAAAATACCACAGGAAGTGTTATTGGAATACTTTTGGGGAGTTAAAAGTTGATGGTGCTGTCTGTTTTCTAAGCCAAGTTTTGCACTACAACAAAAGTGTGCCGAATAATCTACAAGGTATACCTACTATAGATATATATAATATATATATACCTTGTTAACCTACCCCTGCTTAATTTATTTGTAATAATATTTTTTTCTTGCAGGAACATTTTAACATAGGGAATAATTCAAAGATAAAGAGTGAAATGACTTATTTGATGAGCGGGATCAGCAAGTTGTGGGACATAACTATAAATCACTATAGAATGCAATGTACAGACCCTGAAGACATTGATTTGCGTCTACAATGTTTAACTACCTACTAATGCTCCAAATAGATTTGTTTTTAAGAAAATGGTTGTGAGCTCTTTTTAAATAAATCCCAACAACTGTTGAAGTAATCATTATACTGTTTATGTATAAATATGTGTACTATATGGTATGTAGTATATTGCATATGTATATGTGTATAATACATGTATTTGTATAGCATATGGGTATATATGATAATTAACTAATACTTTAAGGTAATTATAATTTTATTGCACACCTACCTAAACTTAATATTCTAATGTAAGGTTTGAAAGTTTTATAAATAAATAAATATTGATATAATATACTTTACTAACCAATCACTCAATTTGTTATTGAGAATGAAGGCATTGCATAGCTATGTTAATAAACATTTATATTTTAATATTTTTTTATAATTTTCTTACCCTTTTTATCTTATACATAAGTACAAAGAGTATGCAGTTACTAAACAGGGGTAAGTTTTGTGATAAGGCAAAAATTTGTCTTATAGCCATTTACAATAATCTATATTTTTTTGAAGTATAGTAACTATACTATATAAAATGTGTCTCATTAAGAACTTGTATTTAAAAAAATTAAAAACAAAAGTCAATAGAGTGCATACCTGCCAACAGAGCAATGGTGGCCATTTAACCGTTATTTTGTTTCATGTGTAAATGTCATCACTAGCTCCATACATATGTAGAAAAAAATCTTAAATAAATATACATTCTTTAATTTTTAAAATACTATTTCATAATGAGACACCTTTATAACTACTTTAGCAGCTCCTATCCAAAAAAAAACCAGCTGTTTTGTAACTGCATAATTTATTTGGTAGCCTGTTTCCATATATTATACCTACTTATAACTTATATATATATATCTTCACGGGTGCCTTACGGCGCCCGAGACCGTCTAGACGGCCCCAGGGTACCCAGCGGAGGGGTTTTAATCCCACCTCGCCGTAGCTGATGGTATGAGTCTACACCGAACAAGTGGCTAGCTAGTCGCGATGTTTTGAATAGACTCAATAACCCATCTATAAACAGTTTCACAAGTTGGTATAGTGAAACCGGGACTGACAGCTTAACGTGCTCTCCGAGGCACTATAGTGGTGTTGTCTAACAAATGTACATAAATTTTTAAATTAAAAACTCATTGGTACACACCGGGATTCGAACCAGGGACCTTACTGTTTTTAAGTCCAAGGTATAAACAACTCGGCCACTACTTATAACTTGTGTATGATATATATTTTATTGGAGCATGGCATGTTATTTTGTGTCTACCTGATGGTAAGCAGACATACAAAGTCAATATATTCTTGTTTAACAACATTGATCGCTTCCATCAAACTGTCGAAAAGATGAGGTTACGAAATGTGAATTTGCAAGTTTTAATATTCTCGCAGCTTTATCTTCAATTTAATATCTCTTTCATAACAGCACTCTGAAAGGACACCCTTTATAATCAATGCAATAGGCGCCTGAAAACCGGTGAACCTATTGACTAAAACCGAAACATGACTAGGTTACAGCACAGCTAGCTAGTATACAATACTTATATTCATGTGAACTTAAAACAGACAGCTGGGCTCACTTTTGCGTTTATAATATTAATATGGGTATGGATGGAGTGTATCAAATCGTTTTTTACCCTAAAGATATATAAATAAACAACAACATCATAGTTAAATGTTAGACAGTTATCATAAAAACCCAACCAAGAGCCAGGTATTTTATTCTTAACTTATGTACCTACGAGTATATCATCATTTCGCAAATAGAACACCAGCAGATCTAAATGGAGTTTTTAACAAAGGTGACGATGATGATGCCGGTAAGAATAGTATATGTTATGTGACATATACTATTCTTACCGGCACCTCAATATACATATCTATATATATTGAGGTACCAGGCACAATTGAAATAAATAGATATTTTATAGTGCGAGTGAAAGGCATCTTGCCTAGGGGACGCCTGTGTAAATGGGGTGTGTTCTACTGAAACCCCCCTCCACGGCTACGTGGAAGTGGCGGTTGTTAAGGAAGGAGGCTAGCAATCTCGTAGCTATAGGGGGCAAAGACGAGTCGAGGAATTTTTAACCTAGGCCGCAGTGCCAGGCACTATCTAAGGCCTTTTCGATGGCGATGAAGACTCCAACCGTGGTTGCGCTACGTTTAGATCGCTCGCCGGGTGCAGCACCCGGACTAGTTGGAGCATGGTACTGTGTCCTTCGCGAAAGCCAAATTGCTTGAATCGAATTTCGACGTAGCTCTTTAGCCTCCGGAGGAACAGTCGCTCGAACTATTTAGCCGAGTGCAGAAGCAGGGTTGAGTGGATGGGGGAGGGCTAGGTATTTTTTGCCTTTGTGCCTCCTTGGCCGAGATTATGAACTCCATAAGCTGTCCGGCGGCAGCCTCAACGTCTTGCGGCGTGTTTAGGGGACCAATAAAAGAGAACAGGTGAAATCGGTTTTGTACCGCCCTCTCGCGGCGGCGACGTCTACCTTATTGCCCAGCACTATGATGCTGAGAATCCATATTGTAAAGCACTTCGACATGGACTGGGTTCACTATGGCTTGGGCCAGGGCGATGTCTAGGACGTCGGCCGCGTGATTCACCGCCGAGTCGTCGAAGAGGGTCGACAAGTTGGGAACCCCACGCGGAATGTTCCGCGTTAAGTCCCCGATCACCAGGGTGGGGTATGGTCGCGTCTAGAAAAAGTCTGCCGTATCTGCATAAATTTTAGGATTACGTGGACTCTGTTGGGTTTGGTAGGCCTTAGGGGCCCTTTATATACAGGTGAATAATATATATAAAAAGGATGTACTTTAAGCTAATATGAGGTTTTGCTGATGAAATCGAGCAACTTTTCCCATGGAACCTAACGTATATCTAACTGATGGTAAGTAGACCTACAAAGTCCAAGAACGGGATCGATCAACACATTGTTGTTTAACAATATTGATCGCTCCCGCTATGTCGGCTAAATGATGCAGTTACGAAATGGGCGGTGACTTAGACGTATTTGCATTAAGAGTGTATTTTAATATCCTTGCTGCTTTATCGTCAACCCAATCCCCCGTTTCATAACAACACCATGAAAAAAGACAAGAATTATATGATTATGATTTTTTTTTTTCTCTTTTTAGCTTTTTTAATACAGGGTGAATTTGAAAGGATGTACTTTAGGCAAATATGAAGCCCTTAAGTTTGGCTAACCATTTGAAAGAAAGAAAAAAAAACTTACAACAGTTGGTAGAGCTAGCAAAACTTAAGGTCTGAATAGGTACTGTAGAGTTAGGTATTTTCTAAATAGGTGTAGGTAACTACTCAGCCCTTAAGTTTGGCTAACCCTCTACCAATAAGTGTTGTAAATTAAACTTTTTTCTTTAAGATTTTATTAAACTGACAGCTCATTACTAAATGTTTAAGTCATAATTTTGGTCTAAAATTCATTAGATTGAACATTTATTAGACAATAATTAATACATTTATTATACTAGAAGCATGTAAAAATATATACATGATGACTTTGAAAATATGTACTTTGGGCACCTATATTTGTCTAACCTTCTACCAAACACCCTGCATGATGAAAGATTGCCATAACATGACTATGGCCAATTCCTGTAATCATTGATTATTAATCCCCATACTCAGCTGCATTTTTTTAATGCAAATAACAAATCATTACCATATAGACAGACTTAGAATCTTAACAGACATAATGGAGTCTCTTCCAAATTAAGAGACTATTGGTCTTATTCATAAAAACTTATTGAGTCGTTGAAGAAAGGACACTTTAATTACAGAATGTTTAATCTTATTATATGTATATTATTCATTTTTGTTGCTAAAAAAAGAGAAAACCTATAACTATAGTGTCCTTCAAGGACTCAATAAGTTTTTATGAATACCGGTTAGTATGCAATTTCTGTATAAACATACCATTTACTTCATTGTCTGGGGGTTTACCAAAGAGCCAATCAATAATCGAATTGAAAGCCAAATGTATGGGATTTGACGTTTCTCATTGATCAGGCTCTACCCATAGAGTAAAATTCCTATACATTTTTATCCATCCACGCGTCAAATTGATTGTCATTTGGGCTCTTTGGTAAGCCCCCTGTAGAGATTTACCTACCATTATTATTTTGATATTTTAATGCTAAAGAAAATAGGACAGAAATAAAATCAAAATAAAATAACACTATAATAATAAAAAAATAACAAATTTATATTATTCAACAAAATTTAAGTACATATATTCCATACTTAAATCTATATATAAAAGTATTAAAACCATTTCCATAGCGACATAGCTGTCCATTCTTTATAAAATTAGAAAGATTTATATCTATTTTTGTAAAATTGGGCAAAGATATTCAATCAAAAATTTAAGATTTAGACTCTTAGACCATCATCATTTAGCTTCATATAATGGTGTATGTGTGTCCCATCTTAATTTGCCATCCAGTATAGTGCGAGGTGTGGTGGTAGTGTCTATGAGCAACTTCATTCATATAAACACTTGTGGAGGGCTCCATTTCCAAAGTTCATCTGCAAATGTGACAATAAAAAGAGGCATTGTATGAGGTTGTCAAATATGTTTAGGAAATTCAATCACTAAAAACATTTTTTTTAAACATTCAACATATTTTTTTAACATTTTTTACTTTGACAAAAACAAAATAGTGGTCAAATGAAAATACTGTTCACAAACTTAGGGTATCATTCAACAGAATAAGAAAAATCCTTGCTTTTAGAAAGACATGTAGGTATTGTTTTCTCAGAGTAAGTTCAAAATTATAATATTTGTATGTTTTATTATTTCCGCATTTGTAAAACTGACCTTTCTATATATATATAAATAACATCACAAAGTACCACACCATCAATATAAACAAATACAATGACCTCATTAAAGAAATTACTAAAATTTTAGCAGTCTTTTAAAACATCTTGCTCAACCTAACTCTTATGGAATGTGTTTCCAAGACGGCGCTGACAGTATCTCATAGTATTTGGTAAGGTAGTAAGGGTAAGTACTGAACACTACATGAAGTGTTAATATCACAAAGTGCCTTCAATTCTTACTTCACGGTCACAGCTACTATAATTTATCTTTGGATTAGAACTAAAGCAAACATTTTTTAGACGTTTTTATTTTGGTCAAAATGTACTAGATAAATAATAAATACTCACTATTCCATTATATCCGACAGCATTATAAATTGTTTATTACTCGTTCATAATCTTATGATCGGGATTTTGATATAAATATTAACTTTCCAGGGCGGCAGCGTATCAAAAAAATACACTTGATTCTACCACCGGCATTTTGATTTGTGATTCATTTATTAATTGCCAACCTTTAAGGAAAATCCAACAGCCTTTCAAATTGTACACTTGTTTTATTATCATCGGCATTAAATTAATTGGTTTTGATTTAATTTGTATTTTTCACGCCTTCCTGATCAACGATATTTACATTGTATAATATTGACAAATTGAAAACGTGTTATTATGTTAAGATTTCACGATTAAACATTCCTTTTCATTTTTGTCGGATATCAATTGCTCCGTATAATGTCACATTGACACAAAAGTATTTTTATCTTTGTCTTGGACTCTAGTTAGATAGAGACAAAGCTATTTCCGGTCCCGTTTTTGTATTTATCGTATCACGTACGTACGGAACTCCGTATATGATAACCTATGGTACCGATTGGGTGCAATACGTTACGTTTTTCGTCTTCACATTAACGGATGGACATACGTTAACGTATTTTATTGCAAAAACCCATGGTAGAGCCTAAGGTCTCACAAGAAGGAGATCATCACGCGTCAGTCACGCAACGTCAAAACGTCGCACCACGCAATATCTACACGTGACGGTCAGCCACGCAGCTAAAGCGTCGCACCGCACACACCACAGGGTCTGAAGACAGGAGAGGATCAGAGGAACTGAAAGGTCACACCTGCATCGATTCGGGAGCAGTCGGCGTATCCAAAGCGCCACCTCGTGCAGCCGTGCAATAAAAAGATAAGTGCCTTTCCTTATTTCCTTGCAAAACTTACTCCTTCACACCCACTTAAGTATATCCAACCTGCGTCTAAAGTATAGTGAGAAACCTCCACTTGACGAAAGGTTGCCATTTGCCAAACAGTCGCAAATGGTCATAGCATTTTAATAAAAGTTAATTGCTATAATTTTCTTAAATTAATTTATTTAAAAAAGGCTACCTAAAACTGTAGCATATTCAAACATAAAAGTAGATACCTACTAAATATATTTAAAAAAAAAAAAAATGCTAAAAGGTACATAATTAATTGCTAATCTAACTAGGTACTAAATATTCAATTCAGAGTACTTAAAATTATCATTTATTGCTTAAATTATTTTTATGTTATATTGCTAAAATTTATAATAACCTAATTACACAACTAATAATACCTACAATAATTTTAAAAATCACACATCTAATAAGCCATTTAAATAATACATGATAGCAATAACCTAATACTATAATATAATCAAACTGGATTGCTATCCAAAATAACATAGTACATATTGTGAATTTCTTTAAAGTGCTACCCTACATCCATATTAAAAATAAGTTAAATAAAAAATTAAGTTCTTTTTTGTTCCTACCTACCTACATAAAAATAAAATTTATTGTTATTTATTAATATAAATTCACAAACTACTGTTACAATTAAAACATTTAAAGTATCATAAATCCTTTAAAATTTAAAATTGTATTGCAACGCTTCGCTTCTGATATTTTAAAACTTTTACCTACTTTCACTAACAAGTTTCATCGACAATTTCAGCTATAACTTGGCAAAAGTCAAGAAACCCATAGAGGTGCTAAGCTGTGTCAAGCTGTGTCATGCTGTGTCAAGCTGTGCCAAGCTGTGTCGAGCTATGCCAAGCTGTCTCTGGTTGACAAACTTCCCCGTCAACGAATGCAGCTAAAGCGAGGAGCGTGAGCTATATTTACCTTTACTATTTTAATTTCATTTTAACTTTTAATTCAATTGGTTGGCTCAGTCATTTGCAATGCCTTTAGAAAGGTAAATATGATTTCAGGAGAGTCCCGCCTACGCGAACTTAATGCAACGCGTAGCTCTTTAATAAACCAAATAAACTTATTTAAACAATACCTAAATATTGTGATAAGTGTTAGTTGCTAACTCAGCTAAATCAATATTGCATAAGTCTGATTTGACTTATGCAATATTGATTTAGCTGAGTTAGCAACTAACACTATTAACTTCCAAAGAAAACTAACAGAATTTGATAATTTGCAAGATGAGATCGAGCTGTTGAATTTCGAAAATTTAGATTTTGAATTAAACGAAAGAGACAAAATAGAAGGTCAAATTATTTTGAATATTGCTACTGCAAAAATATTATTAAAAAATTATAAAGATAAGAATTTAAATAGATGTGCATCAGATAATGTGCATGATGTCCCATGCAATAATGAAAATGTTCTTGCATCTCCAAACTATAATCGCGAAAACAAAACTAACAACATTAATTCTAATAACTTTAATATTAATAACAATAACAAAACTAATAACATTAACAAATGTAACAACAGTACTGATAATAACAAAAATAATTCCAGTAACAATTGTAGGAACAATGATAAAACAATAAAAATTTGCAACAATTATAACAATTACAGGTATAATCAAATAAAAGATAATTACCTTATAAGGTACCTAAATAACAATACAATTAACATAAATAGCAATAACATGTATATATATTTTAAACAATTAACAATTAAATCAAATGAACAATTTTATAATAGCCTACTCTACAGTCCTATGTCTTCAGGCATTGGCAAAGTCGCTGCCAAAACTAAAGACAAAGATCTGATAATTTTATCAAAGAAAAATGATAATAATAAAAAAATAATCTTATCTACAGTTTTACTTAAGGATAATAAAAGAGAAAATAATAAAAGAATAAGGATTCTCGCCCTATTAAATTGTGGCATGCGGAACCCTATAAACTACATTTCTAAAAATAGAATAAGATGTAAATATTTCTTAATTTTTAAATACATGAAATATAATATTAATAAAAAGGAAAAAAAAATCTATAACTATAAGAAAATTCGTAAAAAAAATATGCCTTCAAGTTCTTGTAAGTTAAATTAATAAATACAAGTAACTTACAATGTTAGGTATTTAAGATTAAATAATAATAATATATTATATTTTAAGTGTCACCTAAAGTGAATCACACTAACTACCTAGTAATAAGGAAAGAAAAACTTATAGTAAAATAAATATACATAAATAGATAACTAGGTTAATAAATGTTGATTATAGATTAAGTTAACTAATAAATAAAAAATCGCTGTAATTAAATCTTGTAAATAATTAAAGTTACAGATTTCGAGACAAATAGTTTCTCGTACTAAATAATAGTACTACCTACGCTTTTAATGCATGCAATTTCATAACTAGTAATACATAAGCAAAACTATATTACAGCAAGTTTGATACATAGTCTAAACCTACCTAAATAAATGTAGGCACCTTTAGTGTTTATCTATAATCGTATTAACGATAATTTAGTATAATTATAATAGTTATAAGTTGTAAAATAGGAATTAAGTATGATTAATTATGTTTACTTCTACATACCTACTTAAAGCTAAACAAAAATGCATCTATACCTACTTAACTAAAACTTAATATTCAATAAGTGTATACTTTAAATAATATATAATTCTAATCCTAAATAATACAAGAGATAACATAAATAGTAAGTATACCTAGAATAAAACTTAACTACTTTTGTGTAAATACTAACCTATATAACAAAAAATATTAAAATCAATAGATATAGTCTAAATAATAAAACAGATAGAAATCATATAAATAAAGGAAAATAACCTACTAGTAATGTAGACCTACTAGTGGTAATGACCTTCCTAGGTATAGAAATTAAATACAATAAAACAAATATAGGTATATCTAAAACTATGAATACCCTTAATATTACCTACAGAGTTCTTACTGGAAAAATTATATGAAAATAGCTAAGTATATAAAATGTATAGCTAAACTGAAAATACCTACCTATTACTTTTCATCGTAATTTCAGAATAAATTGCAATAAGGTAAATAGCAGGATCAAATAAAGATTCATAGTCTAATTACACTTGCTTAAATCAGGTCAGGTTATAGATTATACCTACTAATCTTGCAATAATGCAATGCCTAATCTGTACCTACACTAGCTGAGCAGATAACTGTTTAGTGAATGAATATAAATAAATATTTTAGTTACAATAATTATTAGTAGCTACAGTAAGTGAAAGTCATAGACGTTTATTTGTTTTTATTTTTATAATAATTTGTTTTGCTTATCTCTGTAGGTATCTATAAGTATAGGTACTAACTACTAGTACTACTACTCATTGCATTGGCGCTTCCGGCCAGTCAAATAAATAATTGACAAAAACTGAATAGGTGCTGTTGGTCGTGCCTACCTAAATATAGGAGCGTAGATATTTCTTAAGGTTTTGCAAATAAAACAAAATTGCTAGTTTTAATAAAAGCTCGCTGCGCTCCTCACTTGCATTTGGGAAGCTGGTCTAAAGACTTAAATATTGTTAAATTCGACTTTCTCAAGTGGAGGCGATTCTCAATACCTACTCGCCTCCTTGGATTCCTCGCCGGCATTCCCTAATGACCTCCTTTCCTTCTCCAGGGCACTGTCTTCGCTACCTACCGATGACGTCATCCAACCAATCATAGAGAAGACTGAAGATGAAGGTAGAAAGGCAAACCTTTCAACGGGCCGGAAGATGTTTAGGCGCAAGCCTTATATCATTATTAATAAAACTCCTAAAATTAATAATAATATCAATTAAGGAAATTATTCAGGCGTTAGGCGACCTCCGACCTACCGCACTGATTTTATATTAATTTTAAGTATAATTTTTAGGAACACCCACTTGGTGGACCGCTACCATTTTATTATATTGAAGCACTTGCTCATATCTCGTCCATCAGACGAGATGTCTCTCTTGTAAATATTAAAGAATAATTAAAAATATCAAAATCGAATTATATTGGGTTTTATTATAAAACTTTAATAAAGCCCCATTATGTCTCCAAGACACCATTTTTTTCCTCACATTTGACAGATATATCGACAGTCATTGGTTATCAGATAACGAGTAGTGCAGATCGCGAGCTATAAATTATAATATTGCAGGGTCCTACTTTATATGGTTATATATAAAATTTTTAACGTTGTAATAGTGAGATATTGTGTGAAATATACTAAGAATACAACTCTATTCGTTTTATTGCAAACTAAACCGTCTAATGCAAAATAATTGTGTTGAGCAAAAAAGTTGAACATTGATAAATTTTCATTCATCCTGCCGATAATCATTTTCCAAATCAATGCGCTTCCGAAAAGAAGGTTTTCTCTCCTGTACCGAAAAATAAACTTTTTTTTTTATAAAAAAAAATGTTTCTGAGATTTAGGTATATTTAATTATGAACTCGTCAAGTCATATGACTAAAAACTTAAGCTAGGAATAGCAGAACCGTTTCTGTGTGTACACTCTGATAGATGGCATGATTATTTTTTTATATGAATTTAAATATAATTAGTTGTAGAATAGTGTTTAAAATTGCTGTGTATATTTGTAACCAATCAGGACGAAGTGGTTATAGATTCAACACTTATAGATATATGATTTTGGCGACACCGGTTCTAATACATTTGGTGCTTTATAGCATTTCCACTTGTTTTTTCTATTCCGTGGTGGTGCCAAGCCTTTGGTGTAGTCCAGCTCTGTATGACGGAGTTAAACAGGTGCTGAAGTCTTTGCAAGACCGCCACACCTCCTGATTTCAGGAGCTCAGATGAAACTCCGTCTTCACCGGGAGATTAAGCTGTTTGAGAGTCAATTTAATCTTCTCTAAACTGACGTCGCAAAGCTCGTCAGTGTAATGACGCGTAAGTGAGGCTCTGGGATCGTTCCTAGGGTCAGATTTTGCAGCATGTGATTTATAAAGTCGGCTGTAGAAGTCTTCGATCACGGCGAGGATCTCTACTTTGGCGGTGGCATTTCTTCTATCGTGGGTGGTCAGCTTCGTCATCTGGCTTCTTCCAAGCTTCTGCATGAATACTTTGAAACCCCTGTTCAGCTCGATCGCCTTCTCAATGCGACGTGTATTGAACCGCCGGAGGTCCTTCCGTATAGACTTGCGTATGAGCTTGGTGAGCGCTTGTTCTGACGAGGTTACCGATGTGTTTTTACGCCTTCTCTTCATGAGTTCCAGGGTCTTCGCAGAGTTTCGGCTTCTTGCCAGAGCACTGTGTTTGGCAAAACCTGACACCTTCCTCTCGAATTGTGTTAACGACAGCATCCAGTTCCCCATAAACATCTATTGTGGTTTCCAACGCGAATCTATTTTCCAGCTCTAGCTGGAAGCGGTCTGAACCCGCCACGGTTTGGAGCAGGGTAGGAGCGTAGATTTCACCAGGCGGTGCCTTTCAAGCTTGTAGTTGATATTCAGAGTAGCCCAAACAAGTCTGTGGTCACTTCCGGTATTGAACCAAATCCTTTTATCCGACATAATAAAATCAATCTTCTTTCTGACCTTGTTGTTAGGGCTTTTCCAGGTCCACTTCATGTTGTGCTTTTCAAAGAACGTATTCATTGCAAAGAGCCCCTCTTTCTTGAGGAAGTTGACCAGCATTTGCCCACTAACATTCCTGCTTCCATATCCGTGAGGTGCTAGTTTGTACTCCCACTTTGGCATTAAACTTCCTCATGACAACAGTATAGTGTGTTCTAGTGGTGTTGTGGAGGGCCTTGGCTATGTCTTCGTACATAGCCCCTAAATTGTCGTCGGAGTATGCCGAAGTTGGTGCATACACTTGTACTACCGTAAGTGTATATCTCTCGGTTAGTTTGAGTACAATGTACGCGACTCCACTTGACACACTGGAGACTTCCATAATATTGTCCGTGAGAACTCTGTTGACTAGGAACCCGACGCCGCCTCGGGATGGGTGGTCTCCCTCCCGGAAGTAGAGTTGATGGCCCGATTGCAGGGTTATCATGCCTTCTCCGGCTCTGCGGGTTTCGCACAGCCCCATAACGTGCCTTAACCATAGCCCCATAACGTGCACTTATCTTATCAGAAAGTAGTTTTCTTCGCTAAGAATTAGAAAACGAGGCGATTTATACAAAGAAAACTATAGACTGCACTATAGTGTGAACAGCGTTAGACAAAAGCAGTGCATATGAAAAAGCAATATAGCTGTAGGCTGTAGAAGACGTTGACCTAATCTCCTAAATTGATTGGTATCCAATGTGAATAATGTGATCGTCCAGAAAAGCGGCAGGAATGGATCTGACTCTCTGCAGTTTTCCTTTTCATCTTTAAATCACACAGAACTTTTTTGTGTACGCTATCTGTGATTGTGACACTTTTCTGCTCTTTTCGGGCACAAAAAAGATGAAAATATGACGCGTCCTCCAAACACACGACTGGTTGAGGTGGTATCATTTTCTTACAGCCTGGAGCCACTAAAGAAGAAATTGCCATAGCAGGAAATAATCTTCTTGTAACTCTGTTTGGAGGAGGAGTCACAAGCACTCTTTACACTCGCCTTTACTAAATCATCGTACGATAAGCTGCCAATGCTAAAGTTAATTTATTAGTCTTCCCCCAATTATATAGAGGCTCAACATGTGTATTGAGCATACCACCAGGGGCCTTACCTGGAAGCCACATCGACAATCATATCGACACGTGGATTAATAAATATGTATAGGAAATATTGCCTATGGGTCTCCATCGCCGAGAAAAGTCAAATCAAATACACAATATTTTCGATTTTAATCGATCTGTATTTTATGTGGATTCCCGGTAGGGCCCCAGGTTCGGCACTGGTTGAGAGTAGACAAAGAACCAACTGGAGTTGGAACAGCATCTAGTAAGGACTGCTACCAGTGAATTTTACAAAAGATTCAGCTCTCCAAGCCCTCCAAAAATACATTTCTTGAAAATGCCGCAAACTATGTTATCTGAAGAAGAGTGTGTGTCTCAACAAAATGATCAACAGGCATCCTCAAAAAAATATATTTTTTAAACTTATTTATTTTTTGTATAAGTGTGTGTGTCAATAAATGTCAATGACTTATTTTTTTTTACCTCATGCCACAGAAGAAATAATAGTACAAGTACTAATGCCCACAATTTCATGTTAGGTTATTTTAAATGTATTATTTTTACGATTACAAGAGAAGTAGGTATACGGTTTATGGGCCCCTTTTTACGCTTAAATAAAAGGTTAAATGAGCTAAGTCTTAATTTCTCACAAGTTTTTCTCTTAGCATGATCGGTTGTGCCGATATTTGGCTAAAAATGCAAGTAAAACCATTTAAAATTTTCAAGAGTCATATCTCATCTATCTGTCCTAAAATATTAGGCAGCTGTGGGTGGGATTTAATTATTTCAAATTAAATATACCTACTTTAATAATGATAATACAATATATGTATAATAATTTTAAAAAACCCATAGCTTTTGTATTTAACTGCATATAACTAAAAAAAGCCCAAAATTTTGCAGTTTTTCACGTATTATGCAGGTAGTACAAACTTTTTTTGTTTGCTTGCAATACGTAGTTTCACGCTCCCCTTAGGTCCAAATAACATACCAAAAAGCAACTTTATATCACGTGTTTTATGTACAATATGACTGACCCACAATCCAGCAGTTACATCAATTGCTTTTGATATTGTCTTACAAATAATGTCGATAATGTTGTGGTGTCTTGAAAACGACTTTGACGCGAAAGGCCATGATGAGAGTCCGCAAATGCAAATATTGTATATACACTCTAAGCGTAATACTGGTGCTATACGGAGTGAGCCAACGTACAGTAGCGTGTATGTGGAGAGAGGACTAGCATGTAACCAGGCGCCGGGCTCGCTTTTGCAAGTTGCATTAAGCATTATTATGTTCAATTTCTAGGTAAATGTTAATAGTGTCATCTAGTTCCTTTTGTGTTTCTTGGGATATTGCAACTAACAACAACTTTTCAGTCTGTTCATAAGTCCAAGTTAGTAGAATCCTCTAGTAACTAATATTAATATGTGTATAATTGTAATATTATTGATATTTTGATATAGGAATGTTATATTTGTATTTTGTATTATTTTTATATAGTAGGACAATTTACACTTATTGTTCTGGTCACAAACTAAGCTCTAGGCTTGTCCTATGTGTACCAGAAACATCAATATAACACAAATTATATTTAATATACCCAAACCATAGAGCAACGCGGCCACCGTACCAGCCCGGACCCAGACCTTGACAAACTGTACAGAAAATACATACTAATCTTTTTTTGCAATGTGTGGGAAACGAACCCACAACCTCCGGATACATCGCCAAAAGCTACTTAATAGGTTACTTACTGACAAAGTTTGACTGGTAAAGTATACCTAGTGTCTTTAAATTTATTGTGCAATAAGTTTTAATATTACAATTGTTTGGTTATATAATAAATTAACATAATAAAATAATTAATTAGTTAATGTTATGGTAAAACTGTATAAGTACCTAACTACCTATTTCTTTAACATTTGCATGCCAGTTGTGGTAAAATATGCTGAACTTTCTGTATAAATTTTGTCCATCTTGTTGTAACCATATTTACGCAAATAAATTATCTTTATTTTTAAAAGATAATGATGATGAATAGCAGAAAAATTAATATTAGCAAGAAAAAAGGCTTTATAACATCTGAACATGTTATATGGTGACATTTAAATGAACAATCAAACCTTTCAGAGAAACGATTCTTAACTATCCATGGATTCACTGCACAGGTGCATGATCCAGGTTCGATTAAACAGCAGTGTTCCCCGGTACTTGAGACTGTAAAGCAGGGTAAAGGCCATACTGAATTCAACTCTCCCCTTCACTGTATTCACTACCCTCCCTACCCAACCAAAAACTATAAGATCCTATCAAACTTTTTTTTATTCTAAACAGAGTCGGCGTTTGACTTCAATCTTGCCTGATGAAAAAGACTATTATCTCGTCAAGAAATTAATGCAGTAGTCACTTGAGAACCATTAAACGCACTAACCAAAACTGAAACATGACTAGGTCACTTGACGGTTTTTGTATCTGTATGTATCAGTATTTGCTTTCTTGGAAATATGTACCATAGAAGATGACCGATCTTGGAAGGCCAAGATCTTTTAGTAGATGATGCAGACTGCTAGAATTCCTCTTATACTGACTTTCATTGGTAGTTTTAAAACCTTTTTTAGAAATTTCATTTCTGAGATCCAAGTATTTGACTTGATAGTGTGTCCCTTAGGAATGATTGTTTTCCACGAATCGTGAGTTCTACAAGTATGACTTAACCAAGAGTATACTAGTATGTCTGGTCTATAGGCTGAAACTGTTACTTCTGGTATCCATGAGTATTTTCCTGTCTAATGCTTTGTCTAGGATTGAGAAAGGTTAACTTTAAGTTGTCCGTTCCTTACAAAAGTAGCTTAATCTTTAATTTCTAGAACTTTGTCATATCAGTTAGAATAATAACCTTTTTGGAGTAGTCTTGCACCTTACAAGTACATGTCTGGCAGTGCCTACGCCAACACCGCATAATGTTCATGTCTTATCTGTTGCTTCCACGAGTCAGCAGTTTTTGGTGGTATTTTTTGGGTATTACTGTTTGACCTGTAATTAAATTTGTGCCGTCCTCGTTTTTCCGGGGTGAGGACAACAAGCCGACTATATTTAATTATAAATAAAAAGTTACCTACACGTAACTGGTGATCAATTAGACACGACTTTCACAAATAAAAACCAACCGCTCCTCATATATATTACTTATTACAGATATATATATATATATATATCTGTAAGAAGCCACAAAATTAAACAAAAAACCTAGAAAAGTAAATTGGTAGTTTCGACAAAGGCACCCTGCGGAATATTTCTTTTATAAGATAATGTTAGGCTCCGAGATAGGGATATTTTAAAACATGAAAAACAATTTAAGCAAAAGAATGCACAATAAAACTGCAAAACTTGGGGACCTGATAATATTTTAAGGACTATTATCTATCTAATTTGCATATTTTTCATAACAAACAAAAAAAAAGATAGACCACGTGATTCAAGGGATGTGCTCAAATTATTCGTATTCATTTGAATGACTGCACTCAATTATAGCAGGAAAAAATCAAGATTATTTGTTTTTATTGGCTTATGTATATGTGCGTGAGCCATGTAAAGACGTCACACAGACAGCACACAGATGCGTTTTGCGGGGAGAATAGCAGGGGCGAAGTTTTAGCTGTATGAAGACAACCGCGCATGCTCCATGATGGCTACCGATTCCGATCGATCGCTGACCGTTCTGCGACGCACTAGCTCAAAGTGTGCCGGTGCTCTTGGTTAGAGGGCAGTTTTGTTTTAATTGAAATAACTATAATTTGTTACTGATTTATGTGTTTAAAAAACTTATTGTTTATTTTATTTATATGATCTGAAAACCTAAAAATGGCTGAAAGTAGTAGTAAAGCAATGAGCCATGGTTCTCCGTCTAAGGTAGCTATGGAAGTAGCTACGGAAGATGAAATGTTCATAGATATATCAGATGATGAGGTAGACGGATTTCATATAGAAAATATTTATATACCGCCCTCACTAAATCCGCCCGTAACTATCGATGCCACGTGTCCACGGATTGTGATAAAACATATTTTAAATGTTAACTTTAAAAGTTACGCAGGAAAAAACCTTCTAGGACCGTTTCATAAAGTAAGTATTGTTTTTTTAGTTGGGAGTAAGGTCTCTATAGAAGGCAACAACTGGTTCCAGTTACAAAAACAGTCTGTTTGATTCGTGGGTTTACATAGGGTTAAGACTCCAATAAAAAAAAACATTTTTTGTCATATTATTTGAAAAATTATTGCAGAGTGAATTTAAGGACACTGCACTTTGCATTCTCCATATAAAATGAGCTTTCCCACTTTCAATAGAACTTCATTAGAAAAAAAGTAATGCTTTATTTGTCACACAGCAACATAACAACAAAGCACATATCACATAAAAATAAATGAAAAAGAATAAAAATAAAATACACTAAAAAATAAAATAATTAATGAACAGCATTACCTAATTCACTGAGACTAACACACACACTGTTTGTTGCAGAATTAAAATAATATTTTTGTTTGTCATTTTATTTATTATTAATTAATAATAACAAAAACCCAATAAATTAATAATTATTAATTTAAGTATTGGCTTTTTATTTATTTTGAAACCAGACTATTTTTTTTTAAATATATATATATGATACAAAAATATTTATTACCCACAACATAAAGATAATACCAACATAATAATAATGCCAAGTTGTAATATTGAAAGTATGTTTGTAAGGGAGCCAAGTTGACTACAGAGTCCTTAATGCCACTTTGACAGGCTTTTTCTACCTGCCAAAACTTCAATATAATATTATTTAGTACACTAGCAACTATCTCAGCCTCAGCCTCCTTAGACAAGTGGTTGCGCCTTTGGCGTTGTATCCGGAGGTCGTGGGTTCGATTCCCACCCATGGAAAAAAATATTAGTATGTTTTTTCTGCATAGTTTGTCATGGTCTGGGTGTTTATGAAATATAATATGTATTATATTGTTGCTTCTGGTACCCATAGTACAAGCCTAGAGCTTAGTTTGTGACCAGGGCAATATGTGTAATTTGTTCTACATATTATTGTTATTATTGCTAAAATCATTGCAATTGTGTTAAAGGCTTCTTTTTATTCTCATTTTATGTTAGTTTTTAAAAACTGTTGTTCTGTAAAAGCACTTATATATTTAAAAAGAATTAAAAAATGTGTTGCTATTACCTACCACAAGTCATGTTACCTACCTACCATCACGCTGAATCTTCGTTGGGACCCCTTCACTCTTTTCTTATTGGTATTCCTTCGTTCTTTTGGGGCCCAGTAATGGGCGTTGTGATAGTTAGTTATGCCATCTTTATCAAATTTGGATTCATCTGACCACAAGATATTTCTTAGAAAATCTGGTTCTTTTACGTCAGCATTTAGCATGAATCTGCAGAAGTCCAACCTTCTCGCGGGGTCTCCTTCTTCAATAACGTGTACCGGCGTGTAATGGCATATTGCTGGCCTATACCCCTGTATAGGCCAGCAATATGCACTGTAAACCATACTCTCCATTGCGAAAGTCCCAGATCACGGGCAACAATATTAGTGGAAGTAGTCAGATCCGCTCGAAAGCGTTGCACTATCTCATTGTCCTGTTCTTCGTTATCATCAATTCGTGGTCTTCCCATGTCTGTACTTCGTCTCAAAATAGAGCCAGTTTCTCGAAGTCTTCGATAAACTGTCTGTCAAAAACGGCCACATCCGGCACTCGACGACCGGGGTAGCGAGTTATGTATTCGTTGCGAGCTTGCGCAGACACACAATCGCAGTATCCATAACAAATAAGCATATCAGCATATTCCTCAGGTGTGTAGGACGTCATCTTCACACTTCCGTATCACAAGTACAAATCAGAGTCCGGTTAACAAGCACAGTAGTCACAAATCAGAAGAAATAGTCCAGAATCACAGCCAAGTCGAGAAAAAGATCAAAACGATATCACATCTACTATGTACGAAGCACAAAATCAGAATACCAACCAAAACAATATCCTGTGTTGTATTCCCAGCACTAATCAGTCTCTACACATTTTTTCTTTCACTTACACCTGCATAAATCATCACTTGTCTCGCTCGCACGGTGCGTCTTAACTTGAAAAACAAGTTAGTTCTAACGGTCCCGCACCTAGCGGGTCCGTTAGAACTACTGCCTGAAGCGTCTCAACTACTTTTTTTCCACGAAATGTAATACAAATTCTAGATTGTTATACCTCGTTAGATAGCTTATGATACGTAGATATTTTAAAATACATCTGCCGAACAACGGCCATAATATATTTTTTAGATATCTCTTAGAGAAAAAAAAACTTAAAAACTTACTAATTATTTTTGTAATTTCTTAACTTTCACTTGTGTACTACGGCCTATTCAATTAACTTATGCACTATTTTAATGATTGACGTCCTAAAGCATCGTATTACACATGTAAAAATGCAATAATAATAATAATAAGGCACACAAAATAAACAAAATTAATTTTAGTAGCCCAAAAATCGGCAATTTTCAATAAAAAAAATAAAAGTCGAAAATCTCGAAAAGGGTTAAATTTAGGGTAGGGTGTTTCATGTGAATAGAGAAATAAGTCAGAACTGATGGGTACTCCACGCCCTGAACGGATCTAGCACGACTTTTTCTGTAACCCTGTATATAAGGTATATTTAAGTAGTGTATATTAGATTGTAAGTATTTTATATAGTATTCATTTTGTTTTATACTCAGTTACTGTATTGCACCTACCTCACTTATTAACTGATTTGATTGTCCTAAAGGTTTGACTGGTAGAGAATACCTAGCGGAATTAAGTCTGCCTTTGTATTGTGTATGCAATAAAGATTTTAATAAATAAATAAAGTTAATTAATATATTATATACATTACAATTTTCACTCTCCTAAAGGACACACAAACCTTATATTGCAATAAAGAATTTTAAATTAAATGAATGCCTTGACGAAATGATTTTAGTTAACAAACCCCAAATGTTTAGGTATACACAACAATGAATTAATCTACCCCATTCGAAGACTTTATAGGTGTGCTTACATGCATTCATGTGCTTGACCTCCGTAGACTTGTTTCATCCGGGGGTTGCGGTTCAATTCCCACCCATGACAAAAAAATATTAGTATGTTTTTCTATACAGTTTGTCATGGTGAGCGTGTTTATAAAATATAATAATAATATGTATTACTATAAGATTGTTTCTGGTACACATAGTACAAGCCTAGAGCTTAGTTTGTGACCAAAGCAATATGTGTCAATTATCCTACATATTATTATTTGAATAAAGTATGAGTCTACTTTAAAATAATTTCTGAATTATCATCTATAATCTCCTGAAAAATCAGTGAACCCACAGAAAAAACTTGTCTAGGTTGTAATATAATAATGTTAATAAAACTAAAAAAATATTTAATTTCAGAGTTTCCCAGCAATAATAGGACCAAATGTTAATAAAAATATAAATTTATAAAATTTATTTAATTTCAGAGTTTCACAGCAATAATGGGACCACCTGGCAGTGGAAAGAGTAATATAATTGACTCTATGTTGTTTGCATTTGGGTGCCGTCCCAGTAAGATACGCTACAAAAATATTTCTGCGCTCATCCACAATTCTAAAGATCTACAAAATATTAATAGTGCCACTGTAGAAGTACATTTTCATCAAATCATTGATGGGGTAAGTAAATGTAAATCATCATAATAAAACTATTTTATTACTTTGAAAATGTAATTAATTATTGATACCAAACAAAATACATAAGTAGACAAGTTATTTGCTGTAAAATAATTAAAAAATAGTGTAATAATTAATAAGTACAGTGTTATACACTCATCTAGTGTATTTAATAGTAATTATTATATTGATTTAACTAACTAACATATTAAATTATTTTATTCTAATTTTATATGTTGACTATACTGCCACCATAAACAAGAAAGATGTATCTGATAAAATGTAAAAATAGAAAATAAACATATAATATTTTTAAAAAATCATAGTTCTCTGTCTTCATAATATTTAAAATTTGTTTACAATTGTTATGCCATTGCATCTATTAGGCTGTAAACTAATACATTCCAACTTTGATTTTATAAATATTTTATTTAATAAATTAAGATTTTTACTTCTTATATATAATTTATTTAATAATTTAAGATTTTTACTTCTTATTTAGTATAAAAAAATAATGCATACTATGTTAAAAAGGCGCATATACTATGCGTATATTGTGCTTAGTGATAGGCTTTAAATTGAATAGTTATTACTTTTAAAAAGTTGAATGTGTCACTGATGTGCAAATTTTTAATGTAGTATTCATGCAGATATTGCAAACAAACTACTACACTTGAAATTCTTCCAAGGAGAAGTTCCTCCTTTTTTGTAATGGAAAAAAATATTTAACATTCTCCAATTTTTCAATTGGCATTTCTACCATTTTTGCCTCATGGTTATTTAAAATCCTACTTAAAAAGTCATGTCAATTATTAGTAATATAAAAACGCCTTTTTATTTATTTAAAAATATTATTTAATCTACAAAAATTAGGCGCATATGATCAGAAATGTCGTCTTTTTCTAGTACTTAGTAGAAAAAGACGACATTTCTGATCATATGATGCTGCTTTGTTATGTAGTTTTCAGTTCTTCTTTCCTTAAATGCGTCTTTTTATCATTGTTATCTCAAGATATTGTGCTGCAGTAAAAATTATAAAACTCTATTTTGAAAAAAAAATTGGATGCGCCCTTCTTGCTTGTGTAGCGGGGCATTCGACCCCTCTGGGGCTGAGGGTCGGCGTGGGAAACCCCTGTTGCCGAGGCATGGACTCATGGGACTTGTCGAGGGGACGCGAGGCCCTTATTTTATACTAAGGGTCGAACAGTGGAGGCACTGGCGCACTGCAGGCGACAGCGCGTCAAAATGACAATCAAAGTTTGATTAATCATTTCAAGAATATTACTTTGGTTTTCATTTTTAAATTTAACTGTTTTTTTTTATAATGAAATTATGTAATAGGCTATTTTGACTACATTAAAAATATACCATATAATGAGGTCATCCTATCAGACAATGGCGTAAAAAAACATATTTCACTTTATTTTAAACTAAATTATGTATATCTTTTGTGGATTATACGAAATAAAATTGAATATTTTTTACAATTTTATTTATAACAAAAACATCTTTGATTGGTTGATGACTTGTGACGTTACACGCAAGTAAACAAAACAATACACAGATTATAAATGATGTGGAGGAAATAGAATAGGGTATAATATATAGGAGATTATTTAATCTGTGCTTGTTTGTTTACTTGCGTGTGACGTCACACTTGACATAGACTGCGAAACACAGAATTTTTAGCGCCATTGTGGAATTTCAAACTTTAACATTGATTTTTATTAATAATAGCGTAGACATCCCGGAAATATCAATGTAGTGTGCTTATTATGTAATGAAGAATCATATAAAATGGGTTTCAAAAAGGAGTCAAATACCCTAATAGGATCGGGCAAGTAAAATCTACACCTCCATGTTCTTTTATTTTTTCAAAAAAACTTTATTATCACTGATAACAAAATTTAGATCTTTTTCTGGCGTTCGAGTTCGTGAATCCATTTTACTGTGCACTTAAGATAAAAATGAAATAACTTTAATAATATCTTATAGGAAGGGGAAGACTTTGAAGTAGTCCCTGACAGTCAAATAGTAGTGTCCAGAACTGCTTTCAAAGATAACACCACCTATTACACTTTAAATGGAAAAAGGGTGAAATTTATGGAAGTCTCCAAGATGTTGAAATCTCATGGAATTGACTTGAATAATAACAGTTTTTTGATTCAGCAGGTTAGTTATTTTTATAGAAGTACAGTCAAAGTTTACATAATAGTACTTTATTATACAGAAGATCCACTCTTCAAAAACACTTCACTAAATACCGATTCTCGCTACGCAACTTTAATTATTTATATATTAACTTATATATACAAAAAAAAGCCGCCACGCTTAAATGGAACTGGGCAGGCCACGTGTGCCGTATGTCCGGCGATCAATGGCCAAAAGTTATAACAGATTGAGCACCATTCGACCAGAGGATGGAGGGATGAGTTGGACACCTTTTTGAGGGACTGGTCCAAAATAGCAAAAAATAGAGACAGTTGGAAAGAGGGAAGGGAGGCCTTTGCCCAACAGTGAAACAGTATAGGCTAATATATAAATATACCGAATCACTACGCGCGAGAACTTCTTTTTCGTTAACAGACTTAAGTATAACGACAACTGAATGTGAAATTAGAAGTTTATTATTTTAGGCTATATTTTCGTTTTTTTTATATATTTTAGTTGGAGCCCTTTCTCGACTGCTAATCGTCCCCAGGGGAGGTCGAAGCAGACCTATACATACATTGCTCAGTTTAGGTATTTTAGCTCGCGCCCTCGGTACACTTTCGCCTTCACTGTTCGCGAGTACTTAGTAAGGTGTAGAGTGAGTGCACTTAATATAATAATAATAAGTAGGACAATTTACACATATTGCTCTGGACACAAACTAATCTCTAGGCTTGTACTATGTGTACCAGAAATAACGATATAAAACATATAATATTTTAATAAACCATGACAAACTTTACTTTAAAAATGTACTTATATTTTTTGGCCATAGGTGGGAATAGAACACACGACCTCCGGATACAACGCCAATGGCGCAACCACTAGTCTACGGAGTCTGTCAACTTTAATGTTGCGTGGCATGAATTGGTATTTAGTTGGATATTTTGTACAAAGTACTATTATGTACATTGCCCGAAGCTGACCTCAATTGGGGAGTGTAACAGGCCTGACATAGTGTATGATTTCAGGGTGAGGTGGAACAAATAGCGATGATGAAGCCCAAAGGTCAAACGCAATATGAGACTGGGATGTTGGAGTACTTGGAGGATATTATTGGGACGTCCCGGTATAAGGTTAGTAGTTGTAAGAGATAAACATATATTAATAATAGTATAGTGTATTGGAGAGCATGATGAGCTATCGGTCCCAGTTTAACTATACCAGCTTGTGAAACTGTTTATAGATGGGTTATTGAGTCTATCCAAACATCGCGACTAGCTAGCCACTTGTTCGGTGTAGACTTATACCATCGGCTACGACAAGGTGGCTTTAAAAATTTTTGGCTAGGTACCCTGAGGCCTTAACAAACTATTCAGAAGAAAATAGCTTAATATAGTTTCCTCTATAGAAAAAAAACACACTATGCTACCTATATTTTATATTAAATTTCTTATTACAAAACTTATTATTTTATAGCAAATTATAAAACTTTTAACTTAATAAACTTATATGTATAAAACATGAAGCTAAAAAATCGCGCCCCGCGCCAATGGAGTAAGCATGATACATAAATTGTTTCATAATAGTACGATACCGGTGTCGCCAATTTCTGAGGCGAACAAATGAAGAACGGGGAAAAAGGTGTGGCTTCAAATGGCAGCTCAACGCTTCTGACACTTAAAAAACTGCTTGAGAAAAAAAGAGATACATGCAAACATGAATGTGTGCGCGTGTCTATGAAGTGTATTGTTTTTTTTATTATAAAAAGCTAAATATTTAATTGCATACTTAATAGTTTCGATAGTGTTGCCACCGACAACAAATATTATTACTTATCGATATAAACCAAATATTTTGGGATTTATAGAGATCATCAAAGATTAATAATTATTTATCGATATACAATTGTAATACACACAAATATCATCAAGGTAACCAGCGGAGGGGTTTTAATCCCACCTCGTCGTAGCCAATGGTATGAGTCTACACTGAACAAGTGGCTAGCTCGTCGCGATGTTTTGAATAGACTCAATAACTTTGAAAAATATACTTTGGGCTAATATGATCAAATCAAACAACTTTCCCATGGAACCATGTATCGCAAAAGAAAAAAAATGGCCTTCTCCATACAAACTAGTAACGTTAAAATGACCAATTTGTATAGGGAAGTACTTTTTTTTTTCATTTGCGACATATGGTTCATTAGGAAAAATTGTTAGATTTTATCAGCAAAACCTCTTATTAGCCCAAAGTACATCCTTTCAAATCCACCCTGATAGACACTTTCGCATTTATAATACTAGTAAATTTAAAAAATGTAGGTATATAATAATATAACAATAAGTTAAAATACTTTATTAAATTAAATTATTTATTAAATTAAAACACATGCACAACTACATGTACCTACTAAACGCAATCTCAATATTTTTGACCGACCTCCAAGAGGAAGTTATACTCAAACTACAAAAGGCGAAAAACAATTAAATCGTAGCTTGATTCGTCAAAATGTACTGAAACGTAAATGGGTAGAGGGAATTAAAAGAGAAGAAAATTGGTAACCAACAAGAATACCCGTGTATGGTATTCTTGTTGGTTACCAATTTTCTTCTCTTTTAATTGCCTCTACCCATTTACGTTTTAATGCCGGATCTTTCGGGAAACTGTATCATGTATAGAAAATATAATTAGTATTATATAAAAAAAACAATAATTGTATAATATCTTATAACCATGAAAGTATTTACAAAAATCGAGTTTATCAACTATAAAATTACATCACTAAATTGTAACTGACAAACCTCGTTGGACGGTTCTGTTGTCGCCATACCTTTTGATTAAATTAAATTGAAAAGATTATAAATTATTTTAAAGTATCGAAATTCTCATTAAAAATAAAAACACATCACTAGTTCTTCAACTTCTAACTGATGCACATAGTTTGACAGTTACCGTCAGATTTTGGTATTTTAATTATGGGTTTTATTATTATTTTTTATTATTATTATATAAGAAAAACATGTTAAATACATACTTGAAAAATGTGACACTAGGTACTTTTTTTTAATAGTAGTTTCAACACAGCTTTAATGCACAATTAACCATTTTTCCGACAATAAAAGCGGAGCTCTTTTCGACTTTCTCCGCCGAACGCACAAATCAGACTGAGGATGTAAAAAATGTAAGGGGTGTGTGTGAGTGACAAATTTGTCACTCGCGCGGCACCCTGCAAATTAAATGATGCTTACTCCAGTGGGGCGCGCGGACGGGCACGGTTTTTACCTTCATGGTAAAAAAGATCTAGTACATGTCTTGGCGTTTTTGTATAATTAGCTTTTAAATCTTTCAGCAATTTGGTTTTAATGAGTGGTTTTTATGTAATGCAAATAAACAAACAATCAAAAAATAACTTATTTCTCGCACATATATCAATAATCTTTAAAGTACACGTACGGAATGTTGATTCTATGGAACGTGTTTCCAAGAAGGACGCTAACAGGATCATATAGTATTTGGTTGAGTACAGAGGGTAGTGTTCACAGTGCAGGGGAGAGTTAAAAGGTCTTTAACCCTACTTTGCGGTCTCAAGTCGCAAGAACGCTGCAGGCCATTCCCCTGCCTCCCAATCCATGGATAGCTAACAACATTGTGTCATGTATATTATTATTATTAAATACACTAGCAGCTTTTGCTGATACGTGTATATCACTGCACTTATGGATTATTACTATATTTTAAATGTTTATCTAGTCTATTCTTAAAGAAGTACACTGATTCAGCACTTATAACACTTTCCGGTAGCTTGTTCCATGTATCCACAATTCGATTAAATAACACATGTTTCCTAGGGTTACTATGGCTTGGTGTTTTTATCAGCTTCAGTGAATGTCCTCTAAGGCCTGTGTTGGTGCTGAGTGTGAAGACATTTTGTAGTCCAGGCACATCATAGTGTTTTTCATTATTTTAAAGGTCTCAATCAGATCTCCGCGGTGTCTTCTCTGCTCTAAGGTTGTAAGCTCCAGTTCTTTTAAACGATCTTCATATGTCTTTTTTCTTAATGAGACAACCATTTTTGTAGCTTTACGTTGTACCTTTTCCAAGACAATGATATCCTTTTTGAGATAGGGATTCCACACCTGGAAAGCATACTCAAGTAACGGTCTTATATATGTTTTATAAACAAATGCCTTTATACAGGGATGTTTTTCTGATTAGATACAACATAGAATTTGCCCTTTTTGATATACTAATTATATGTTTGTCCCATTTAATATTATTTGTTATTGTAATGCCCAAGTCCTTTTGAGATGTAACCGTTTTGAGCAAGTTGAAGTCAATACTGTATGATACCATTGGGTTATAACTACCTATGTGAAGAACGGTACCCTTATTTGTATTCAAAGTTAGAAGCCAGTCCTTGGTCCATTGTGAGATCCTATCAAGGTCACCTTGGATTATATTGTGGCTTATAATCGAATTGCCCATTAATTTGGTATCATCTTCATGTTTGGATCACTTGCTTCAGGTCAGTAAGAAAAATACCGAATAGTATCGGACGATCACAGATCCTTGTGGAACGCCACTCAGGACATTGTATGCATCAGATTTTCTCGCCTATTCTAACTTTAAAAACCCTCTTGGTTAGGAAATTCCTTCTTATCCAGTTTAGAAGTGGTCCTCGAATTCCAAAATGATCCAATTTGACAATTCATCGCTCAATTGGCACTATATCGAAGGCTTTTTCATAATCAAGTATATTATGTCTGTGGGTTGTTTTCCATTTCAGTTTTAGTAGATTGTCTTTTAAAGGTAACGTTAGATTGTCTTTTAAAGGTAACGTTAGATTGTCTTTTAAAGGTAACGTTAGATTGTCTTTTAAAGGTAACGTTAAATTGTCTTTTAAAGGTAACGTTAGATTATCTTTTAAAGGTAACGTTAGATTGTCTTTTAAAGCTAACGTTAGATTGTCTTTTAAAGCTAACGTTAGATTGTCTTTTAAAGGTAACGTTAGATTGTCTTTTAAAGGTAACGTTAGATTGTCTTTTAAAGCTAACGTTAGATTGTCTTTTAAAGCTAACGTTAGATTGTCTTTTAAAGGTAACGTTAGATTGGCTTTTAAAGGTAACGTTAATTGTCTTTTAAAGGTAACGTTAGATTGTCTATTAAAGGTAACGTTAGATTGTCTTTTAAAGGTAACGTTAGATTGTCTTTTAAAGGTAACGTTAGATTGTCTTTTAAAGCTAACGTTAGATTGTCTTTTAAAGCTAACGTTAGATTGTCTTTTAAAGCTAACGTTAGATTGTCTTTTAAAGCTAACGTTAGATTGTCTTTTAAAGCTAACGTTAGATTGTCTTTTAAAGGTAACGTTAGATTGTCTTTTAAAGGTAACGTTAGATTGTCTTTTAAAGGTAACGTTAGATTGTCTTTTAAAGGTAACGTTAGATTGTCTTTTAAAGATAACGTTAGATTGTCTTTTAAAGCTAACGTTAGATTGTCTTTTAAAGGTAACGTTTAAAAACCCTCTTGGTTAGGAAATTCCTTCTTATCCAGTTTAGAAGTGGTCCTCGAATTCCAAAATGATCCAATTTGACAATTCATCGCTCAATTGGCACTATATCGAAGGCTTTTTCATAATCAAGTATATTATGTCTGTGGGTTGTTTTCCATTCCAGTTTTTGGTCCATTTATCAACGCAACACAGAAGATTGGTAACCGTAGATCTCCTTGGGACGAACCCATGTTGCTCCTCAATAATAATACTTTCTTTGGCCAGGAATTTTCTTTGGCTATGATTTTTTCCATTAATTTGCAAATTATACGTGTTAGACTTATAGGGCGGTAGTTGGAGGCAATTAGTTTGTCGCCTGTCTTGTAGATTGGTGTAACTATGCCCTCTTTCCAATCTTTTGGCAGAACTCCTTGTTTGAATGACAGTGTCATAATGGTTGCTAATTCTTCATACAAAAGTGGACATTTTTTAAGGTAGATGACGGGTATACCATCTGGACCCATTGCAGTGGTATCATTAAATGATTTTAGAGTTTTACTAATTAGACATGGTGAGAATTCAATATGATCTAGATAATTTTCAACCTTAGGTGAAGTTATTTCGGGAATAGGCATATTCAGGGGTTCTCTTATATAAGTTTTTTCAAATTGTCTTGCGAATGTGTTTGCTACTTCTTGATGATGTGTAATTAATTGCTTTATACTAATTGATTCATCTTTCAATGCCGGTGGGACTGAAACAGTAGAAGACAGTTGTCTTATGTAGCTATAAAAAGCTTTCTGACCACTAATGACTACTCCTCCCTCAAATCTTATCCGTGCCTTTCTAACCTCTGCTATAAATTAATTATTTATACGTCGGTAGTTTTCATAAGTTTGTTTATTTTTATTTAGCTTGTAAAATCGCCACAATCTTGCTTTATCTTGAGCCTTTTTTAGTATGGCTTTCCCAATCTAAGGTTTATTCATGTTATGTCTCTTCTTTATATGTTTGTATTTAATGTCTGATTCAATTGACTCATGTATAATACTTTTAAAGTTTCTCCATCTGTTAGATACATCTGAGATATCCATATTATCTATCTTAGCTTGTAGTTTCGAAGTTACTGTACAGTAGTCTGCATTAAAGAAGTCTCTTCTTTTAACATTATTATCAGTATGAGGAGTGGCTTTACTATGCATTTGGTATTGTAGTGTTGTGATTAAAGACAAATGGTCACTTTTCCTATACCAGGGTGGTGATAAATTTTTGTACATAAATTTTCTTCATTACATAGTATTAAGTCTAGTAATGACTCCTCATTATTTATTTTGCGGGTTATGTCTCGCACCAATTGATAAAGGTTACAAACACGTCAACAAAATACTGGTGTAACTCATTATAACCATTAATTTTTAAAATTGGCCAGTCAATTTTAGGCAGGTTGAAGTCTCCCATTATTAATAAGGTTTTGTCACCATCTGCTGCCTTTTTTATATTATCAAATAGAACTTTATCATACTTTTCCAATGTGTAGTGTGTTGGTCGATACACCCCTGCTAATAATAGCTTAAAGTTCCCATAGGTAATATCTAACCATAAAGCATTAGAATGGTTTAATGTTGAGTGTTGTGACGCATATATGGGTATGCCATGGTGCTCATTTGCTCCACCCCAGCCGGTGCCCTTTGTTCTGTCGTGTCGAAAAAGTGTATAGCCTTTAATGTATATTAAGCTGTTGCTAATTGAAGGTTTTAGATGTATCTCAGTTAATACTATGCAAGTAGGTTTAATCTGGTTAATTACAATTAATAATAAATCTCGTTTTATCATTAGAGAGCCTGGCTTCTCTTCTCGTGTAAAAAAATATCATTTCCGTAAAACGGCATGCTACTTTTTTGAATTATCAAGTTTTACAATCTTGGGCTTGTTATTAATGTACTTTATCGTAAGGTCTGACTCACCCTTGTCTGTGCGATCATTCAGCTCCCCACGAAGATTGTTTAAGTACTCCCTCTGATAGGGTGTAAGATCATTCTTGCCCGACACGGTAGTTGACAGTTTTTTATTATTTTTTAGGATGTATGTAACACATTCCTTACCTGTGAATACCAGCTTCAAGGGACGGAGTTTATAAGAGGGTTTTCCCAGGCGGAAGAGAGCAACAGGTATGGGGATCGGATTATCCCGTTGTGGGATGCATCGCAGAGCCTTAGTCACTTCTTTCAAGTCATGTTTCTTTATGTCCTCGGCGTCATTCATGTCACTATTGCTCGCCAGTTCTGGGTATACCAAAGACTAACACGTTTGAACTCCTTTTGTTCCGCTCTTCTATTTCATCCAAAATGCTTTCCAGGTTAACTTGCGAGTTTTGCTTACTCTTTAATTCCTCAAGTTCAGCTTGAAGCTTTTGCGCAATGCTGGTAGTTGAAGCACACCTAGTTCACAATCAGGACATAAGTATTTGAGAGTAGGAGACTGGAGAATGATCACTCGTATTTCTGTGGCCAAAAGACCACTACACTTTACACATATCAACCTTTCACAGCCATGACACTTAATTTTGGGGTTCTTGTCATCCACTTTTGGTATTTGATTTTTACATTTCAGACACTGAGCCATTTTATTTTATAGTACAAGTATATGCTTTGGAAACTTTCGCACAAATCACAGCACCAACAATTATTAATTTTAAAACAATTTAAATTAGAGACAATTACTAACAACATTGTGTCATATATAATTTTATTTTATTTCTTCAGGTACCAATAGAGCAACTTTCAGTTAAAGTAAAAGAATTCAGTAATCTTCGCTTAGAGAAACTGAATCGAATAAGATTGTTGGAGAAAGAAAAACAGAGAATGGAGGTGCCGATGAAAGAAGCTGTTGAACTGATCAATCTTACTAACGCTGCTCTCAGGACCAAAAATACTCTACTCCAGAAGTATATGTAAGTTTTTTTTGGCTTTTTTAATCGCTTTATATTACACATGGTGACTTTGAACGGTTGTACTTTGGGCTACTTTGAGGGTCTACTGATCAACGCCTTTGGCGTTGCATCCGGAAGTGGGTTCGATTCCCATCCATGGCAAAAAAATATTAGCATGTTTTTCTGTACAGTTTATCATGGTCTAGGTGTTTATAAAATATAATATGTTTATATCATTGTTGCTGGTACACATAGTACAAGCCTAGAGCTTTGTTTGTGACCAAAACAATATGTGTAAATTATCCTACATATTTTCCTATTGAACCATGTGTCGCAATGCCTTTTCCATATAAACTAAATGTAAAAACCAATTTGTATAGGGAAGCCAAAATTTTTTTTCATTTGCGATATGGGAAAAGTTGTTCGATTTGATAAGTAGAACCTCATATTAGCCCAAAGTACAACCTTTCAAAAGACACTATGTATTATACTAGCTGACCCGCGCAACTTCGTCTGCGTACCTTTAACCGTTTACGCAGCGCACGCAACGGAAGCTCTCAAAAGAGACAAATTTTCCACCTTTTTGCATTTGTTTTATTTTTTATTCTATCAAACATTTTTTTTTTTAAATTGGAACTAGCAGTTCCTGAGATTAGTATATTCAACCGAAAATACTCTTCAGCTTTAAAATTTTGGTATAGAAGTATAGATACTATACTAATACTACCTATAAAGAGTAAACTGATTAAAAAAATCTTTTATCTAGAGCATGCTACATTATCAGCGAATAACATAAGCTTACTTTAACTTCGATCCTTTTTTTTGTAAATTAAACAACGAATAAAAAAGCTGCACGAGGCACAGCTATTATAGTGATAAATATAAATTAATTATTATTTATTGGAGGACGACAAGTTGGCTTGTGATGAAAAGCCGACCTACATAGTAATGGGGTTGATAAAAAAATATAGACACTATCTCTATGCTGGACAAATGATATCCTTGCTGCTTTATCGTCAAGTCAAGTGTCCGTTTCGTAACCGCACACTGAAAGAAGACTACCACCTCAACAAGAACTTCATGCAGTAGTCTTCTTAAAACCGTTGAATCCACAAACTAAAACCGAACATGTTGAGATCACTTAAAGGTACTTAGTCGAGGGGATTAATTCCCACTTCATCTTAGCCAGAGGTATTTTGCGTTTATACCGAACAAGTAGTCAGCTCTTCACAGTGTTTGGATAGACTTGTAAAGATTTTCACAAGTTGGTATAGTGAACCTAGAACCTACATCATAATATGCGATAAATTATTGCAAGATTAATATTTTCGTATTAATAAAAATATTATTTTCAGATATGAAGGTAGAAAAGTAGTAGAAAATAGAGCTGCAGAACTAGAAGAACTCAAGAGTAAATTAAACGAAATAGATGAAGCAATTAATACAAACAAAAATACATTAAAGGAAAAAGAATCGGAACTTGAAAGGGGTTCTAGGTGAGTATTTTATCATCTTTTAAGGGAACCTTTTTTTATCAATAAACCAGAGTCCGGAAAACCCGTTCCCCGGCTTAATTCTTTAAACGGTGTATCTTTTACGACGAATTACGCCGTGAACTTGCTTACCCAATTCAACTGCTATCCTATACATTTAAGTAACCCTTTCGAAAGGGAAACCCCTATGTTTAACAGGTTAGCCTATAAGACTTACCCTTAAACAGCCAGCAAACAACCAGCACCATAGTGGTGCAAATTTTGGAAGAGGGAAGAAAAAAAAAAGTTGATGGTTATTGCAGTCGATTAACATAAAACATTTAAAAAAAAAATAAGCTGAAATGACTCTTATAATATTATATAGGTATATCAAAATCATTTAAAACTTTTAAAACATGAAGGAGTTTCCCCTTCATAGGGTTACACTTTCAAAGGCATCTGATTACCTCCTTTGATAAAGTTTGATAGAGGTAATGCTTATTTTGATTTAAATAGGCTTTATAATTGACTTTTGAGTTGAAACGGGTTTGGTAAGTAAACCCTTATTAAAACCCCATTCATTATAAGCTCAGTATTTGACTTTCTGTAAACTAACTAAAATAGTCACTAAAATAGTTTTCCTCACGGGGATAGGCAGAGACAAGGGAGTGCCACCTTCAACGATCCTGGCATAACTCTCTCGCTCCCTTCACATCCACAACTCTCTTCATACAAGCTCTACGGTTATGGGCACTGCGGATCCCAACTTTTTTGAGAATGTCCCCGATTTGGTCATGGACCATTCTTCTGGGTCGTCCCCGCCTTATCCTTTTATTCGCTTCTGATTTATAAATCTCTTTTCATTCATCCTCTCAATGTGCCCAAACCACCGTAAAATTCCTTTCTCAATCCTTGTCACTACATCTTCTTTCAAACCACACATCTTATCCACAGTTGTATTCTTCACTCTATCTGCAATTGTTTTTTGACGCTTGAGGAATCCTTTTCCTGTGCACTTAATCACCGCATTTCTACAGCATTAATCCTACTTTCATGCTTCTTCTGCCATACCCAGCACTTCCATACATCCGAACAGCCATCCGAGACTTCTTGGACATGATTTGGCTTCCCATACCATATACCCATATTCCAATAATAAGTCAAATAAATTGTTTATTATTACTCTGGCTTAGTTATACAGGGTGACTTTGAAAGCTTAAAATTCTTTGAAAAAAAAAGGCTTCCCCATACAAATTAGTCATTCCATAATTACTAGTTTTTATGGAGAAGGTAATTATTTTTCAATCTGTAGGGCCTCATATTAGCTCAAAGTACAAACTTTCAAACTCACCATCTATATACGTTTATATTTCACTGCATTGCAGAAAGTACTATGACTTAAAAAGCAAGAAAGATGACATATTAGAGAAGATACAGGCTGTTAAAAGGAAGCTGGTGTTTATACAGGCAGACACCACAGACGCTAACAAGAAAAGGAAGAATCTAGAACAGTTCCTGACTCAAGAGAAGAATAAACTTATTGAACTTGAACTGGTGCGTACTCTCTCAAAAGGAATAATTTTCCCCCGTGTTTGCAACATTTTTCATTGTTTCTCCGCTCCTATTGGTCGTAGCGTGATGTTATGTAGCCTATAGCCTTTCTCGATAAATGGGCTATCCAACACTAAAATATTTTTTTCAATTCGAACCAGTAGTTCCTGAGATTAGCGCGTTCGACCAAACAAACAAACTCTTCAGCTTTATAATATTAGTATAGATTAAAGTGCACAGGAAATGGATTCGCGAACTGGAACGTCGAAAACGTCTAATAGTTGTTTTCAGTGATAATAAAGTGTTTTTGAAAAAAAAAAGAACATACTCGTATGTGTAGATTTTACTTACTCGATCCTAATTACATTATTTCTCTATAAAAAATTGTGTTAAGTTTTGAAATGACAACTAACCCTGCGTTCCGAGAGCTAGCGCGGGCAGTTTTTCGTGGTGCTAAAATGCAGCTCGGAAACGATCGGTGTTGATTTTTGATGCCACTTTTTCACAAGATACACTATTTTGAACTAAATAATTGAAATTAAAAATATTACTACCTTATCATTATGTCATAAATCAATATTTTTAATTAACTATTATTTAAATACAATAATTTTATAATTTCACAATATCAATTTAATTAACAACCTCAAGCTAAACATACCAAAGCTGAATTTAGTTACACGATATTTATTTTTTAGGTTTAATCGAACTTTTAGAATTAAAACAGATATGAATATATAAATTAATTAATTAAATTCCAATTTGTAGATAGATATTCACATGTAAACAAACATCTGTCAAAAAGTAGCCCGGCTAACTTTTTGTGTTAACATTTCTGGTCGCGGAACGATTGATGGTAACTTGAATTGCTAACATTTCCGCGCGATGAAACGACCTTGGCCAAAAAAACCAGCGATCCGTGGCAGCGATGCTGAGCTCGGAACGCGATGTAAAGTAATATTTTTAGAATCATAAATCAAAAAGATCTAATTAGGATCGAGTAAGTAATATTTATACCTATACATTCTTTTTTCATTACATTTATATATTGATAAATTCAAAGAAATTGTTAGTTCTATTTAATTTTTTTATGTGATTTTACCTAAATTAATATTTAAACTCATTGTGACTTACGACATTTTATTTCCATGCGATTTTAGGTAGTCCACGCTGCTTACTCTCATCAGAAACCGTACTTTAACACTGAGATAAAACATAGGGAATAGGGTATTTGACTCCTTTTTGAAACCCGTTTTATATGATTCTCCATTACATAATAATCACACTTCTTAGATATTTCCGGGATGACTACTCTATTATTAATAAAAATCGAAGTTAAAGTTGGAATTTTTACAATGGCGCTAAAAACTCTGTTTCGCAGTCTATGTCAAGTGTGACGTCACACGCAAGTAAACAAACAAGCACAGATTAAATAATCTCCTATACATTATACTCTATTCTTTTTCATCCACATGATTTATAATCTGCGTATTGTTTTGTTTACTTGCGTGTGACGTCACCAGTCATCAACCAATCAAAGACGTTTTTGTTATAAATAAAATGGTAAAAAATATTCAATTTTATTTCGTGTAATCTACAAAAGATTTACATAATTTAGTTTAAAATAAAGTGAAATATGTTTTTTTACGCCATTGTCTGATAGAATGACCACAATTTATAGTATATTTTTAATGTAGCCAAATAGCCTATTAGATACAAATACGTAATTTCTTTGACGAGCGTACCTCGCCTTAAGAAACAAACTTTAATATATTATTATCTGAGGCTCTACCATGGGTTTGCGCATTGTGGAAACGTAACGTATTCATTTACGTATACGTGAGCAACAACCAATAGGATCGCTTTATTCAATCCTGTTACCAAAAATAAAGCGTGCCCATTGGTTGTTGCTCACGTATACGTAACTGAATTCGTTACGTTTCTACATGCGCAAACCCATGGTAGAGCCTCTGGAAACAACATTTAAACGTTTTTAGACGTTCTAGTTCACGAATCCATTCCATGACTTCTATACTTATATAATTGTTTATCCTGACTACATAAATACTTATTGAGTCCTACAACAACACTTTTGTTATAAAAGGTTTTGTCTCTTTTACGCATATTCATTTTTGTTGCAAAAACCTATAACTATAGCCTACGTAGACTAGTGGTTGCGCCTTTGGCTTTTTTTTTTTTTTTTTTTTTCGTAGGGGAGGAAATCCTTTATGGATACCACCACACCCGTATGTGGTGGTTAAGCCCGACTTCCACTGGGAAGGTGGCCCAGTGGGTACGTGCTAAAACCTCCCCTGTAAGAAGCTAGTTGCTATGTTGTCAAGGGGTTTATGCTAATGGGTTATACTTGCCCCTTGACCAAAAAAAAGAAGTTGGTGAATTTGGTTGAGGAGTTGGTAATTTTTTTTATTTACCCCACCACGACAAGGTGGCCCCATGGGGGGGTAGCGCCTTTGGCGTTGTATCCGGAGGTCGTGGGATTGATTCCCACCCACTGTAGAACAATTTACACACGTTGCTCTGGTCACAAACTAAGCTCTAGGCTTGTATTATATATATATATAATTTGTATTATATCATTGTTTCTTGTACCCATAGGGGTACAAGAAACAATGATATAATACAAATTATATTTAAAAAAAACACCCAGTCAAACTGTACAGAAAAACGTACTAATATTTTTTTGCATATGTATTTTAGGTTCCCCAAAAAAATAACAGAAGCATAGATGAGTGTAAAGAGTTAGTGGAACGACATAAACAAGACAAAATTACTGCAAGCGAAGAATTGCAAACTGTTATGGCTGGAGTTAGGTATGTGTTTTTTTTGGAGTTATTTACATTAATCGTTAACCGTCATCTTAAACCGGCATAGGGGAGATAACCAATAATCTTAGTATTTTATTCCATGCTCTTTCATGTCTTCTTTCCAAATTATAATAATAGTATTTCATACATTATTGTCCTGTTAAGAAACTAGGACGGATTCCTTACCATCGCCCTTACATATGCATAAACCGCCAATTGACCTAGTCATGTTTCGGTTACAGGCTGTGGTTTTACCGGTTATCAGGAAACTACTGCATAGATTTCTTGAGGAGGTGGTAGTATCCTTTAAGGGCGCGGTTACAAAGCGGGCAGTTAATTTGACGACAACACAGCGAGGCTATTAAAGTAGACTCGTAACGCAAATTCATTTTTGTCGCCGCGTATTTAGCCGGTATAGTGGGAGCGATCAATGCTATTTAACAATAATACATTGATCGACCCCATTCATGGACTTTGTAGGTCTGTTTACCACAAGATACAGTGATAAAAAAGAACCCCTTTGAGTTCCTTCAATTCAATCAAGTTTTTTATAATATAGCCAATGTTAAGGTGAGTTGCATCAAAATAAACTCTTTAATTGTAACAATTGAACTTGAAAATGCAAAATGGCGTCAAATGGTACATTCGACGCCATTTTGCATTTCGAAAGACAGCTGGTACTGTAAATGGTGTCAATAGACATACTTGACACAAATTTTAATATTAATCGTTACAATAGGGTATTTGACTCCTTTTTGAAACCCGTTTAATATGATTCTCCATTACATAATAATCACACTACATTGATATTTCCGGGATATCTACTCTATTATTAATAAAAATCAAAGTTAAAGTTTGAATTTCCACAATGGCGCTAAAAACGCTGTTTTGCAGTCTATGTCAACTGTCACGTCACACGCAAGTAAACAAACAAACACAGATTACATAATCTCCTATATATTATACTATATTATATTTCATCCACATGATTTATAATCTGTATATTGTTTTGTTTACTTGCGTGTGACGTCACCAGTCATCAACCAATCAAAGATGTTTTTGTTATAAATAAAGTTGTGAAAAATATTCAATTTGATTTTATGTAATCTACAAAAGATATACATAAATTAGGTAAAAATAAAGTGAAATATGTATTTTTACGCCATTGTCTGTTAGGATGACCACAATTTATAGTGTATATTTAATGTAGTCAAATAGCCTATTACAGAGACTTCATTTTTGTACAACTAAGCTTTACTATTTTATAACACCAAAATTTATTTCAAGACTATATTAAGTTGTCGGTCCCAATTCCACTAATACCTCCTATTCTAGATCTCAAACTCGAGAATTGCGAGAAAAAAAGGATAAATTGCAAGCACAACTAATAAAACTAAATGTGATTGTGGATGAAGCTACTAACATTTTTAAATTGGCCGATTCAGAACTAAATATATACGTCAGGACTTCCGAAAAGGAATATGAAAAAATGGAAAAAATGAAAAAAGATTTTGATGATGCTCCAAAAAAAATTGAGGAAAAGTCAAGGTATAGTTATTTTTTATAATGACTTAAGTATTATTATTATATGTTTTACATAAATTTATTATATAGATTGGGTATTAAGGGCTCTGCAGTCTTTTAAATGGCCATGCAAACGTTTTTCCAATATTAAAACTTGGCTGTTAGATGGAGTTCAATTATTATGTTTATATGCAAAAATATTACTGTTAAACATATTATTTGAAAAGGTTTTTTTTCTGATTACAATACATATTTAAAATACCATCACAGGTGTCTTTTTTGGCTCGAGAACCGTTTAAACGGCCTCGGGGTACTTAGCGGAGGGATTCACCTAACCAGTGGCGGGCTTGTTGCTGTGTTTATGATGGTATAGCTGCAATGTTTTCATAAATACCGGTGTATATGTAACTTTCAGAGTGTTTGAAGAGTTAACTAAGTCAGTAGCAGACATGGAGAGTACTATGACCCAAAGTCAACAGCGATTGCAACGACTGAAGGACGCTGAGGAAAAGATTGTCACTCAAATACATAGTTTAAGGTAAGGTACAAACATGGTGACTGAAAGATTGTACCAAATGAAAATAAAATGGCTTCTCCATTCAAATTGTTATTTTGACATAACTTTTTTTTTTAAGTCAATCCGCTTACTCCAGCATGGGCTTAAACTTATATGATTGGACACACAAAAGTAGCTACCCAAGTAGCAAAATGTGGTCCTGTAAGTATCCTAGGACCAGATATATTTCAGTCCTATAGAAATCCTATTAACGTTTATAAGACCGCATTTGGGCGCACTATTATAATTTTCCTATAGTAATTTTGTTACAGTCCGGTAAAGTGCAAATTGATTTTATTATGATTTCATTGGGTGCTTCTACAAGATCGTTGTATCCTATGAAGATCTGGTACACGCACTGAAGCAGCGTGATTAGTCCTGTAACGATCTGGCGCATGCCGCTACTGGTGTAATTAATCCAACAGTGCTAATTATGATGCCAATACTAGAGCATTCATTTTTCATTAAATTTGTAATGGCGGTGTCGATTGAATCTTTATATATATTGCAACTGCAAAGTAATCTTTAATACTATTCATAATCATAAAATAGGTTAATAACTTGTTGTATTTTCACTGTTATATAAATAAATTAACTTGCGAAATATACAGGTACGT
Organism: Monopis laevigella; assembly: GCA_947458855.1. Taxonomy (NCBI): domain Eukaryota; kingdom Metazoa; phylum Arthropoda; class Insecta; order Lepidoptera; family Tineidae; genus Monopis; species Monopis laevigella. The sequence continues at coordinate 12,573,275 of OX381576.1, read as the reverse complement.
AGGTCACCCAACCGCAGAGTTCTCGTTTAACCCGCATTGCAGATTAGTTAATCTATATTCAAAATTATTTACCATATTACATATTAAATAAAGTCAAAATTTAGTGTTAAAGTCCACAAGCTGTTTTATACTTACATACAGACAAAGTACACAAAACATCACGCACACTACCAAAAGCAACATTGAGCAGAAGAACTTGGAGTCCTTTTATACTTTGACAGCCTCCGTAGACTAGTGGTTGCGCCTTTGGCGTTGTATCCGAAGGTCGTGGGTTCGTTTCCCACCCATGGCAAAATAAAAAAAAATAGTACGTTTTTTTCTGTACAGTTTGTCATGGTCTGGGTGTTTTTAAAATATAATGTGTATTCTATTGTTGTTTCTGGTACACATAGTACAAGCCTAGAGATTAGTTTGTGACCTGAGCAATATGTGTAATTTGTCCTACATATTATTTAAAAAAAAACTTTTGTTTTAGTTAGATAATTCGCTGTTGTAATAATATTAATGTAGTCAAATAGCATAGTGCGTGAAGGCGCTGAGTGGCCGGACCAATGATAATGATTCATAATATATGAATCATTGAAATATCTAAATAACTTACTAGTGTGTATAGAGAAGCCATTTTTTTTTCATTTGCAACACTTGCAACACATGGTTGCATGTGAAAAGTCTTGGTTAAATTTCTTTGTTTACTATTTTAGCGGAAAGTTAGAAGAATGTAAGCAAACGATGAGTGCAAACCAATCCAGGGGTTACTGAAATAATTGACGCTTGGGAAAATTCTCAGGATCTCGTTGGCGTTTTCTGCGATCTGTCTAAAGCGTTTGATTGTGTTGACCATCAAACTTTGTTAGATAAGCTGGAATTTTATGGCATTCGCTAATTAGCTTTAAATCTAATAAAGTCCTACCTTTCTAATAGAACTCAAGGTGTTAATATTGATGGTTGTGTATCAGACGGAACCCTTGTAAAGATGGGTGTCCCCCAGGGATCAATTTTAGGCCCATTCCTGTTCCTAGTATACATCAATGATCTTCCACATATGGTACAGGAGATGGCACAGATAGTGCTATTTGCTGATGATACATCCCTACTTTTTAAAGTTAGTAGGAAGGATAATATATTATCGGCAGCAAATGACACTCTGGAAATGGTTTTAAAATGGTTCACGGCAAATAATTTAGTTTTAAATGCAAAGAAGACTAAGTGCCTGAAATTTACTTTGCCTAATGTATCTAATATTAATGCCACAGTGAAGATAGGTGGTACTGACCTGGAATTTGTTGACTCCACTGTGTTTTTAGGGATCACAGTCGATTCCAAACTACAGTGGAAAGCTCACCTTACTTCTTTATCCAATAGACTGAGCTCTGCTGCATATCCAGTCAGAAAAATCAGAAAGTTGCAACAGCCAGACTAGTATACTTCGCCTATTTTCACAGTATAATGACATATGGTCTTATAATGTGGGGATCTGCGGCAGATATTGATACTATATTTATTCTACAGAAAAGGGCCATCGGGCAATATATAACATGAAAGCTCGTGATTCTCTTCGAGAAATCTTTCCTATGATTGATGTACTGACACTACCATCTCAATATATTTATGAAAATTTATTGTACGTTAGGAAAAACTTAAATATGTTTAGTAAAAATGGCGATAGACATAATTTAAACTTAAGAAACATAGATAAAATCGATATACCAAAGTTTAGACTGCAAAAAACTAATTAATGACGAATAACAGTATAAGGTTATTTAATAAATTACCTAAAAGCATTATAGATCTGAGTGAAATAAAGTTTAAAAATTGTATAAAACACATATTAATCAATAAGGCTTACTATAGTGTAAAAGACTATCTTAACGATAAAGACGTCTGGATCCGTCCTGATATGCAACTGAGGTCTCGCAACTAGTAAACAAATTGCTTATGTAGAATCTACCCTAGTTTAGTAGGTATATAATGTCCGATATTGTAATAATTTTATATTACATAATTTATTTTCATTACATTATGTAAATTTTGTCTTTGGATAAGGTAATCATTGATGATTACCTACTTATTTATACTTAATTTATACTAATAGTATACTGTGTAGTTATGTACATTGGTACCGTAACAAATAATCTGCCATAGGGTGTTCTACGCATGCTGATCAGTGGGGTGCATTTTGAGTATGTTACTATATATATGTATGCTATATAGCATAAGTCAATAGCTGTACCCCTCTTTTAGTTTGTGTGAAGCACTAGAGTTTTTTACTTGCTGGTTTCTTTTTTTTCTCCGGGGTGTCTCTGAGGGGATCGACTTTACAGTTAGTGTTTATGCCCTTAAAAATACCGATCCTTATACCTTTACTTATATGTGATTGGTTACTTAGCTTTTATTTACAACAAATATTTAAGGCATGGATATGGTCGGTGAAGTTGGTCGCCTTGGTGGCTCTCTTGTATGGCAGATAATGATTGACAGGTCAATGGAATCAGCTAACCACCTAGTCTTACACTAGTTGGTTATGTAGTGTGTGTTCGGTTCGGTAGTAATTTTCATATTAAGATTTCCATTCCATCGTGTCTAAGTTCAATTAATTTTTGTCGTTATTTTGTTAATGAATAGCTGCCTAACCAAACGCACTCTAAGACTCATTGTTAACCTTTGTTTTTTTTTGACTATTTATAAATATCTGTAAAGATTTACATGAAATAAATGATTTTGACTTTTGCAGAGTGCTAGAATCCTTAATGGAACAGAAACGGAATGGTAACATACCAGGAATCTACGGGAGATTGGTAATTATTATTTTATATTATTTCTATATATAAAAATGAATTGCCGTTAGTTAGGCTCGCTAAAACATAAAAACGGCTTGGTCCATTTGAATATATATTGTTCGCTTTAATTTAAAGAGTATATACGTGGTGGCCGAGTTGGTTAGACCTTGGACTTAATTAAAAACACTTAGAAGATTCGAACCAAGGACTGGTTCGAGTCCTGGTCTGTACCAATGAGTTTTTAATTAACAAAAATATGTACATTTTGTTTGACAACACCACTTTAGTGCCTCGGAGAGCACGTTAAGCTGCCGCTCCCAGTTTCATTATACCAACTTGTGAAACTGTTTATAGACGGGTTATTGGGTCTTTTCATAACATCGCAAAGAGCTATCCACTTGTTCGGTGTAGACTCATACCATCGGCTACGACGAGGTTGGATAAAAAAATCCCTCCGCTGGGTACCCTGGGGCCCGTAATGATATGGAATTTAAAGAATAACTAAAAATTAAAATAAAGTAAGTTTGTATGTAAAATGACACTACACTTTGCGATTGTTTATTTTAATCTACAATCTGTCACTATTTTTGTTTTTTTTCGTTCTTCCGCTAGTGTGAAAGGGCAAAGATCTTTCGACCAAACAGCCATAAAGGAGTACGGTCATTCTGGACCCAACCGTAAAAGCTTAGCGTTCACAAACAACGATATGCTTACTTAATAATAGATAATTTAAGCGTTATTTTCCAGTATTCAAAATAATTTTAGAAGTTGAGAAAAAAAGTTCTGACAACTTTTGTTACGTGCTGATTCTTCTGCCTTTTCTGTATATTTGTTCACATTACACAGAAAAAAAATGCTTTATACATAAAAAAATATTATTTTTGCTTATCTGGATTGAGATTTAACAAAATAAAGAGAGATTTCAAATTATTTTGAAAGAAAAGGCCGTATAGTATTGAATTCCCTTTGTCCATTTATCGCATGAACAGAACAAAAATAACTTGACTTGCATCCAGTGCTATGTTAAAATAAATAATTTTAAAAAAAAGAGCGACGATATATCATCCACAGATTATATAATTATGATTTTTTGTTCGGTTTTCTCAAATATAGAGAAGGCAAAGGTCTCTATGAACCATGGAGCCTAGGTCAGATTATATAATATTATTCTGTCAATGCTGCAGCACAAGGAAACACTACTAATAATTTTGAGGATTAATAATTCGCGGGCCGAAATTGTTCGCTATACTAACCTAATAACTAGTCATAGCATAACCTCAAATTGAAATTCAGAATAACTTTTTTCTCCAAACTTCTCGAACTTATATATATTTTCCTCTATCGAACTGGATAGGTTTCATTATTGAACGCGGCTTCTAAGGCTGGGTCTGAAAATACATAGGCTATGACCGTTCTTCTTTAGTGGCTGTTCACTATTCTGTCACAGTTTATCCATATATCGTCGGAAAGCCATCATTAGTTGGATATAAATATTATGGCCTTAAACATTAAAAGTCTTTGAACTCTTTGTTAAACTGCAAATTGATTTTATTATGATTTCATTGGGTGCTTCTACAAGATCGTTGTATCCTATGAAGATCTGGTACACGCAATGAAGCAGCGTGATTAGTCCTGTAACGATCTGGCGCATGCCGCTACTGGTGTAATTAATCCAACAGTGCTAATTATGATGCCAATACTAGAGCATTCATTTTTCATTAAATTTGTAATGGCGGTGTCGATTGAATCTTTATATATATTGCAACTGCAAAGTAATCTTTAATACTATTCATAATCATAAAATAGGTTAATAACTTGTTGTATTTTCACTGTTATATAAATAAATTATCTTGCGAAATATACAGGTACGTAGGTCACCCAACCGCAGAGTTCTCGTTTAACCCGCATTGCAGATTAGTTAATCTATATTCAAAATTATTTACCATATTACATATTAAATAAAGTCAAAATTTAAAAATACATAGGCTATTACCGTTCTTCTTTAGTGGCTGTTCACTATTCTGTCACAGTTTATCCACATATCGTCGGAAAGCCATCATTAGTTGGATATAAATATTATGGCCTTAAACATTAAAAGTCTTTGAACTCTTTGTTAAAATAGGTTGTCTCTTTTACACATTTTCATATTTTTTTGCTAAAAAAAGGGACAAAACTTTCTATAACTAAAGTGTCGTGTCAAGGACTCAATTAAGTTTTTATGAATACCGGTGCTAATGTTTACATAGACTAAAATATGGGCAAAAAATAATAGCGAAGAAACCACATCTAACTTGTGTTCGATCACTATTATTAGCATTAAACACAGATTAGATCATATTTATAAAAATAATATAAAGATATTACACCCATATTGGTCTGGTCACAAAATAAGCTCTAGGCTTGTACTATGTGTAGAGAAGCAACGATATAATACATATTATATTTTATAAACACCCAGTACTATTTTTTTATTGTTCTTGCCATGGATGGGAATCGAACCCACGCCCCCAGATACAACGCCAAAAGCTACGGAGCTACGGAGGCGGCCAATTATACCTGTATATCATATATTTTTTAGGGAGATCTAGGTGAAATAGACGCTAAGTACGACGTCGCTATATCGAACTGCTGCGGCGCCCTTGATGACATCCTGGTGGATTCAGTGGACACCGCTCAGGCTTGTGTGCAGTACCTAAAGAATAATAACGTTGGCAGCGGAAACTTTATCGCTTTGGATCAACAAGAACATTTCAAAAGTCAATATTCTCAGAAGAGATCATAGTGAGTCTTTTTTTATTTTTAAAACTGATTTTGTCTTTAGTTCAAAATATTTCACTTAACTTAAGTTATGCCGTGATACTTATGTTTAACAAAAACTCATCAGCAGTTTTAGCCTATAGACCAGACATACTGGTATACTCTCGGTGCTTGAAGAAAGCAATATTTATAGAACTCACCGTTCCGTGAGAAAAAAAACTTTCGTAATGACCACACTATCAAGTCGAACAAATACTTTGATCTCAGAAATTAAATGACTAGAAACGGTTTTAAAATTCAACTTTATGCAGTGGAAGTTGGTGCAAGAAGAATTCCAGCAAAGTCTTTGCGTCGTCTATTGAACTCGCCTTCCGAGTTCAGCCGTCGGCACTTTTATGGAACGTGTTTCCAAGATTGCGCTAACAGGATCATATAGTGTTTGGTTGAGTAGAGAGTCGGATAAGTCCGGGAACGGTGCAGTTCATTCCCCTGTCTTCCAATCACGCGATCGACACGACACCATGAAGGTCTCGGTGAAGCCATGGATAGCTAAGAACATCTCTACAGCTGGTATAAAATCTATGAATTGCGTTGATCAATACATTGTTAAACTGCATTAATCGCTCCCACTATGTCGGCTAAATTATGCGGTTACGAAAATTATCGAGATGGTAGTATATTTCAGGTTGCGGTTACGAAACGACCAGTTAATTTTAAAATAAAGCAGCGCGAAGCTATTAAGCAGACTGGTAATGCAAATTCGTCTTTATAGCGATAAAGCAACAATAGATTTTATTTCATTTTCTGCGCTTTAGATTAGTCCTATTCGTTCTAATGTGGTTATTTATTTGTTGTGTTGAAATGTTACGGGTTTTTATGATTTGAATGTATAATAGATGATATGCAGTTATAATGTTAAGGATTGAAATTATATTTTGCACACCACATGTTGGTAGAATATGTAGAACTAATTATTCCAATGTAACAACTTTTGTAAACCATATTCTGGCAAATAAAGTATTTATTATTATTATTATTAAAGACGAATTTGCACTAGTACAAACAACTATTTGTAGTACAAAATATAACGTTAATATTATTGATCAAGATTGTTTCCCACTAATGTGTAAACACACAAAAATTAATACTAACACAAGCTTAGACCTATTAATAAAAGTTAAACTTATTAAGTTATTTAGGTTTATAAAACAAATTAAAACATTTTTTTAAACTAATTGCGTTTTAAAGAGTACATTTAAATATGATAACATTAGGTGCCATCACAATATACGAGGGGAGGTCCAAAAGTTCGCGGAATGAAAGTGTTATAAATAAAATTAAACAATAAATTTATTTTTCCTTTTCAATATAATCCCCCTTAAGCTTAATACATTTATTAGATCTATGAATTAATTTTTCTAAACCATCATAAAAATATTTTTTATCTTTTCCCTCAAAATGAGCTGAAATTGCCGCCTTTACCTCATTGTCGTCGGTAAATTTCTTTCCCCTTAGCTCTTTTTTTAAATTTGGAAACAAATAAAAATCACTTGGTGCCAGATCTGGACTGTAGGGTGGGTGAACAAGTGATTCGAAGCCATGCGTGTGCAGAGCAGCCATTGCAACTTTGCTCTTGTGAACCGGCGCGTTGTCTTGCAAGAGCAACACACCCTTAGTCAATTTTCCTCGATGTTTCTCCTTGATGGCCTCCTTTAATTTTTCTAATATCGTTGCGTAGTACTCTCCGGTTATGGTGCTTCCCTTTTCTTTGTAATCGATCAATATTATCTCCTCACAATCCCAAAAAACAGTAGCCATCAACTTTCCAGCTGACTCTGACACTTTGAATTTCTTTGGCGGTGGTGTCTCCTTTTTATGCCATTGCATGGACTCTTGCTTGGACTCAGGCTCGAAGTAATAAACCCATGTCTCATCTCCGGTAACAATCCGCTCCAAAATCTGTGCAGGTTCGTCTCCACACAACTCCAAAAACTGTTTCGACGCATCGACGCGCTGCTGTTTCTGAAGCGGCATGAGCATTCTCGGTACCCATCTTGCACTGACTTTTGTCATACCCAGGTGGTCATATAGGATTCTCAAAATGGTGGTATCTGATACTCCAACTAATGCAGATAACTGTTTTTTTCTTCAAACTTCAAACGGGCATCCTCCAGTACAAGTTTTTCCACGATGTTTGACGTGGTGGCCTCAATAGGCTGTCCTGAGCGAGGGTCGTCTTCAATCGACTCCCGACCATGTTTAAAAAGACCATGCCACTTGTAAATCATTGTTTTACCAGGGCACTGTTCCCCATAAACAGTTTCCATTTCATTCAAAATGGTCTGACCGGTATTTCCTTGCTTGGTAAGGAATTTTATCACAGCACGTTGTTCAATTTTCTCCATAGTTTCAGTTTTCTTCCGGATTGACTTCTTTATCAGGCGAGTATTTGTAAACGAATGACGTAATAGAGCTGAAACTTCATTTATATACTAATGATGAGTCCCTCATTAGTGTGACACTGCGCGAGCGCCGCTATCCCCACTCCATCCCCTCCATTCCACGAACTTTTGGACCTCCCCGTAACATGGATATATAAACAAAACATTTATACCTATAATTAAGCACATACTCACATTAATTCCATTCAACACTTACACACACACCATATATTTGCACATACATACACGCATTTATTCAGTACCTACAAGGCTAACATGAAAGTCGAAAGGCATCCGTAACACACCTCTTATATATACCAAATGACCTGTCAAAAATAACAAGTACCGTGCACTTTTTAGATAGTTCATTGTACTGGCGACACATTCTCACGACGGGATTATAATACGAAGTGTTGTTCCTGTAAACTTCTAGATTGAATGTTTGAGGTGGTCGTGATTTATACCTTGTATTAATTTTAAGTGAAGATGATGAGTACAGGAGAGTCCACCGGCGCATGTAGAATCTTGTGCAAATATAAAAGATCGTACCTTTTCCGACGAGTCTCAAGCTTAGATACTTTGAACATGGTCAATATTTCGCTGTATGTACGCAAAGAACGTCCCCTCCCCAGTCTGAATGAAAAATAAATGTAACACGAGGATTTTTATTTATTAGGTATTTGGAAAACCAACTTTGATAAATCATAACATAACACTTATATAAACATAGAAAGGTAACAATAGTTTTCACTGATAGATACATGGTATATAACTTTAGACATCACTTAAAATAAAATTACGTAACAATGTATTAACAGAGTAAAAAATTAAGTAATAAAACAAATAATATTAACAAGAAGAAGAATGAACACAGCATGAAAGTAAACAAAAAATATCTAATCAGTCTATGTCATCAAAAAATAAGCCTGTCAACGACCGCCTCAGTGCCGCACTTTTATCATTAAATAAATCATGTTTCAGTGAACGACTCAAATCGTTGTATGTGCTACACGCGCGAACCAGGAAAGAATTTTGTCTATAGTTAGTAGTTGCTCTATTTAAATTAAAGGTAGGGAAGTAACGTTTTGTTCTCATGGGAAGATTAAAGTTTAATTTTATTAGCAATTAATAGAAGAGGTAGCAATCTTTTTTAAATATATTACATCAGCAATTTGCCGACGCTTATACAATGGAAGTATATGGTGTTTTTTGCAATAGTGTAAGTATTTATTTTTACTGTATTTACTTTTGTAATTTATAAATCTAATAAATATTTTATGTATTTTTTCTATACGCTGGATATATTTGTCGTATCTACGGTTCCAAATTTCTGAAGCATATTCCAGACAGCTACGAACGTATGTGCAATACAGAATTTTAATTGTCTTAATGTTTCTAAAATCTTTTGATGTTCTTATTATAAATCCGAATGCTTTAGAAGCTTTTCATACGATGTTGTCAATATTTTGGTCGAATATGAGCTTTGGATCATGAATTACACCTAGAATTTTATGTTTTAAATAGCTCTGTAATATTGGAGAAGGGCTTCTTGTAAATGATATGCATGAGCATTTTATAGGATTAATGTCCAATCTATTAATTTTACAATATTCATCCAACCTGTGCTCATATACGTGTTGGCCGAGTTGGTTAGACCTTGGACTTAAAAACGCTTGGTTCGAATCCCGGTGTATACCAATGAGTTTTTAATTTAAAAAAATATGTACATTCGTTTGACAACACAACTATAGTACTTCGGAGAGCACGTTAAGCTGTCGGTCCCGGTTACCAACTTGTGAAACTGTTTATAGATGGGTTATTGAGTCTATTCAAAACATCGCGACGAGCTAGCCACTTGTTCGGTGTAGACTCATACCATCAGCTACGACGAGGTGGGATTAAAACCCCTCCGCTGGGTACCCTGGGGCCGTCTAGGCGGTCTCGGGCACCGTAAGGCACCCGTGATGATATGTATGTATGTATGTATCCATCCTGTGTAAATCTTCCTGAAGTCTTTGCGTGCCATCAATAGATTTAATATTTTTGAAGATTTTCAATCGTCAGCGAATATAAGCAAATTGGAATAATTAAGACAGTGTTTTATATCACCAATAAATATTAAGAATATTAAAGGTCCAAGAATTGATCCCTGGGGAACACCACTCGGAATAGTTATCCAGATAGATTTAAAGTTATGAACAACTACAGCCTGAGACCTATTGCTAATATAAGAGGTAAGTCAGCGAATCAAGTTGCCACGAATACCTGCACAATTAAGTTTAGAGAGAAGTAGTTTGTGATCAATTCTGTCGAACACCTTACTGTAATCGGTGTAAATAACATCAACTTGGGAACCAGCGTCCATATTGTCAGTTAGGAAGTCATTGAATAATAATAAATCAGAAACAGTGGAACGACCACGATGAAAGCCATGCTGGAGAGAGCTGAATGTAGATTTCAGAGAAGAGTAGATTTGTTCATGGGCAATACTTTAAAAAAATGTAGCTAGCACACATAGTTTTGAAATAGGGCGGTAGTTCTTTATGTCAGTTTTTTTTCCTTTTTTATGAATAGGTGTAATAAATGCTGATTTCCATATAGCTGGGGTCATGCCATCAATAGACTTGTTATACAGATTATGCAAAGGATATGATAGTGAATCAGCACATTTAAAGAGTACTAATGGTGGCAATAGGTCTGGACCTGGTGATTTACAGATATCTAGTTTTAATAATTTCGTTTTAACACTATTAATATTAATGTTAAGATCAGATATATCAGCATCGTGGTAGTTAGAAGAAAAGTTTGGATCATGCTGGAATTACAATTTACAATTATTTGGAGAATAAGTCACAAATTTCGTTTCCAGTATTTGCTACTCATTCCTCCAAGTTCATGTTATTAGGTAAGGAGTTCGACTTATATTTACTTTTTATATAAGACCAGAATAATTTCGGATTTCCCTTAATGGAATCCTCGATTCTAATTATATAATCAACGTAGCATTTTCTTTCAACTATTTTAGCTCTTTTACGTAAGCAAATGAATGATGATCTGAAATATTGCCATATATCTTGAATTTACGAAAATGTTTATACTTTTCTTTAATTATTTTAATAAGAGCAAAAGAATACCATGGTGGATAATGCCTTTTAATGTTCCAATTTAGTTGGAACGTATTTGTCGCGCAACGAGTAAATAACTTTATAGAAATTATTAACAGCCTCTTCACATTATATAAAAAGACTATTCCAATCCGTGACAAGTAAATCTTCATTAAGTGATTTTGAAATCTGCACGATGGTATAGGTACTTAATACGTGGAGCAGGAGTTAATGTCTGATAATCTATTGACTTAATTAGAGCTGAGCTTATAGTCAGAGCTTTATGATATGGATCAATTTTAAAAAAGGGATTTCCGCATTCCGATATTATGACTGGTCATTTCTGAGTACTAGATCTAGAATTTTACCGTAAACCATTAAACTGATGAAGGCCGCATGTTTTTTTAGCGTCAATAAATTTAAATTCATCAGCGCTACGCATATTAGATGAGTTATAATAATTAGCACGCGGATCTAACTCCCATTGCAAGTTTCTCAAATTAAAATCACCTAATACTAGATATTTGTCACTCACGTCTGTTTGCGTGAGAATGGTATCACTAAGGTTATTAAGAAATATTTCCAGTTGCTGAGAAAAGGAATTGCCAAGGTTCTGTCTACATAAATAGGGGACACCTATATGTAAATTATTTGATAATCTGGACCCAGGTTTGTGTAATTTAATGGAAATCCAATAATCCTCTGCTGATGAAGTCCAGTTGTTTTGGACCACCACGTTCAGATCCCTCCGAGTATCCAGCAGTACGCCATCTCCATAGGCTTGGTTGGTCAAAATATAGTCACGGTCACGGCGCCAAACTATTTATCTTTTATCGAAAAGTTCCGTGTCAAAAATACCATCCACCAAATAAGTTTCAGTGATAGCTATAACGTCATAGGAACCAAGACATACATTTCTGTAAAACTCATTAATTTTAGTACGAAGCCCTCGGACGTTTTGATAGAATATGTTCAAATTATTCCTTGATCCGCCCTCCGCAAAGATAACCACTGGTAATATTATAAGACAAACAATAATTATAACTAATACTTATTTTAATTACACAACTAACTAGGGATCTCAATATAGCCCGATAAAAGAACACTTCCGTAGCAATAAATAAAATCATCTTATAAAATATATAATTAAGCAATAAAATAGGTATTTGGTTTTGAAGGTAAGGATTATAACCTAAAGTACGTAGGATATATATTATTCCAAACGATGCACTAACGAGCATTTTGCTTTTAAAACCGGACAAAATTACTTTGAACTTTTATATTATTGGAAATGAATAAAAATACGTATGTGAATAAATTAAAACATATATCTTTACAAACATGGCTAAACATATTACATGATAATTGAATTCTAATGAATCTTAGTCTGATTCATCGTCGCCAGAGTGAGCAAGTCTCGATGTTAGGACAACTTCTGTATTCACTTCTTCTGGCTCGAACAACTCAATGGTTTCACTCATAAAGGGCTGGATTTTGCTCGGTTTACGTTGCCGTAGACAACTAATATATGGATTTGATGTGAGAAGTAGCCTGTTAAGGACATCTTGATTACATTGAATCCTCGTAAATTTTCGGGCATAATTTTGCCGGTATAAGCGGTAGTGCTTATTACGGGCTTCCGCGGCCTCTTCAGATAGTTGTCCGATAGGGACGATGGCATATTTTATTACAGTTGTACCGTGCACTAGAATTTTGTGAAGAGTTGGCGTCATTGGATGCCAACCGTACATATCGACATACATTTTTGCAGTATCTTTGCAAAATTCTCTCTTGTGGCCAGATGACATCGCTTCCAGAATCACCTTAAATTTAATTATAAACTCTTTACTTATACCAGTAATTTCAGCAGCTAGATGAGGATCGGCAAAGAATCTTCTAGATGTGTTGCCTGTATTCGAATTGCCAAAACCAGCTTTTGGCATATCTATTATAAGGCCAGTCTTTTCTCTATATTTCTGCTGGATTTTTTCTTTTGTTTCTTTGACCACAGTTTATTCTTTTGCAGTTCGGGCTTGTCATTTTTTCAGGGGTAGTGTGTAAGGTATATGTAAAATCGTTTCAAAGAAACGGATTCTAGCGTGAAGAATTGCCAATCCGAATCTTAATGATTGAGGATCTTCCACATTCAAATTTTCAAAATCATTGAAGGCTTTGGACGTTTTGCCACATATGTAACACCTCATAGTGGATGATGTTCCAGTAGCTGCATTGCAAACTTTCGCATCAACCATTGTTGGAAGTAACGTATGACGCACAAAAGTCGATCTATTATGATTTTCTATTTTAGTCTTTAACAGTTGTTTACTTTGATCTTCTACATACTTTATTTCATCATTTGTAATATCTACTGTTTCGTGCAGAAATCGAATGTGGATTGGCCGACAAAAACGAGTAGATGACGGTGTCGGATTTTGCCATAAAATTTTCATTTTATCCCCAACACGTGATTGCAATCTCACACGAAAGCTGTATGATCCAGTAAGTCTTGGAGCACACCTTCCACACACCACAGTAACTCGAACTACCTCTGGTTTTGGATAGCAAAGTTTCTTTGCTTCTCTAATAAGGGTATAACAAGGGAATATACCCTTTGTTGCATCATACAGTAACTCCCACTGCTTTCTTGTAAAGCCCCCTTCGATAAAGATGTGCAAAGCTTCTTCAGGTGTGTATTTTTTTTTATTTTGGGTTCCTGAGAGGTATTTATAACTTTTCTGTACCGTTTGGCTCTTGATGGTGTAGAAGTTGCATCTTTTATAAGTTTTGAAGCCGCAGCATTTCCCGATTTGTGATGGCTGACGCTAGCTGATTGAGTAAGTACTTCGACTGGTACCTCACGGAGTTCTTTTGTTTTCCGTCTTTTACTGCGATCAGTTAATTCTTGGAAGTCCTTGCTTGGGCCCCGGCTTAGTGTTCGGCGTCCATTTATGTACTGGTATTGAAACATTAAGCCAACTTTTGTTTTTTATCATAAATCTCTCTTTACTGTAATTGCACGAAGCCCATCTCAAGACAAACATGCAGCAACAATACCAACCGGTTTGAGTCGTCTATTGAAATGATTTCGTAGCTAATGTGCGAGCAAAAGCAAAGGCGATAAGCTAAACCAAAAGGGATAGGTATTGTAAAAATTTTTAGATATTCGTTACAATATATGTTTAATAAAATAGTTTTAAAGTTAAGTTTAATTGTATTTTAGCAAACTTTACCCTTACATAGTAATAGTATAGTATTTTATATTGTTTATGATGCTTGCTCTTTTCCTTTATGCATCTTATAAGAACATCGCTATACCACGCAGGGTAGTTCGAAGGCCTACTTCTGGTCAGTGGAGTATACCTGCCAAGAATGTCTTTTACAGTGGAACAGAAACAGTCCACACATTCGTCGACATCCGGTCAGCACAGAGACTCATCCCAATTAATGACATTCAGATCATTTTTAACTTTAACAAAGTCACATCTGTTATAATTTGGGTGTCTATCATTTACGGTCCTCAAAGCTTTCATACGTTTCACCTTATGTATACAAATTTCATATGCAATGTGATGTTGATCGCAACGACTAAGCCCATTCCGCATTTCCTCAACAGTGATATTAGTAAAGGTTGACAGTAATAAATCCAAAAATCGGTTGTTATGATTTGGTATACTAATTAATTGAAACAGATTACAAAGCGGCAACGTTTCATGAAGTAATTCAGACTTTCTATTAATAGGGCAACTAGATACCAAAGCTTTAGAAAACTACAACTAGTCCATGTGATTAGAGGTGTATAGAAATCCCCAACCACAATAAAATCATCGCTTTCTTTGCCATTCAATATAACCCTTTAAGCTTATTCTCTCGATTGTTATTTCCTGTACCATCTGTTTAATTATAACATGATCGTTAGATTGTCAAAGTAACGATTTCCGCTATTAGCGCGCTCCCCCCCAATCAGACTAGTTTTAACCTTCGCTGATTGGCGGAGAGCGCGCTAATAACGGAATTAGTTATTTTGACAATCTAACGCTCTCGTTATAAGAAACAGAATGTGGCCGCTGCACTCTTTTGGCAGCTTAAACCATGCCTTCCTAAAGTACATTTATGAGGAACACATAGTGGTATATCCATACAAAGACCAATTGAAATTGCAATAATTTAATTTTGTTCAAAATAAAATATGGCCTCTCGCTTTTCGCGAATATAACCAGTGTCTAGTCGTGCAATAAGCACTAACACTGTAGTATAATAAAACGTGAACTAACTTCGATTCTTCTCTTGCCTGAATTTTATATTTTCTTTTCTATTATTTTTAAATGGACTGTATGATGTAAGAATTGTGTGGCCACACGCTTGTATTTGTTTCCAGACGTCTTTCGTTAATTTTGAATACTAGTCGCCAGATCAGTCGATGGGTTAGTGAGCGGATTAGGATATATATTTAGAAAAAAATATAAACGATTTAACATACACTAAGGAGCAGAAAAATAATTATAGTGTCTTTAAGTTTAGAATAACATTGTTAATCAGATAAGGGAGAACAAAGTATGAAGATGTTACTCAAGGTACGGTTTAGGAGGGGGATACAGTATACATCAGGAAACATACTCAGGACAGCGCACTTATCTGAAAAAGAAACATTCAGCAATTTAGTAATAAGATACAGTATACATCGGGAAACATACTCAGGACAGCGCACTTATCTGAAAAAGAAACATTCAGCAATTTAGTAATAAGTATATAAAGGATTTAAAACACAAATTTATACCCAGTAATATAGCATTATAAATACATAAACATGTACACTCAGAGATACCAACCAAACCCTTTTAGGCACCAATGTACTAAAGAACCAAAATACAGTTAATACTTTCAAAAATAAGACCATTTTTTTATTTAATTTATTAATTTCCAGTCCAGAAAATGTTCCCCGTCTATTTGATCTGGTCCGAGTAAAGGACGAGCGAGTGTTGCCAGCGTTCTACTATGCCCTGCAAGACACTTTAGTGGCAAAGAATCTGAAACAAGCCTCTAGGATTGGCAATGGTTCCGTTAGATACAGGATGGTCACCCTGAAAGGGAATGTTGTGGATATTGCAGGTAAATATTTATTTATTTAAAATTCTTTATTTATTACAGTAACAATATATACAGGGTGACTTTGAATGGATGTACTTTAGGCTAACTTTGTTTTTAATTTGCGACACATGGAACCATGCAAAAACAAAAATGCCTTCTCCATACAAACTAGTTTTTTGGATTTAGTATGTGTGTTCACCGGTTTTTAGGAGACTACTGCATCGATTTATTATGGAGGTGGTAATCTCCTTTATAGTAGATCAAATATATCAAAATACACTCATAAATATACTGAATCAATGATGTTTATGAGCAATATTGATCGACCCTATTAATGGACTTTGTAGGTCTGCTCACCGCCACGTAGACTCAGTCACATGCTGTACTCCAAATAAAAAAAAAACTGCTGGCTAAACGGTTACGGATACATAATAGATAAAGACTAATATAAAAAAATGCTGATTCGTATATCTGTCGCACTATTAAAATGTGGATGCGTGTTTCCTTCCTCTTATAATCTCGAGTCCTTTAAACGAAGCGTGTATAGAGGCATCTTAAGCCGGCATAATAGGTGCAATCAACGGTTACGTAGCTCGTAATAAAATTGTTGATGCATTTTTATTTTTTTTATTTTATTGGAACACGACATGTGACTTTGTATCTACCTGGTGGTGAGCAGACCTACAAAGTACAAAAATGGGGTCAATCAATAATTTTCTTAAACAATATTGATCGCTCCCACTATGCCGGATAAATGAGCGATTACGAAATTGGGGCGACAATGACGAATTGCATTACGAGTATATTTTAATATATTCGCTGCCTTATCGTCAATTCAACTACCATTTCGTAACCGCACCCTGAAAGAAAACTACCACCTCGACAAGAAATCGATGCAGTAGTCTCCTGATAATCAGTGAACCCACAGACTAAAACCGAAACATGATAGGTCACTTGACGGTTTTTGCATCTGTATGGGCGGTGGACATTCATACTGTTTTCCATCAGGTAGATGTGAAGTCACAGTGCCGAGTTCTCATAAAATAAAAAATGCATTAAGTGTGTATTTTAATATCTTAGCTGCTTTATCGTTTTTACTTCAAAAAGATGTTTTTAATCAGATACAATGTCCGGCGGCGGTAAGACGCGAGACAATATCCGCGGCAAGATGTCTAGTTCTGCGCAACAAGGCCCGAGCGAGCAACATGATCGGGTCAAAAAGCATCGGAAACGAAAACTGGCCTTCCTGGAGAAACGGTAAGTATCATAGTGCACATATGGACCAGGGGCCTATTTCATAAACGTGACAATTGTAATTTACCATGACAATTTATAATACATTGATTAATTTAGTTGGAATTATCTACATAGAACAAACAAAACCAAGCAATGTATTATAAATTGTCAATATAAATTACAATTGTCACGTTTATGAAATAGGCCCCTGGGCTGAAGCCTTTGCAAATGGTAAACGGTGAAAAACAAATTAGTAAAAAACTAAAAACTTATTAATTTGAATTTTTCACATAAATTTTGAGGTTATATGAAAAAAGTGTAAATACAAAAGTCGTAGATCTTTTAATTACCTATAACTTTGCCTTTTAACTTTTTTCCATAGGAATTGTTTTTGAATTGAATTTTGCCGGAAATCGAGATAAACCGTTTTTAAACTTAACCTCCCCCTACCTCACCACACTTCCTGACCTTAGTCAAATCTCTGATCTCTTTTCAGGATTTGTATTCGCGTATTAAATACACAGAATCTTCAATTTTGGCATCAAAAAACAAGTCGCAAACACCCCAACACTCGGTCGTAGGTATTAGTCGCGCACATAACCTGAAACTTCCTCGTTTGGAGTTATGTTCTTTCAGCGGGGATATTGAATCCTGGCCGATGTTTTATGAAAACTTTAGCACAGTCATTCACGAAAATACTGGTCTTCCTGATGGCGAAAAGGTTCAGTATTTAGTGGGTAAACTGACCGGAAAAGCGCAAAACATTTGCCACGGTTTTCTACCTACCGCTGAAAACTACACCGTTTTGTGGAATGCACTCGTTAATAAATATAATGATACACGTTTGTTGGCCTCGTCGTATTTGGAAAAACTTTTAAACATGCCAGTTATAAATCACGCGAACGCACTCGATCTGGAAAATTATATTGATAAATTTTGATCCATAATTTCTGCTATTAAGCAACTAAAATTTGATAACCTGTTAGACTTTGTTTTTATTTATATAGGTTCTAAAAAACTTGATATCGAAACTGTAAAGCAGTTTAAATTGTCTATTCGTGAGAATACCAAACTACCCATCGTAGACAATTTTACGGAGTTTGTTCGTGAGCAATCGCGTATATTGCAATGCGCTGGTAATTTTGTAAAACCAGTTTCAAATTCGCACGCGCCCCCTAGCGGTAGGAATGAAAATCGACCTAAACCGTCTAATTCTAAAATATTTGTAAATGTAGATAAAATAGATAGTAATACTATTTCGTGTATTTTATGCAATAGTAATGACCACTCGCACTTATACAATAGGTGTCATACTATTAAATTTATCACAATATAATTGTGATAAATCGTTATGATTTTATTAAAACAAAAAATCTGTCTTTAAACTGTTTTAGTTCGATACATAAATTAAATAACTGTAAGTCAAAGTACTCTTGTCGTGAGTGTTCGGGAAACCACCATACATTGTGCACTTTGGCAACAACAGTAGCGCCACCGTCTCGTGTGCCGCTCCACATAATATACCTAACGGTGTCGCTACTGTTGTTGCCAAAGTAGTTGCTGTAGTGCCTCACAACGAGACATGATTACCACAGCCTGTTGTGATGCAATACCAATAAAAAAAGTCCCCGCCTACTATTACACACGTCGCAGGACTAGGTGGCTTCGCTAACCCTATAGAGGGCACCACCTGCCTAACCCTTCGCTCTCGTTTAAACGACGCAATTCGATTCACTATTCGACCGTTCGTAGTAAATCGTATTACGAACGAGCTACCTAGCAGTCGTGTCGATACCTCCCGCCTCGATTACTTGAAAATACCGCTGGCTGATGCAGAATACCATCAGCCCTCTGATGACGACATGATCCTAGGTGTTGAGTTATACGCTCGCATACTTCGTGGTAGCATCGTTTCTTGCTCACCCGGCGAGCCCGTCGGATTGAAACCCTGCTGGGGTATTTGGTCGTCGGTGAAGCTCCAGTGGTAAAATCCACCACTAAAAATATCGTTCGTGTTTTTTGTACTACCGCAATCATCGTTATTTCGTCGTAAATTAATTTTATTGTAATTTTAAGATATAGGTACGTGGGTATATAGTAGTTAGCTAACGTTAGGTATTTACATGTTCTCATCCTCGCAAACAAATAGATAAAAATATTAATATATAGGTAGGTATTTGTTTCGATTCACCGCGTATAATTTTATTTTCGTAACAACTATAGGTAGGTAGGCATTAGGTATTGATATTAATCGCGTTTATGGATGAAAGTGTCTGCTTACACTTCGTTTATTTAATAATTCATAACGCCTGAATTTAATTTTGTAATAGGTTTGCTAATTAATATTTTTATAACAATGTTGTGTTGTTATTTATAATGTTTTGGTAAAATCCTCTTGGCTTCTTTACTGCTTCTACTCATCGGACTAGCTACGACGGCCGAGCCACCGCGGCACCGTTAGCGTTCTGATGCGTTAGCAAGCGCTTGTGAGGAATTTCTTTAATTGAATAGGTTATACCTACTTTAATAACTCTTTAATTTAGAGTTTTGTAAATAATAAAATATTTTTTGTCGCCAACCGTTCGCCGTTGTCGATATTGTTTTGTTGGTTCAGACTCAACCGCGCCCTTAAATCGTAGCTACGCCGTAGTTTTTCCGGGTAGGCCGACGTAGATCTCGTTTGATTCGCGCCAGTTTTCTTTTCCACATAGTCGCGATTTTTTGTGCTTTATCAGCACACTGTTAGTCGTTTAAATCGTTTCTATTAAATTACTATAATTTCGTTACAATATTATTATTTCTACCGCTATTATTCGTCTTAACCGCTTTTATTCGTTGTAACCGCTATTATTCGTTATAACCGCTATTATTCGTTGTAATCGCTATTATTCGTCGTAACCGCTTTTATTCGTTGTAAACGCTATTATTCGTCATAACCGCTACTATTCATCGTAACCGCTAATATTTGTTGTAACCGCTATAATATCACCATTGTTGTCTATAAATTTTCCTGTTCGAGTGATATTTCGCTATTACTTTTGTATTGTTTGCTATTTCGTGTATAATTTCGCCTTTACTTTCGTGTATATTTGTCATTTCGTATATAATTTCGCAATTATTTTTAAGTTATATTTCGTTTATAATTTTGTTATTATTTTCGTATAAATTAACTATTGTGTATTATTTCGCTACACTTTCGTATAAATTTGCCATTTCGTGTATAATTTTACTAATTTCATTTTAATTTGATATTTCGTATTTGCCCCTCTTATTTTCGTATATATTTCATATATCAAGTATTATGTAACGCAATTCTTGAAGATTTTGACCCACCAAAACGTTACGTAACGCCAAATGACCATTTTTACCTATTAAAGTTACAATTATGTTGCGCAAAGTAGCGGAAGTTACTAAAATACCTTTGTTATTGTTTTAAACGCTTTTGCAGTAATAAATAAAAAAGGGTTGCCAACTTAGAAGATTTTAATTCCCATTTTTTTTTAGTTAAATAAAAAAAACAATGTTACGTAACACGTTGTTCGAAAACCCCCTCCCGCCCCTATAACTAATCGTAACGTTTTACAAGACCCCCTCCCCTCCCCCCAAATTGCGTTACGTAATACTTGAACGCTCCCTAATGAGGTGTTTTCCAGTAGTTATTATTTAACGCAATAGGTGTCGTTTAGTCGCTATCTACAAAAACTGCCAAAGCAGATAGTGGTAATATAAAAAATATATCTAAATTTTGGGGTAAATAGGAAAATAAATATGATTAATTTATAAAAGTTTGTTTAATATAATAATATGTAAAACAATTTTACACGTATTGTCCTGGTCACAAACTAAGCTCTAGGCTTGTACTATGCGTGCACCAGAAACAACGGTATACCTAATACATATTATATTTTATAAACACCCAGACTAGGACAAATTGTACAGAAAAAAACGTACTAATATTTTTTTTGCCATATATATTTGGAATCGAACCCACGACCTCCGGATACAACGCCAAAGGCGCAACCACTAGTCTACGGAGGCGGTCGAATATTGAAAAAGGTTTTTACCTATTACAAAAATTTTATAACTCAGCAAGGATTTGATTTATTTATCACTGGTTGACCGCCTCTGTAGACTAGTGGTTAAGCCTTTGGCGTTACATCCGGAGGTCGTGGGTTCAATTCCCACTCATAGCAAAAACATATTAGTACGTTTTTCTTTACAGTATGTCATAGTCTGGGTGTTTATAAAATATAATATGTAATTATATCGTTGTCTCTGGTACACAGACAAGCCTAGTGCTTAGTTTGTGACCAGAGCAGTATGTGTAAATTGTCCTACATATTATTATTATTTTTTGTTTAATTTCTTAGATTGTCCAAAAATCGCATAGAAATGGCGACCGTAGAGGAGTCTCTGTACTCGATGCAGATATCTCTGCAGGAACACACGTCCACTCTCAATACAGTCAAGTTTGAACTAGAGAGCTTGCAGGGGCAAGTTCCTGTACTACAGGTAAGTTTTTTACTACGTCACGCAATATGGCCGATCACGCGATATCGCGTTTTTGCCTCTTATTATATGTGGTGGCCGAGTTGGACCTTGGACTTAAAACACTTAGTAGTGGAGTATTTAGTGCAACATGTTGTATGGGAACCCTGCATTTTGTGATTAAAGGCTCAAACTTAGCACAGTTATTCCTTGGGTAGTATTGAGTAGATTTCGCCCGGTAGCCATCGGTGGGGGGAAGTTTGACTCCGCCGCGCTCCACTGTAATCGCTATTGTGCTAAAACTAATGCTATAATGGCAAGTTTGGTGTCGTTTTCGGATAATTTAAGGATAAATAACTCATTTCCATAACAAAAACAATACTCATCCATAGAAAAAAAGAAAAATATTGAATAAAACAACAAAATCATGAACTATTTTTTTTACATCAACGTCGTTTTTTTTTTCTGCCCTCGCCCCGTCCGTATTGATTGTTGGATAAGAATTCTTCTCGGTTCTTTTTACTATCCATTTGCTGATAGCTACTCCTGGAACGAGTCTCAGTTCTTGCTGCACATCAACACGCAGAGAGTTTGAAAAATACGAAGTATAAAACGGTCATTTCTCTCAGAACTACACCGGCTGAAAAACAAGGAAAACCGGAAAAAGTAAGGGAATAGTTGAAATGTGGAAAAGTTATATGTAAGGGAAAACGGGTGAGGGAAAATTTCAAAGTTGTATTGTATCAAATTGTGTGATTTTGCTTGACTTTTCTATAATTGATGAATAGGTATTTTAAAATAAAGGGCTTTCGACGAAAATAAAACAAAACTTGATACCTTAGTGTCCGAAAATATAGCTAAAACAATCAATTTAGATTTTCTTAAATTTTTAATTATATTTTTACCTCAAAAATATTTTTTTTTCTCAAAAAAAAATTTATTTAATTTAATTGGGTATGTATATTTTAGGGAAAACAATACTTTCTTTTCCAAGCCTATTAAGGAAAAATGAAAATGTGTTTGGAAAACCTAGAAAAGTGAAGAGAAATTCGTAGCCGAAAATAGTGGCCTACTCTGCCTTGTGATGAATAATATTTTTTTTAATTTAGTTTTTATTACCACATTGCAATAAACGTTATATTTCGGAAATCCTAGTAAATGTGGGGTTTTGAATATATTTTTTTCATATCAATATCTCTTACGGTTTAAAAAAAAACACAAACTTTTCATTATAGCATTAGTTTTAGCACAATAGCGCTCACAGTGGAGCACGGCGGTGTCAAACTCCCCCTCTCGCCACCCGCGCGGTGGCTACCGATGGCTACCGGGCGAAATTTACTCAATACTACCCAAGGAATAACTGTGCCAAGTTTGCTTATATATGCATATAAATGCGTTCCGATTCATGCAGAATGTTTTAAATGTTATATTGGAGTAATAATTGGAAGCGTTTTCGTTTACCTCTGTTTACATTTAACCACATTGACCCTATTTTGTTTTTAATTATTTTATTGGAGACTTTGCATCTACCTGATGATAAGCAGTCCTACAAAGTCCATGAATGAGGTCGATCAATACTGTGTTGTTTAATATCAACAATCACTCTCACTATGCCGGCTAAATTATGCAGTTTCGAAACGTGTGGCGACCATTTGCATTACCCAATCGCCCGTTATGTAACAGCACCCTAATAGGAGATTACCAACACGACAAGAAATCGGTGCAGTAGTCTCCTGAAAACCGGTGAACCACAGATTATAACCGAAACATGACTACAGTGCCACCGGTTTATCTATTCAGGCGGCGGCGTCGCCGTCGTCATTTATTGTTAGTTCATTCATTTATTTATTGGTGCTCTATTTGTCCGCCTAAACAGATAATTCGGTCGCACTATAGGTCACTTAACGGTTTAAGCATCTGTATATATTTTACTTTTCATAAATGCCTGTAAAAAATGAAAAATATTATGTAGTATTCTAGTATAATTATATAGATAGAAGAATAGAAAACTTAACATAATATAAATAACTGTTAAAAAGGCTGCATTGAAAAATGCAACTAATCAATAAGGCTGGCATGGTCAATTTATAAAAAAAAATACAAAAAAAAAGTATCTTTTTCTGATTATTAAATGTGATAGGAACAAATAGTACAACAAGAAGGCCGAGTCGCTCGTTGTAAAGTAGATGAGAGACAAAAAGCGAAACTGGAGAAGAAAATGATTGACGCTCAAAAGAAGATGGATGAAGCTACAAAAAATGCTGGCGGGGTAAGTGTTTAATTGGCTACATAAAGAAATAAAAATTCTGGATCGGGAGTTGTTTAGCGTACACTTAAAAGAGTAGGGTTTATTACTTTTGCACGTGTATGACAGGGATAGAGAAATCAAATCCGCCTCTAATACGCTCCAAACTGTACAGAAAAACGTACCAATCACGACCTACTATTTTAAAGATCTTCACTATTATATTCCGTATTTTGTTCAAAATGTTAGTTCTAGTTATTTCTGGAGTCGATCACTAAAAAGTGTTTGTGACGAGGGTCAAACTGAAGGTCAAGGCCAGCGAAGGCCAAATGCTAAGTTTGCACAAATACGAGTAACAACGGAACTTTACTTTTTATACAATCTTTTTTTTAATGTTAAGATTTTATTTTTATTTACAGCCTCTGTAGACTAGTGGTTGTGCCTTTGACTTTGTATCCGGAGGTCGCAGGTACGATTCCCTCCCACCATAGCAAATAAATATTGAAACGCTTTTCTGTACAGTTTGTCATGGTCTGGGTGTTTATAAAATATATTATGTATTATATCGTTATTGCTGGTACACATAGTACAAGCCTAGTGTGACCAGAGCATTATGTGTAAATTGTCCTACATATTATTATTATTAAAATTACATAAACCTTTTTAACAGTTCCATTAATTTCCATAACAATTTGATGCCTTTAAAAATAGATTTTTCTTCTTTGAATAGATTGAAGCTAAGGTACAAAAAGTAGATGCAGAAATATATTTAATAGCTGGTGGAAGGGTAAAGGAGTTACAAAGCAATATCGACTCCTTAAGCAAGAAGATAGACAAGGTAACAAAGGAGATCACCAAGTTTCAAGTAGAGATCAATGCCAGCGTCAGGTAAGAAATCCTTGCTTTCTAGATTTTTATATTTATAGTAAAATTTTCTCCTTTATTTAAGAAACTAATTTCTTTTATTTTTTAAATAATTAACTGGTTTTTGAGATATTAATATTTCTAAAATATATATAATCTAAAGTATCTGCGTGACGTCACAAGCACGCTATAATATAGTGAAGTATGTTGAAAATTGTACTATTGGATAAATGTGGTGCGATATGCCCTATTACAAAATGAATGCGTAATATAATATAATTTTATTTTTATGTATCCCACAGCATGGTAATAGCAAAAAAGTATTATTTTGAAAGTTTATTGCTATTCTTATAGGTAATGATAAAAATAAAGCTTCAGATATTTTCTTGTCGATGATTTTCTAGAAACGCGTATAATAAACTGTAGAGTATTATTGGACCCAAATTTTCATTTCACTTCGCGGTAACCGATAGAAACGCTTGCTTTTAACATTGACATGTCAACTACAAAAATTAACTTTTTTTTTATTTTTCTCGAAGCCTATTTCTCTTTGAATTTCTCTATGGAAAATTAGCTTTCGCACTTGCAGTAATACTCGATTACTGTTTGTCACAGGATTAAAATACAGCATTAGTCTGCTTTTCTATTTTGTGTGCTGCAATAAAGATTTAAATAAACAATATAATATTTTTGTCAGTCATTGTATCATTCTGAGTTGTTTTTTTTTTCGAAATCGGAAAAAATATGTTATTTTAATATTATAATACAAAAATATTTATTACCCATCACAACAGAAAAAAATTTCGTAGTTCAATTATTATTATTATGTTGGTTATTGTTCGTAAAAATCTTTCGGTAATTAAAATTTTGAAATAAAAATATTGTTACATTCGAAAATGATTATTTTACGATTAATTCTTGCGTTCAGAAAGTCGTACTGCTAGCTTGGGGAATAACAGTCTTTCTATCAAGTACACAGAGTGAAATTTTTAAGTGTGCCTTCAAGGCCAAATCCTAAACTAGGAATAGCGAAAAATGCTCATAGCATTTTTTAAATTTATTCCCCTAAACTGAAATCAAACCGGTTGATTTAAAAAAAAAAACTAACCTGTATTATTGCACCAGCTAATAGTGTCTTGTGTCTTATTAGGCTCACTTGAAAAATTCATCCTGTGTCCATAGTCATAGAAAAAATATATATAATGGCGCTCCGCACACGTAGCAACTTTTAGAACTGCAACTTACAATTTTTAATAGAAAACTATAGTAAATTCGGTTGCGGTTACTTTATTCTGTTTTAAGCTAACAGAATAAAGTATCAATACAAAATTGCAAAAAAAAAGTTGAAAACTATCTTAAATATTATTTATTTTCAGAAACACTAACCGAGCTAATGAGAAAATTACTCAGATGGACAATGATTTAAAAGAAACAGAAGCCAACTTGGTAAATCTTAAAGAATCCAAAAAGACAAATACTCTTGAAAATACGAGGCTAGACAAAGATCTGCAGGAGGTAATGTAAAACGTGACATTATGTTGTACTCTGTCGCTCTGCAGACACTACAAAAATGTTTTATATACCTATAAGTACGTTTTTCTGTACAGTTTGTCATGGTCTGGGTGTACATAGATGTTTATAATTGGCGTATTTTTATATATTCTAATAAAGTAAACACTTTTATATTTAATAATAAATAAAATAGATAACTTTACGGATGGCTTTGTGGCTTCCGAGAACCGTTTAAACGGCCTCAGGGTACCCAGCAGAGGGATTAACCCGTCCTCATTTCGCCTAACAAATGGCGAGCTGCGGTATTTATGATGGTATAGCCTCATTGTATAAAGCGGCCACCCATCCCAGGTCCGGCCTTGTTGTCATCTGCTTAACCTTGTTATTAGTTTCCACTTTTTTTTCACCATGCAATAATTATATTATAATTTTAGGTAGAAGAACAACTAAACGAGGGATCGAGAGAATTTTTAGGGTTAAAGAGAGAGATAGCAACATTAAATGAGGAAGAAAATACTCTGAAGACCGACAGATTGAATGCCAATAACGAAGTCGCGAAAATGAAAATAATGTTGCAGAAAGGCCAAGATACTATACCGCAGTTCCAGAGAGATGTGAGGCATTTTTAAATATATGGTGACTGTTGACCCAAAGTACGACCTTTTAGGCTAATATGAGGCTTTACTGATCAAATCGAACACCTTTTCCCATAGAACCATGTGTCGCAAATAAGGAAAAAAATGCGTTCTCCATACAAACTAGTAATGTTAAAATAACCTATTTGTATGGGGAAGCTGATTTAAAAAAAAAATCCTATACATGGTTCCATTGGAAAAGTTATTCGGTTAGATTAGTAGAACTAGAATTTTATTGAGTTACAGAAAAAAAAAACACTACACTAAATGGTAAAAAATGTTATGTTAAAACATGTTATTTTCGCCTATAAAGGTTTTTTTAACTAAAGCATGACATTTGACCTTGTATCTCTCTGA
Source organism: Monopis laevigella (assembly GCA_947458855.1). Lineage (NCBI taxonomy): Eukaryota > Metazoa > Arthropoda > Insecta > Lepidoptera > Tineidae > Monopis > Monopis laevigella. The sequence continues at coordinate 12,545,774 of OX381576.1, read as the reverse complement.
TCTGATGTTAAGCAGACCTACAAAGTCCATGATTTGAGTCGATCGATATGCTGACTAAACGATGCGGTTACAAAATAAAAATAAACGAGTACCTATTTTAATACTCTCTGTTTTATCGTCAAATCAACCGCCCGTTTCGTAACCGGTGAACCTAAAGACTAAAACCGAAACATGAACTAGTTCGGCCTTACGGCGCCTGAGACCGCGTAGACGACCTTAGGGTACCCAGTGGAGACTATCTCGTCATAAGGCACCTGTGATGATACAAACATACATACGTTCCAGTTAGGAGCAATTAAACTAGAAGACCCTGGTCCGGGAACAGAGACCATTGCCGGCGTAGAGCGTCCGTCACCGTTAATCACACATAGTGATGACGTACTCGCTAAAATAATATTGGAAGAACTTAAAGCTAGATATAAAGTACAAAAAGGAAGACTGGAGAGAAAACCTGATATTAAAGATTTAATGGTAAGTTACAAATAATTAGCAGAAATAAACATGGAAGAACTTAGAGCAAGGTACAAAGTGCAAAAGGGAAGACTGGGCGAGGGAAAACCTGATCTCAAAGCTTTAATGGTAAGTTACAACTAATTAGCAAAAATAGACGTGGAAGAACTTAGAGCAAGGTACAAAGTACAAAAGGGAAGACTGGGCGAGAGAAAACCTGATCTCAAAGCTTTGATGGTAAGTTACAAATAATTAGCAGAAATAGACGTGGAAGAACTTAGAGCAAGGCACAAAGTGCAAAAGGGAAAACTGGGCGAGGGAAAACCTGATCTCAAAGCTTTAATGGTAAGTTACAACTAATTAGCCAAAAAATAGACGTGGAAGAACTTAGAGCAAGGTACAAAGTGCAAAAGGGAAGACTGGGCAAGAGAAAACCTGATCTCAAAGCTTTAATGGTAAGTTACAAATAATTAGCAGAAATAGACGTGGAAGAACTTAGAGCAAGGTACAAAGTGCAAAAGGGAAGACTGGGCGAGGGAAAACCTGATCTCAAAGCTTTAATGGTAAGTTACAACTAATTAGCAAAAATAGACGTGGAAGAACTTAGAGCAAGGTACAAACTGCAAAAGGGATGACTGGGCGAGAGAAAACCTGATCTCAAAGCTTTAATGGTAAGTTACAAATAATTTGCAGAAATAGACGTGGAAGAACTTAGAGCAAGGTACAAATTGCAAAAGAGAAGACTGGGCGAGGGAAAACCTGATCTCAAAGCTTTAATGGTAAGTTACAAAAAAATTGGAGTGGAAATGCAAAAGGGAAGACTGCGCAAGAGAAAACCTAATATCAAAGTATTAATGGAGCAAAGCTTTAGAAGATAATATTTTATAAATAGTTGGCGGAAGTTGACGTAAAAGAGGAGAGACAATATTGTTAGTAGCTTATCCATTGCTCCACCGTGCGGGTGCCGGGTCCATCGCGTGGTTGGAAGACAAGGTAGTGACTACAGTGTTCCCGGACTTAAGACCGCGAAGCGGAGTTAAAGGCCTTTCCGATATCAACTCTCACGAGAGCAAAATCTTTGTATCGTCTATTGAAGGATCTTAGCCTTCTAAGATCGGCCGTCGGAACTTTTATGGAACGAGTTTCCAAGATGTCGCTAACTGGATCGTATGGATAGTTGATATCGGAAAGTATAGTCATTATTATTGTTCGAAATATATTAGAAAACATTATGTTTTAATTTCGTAGCTAATTAAAGGCATTACAATAATAATATGTAGGATAATTTTCACATATTGCTCTGGTCACATACTAAGCTCTAGGCTTGTACTATGTGTACCATAAGCAACTATATAATATATATTATATTCTATAGTTGCTTATGGTAACACTCGGGCCATGACAAACTGTACAGAAAAGACTAATATTCGTTTGCCATGGGTGGGAATCGAACCCACGACATCCGGAAACAACGCCAAAAACGCAGCAACTAGTCTACGGAGGCCGTTCATATAAAAAAATCTTTCATTACAAAATTTCCACTCACATTTTTTTTATTTTTTTTATTTTATTGTTAATAATTTATAAGTACGTTATTATTGTTGTACAGGACTATAAAGAAAATGAAGATTTATATATTCAAAGAGCACAAGAACTCCACGATATTACCTCACGAAGGAACGAAATGAGGACAGTGTACGAACAGCTTAAGGAAAAGCGAAGCGTCGAATTCTTGAATGGTGAGAGATACTTATTATTAAAAAAAAAAACCTGTATCACGGCATTTGATTTTGTAACTACCCGGTGGTAAGCGGACCCAATTTTACCAAATCCAAGAATGCGATCGATCAATACATTGTTGTTTAAAAGTATCGCTTCTACTATGCCGGCTTAATAATGTTAGGTTATGAAATGGGCAGGGAACAAAGACGAATTTGCATTACGAGTCTACTTTAGTATCTTCGCTGCTTTATCGTCAAATTAACTGCCCATTTCGTAACCGCACCCTAAAAGAAGACTACTACCTCGACAAGAAATCAATGCAATAGTTTCCTGAAAACCGGTGAACCCACAGACTAAAACCGAAACATGACTAGGTCACTTGACGGTTTTTGCATATGTATGGGTAACTAAGGTCCCTGGTTCGAATCCCGGTGTGCACCAATGAGTTTTTAATTAAAAAATGTATGTACATTTGTTTGACAACACCACTATAGTGCCTCGGAGAGCACGTTAAGCTGTCGGTCCCGGTTTCACTATACCAGCCTGTGAAACTGTTTATAGATGGGTTATTGAGTCTATTCAAAAACATCGCGACGAGCTAGCCACTTGTTCGGTGTAGACTCATACCATCGGCTACGACGAGGTGGGATTAAAAACCCCTCCGCTGGGTACCCTGGGGCCGTCTAGGCGGTCTCGGGCACCGTAAGGCACCCGTGATGATTTGTATGTATGGGTAACTATGGTAACGAGACCGGAAGGTCGGTCTAGCAAGTTATAGAGACCTTCCTCCCACCTAAAACATGGTGGCCTCGAAAGTTTGTACTTTGGCCCTACTGATCAATTCAAAAAACTGTTCCCATGAGCATGTGTTTAAAGTTATTTTTTTAATGGCTTCTCCATATAAATTTGTTATTTTCACATTACCTACTACGAAATGCAATGGGCTTTTATGATTAAGGTAGACTCGCAATTTAAATTCGTCTTTATTACCGCTCATTCGTAACCGCAGCATTGACTCTTCATAGTTGGAGTACTCAATACCGTTTAACAACATTGTAATGATCGTCCTCATACTTTCCTGGCCTTTATAGATATGCTTACCACCAGATAGATACAGTGTACTGAGGCACATTTGTGCTCTTTGATTGGGTGGGAGGAAAGCACCTATAATTTCTAGGCTGACTGAACGATCTCATTAAAATATACAGATGCACAAACCGTCAAGTGACCTATTCTGTTTGGTCACCGGTTTTCAGGAGACTGCTGCATCGATTTCTTGTTGAGGTGGTAGTCTCCTTTCAGGGTGCTGTTACGAAATGGGTAGTTGATTGATGATAAATCAACGAGGATATAAAAATATACTCATAAGTAATACATATTCGTCTTTTTGTTAAGCCTGATTAATTCACGAAATTTGTAGTTATACTTACCCTTACCACAAGGTAGATACAGAGTACAGAGTTACAAGCCGTGCTAAAATTGTAGGATTCAACACAATAACTGTAAAATTCAAATAAAATTTATTGTAGGATTCAACATAATAACTGCAAAATTAAAAGAGACGTACCAAATGATCACACAAGGAGGGGATGCCGAATTAGAATTCGTCGACTCTCTGAATCCGTTCCGTAAAGGAATCAATTTAAGGTAATCACTATCCTCTAAGAATAAAATGCTATGAAGAAAATCCTGGTGCGCGGGACTCGAACCAACGAACCTCGCTTTCGCGGCAAGGTGTTCAACCACTGAGCCAACCAGGTTCCAGTCACCCTTCACTAATTTTGTCATTGCTTGTTATCTACTTATACACAGATGCCCTCTATTCGCTTTCATTCTAATAACTCTATCGAGTGAAGTTAGAAGTCCTAGTTTCTAATACTAGACGGTAGAGCCTAAAGCTTAGTTTGTGACCAGAGCTATATGTGTAATGTCTTTAATATTTTTTTTATTTTTCTATTTAAAATTCTATAACATAGGCATTTTTTTTATTTCTAAAAATAAATATTTCAGCGTCCGCCCACCAAGTAAATCTTGGATGAACATATCAAACCTCTCAGGCGGGGAGAAAACCCTCTCGTCCTTAGCTTTAGTGTTCGCGTTGCATTGCTACAGGCCTACCCCTCTCTGCGTGATGGACGACATAGATGCCGCATTGGACTATGAAAACGTATCTATTGTCGCTAACTATATTAAAGTGAGTAACATTTAATTATCATTAAAAGTTCCAGAAATCGGAGTGCATGTATTATAAGAGATATGTATATAGCACAACATTTTTTTCGGTCACGGGTTTAAACCCATATCTATTAAATATGGACAGTAGTATTATAAATCTAAATAGAACAAGTGGCAAGCTTATAAAATATGGACAGTAGTATTATAAATCTAAATAGAACAAGTGGCAAGCTTGTAAAAGTGTTTTTTCAAACTCATCTATAAACAGTTTCACTAGTTGAGATAGTAAAACTGGGGCCGACAGGCAGCGTAGCGTGCTTCTCTACACTAGTGGTGTTGTTAATCAAATGTACACATTTTTAGGTCAAAGGTTCAAACCCCAGTGTGTAAAAAACTGTGTACATTTGATTAACAACACCACTAGTGTAGAGAGCACGCTACGCTGCCTGTCGGCCCCAGTTTTACCAACACGACTTAACTAACTCGGCTACCAGATAAAAGTTAAACGTCCGACTCCTTGTTATTCAACATGGCCGATATATATCATAGACTATACAATTTTAACGATTAACGCGTCTATTGGTACTTCTATTGGCATCTTGGTGTTTCAATCTTTTGTAGACTAATCGATGGCATAATGCACATATGTGGTATGTGAAAATAAATCTAAATATATAGGAGACACAATTATTGACAGCCTCCGTAGACTAGTGGTTGCGCCTACATGGTCTGGGTGTTTATAAAATATAATATGTATTATATCGTTGCTTCTGGTACACATAGTACAAGCCTAGAGCTTAGTTTGTGACCAGAGCAATATGTGTAAATTGTCCTACATATTATTATTATTATTTTAAAGTTTTATTTTCTAAGTGAAAGTTTATAATTATTAATTCTATATACATAGTAAATTTTATATTCATTACAAATCGTGTCTGTACTTAAGAAGCCAGTAAAAGGATTCGCGATCTCGAACGTCTAAAAACGTGTAAATGTTATTTTCAGTGATATGAAAGTTTATTTCTACAGAAAAAGAACGTAGAGGTGTAAATATTACTTACTCGATCCTAATTAGATAGTATTTTTTTAAAAAAAATATATTAACTTTTGAAAAGAGACCCAAAGTTTGATTTACGTTTCTAAAAACATCACTTTAGAAATTATGTAATTAGGATCGAGTAAATAAAATCTACACCACCATGTTCTTTTGTTCCAAAAAAAAACTTTATTATAACTGAAAACAACATTTAGATGTTTTTTGGCGCTCTAGTTCGTGAATCCTTTTCCTGCCCACTTAATTCGGTATCCGTCGATTGTATTGTACCACAAGTTTTTATTTTTTATTTTCAGAATAGAACAAAAAAAGCTCAATTTATAATAATATCTCATCGATGCAACATGTTTGAGGTAGCCCGTCGACTGATGGGCACCTTCAAACCTGGAGATTGTTCTCAATCTGTTACCATTAATAACACTTAAATACTTTCGCTTGTCAAAGAGTTCAACAAAACGCAAATGGGAGGATACAGTGAAATCTTTACAATGACAAAGTCACGTTTCGGTATCAATTTCAGGGTTTTGTCAGTTTACAGGATATTACCGCGTTAGACCATTAATCTGTTAAAAAATCAATATATTAACACCGGTATTCTCGTTTATGTTATGCATAAACGAAAGAAAACCTTCTATAACTAAAGTGTTCTTCAATGCCTCAATAAGTTTTTATGAACAAGGCCATAAGTATTTAATAATGGTCCTTTATCAGAGGGTATCTCTGTTAACATGCCGGACTATATTGCTTATTATTATGCTATATGTATGTTTGTATAATGTTATTCATTAATTCGATTTTATTTGCTTTCTAAAAAAAATCTATATAAAAGTTTGTTAAAGAATATTGGCTAATGGTAAATGAAATAGCAGCCATATTATGTTTCTTATAAAGGAAATATCGCTTGTCCAAGAAACGAAATCGTACAAAAAATACATTAAAGCATCGACAACAATTATAAAAAAAGTGATGCACTCTATTCCCCTGTACAGGTGCTTTTGGCATGATGGTTTTTAACATTCCATGTCTTGGCCATTGTACATAAAGGATTTCGTTATTTTGATAATCTAATGTTACCTTCAAAAGAAACAAAATGGAATATCTTAAAAGTAGCATTGGGTACTTAAGTATGAAAAATTTACCCACGACCTACAGAAATTAAATGATGTGGGATGTTTCGACATATATCTCTGGTTTACGAATATATGGGTCGTATTAATTATTTTGAATTCAGTGTATATGTACCAACAAATATTTTAATTTTAATGATTTTTATAATAATAAGAAACAATTTCGTACATAAATGTTTAGATTTTAATAATTCATAAAATAAAAGAATATAGATTTTATGTATTGTTTTATTTTTCTCCTTACACAGACCAGAATTAATTTGATAATCTCTGTCTTATTCAAGGGCTCTGCAGTCGTCTTGTCGTGTGATACTTCGTGGCCCCGCCACAGTAGATATTTGAATCGTGCTTAATATTAAAAATATGTTCATAATAGGTACGTAATAGGGTATTTGACTCCCTTTTGAAACCCGTCTCCATTACATAATAATCACACTACATTGATATTTCCGGGATGTCTACTCTATTAATAATAAAAATCAAAGCCGAGTCGCCCGTTTGTATGATACTCACGCGCCTCGTCGCGATATTTAATATTAACTAAAATGAGGTCTAAAATTTATTGTGCCACATTCGGTTACTTAAATAATAGTAACAAGGATCCGGACCTTGCGTTTTCATGCTTCCAAAGGACCTCAAATGGTAAATAAATCCACGGTTACTATTAGGCAGGTACATTTAATAAATATCAAAACGTATGTCTAGTAGTCTGTTTATAAGAATGCGAATTCCCATTACTCGCCACCTTTCATATGTACCAAATGTTGTCCTTTGTTATAGTTATCTAAGTCTCTCGTATTTACGTACTTTGTTAGATATATAATTACTATAGTATATAGTTTTGTTTGATAAGTATAGGTATATAAATATTATGCAGTTTTGATAAGTAGACAACATACATACTTGCTCGTACATACTTATTTATTTACCCTATTAGGTACCTACGTAGGTTGCTTAATAATAAATAACATAGACTAAGCAATGTTTTTGTAAGTTTTCCTTTCAACTTAGTAGGTAGGTACAATCGGTTTCCTTTAAAGGTATTATTCGCACTTATATCGTTCCACATAATCTACCTATACTACGTGTACTTACTACTATTTCTTTGGTGCCTATACACCGAAAAGTAATATTTAGTTTCATAGACAATATAGTGTCTCGTGGCTTCTGTATCTCCTTAGGTTAAAATACCTACGCAGCAGACATCCTAAAATTAAATTGTTTTATGATCTACGTACTTACTTCTAAGTACTTAACCCAGGTTTTGTTTAAAAGAAGACAACCCTAATGTCGGCCTAAAAGTAAAGAATGACGCGTAACGCGATAGAAAGAGAGCCATTCCCACCATAACAGCGGTTGAGAGCGGACGTGCGTGTTAGCCTTCAGTGCGACGTTACCCCCTCTCCTCCGCGCTACGTCGAGAATATCTCCAACTACCTTCAAGTGCTTTCGAGTGTTCTACGTGTGTTCTCCGTGTTTTTCTCCGTGTATCTTCGTGTCAACAAGTGGTCATCGAGTCGTAGGTGCCTCCAGAGCGTCGACCGAGTGTTAGGGGAAATCCAAAAAATTGCAGTCCCCCTGTAACTGCTCGGCCGGCGAACTGCCTGGCAACAAAAAACTTCGTCGGTCGCCCTGCGGGTAGCATGTCCACATACAGACAGACATAGACTGACCGATCCCACCGGATACCCTGCCGGACTTGCCAAATCCGGCAGGGCTAATCCCCCTCTGGTGAGATCAAGCAAACTCCCCCGAATAAGGCCGCCTGAGGAAAAAAGTTCTGTCTTTTTTCCTCCGTCCACTTTAAGTTGTCGTGCGGTAGGTCCCTGTTTGTAGGAGTCTTTCGACGGACGGCTGCTTACTTGTAAAGAATAATCACACCGTCCGTGAATGTACCAGCCGCACTGGAGAACGGCACTCTTAGCTTGGTCTTATATAGTCTGTCCCGTCATTGTTTTGTTGTCTTGTGAACTACTACTACTTTTGTCTGTCGGCCCCGGTTGTTCGGTGGGGCCGAGTTCCGGCTAGGGTAGACCCTGTTGCCGGGGCAGGTACTCGCCCGCCCACCGGGGACTTGTCGCGGTGTGCGCGAGGTCCCCCGCTGAAGACGGAGGGACCTATGTGGTGGCGGTTTTTATAAATAAACCCGACTGGGTTTTCCCGGCGTGTTACAGGCGGCAGCGCGCCGGGTTGGGGAATTTAGGGTGGTGGTGGGGTTGGGTTGAAGGAAAACTCGCCGCCGAGAATCTCTCTCGGCGTAGGCCTGCCATTCGGCGGCCGTGAGTGCAACGGAGCGATGCCGCGAAGATGCTCGTGCGGTCCGTTGTCAGCCCGGTCGTACATTCGACGGGCGAGCCGCTCCACGAACTCGACTAGCGGTTCGATCTTCACATCATCGCTGATGGTTTGGTTGCGCACGAACCACGGAGCGCCAGTCGCCATACACAGAGAGATGTTCTGCTGGCGCTGGAGTCGAGTTTGGTCGTGGCAGACAGTAACTGGTGCCACGCTGGTGCCGCGTATGTTAGATGGGGACAGACGAAGGTCATAGACCGACACCTTGACCCGGAGTGGGAGGGTGGATCTTAGCACCGACCGGAGCATGGAGCGAGCAACCTTGGCCTTATTGATGGCTTGGGTGGCCATTGGGCTCATGCTCAACGACCGGTTGATGGTGCACCCCAGGTACTTAATGGAGTCGGCCCATTCGATCTCCTGTCCTCAAAGTTCCAGTTTGGCTGGGCGGCGGTAGCGGCGGGTGACCAGTAGGGCGGATGTCTTTCCAACATTTACAGACATTCGCCATCTGTCGAGCCAGGAAGGGACATCCTCTGCATCTTCTCGGCGGCGAGTATGGGATTTTTGTGGGAGGTGAGGTAGGCGCTATCATCCGCGAACAGCGCCAGGACTACGTCATCCTCTCCGTAGAGTTGGTCGGAGAGGGTAGGGATGTCATTGGTGAATAGTGCATACAGCGTGGGTAAAAGGCAGCTTCCCTGGGGTACGCCTGCGGAAATGGGATGCTCCACTGAGACCTTTCCCTCCACGACTACGTGGAAGTGGCGGTTGTTGAGGAAGGAGGCCACTAACCGCGTGGCCATGGAGGGCACAGGCGAGGCGAGGAGTTTGTAAACGAGGCCGCAGTGCCAGACACGATCGAAAGCCTTCTCGATATCGAGGAAGACTCCGACCGTGGATCGGCCCGCGTTTAGCTCGCTCGCAATGTGGTGCAGCACCCGGACTAGTTGGAGTGTGGTACTATATTGTAACGTTGTTTGAAACTATAGCACTTACCTAAAATTGATTGCATTTAAATTACCTTTTTATTTGTTTTATTATTAACGCATCGTTTATGCAAAATAATTTAATTTATTAAACATCTGTTCGATTAAATTGATTTTTATTGCACTCGAGCAGAGCCGAGGCAAAATTAAATCAGCCATCACACGATGACAGCTCTCCTCATTAAGATAGTTTTTTGAAGCTGAATTTTCTGTATCAAGGCCTCGCAGAATTGCAATAATAAAAAATATTGTCAATAGCAATGGATTTATGGTCTGTTCCTTTGCTAATCTATGGTTAATTCAAATTTTATATTACCGGCATATTTTATCTTTTTTGTTCGAGGAACAATATTTAAACTTTATTTAATTAAAATATAAAATCATTTAACTAATTTCGTTTTATTGTTGGATGCTCCTGTTTTGTTTGTTTGACCAAGTTAATATGGGCTTTTATTAACACAAGCTCATTTTAAAGTGTGATTTAAAAGTGACAGAAGGCCAAAATCAAGATTGAATTGAATTGAACTAAGTTTCGCCGATTATACGGTAAGGAATCGTTGTACAGTTTTGTGGTTTAATATTGTGATAAATTTAACTCGATAGACTTCTATATTTTTTATTAACTTCCATCAGCAACGTGATCGAATTTTGGGCGAAAACCAGTTATGACACGTGCTAGGCTGTTAGGCATTTTCATCCAAATATCAACCTTAAAGGCAGAGTTTTCGACAACTCTACGGGCTGCTTACGCTGAAGACGTAGTTGGCGTGAAGGTTGGTGTCCCGGAAGTGACCGTTTTGGCGCTAAATCACACGGCCACACGACTGGCATCCGAACTGGAGCCGGTCTTCCGTCTCCGCTGAGTCTGCTGGCGATATTCCAGCCCTAGGGTTCATAATTTGAGGTCCACTCTGACCCATATTAATTTATATTAATAATTTAATTTATTTTATTTAAATCTACCTCATCAAAAGGGAAATTGAAGGAGCCACCTGAAGATGGATAAGCTGGATCATATTGTGGCTTTTATTAATATTAAATTTTAATAATTTAAAAGGCATCAAAGTCTGTACCATTTAATTTTGTTATTGACTTTAACTTACAATTTAAATTTGATTAATAGAACATTGGTGGTTACCCTTATTTTGTATTTTGCTCATTTTATTAGTTACATTTCTTTATTAGGGAGAGCCTAGGTACCTGGTCAATAGTGTATGTGGCCGGATATTAATATGTGCACTTTACAGGCGTCAATATGGCGAATTAAACGCCTTCCGGGCTCCGGTAGCACCGAGCAGCCTCGGTCTGCGACCGCCGCCGCCGTCACCCGCTGAGCCTGGCACTACCCGCGCCGGCATCAGCAGTCCTTGCCCGCTTGGACTCGGTCTCCCTAACCTCACTTTATAAAGTAATACTTTTAATTTTATTTTACCTAGCTTGCCTGGACGCTTGCCGCAGAACTAACCCATCGCCTCGCTTAAATAACTATGGAGTGGAGTAGCAACGCTGCATATGAAACCTAGCGTACAGGAGCCTCAGGTGATGATCTCAGGGGCCATTTAGTTTATTTGTTTAAATGTATAGTTATTTCGTTTGGCCTGACCCTGATGATTGTCACTTGAGGAAGCCTTTTTATTTAATACTAGTTGCCAACCCAAACCATCCCAGGGACCCAAATTTGTATGCTTGAATGTCAAGTTTAGGTATTGATATAATAATGTAATCAAGTACCTTGACATAATAGCCTCCCCTTAAATATTATTATTATTAATTAATTAATTTTGTTATGAATTTATCTGTAAATGGCTTGACGGGGATTTTAATATGTTATATTAATAAATTTTCAATAAAATATGTAAAATGTAATCTGGTTGTTTAATTCCACCGACCTACCCCAGAAAGACCGTTTCAATATCCCTCGCGGAAGCCAAATTGCTCCGGTCGAATTTCGACGTAGCTCTTCAACCTCCGCAGGAACAGTCGCTCGAAAAACTTAGCCGGGTGCCGAAGCAGGGTTATGGGCCGATAGCTGCTCGGCAGACGTTTGTCTTTGCCGGGCTTCGGCAGCATAATGACCTTCCCCCGCTTCCAGGCGGTGGGAAAGTGTCCGGTTCGAAGCACCCCATTGAACAATTTGGCGAGAGCCACTATGGCTTTGCGGGGAAGCTGCGCAAGTTGGTGATTAGTGATCCCATCGGGTCCCGGGGCCTTTTTGGGCTTAAGACGGAGCACGGCGCGCTCCACCTCAGCGGGAGATATGAACAAGTGCCCCGGGAGGGGCCCCGGATTGGGACCATTTAGAAATTGCCGCACTGTATGCATTATTATCTTGTTGAACTGGGTGTCGATGGCGGGATAGGGCATGAATTGCCCCCTCAGGTGGATACCCGGGAGGTCAGCTCGGTCTTGGGGGAGTATAATTTTGTTCCCGCTCGGTCGATTAGGGGGTGGATGGGTTGGGGAGTTCGGGTCAGTCTCCTGGTGAGGCGGTACAGGGCTCCTAGTGTACCGTCCTCGCCAATGGAGTCCATGTAGTTCTCCCATGATCTCCCCCGGAATGCGGCGATCTCTGCGGAGAGCTCTTCAGAGATTTTGTTGAGCTCCCGCTTAGTGTTGGGGTCGCGGAAATCCGCCCAACGCTTTTGGAGTCGCCGCTTGTGTTGTAATTTTTTCCGGAGGTGATGTGGGAGGGCTAGGCGTTTTTCGCCTGTGTGTGGAGGCAGCTCATGGGTTGCCGCTTCCTTTGCCGAAATAAAGGACTCCATGAGTCGTCCGGCGGAAGCCTCAAAATCTTGCGGCGTAGTGAGGGGACCAATAAGAGAACGAGCGTTGAGGTTCAATCTGCCAACATCCCTCCGCCACTTCCAGAAGAGAGAAGAACACTAGTGGCCGAACAGAGGTACACTCAGGCCACATTCCAGGAGGCAACTCAACAAACGGGGCTAGGGCTTCGTATCATCTATTGGAACCCGGAGGTGTGTTATGCAACCGAAACGAACTTAAACTACTCGCCCAGGAGCAGGCTCCTCACATCATCCTCCTGGGCGAAACCAAATTAAAACCCAACAACGAACTCCGCGTGCCTCGTCCCGCCCGTAAACTTCTTCGTTTACGGGCGGGACGAGGTTTCAGAATGGGGCTACGGCTACCGCCGTACCGCATACCTCGTACGTCGAGACCTTGTCCGCGAAAAACTTCCACACGTGGAGTTCGAGCACATCCGTACCATTGGAGTCAGTCTCTAGTTGTCCGGCACCACCCACAACATCTACGCGGCTTACCGCCCCCCGGTCCCATGATCGGTACCGCAGACCTCCGTCGTCTCTTAGACGGGAAAACACCCACTCTGGTGATCGGGGACCTCAACGCGAAATATCCCGCGTGGAGTTCCCGACTTGTCAACCCAGCCGGGCCCTCTTCGACGACTCGGAGAGGAAGCGGTACGAAGTACTCGGACCGGATTCGCCGACTCACATACCTACGGCGGAGAATCACACGGCCGGCGTTCTCGACATCGCCCTGGCCCAAGCCATAACGAGCCCAGTCCATCGAAGTCCTCTACGACATGGACTCCCGTCACCTACCTCTGCTCGTTGTGCTGGGCAACCAGGTAGACGTCGCCGCCGCCAGAGGGCGGTATAAAACCGACTGGGACCAATACAGATTGAACCTCAACGCTCGTTTTCTTATTGGTCCCCTCGCTACGCCGCAAGATGTTGAGGCTGCCACCGAACAACTTATGGAGTCCTTTATTTCGGCCAAGGAGGCGGCAACCCATGAGCTGCCTCCCCACACAGGCGGAAAACGCCTAACCCTCCCACATCCCCTCCGGAAAAAACTACAACACAAGCGGCGACTCCAAAAGCGTTGGGCGGATTTCCGCGACCCCAACACTAAGCGGGAGCTCAATAAAATCTCTGAAGAGCTCTCCGCAGAGATCGCCGCATTCCGGGGGAGATCATGGGAGAACTATATGGACTCCATCGGCGAGGAGCCCTGTACCGCCTCGATCGACACAGAGTTCAACAAACGAATAGTGCATACAGTGCGGCAGTTCATAAATGGTCCCAATCCGGAGCCCCTCCCGGGGCACTTTTTCATCTCTCCCGCGGAGGTGGAGCGCGCCGTGCTCCGCCTCAAGCCCAAAAAGGCCCCGGGACCCAATAGGATCACCAACCACCAACTTTCGCAGCTTCCCCGCAAAGCCGTTGTCCCTCGCCAAACTGTTTAATGGGGCGCTTCGTGCTAGACACTTTCCCACCGCCTGGAAGCGGGGGAAGGTCATTATGCTGCCGAAGCCCGGCAAGGACAAACGTCTGCCGAGCAGCTATCGGCCCATAACCCTGCTTCCGCACCCGGCTAAGTTGTTCGAGCGACTGTTCCTCCGGAGGCTGAAGAGCTACGTCGAAATTCGACCGGAGCAATTTGGCTTCCGCGTGGGACATAGTACCACGCTCCAACTAGTCCGGGTGCTGCACCACATGGCGAGCGAGCTATACGCGGGCCGATCCACGGTCGGAATCTTCCTCGATATCGAGAAGGCTTTCGATCGTGTCTGGCACTGCGGCCTCGTTTACAAACTCCTCGCCTCGCCTGTGCCCCTCATAGCCACGCGGTTAGTGGCCTCAACAACCGCCACTTCCACGTAGTCGTGGAGGGAAAGGTCTCAGTGGAGTATCCCATTTACGCAGGCGTAACTCAGGGAAGCTGCCTTTCACCCACGCTGTATGCACTATTCACCAATGACATCCCTACCCTCTCCGATAAACTCTACGGAGAAGATAGATGACAGCGCCTACCTCACCTCCCACAAAAATCCCATACTCGCCGCCGAGAAGATGCAGAGGATTTTAGACGTCCTCCCTTCGTGGCTCGACAGACTGCGGATGTCTGTAAACGTTGGAAAGACATCCGCTCTACTGGTTACCCGCCGTCGCCGCCGTCCACCCAAACTGGAACTCTGGGGACAGGAGATCGAATGGTCCGACTCCATTAAGTGCATGGGGTGCACCATCAACCGGTCGTTGAGCATGAGCCCAATGGCCACACAAGCAATCAACAAGGCCAAGGCCACTCGCGCCATGCTCCGGCCGGTGATAAGAGCCACCCTCCCAATCCGGGTCAAGGTGTCGGTCTATAAGACCTTCGTCCGTCCCCACCTTACGTACGCGGCACCAGCGTGGCACCAATTGCTGTCGGCCACGAACAAAACACGTCTCCAGCGTCAGCAGAACATCTCTCTGCGTATGGCGACTGGCGCTCCGTGGTTCGTGCGCAACAAAACCATCAGCGATGACATGAAGATCGAGACGTTAGCTGAGTTCGTGGAGCGGCTCGCCCGTATAAAATCAGCCACCACATAGGTCCCCCCGTCTTCAGCGGGGGATCTCGCGCATACCGCGACAAGTCCCGCTGCCGCCCGCCGAGTACCTGCCCCGGCAACAGGGTCTACCCTAGCTGGAACTCGGCCCCACCTAACAACCGGGGCCGACAGACCAAGTGACTTGAAAGAGAGGCAACTTTAGGTGAATATAAATGTAGTGTAACCGATTTTCTCTCTCGAGATAATCTTGTCCCTCTCGAGATAAGAGAATCTGCTACCACCGGCTCAAGGAAAGGGACTCTACAACTCTCAGGACGCCTTGACAGAGGTGGAATTAAAGTAGACACTACACAATCACACAAATTTAGTTTATTTACAATAAGACTTACAAACTAACTTAAGACTAAGGGTACAACTTAAATAACAGTTTATTAACTCAATTTTGATGATGAAGGATTATAGTATTGATTGGTGATGTGGTTCTGCGACACTGCCTAAAAGGGACACACTACCGCCTAAGCGTATAGCAAATGCCTGAACACGAAATTAGAACATATAGGTCACCTTTTAGGCCAAGGATTCCACATGGGATGAGGAGACGCCCGAGATCCTTTTGGCAGCAGCACCAGCTTCACGACGAAGATGTGACGTGGATGGTGTCCTGCATCTGTCCTCGGTCGATCAAGCAATTCCTCAGCCCCTGATAGAACTCGCAGACGGATTTCACCAGCACTAGATGATCCTATGCGGACATTTCACGCATGGCTTTAACCGGGTACTATGAACACCTGTGAAATTCTATATTAATAATTCTATAAATATAAAAATGCGGGACGCTTCTACTTGCCCTCATTTTTATTCTTTCCACGGACTACTTTCTATTCGCATCGTTGTGATTGGTTTATTTTATTTTTTGACCAATCACAAACTTTCTTTCAATGCAACGGGCATTCAACACAAGAGTTTATTTTATCTTCTATTTTAGATTAGCATTTTATTAACTAATTTAATTATCTAAGTAAATATAATAATTAACTGAACTAGACAAAAAATGATTCTGTATCATATATCAATATGATCGTTATTGACATCCGCTATGGATTTTCTGACCGCTAGACGGCAACATAGTCTCTAATTTTACCTAACTCAAATAATAGATGTTTAACTAGTTCGTATTTATTACGTAAGATGGCGCTTATATCTCGCAGAGACAAATTTTCTATGTTACACAGCACCCTTTCTACGTAAAAAAAAATAAAATTAAGTTTTAATTTTTTCCTAAATAGAAAGATATAGGCAAGCATCAGACATAGTATCTGACTGAGATGAGTGCAAGACAAACGCTTTCTATTTTATTGTGGAAAGTTTAAGTAAAACCTAATATACAAATTTATAAGTTCATTGTCTATAAGGTCGATAACATAATGGTACATGTATAACAATGAATATAACATATAGATAATCAATTGGTTTTCATTAAAAACAATTGAAATTAAGAAAAATACGACATACATATTCATGCAGTTGTATAATAATATGCTATATGTATTTAAAACAAATTTTAAGTCTTATTTTAAGACAGTTACATTATATATTTTACTAATTAGTATGACACTTTATATATAACTGTAACAGTTAATAGTGTTTCATACTTATTTCAGCTACAATAAAGTTATATTTTTATAAATATGTAAATCAGATTTTTTCTTTCAATTGATTTACATGCATAATTTTTTATTTACATATACATATATGTGTATATATATATGTATTTATTTCCCGACTGATTTTATTACAATCTGTTTACTGAAGTGGTGATACCAATGAATGCTGAGTTGTTCCCTTGCTTAATCCTACAAAACAGCCTATCACTCACATACAGAGGCTTTCTTACATATTATCTTTTTTTACTACTTCTTTCACGCATCTTCTAACATTCTTCGACTCATACAACATCATTCATCATACTTCAGTATATCCTTTATGTGGTAATTACCTAAGTTTTTACCATCACAGTCAGACAATTGATAAACCAGACTAGAAAGCTTTTAGTAACAATGCACTTTTGGAACCTAGGTGCCAGTTTGTGCATAAAGTTTTTAGACGCATTGGATAAATAATTTGTTTTCTTGTACACAATTTGCCCTACCTCTAATTGCACATTTCTTTTCCTGAGATTATAATACTTTTCGTTACGAACATGAGAAGCCTTAAGATGTTTTTCGACTCTTTTATAGATTTCAGATAACTCAGTTAAATTATGAGCAAGATTTTCGGGACTGGACACAACAATCTCCGATTCAGGGATAAGTTGCTCAGCATCTCTATATAGAGATCCATCTCCTAAATACTCTCTCCCATATACGAGAAAATAAGGTGAATATTTGGTGGCTTCATTTACAACAGTATATAATGCACATTGTATTTCCACCAATTTTTCACCCAATTCCGATGTTCATTCTTAACATAAGATGCTATTGCATAAACAATATTTCTATTTGCTCTCTCTGCCTGATTTACCTGAGGATGATAACGAGGGTTATAATAGATATTGGGGATATTATATTTTAATAATAGATTTTTAAATTCTTTAGATACAAATTGAGGTCCATTGTCCATGAAAATAAATTTACAAACACCGTGAACTAAAAATATTTGCTTCTCAATAAACTTTACTATATTCGTACTTGTTGCTCTCCGTATAGGATGTACTTACTAAAGTAATCAGAGCAAACTAAAAAAAAGGTATTCCTATTTTTAGATATAGAAAATGGTCCTAGCAAATCACATGACAAGCCTTCAAATGGCTTAGTGACTGCCTTGGGACTACCCATGAGACCAGGTCTCGCAATGTTCACAGGTTTGTAAGACTTACACACCTCACATTTATTAACATAAGAAACTGTATCATTGTACATGTTTGGCCAAAAATAATGCAAAGATAAACGTTTATGAGGCTTCATTATACCTAAATGAGCGCTAGTACATTCATCGTGACATTTCCTTAATAATTCTAATCTATTTTCTTCTGCAATAACTAACTTCCAAGCGAACTCTGACGTTAACTTATATTTATTTTTACAATTTCATATATATTTTTTTATGAATATAACATATATTTCTAGGAGAAGGTGTCTGATTTTAAGGGTAATAGGGTGAGGATTATTTGAGGAATAGTTTGATAAGGCCTTTAAACAAGTTTGGGAATCTGAGAATATTATTGATTTTACAATTTTATGTGAGTATACATAAGAAACAGCTTCATATATAGCAAGGGATTCCCCAGTGTATATTGAAGACAGAGGAGGACTTCTAAAGTTTAATATAATAGAATATTTAGTTATCCACACTGCGGACCCAACACAGGTTTCGGAATCATATTTCGAGGCATCGCAAAAAAATTACTTAATAATATTTTTAATTTTGTAGGGCCACAATAGGTGATGACCTCATGGCACCAAGAATGACGCGTAGGCTTTTGTATTGTATTTTGTTTATTTTATTTAATGCAGCTTTATTACAGGGAGTTAAAAGAAAGGAAGCATAGTCCAAATTACTTCTAATAATGGCGTTGTACAGAAGTTTCTGGCAGTATGGGTGAGACCCCCACCATGCCCCAGACAAGCACCGAAGAATATTAAGAGATCTCTCACACTTGTCTGCAATGTATTCAAAGTGAGGAATACCTGTCATTCTTGAGTCCAGAATGGCACCCAGAAATTTGAATGATTGAAGTTGAGGGATGAGATGTTCATTAATTTTAATATTGAGAGTAGGGATTTTGTATTTTCTAGAAATAATAACTGAAGCACATTTAGATGGGGATAGCAATAATCCATGGGAATCAAGCCAGTTGTTCAAATAATACAGAGCACTATTCAAAGGAGCCTGAGAATCCAGAATGTTATCCACTGATATGTAGAGAGCCAGATCATATTGGAGAATATTACAGAAAGATGTGACAGATAAATCTAGATCAGAAGTATAGATATTGTAGAGGAGAGGGCTTAGGACAGATCCCTGTGGAAGGCCCCTCCAAATTATTTGAGAAGGAAGATGGTAGCCATGATATCTTATATTAATAGTACGGGCAGATAGTAAGTTTACTATGACCTGAACAATCCTCACCGGGATGCTAAGCTTAAGCAATTTCTGCCTGAGCAGGGGAAGAAGGACACTATCATAAGCAGAACTTATATCAAGAAAAACCCCTACAACTGATTTATTATTTGAGAATGCAACTCTAATATCAGTGGACAAAACTCCAAGGCTGTCTGTTGTACCCTTACCTTTTCGGAAACCAAACTGGAATTTAGGAATAATGCCTCTATTTTCTATTATCCACTCTAAGCGGTTTTTAACCAGATGTTCCAGGATTTTACATATAACTGGAGAAAGAGCAATAGGTCTATAGGAAGTAGGGAGAGAGGGATCTTTATTAGGTTTTAATATGGGAATTATGATTTGATTTTTCCAAGGTTCAGGAGCAATACCATTGGAAAATGTTTTATTTATTATTTGAAGAAGAATATTTTGGAAGTTTAAACTAGATTTACATATAAAAGAATAAGGGATACTATCAAAACCCGGAGAGGAGTCATTGAGCTTGCTAAGAACGCAGTCAAATTCAGTCCTCTTGAAGGGTTCGTTCATAGGATCCTGGCTATTAAGGAGGGCAGATAGTGGGGGTAAATTATCAAGGAGTGGGTCCAGGGGAGAGGCCATGGATTCAGAAAAACTTTTTACCACCCTGATGGGTCATTAAAGGATGAGGTGTTGTTTGAGGACATGGCTCCACAAAACTTTTTGATATGTCTCCAAATAAAGGATGAAGGAAATTGAGGAGAAAGATTCTCACAGAATCAAACCAGCCAGTTTTTTTTTAGAGGATAAAAGTTTTCTAGTTTGAGCAGCTATTTTCTTATAATTAATAAAATTGGAAAGAGTCATCGCTGAGTTATATAATCTTTCTGCATCCCTGCGGCACTTGACCATTTTTGTACACTGTGAATCCCACCAGGGGGGGACAACACTCTTAGGCTTCTATTTACCTTTTTAGGTATACATTCATCCGCTGCAGAAATTAAAGATTTTACATATTCATCATAAATAGACAAATAGTTATTATCATTTACTATATCTAACAAATTACCTTTCTGTTCTGTAACTTGGGAAAATTTTGCCCAATCTGCAGATTCTAACTTATATTTACGGAGGGGATCAAAATCCAAAGTTATGGGGGAAGGAATAAGAGATAATTAGGTATTAGAATTGGGTAGTGGTCACTCCCAAAAGACTCAGATAAGACTGACCATCAAAATCCAAAGTTATGGGGGAAGGAATAAGAGATAATTAGGTATTAGAATTGGGTAGTGGTCACTCCCAAAAGACTCAGATAAGACTGACCAGGCTCTTTGGTAAGGCCCCTGGGGCCTTACCAAAGAGCCGATCGATAATCGAATCGAAATACCCATCGAAAGCCAAATGTATGTGATTTGACGTTTCTCAGCGATCGGACTCTACCCATAGAGTAAAATTCCTATACATTTTTATCGATCGATGAGGCGATTCGATTGGCGATCGTGTTCTTTGGTCAGGCCCCAGTATTTTTTGTGAGATATTGTTCGGTACAGTATTGTTATATTTGCTAGTTATAATTATTAGGAGTGTTAAAATAAGTTCCATTAAGTTCTCCTTTGGGGAATCCTGTGATATATTCCGATATTTGTTAATGATTAATTAAAATTAATTATTATTATTAACTTATATTAATGGCCTCTACGCGTGCGCATAATTTCGCTAATGTCACGTTGATAGAGGGTAGATTAAAAAAAAATCGCTTGTTAAAGTGAAAGTGGGATTATAGGATGGAAAGGAATAAGGAAAGGACTAGGTTAGAATTAGGAATGGCCACATGACCGTATGCAAACATACGGTATAGTAATGCCAGTGTCAAGTGAAGGAGGAAATAATGGACAGTAAAATGGGTACCGCCACTTTACTGAAGATAAAGGGATTCGTTGAGATACCCCAAACACCGAGATCACTGCATAAATACTACACTTCTCACACTTTAGATCACATAAGAATGCTTATTCTACAAAATTGGTACACTTTTGCACAATAATATCCTATAAAGCCAAAAACGAAATAATAAAAAGTATATAAATGAAGCTAAAAATGTCTGTAAGCCTACATGGGAAATAATAAAAGAGCAAACTGGAGACATTACAATTAAGAATCAAATTAGGAAGATCAAAATTAAAGATGTTGTTACAACTAACCCAAAAAATATATCAAATTTATTTAACGAACCTCTTATAAATATAGAGAATAAACAATATGACCTTAATAAAAGCAATGCATACTTAAAAAATATGCAACAACATAGGAGTATATTTTTATCACCTACTACTAACGATGAAATTGAGCGCATCATCAAAAGTCTCAATAATACTCGATCCGTGGGTTTTGACAATATTAATACCGAAATTCTAAAGAAATGTTCTGCTGTGATTGCACCGGTTCTTAATTTTCTTATAAACAAATCAATAAGTCTTGGTATTTTTCCTGATAGGCTCAAAACCACTGTAATTAAACCTATTTATAAAAAAGGAGATGTAACTGAAATGAGTAATTACCGTCCTATTGCATTAATACCCATTCTATCTAAAATAATTGAAAAGGCTATGTACAATAGATTAATTAGTTTTATCGACAAATTTGAGATTATTAAAACAGAACAGCATGGTTTTCAAAAAGGAAAATCTACTACTTTAGCAGCCTTTAATTTAATTTATAATGTAAATAAGAACCTTGATAAAAACATTCCTACAGTTGTTATATTCTTCGACATGTCCAAGGCATTTGATCTTGTGAACCACGATTTGCTACTGTGGAAGTGTGAGCTGTATGGATTACGAGGCCAGGCTTACGATTGGCTTAAAAGCTATTTAAATAACAGAACACAATATGTAGAACTTGCTTATGTTGATAAAAAATTTAGAGAAATGACATCTAAGTCTTCTATTACACGGAATCATATAGGCGTCCCTCAGGGAAGCATACTTGGACCTCTATTATTTTTATTATACGTAAATGATTTACCTAATTGTACCATAAATAAATGTACCCTATTCGCTGATGATATTTCTGTGATAGTTAAGTATGATGAGACTAATAATTATAATACGATAATTAATAAAACAGTAAATGACATTGTAGATTGGTTAGATATAAATGGTTTAAAAGTCAATATAAATAAAACGAAATATATGCAGTTTCATAACAGGCACAAAAAAGACCTCAATCTTAATGTAACCCATAGCAACGGAAAAATTGAGGAATGCACAGAAACTACTTTTCTTGGAATAGTACTCGACAATCAGTGTTCATGGAAACAGCACATTCAGAAAATTTGTACTAAAATTAATAGATTTGTTTACCCACTGTGGCGACTGAATAAAGTAGCTAATCAAAAGACAGCCCTTCAAGCTTACCATGGGTATGTTATGTCTAATATACGATACGCTGTAGTTATTTGGGGAAACTCAGTAATGGCAAATAGAGTCTTCATAGCACAAAAGCAATACATCGCATACGAGCCTTATGCGATGTTTCCCACGTGACTTCTTGTAAGCCTCTCTTTACTCAATTAAAATTATTAACAGTACCCAGTATCTACATATACGAATGCTGCATCTTTGTAAAGACTCATCCTGAATTGTATACAACTCTAAGTAGTGTCTCAAAATTAACAACAAGATATCCGGACTCATTATTACTTCCTTCTATGAAGACGGATCTCTTTAGTAGCAACAGTTATCCTATGTCTATAAGATTGTACAATAAATTACCTAGCGTTTTAAAAGATCTACCTCTAAAATTATTTAAAAGAAAATTACATAGTTGGTTAACGACAAAATGTTTCTACTCTGTAAAAGACTATTTAATTGTAAAAAAACATGAATATTAATAATAGTTCTACGAAAAGATATTGTTGTATTGTCCATATTGTTTTCCAATTATTGCTACTGTATTTTATTAAGGTGGATCTTGATTTCATTTAAATAATGTACCTAATAATAATAATATAATTAATAATAATATAATTAATATTAAGAAATTGTAATTATAATAATAGTAATAAAATAAATATATTATGTATACCTAATAATTATTGATATTCTAAAAATACATTCAAACGTAATAATGGACTTTAATATGTTGTAATAATAATATATATGAAAACAATAATATAATAATAGTAATATAATAATGCTAATATAATAATAATATAATAATGCTAATATAATAATAATATAATAATGCTAATATAATAATGGTAATAATGAAAAATGCTCAAAATAATAATATTGAAACTGTAATTATGGTAATGGTAATGGAATAGATGTACAAAATAATTATTAATTATCTGTATAGTAATGACAAATGACATTAAAATATGATAATTATTAAAATATAGTAAGCCTTAATTATTTTGATATTAATATATAATAATAGTAATGATCTTATTAATATATATATATGATAGTAATTAAAAAGACATTAAAATATAGCAAAACTAAAAATATAGCTAATATTTAGTATTGGTAATAAAATAATGTTAATTGTATTAATTAAATTTAAATGTATCCTACTTACTTACATTAATTGTTAAATACATGGCTTCATAATTGTATAATATTTAAAACATAAGTGTAGGTATATGTTAATTGTATTAATTAAATTTAAATGTATCCTACTTACTTACATTAATTGTTAAATACATGGCTTCATAATTGTATAATATTTAAAACATAAGTGTAGGTATATAAGATTGCAAAAAAATAGTCTTAACGATTCTATATATAACATATTAGGAAAATTGATTTAATTGTTAACATTTATAATTGTGTACAACAAATAAATTTTGCACGCCATAAATGGCAGAGTATGTAGATCAATATCAACATTTACCATTTTGTAACACCATATTCTTGCAAAATAAACATATTTCATTTCATTTCATAAACTTAACTATGAAAAATATACTAGAAACACACGACTACAGAGTTCGGGCTACCCTCAAGGAATCCCAATTAAAATTAAAATACAACTACTTTTTTGTTTACATATCTGAATCACACAGATTAATTAATAATCTGTGCAATCAAACGATTCGTGATGCGTTTCTATAGTGCAAAATATTTTTAATTAGGAACATTCTTTATAATAATATTAATGAAATTGGCAGTATGCTAAATGTTTATAATATTAAAATAACTAATTTACGACCTAATTATTAAAAAATAGAAGCGTTTTATTGTTTAAAATTATATTTTATTAGTGCTATTTGTTGCTATAAATTGGAAAATCCCAAACGCAATTGTTTACTTTCTTTAGTTCACCATGCGCTCACCATCGAGGATAATAATGATCCATAATACCGATTTTGATCGCAAAAGAAATTACAATCGTGAAGTTGACCATAGCAATTACTATCGTGAGGGCAGATCGCTAATTAGCCCCCTGAAGTTAAAAAATATTATTATATATAAGCCTTAAGTACTAAATATTTAATTAATGTGTATGAGGCCCTACGATAGTCACTAATATAAAAATAAAATCGATGGACGTAGTTGGGACAGTATTCAATACAATATTACAGTATTTTTTAAATAGTCTTTTAAACTTACAATGAACGAAAGTTTTAAAGAAAAGTAAGACAGCAAACCTTATTTAGCAAATTTATGCAACATTTAGATAGCTTTAGGATTAGGAGTTATGATAATAATTGAAAAGGGGTCACGTCTTTATAAGTCGATGCTGCAATGTAAATCCAAGTGCCACACTGGCCGACAACGAAGATTGCCAGATATACTTCTTCTGCCGTTTCCGTCACTCCGTTTTTGAATTTGACCCATATTTCGTCTAGCTAGACTATTATTCTCAAAATTGCATGCTTCCCCTATTTTATCCTTTAACTTACATATTTTTCTATCGTTTCCGCAAGGGGCTCTGAGGAGATTCTGTTGTGCTGGTCCTACACGTACAGCAATCATGTTAGTCGCTCGAGTCGCTTTCGCTTCCCGAACTACTATCACTCTCGCTGCTCGTGAGAGGTACAAGGTCGCGCGCGTATCGCAGTTTGCCGTCCGGTGGTCTCGAATGCAGCGGCGTCAGGTCCCGTATGTGCGGGTAGTCTGATGCATCTGCACTCGAGAACATTCGGGTCGTTAAACGTACGATGAAGTCGTTCAGTGATTCCATCCGGAGGTCTTTTGCTATCACGGAATTCCGCATCAGAAAGGGTGCACCCGTTATGGTGCGCAGGGTTTTGTTCTGTTGGGCCTGCATTTGGTCCCGACTTGCATCCTTACACAGCGCATACCAAGCAGGAGCCGCGTATGTAAGGATGGGCCTGATGTAAGTTTTAAATATGGCCAATTTTGTATTTATAGGTAATCTGGATGAAAGCACTGAACGCAGCCGACAACGCGCGACCGCCGCTTTGGCTCTTACCATTCTAATGTGCTGCTTCATGGTCGTTTCCGCATCTTGCAACTTTTCTCCTTTTATTCTCGTTAGTATTGTTACCGTATTCCGAGGCCGGTTTCTCCAATACTTGACAATACAGACCATATATCTGTGAAACTACAAGAAAATGGTCTGTTCCAATATTGAGGCCCCGAAATACTCTTGTATCGGCAACTTTACTAACCAGTCTTTCATCCACAATCACGAAATCTATCATACTTCTATCTTTATCTCTCTGCCATGTATACTTGTGAATCTCTTTGTGATTAAATATTGTATTTGTCACAACAAGATTCTTTTCCAAACATAAATCTAATAAGTTTACTCCATTTTCATTCACTCGCTCAACTCCAGATTTACCCAACACGTGGTCTAAATTCATTCTTTTTACTCCAACCCATGCATTAAAATCGCCTAACATAATAATTATTTCATTTAATCTAGCAACATTCAAAACATTCACTCCTACAATAAACAGTCTGAGTAGCCCCACTCTAAGCCTAACCCATAAGAGCCTGGGAGACACACATTCATATTCAGTCATGCACTCTGTCATTCTCTCAGACATCAACAGCCCCACACCCTTACTCGCTCGGACTGTCTCCCTTACACCAGACCAGATAGCGGTACAGAGGCCATGGTGTGTGATGCCTGAGCCCTTTCTTTTCGTTTCATTCACGCAAAGGATATCCAATCTCTTTGTATACATTATCTTCCATACTTCATCTATTTTCCTATCCATCCCTCCGCATACATTCAACGTTGCAACTCGGCTCTCCGCTGCCTGCTTTTCGCCTCGAGGGAACTTTTGACGTGACATATGGCGAATATGGTCGCCCCCTGTGATTTTTTTAAATTAAAATTACTCATAGTGTTCCCACGAATAGCTAGGGAATTAAGTCGGTCCACTCCAGCAGAGCCTCGCTTGCTGGAGTAAGGCTATGATAGTACCTGATGGGCGCCTACCACCAGCACGTACGCTCGAGACTAGGCTAGCCCCTAGCCACGCATCCCTCGGCACGCATACCTTAGATTGGCATTAGGAATTAGAGGATAGGATATTGGTATTTGGAAAGGAGTAGAGGAAAAGCTTAGGATATCATTACTTTAGGGAGATGGAGAGCAAAAAAGTAATGATAGCTCGAGGTATCCGGGGTCGCATACCCGTGTTTGTCTTATAAGTACCGGACAGGTGTTTATGAGAACAAACCCTCTGAATGTCATACAAACAAATATATTATAAAAAACAAATGTCCTTATGTATGAAACACTCAGAGACAGTAACAAATAGAAACTAATCGGGCCACACATTTGTTTACTTACTTACAAAATTTGTTTATAATAAAATGAAATAAGATTCGCGTATATTTATCCGCAAAAGATGCCGCCAAGCTCGGAACGTTACGTAAAGAAAAGACCATGGTCGGTTTATAACAAAAAATCCAAAGTACCCTGCTCAAATGTAGTAAATAAACGGCTTTTCAATTCATACGATCCGAGCGATCCGATCTTTAAAGTTTTGTATCGATCCGCCAAAAAATCGTATGGTCCCGATCCGTTCCAAAAATCGCCGGATCGTATGCTTTCGATCCGATTTTCTAAAATCGGAACATCCCTAATCTGTGGCGTAAATCTAAATGGCTCCCTGAAGTTTGAATTAAATATTTTATTTAAAATTACTAAGAGATTAAGTTTTAATTTGAATTGTTTGGGAATAGTGTTATTAATATGGACGGTATGTATTAAGTATACATATATAATTAATACTAATAAGCTAATATTATTCTAGTTAAATTAAAAAAAGACAATTAAATAGTAATAAAATCCAAATTAATTTGTTTATCTTAATATAATCTGTAGGTCTTTGTCTGCAGTAACGTTTTTTATATATATTCAGTTTACCTGCCACGGAGTCATCATTAGAAACAATAAATTATATTAGTAAAAAAAGGGTGTGGTCCTCCAGCCTACAAAGGAAAAATACCGTTATGTCTTATTGTTGATGAATTTTGCATCTGGGCTCTTTATATTTCAATCAAACATCGTAAGAATTGTTTAGGGTAATGGGTGTTTAGTAAAATAAGGGTGTGACTCACAAGCCTTCTTTGTACAATGGAAGAATGCAGTTATGTCAAAGCTGATTTATAACAAAGCTGAACCATGCAACAACACAATAAATTGTTAAATTATTGAAATAAGATCCCAGTGGTACCACAAAAATAAATTACCATACACCAATATCACAGGCTTAACAAGTGCCTTTTTTATTTTTGTATGTTCTTTTTCTTCATTTCCACAACATTGGTTTTTAGTCAAAGGGACACATTCGGAATTTATTCAGGTCCTATTTTAACATGTGTGAGTAGACTTGTTCATTTTGGCTGGAGTATAAGTAATGCTACTCTCTTTACTCATCGTTTCATGTGCTTGACAGTGTATTTGGATTATAGGCACTGATTTCATGGGATCTACTCTACACTGCCACACAACCTCCATTCCTGCTGCATGAGTGCCCGGATATAAGTTTAAACAAACTCGATTAGGTGGAGACATTGGTTTATATTTTATTTTAGAGATCACTTGAATAACAATCAAACACCCTAAGAATTATTTAGAGTAATTATGGGTGTTTAGTAAAAAAAAGGGTGTGGCCCTCCAAGCCTTCTCTGTACAATGGAAGAATGCAGTTATATCTTGTTATTGTTAATGAATTTTCATCTCGGCTCTTTATATTTCAATCAAACATCCTAAGAATTGTTTATGGTAATTATGGGTGTTTAGTAAAAAAGGGTGTGGCTCACAAGCCTTCTCTGTACAATGGAAGAATGCAGTTATGTGTTATTGTTGATGAATTTTACATCTGGGCTCTTTATAATTCAATCAACCATCCTAAGAATTGTTTTGGGTAATTATGGGTGTTTAGTAAAAAAAGGGTGTGGCCCACAAGCCTTCTCTGTACAATGGAAGATTGCATTTATATCTTCTTATTGTTAATAAATTTTGTACCTGGGCTCTTTATAGTTCAATCAAACATCCTAAGAATTGTTTAGGGTAATTATGGGTGTTTAGTAAAAAAAGGGTGTGGCTCACAAGCCTTCTCTGTACAATGGAAGAATGGAGTTATGTCTTCTTATTGTTAGTGAATCATGCTACATAAAGCTAGAAAAGGTTGTTTTATATAAGAGGGAAGGTCCCCATAACTTTACTAGAAGTGCTCCGAGGTGCAGGGTGATGCTTGAATCCCTCTGGGACATACCCCAGTGGTGTACATCCTAAAACCTCCCCCTATATTATGTACAGGCTTAACAAGTGCTTTTTTATTTTTGATAGTCCTTTATTTCCACAATATTGGTTTTTTGTCAGGGCAACACGGAATGGGAATTTATTTAGGTCCGATTTTAAAATGTGTGGGTAGACTTGTTCATTTCGGCTGGGTACAAAAAATATTACTCTTTTTATCTGTAGTTTTAAATTTTGGGGGAATGGTGTTATTAATATAGAAGGTATGCAGCCTAATCAAGCACCGAATATCATACCATATATCATTACATACCATTATTTAATCTTGTTTTAGCTACAATGGAAGAAGAATCAATGATATACTTAGAACAATTACAACTTCAGCAAACATTGAGCGTCATAGTGCAAACGTTGAAGTATTTGCAACAAGTGGTTGTCAAACTCCGGAGACACTTGTTGACTATTGAGAGAAAAAGGAATACAATTAAGTCGTGGTCAAGGATTCGACGTGAGCGTTGGGCAAAACAATGCAAGGAGCAGATGATAGCATGCATTAGGGCAGTGCTTCTGTGCCGTAAGGAATTGACCTACATGATCATGCTTGTAATGAACCGAAGCCACAGACTGGAATTTATGTAAATCTTATGGATTCAAAGGTACTTATTTTTTATAAATTAATTATATAGGTGATGTCAACTTAAAACAAAAATGTGGGAGTTCTATTACCTTGACCCTCCCGTGAGATCAGTGACAAAGACTTTGTGATAAAAAAATTGTATTTGGGAAAATTGCTCTTTTCTTGATTACAATAAAAGATGTGATACCCAAAATCTGTAGGAGTAAAACACTTTAAAATTTAGGGTTATTCTTCTAAGTGTAGGTTTTGTAGTTATACCGGTTCTCGTAGCTGATCTTAATGTTCCAAAGCTGTACATTTTATGCTCTCTAATATATGTGTCCTATTTCTTATTCTCAGTATTAGTTATGATGAGAAAAATACTAGGTTTCGAGCGCGTTATTTATATAAGATGATGAGTAATTTATTCATTCCATTAGCTGTGTAAGTATAATAATTTAAAATTTTTTTAGGGCTGTAATACTATGAATGCGAAGTGAACTTTTTCCAACCCAGTGAAGAATATTATCTACGTATAGAAGATAATGCAGTAGCCAAAAATAATGTGTAAATGGTTAATGGGTATCTACAGCCTATGTATACTCGTACTTCGCAAAAGTCATGTAAAAAAGCCTCTTGATACAATTTATTAAACTTAATATATATTTTTTAAATCTTCTGTACCTATCCCTTTGTGACTCTCGTTTTATAGTAGTTTATGTCCACATTTGGATCAAATCTTACGAGTTTATTGTAATAGATAATATGTACCTGTTTTAAAAAAACTTGTCCGTAGTATTTCTGGCACCATTATGTATTTATGGAAAAGTTGTCATTGACGTAAAGTCATCATTGCGGTACCTTTGAGGTATAGACTGAGGCGTCCGGCGAAACTCCATTTTTATTCTATTTAAAAAATGTAGACGTTAAAATCCTACTTAAAAATAATTGTGTATAAGATGTGATTTTAAAAAGTTTCCATTTGACATTTCTATTAAACTTAAAATACAAATATTATTGTAGTTACATTTTAATCTATAATATTAAAAGTAGCTATAATAATTCATTTGTTAGGTACTGTAGTAGTAGAAAGAAAGATTTTCACTTTATTAATCTACCCCAATTCTTGTAAAAATGTTCAAGTGATGTTTAAGAACCTTGTTTTGCTTCTTTTTAAATTCGTTTTAAATTAAAAAAAGTTACAGATAACTCAAGGTCTAAAGCTGGCTAAATAAAGAAACTGGTTATAGCCACCTGGCTTTGTAAAAGCATCCTTGCGTGTAGTCAAGTTCAAATCGTTGCTTAATAAACAGTTATAAATATGAAAATAGCTTATATTTGTTCTTAGAAACCCACAAAATGGTTGATATGCAGTTAAAAATGTTTACCAAAGTGCCGTATAATAATCATCTGCAGGCCGATTGATTAAATATTATATGGATTTTTTTATGACTTCAATAACTGCACCACTAAGTCTTTCGTCACTAGCAATTTCCCGCGTTTCATAAGAACGCTATAAGCTATTTTCATAATTAACCCAGTTATTTTATAATATTATTTATATAAAAATTTACCTATTTGACTGGCCGCCCTAGCTTTGAGCTACGGGAATACGCTGGCAGACAAGGCCATAGCCCTTTCACATAACATTTCTTAGATATTTTTATAAGGACTCAGTCGTTTAATATCAAAAAAACTCCTTTTCATTAAATGTAAAAGTATCTTCGTCGGAATCCCTGTGTATTAGTATTTTAATGTAGCTATTATAAGTAATCTCAGTAGTTCATAAAATTGATAATTCAATTACAGCACGTTCGTATACTTTATGTGAAACACAATTTTTATGTATCAAATATTAAAATGTGGCCTATGTTAGTGTCTGTTAATAATAATTTGAACTACTGCATCGACAGCCTCGATAAATCGACAATATAATTCGTATGAATCACTTACGAGCAAGAAAATCGACATTTAAACAAACAGCTAAACTGAATAGTTAAAAGGTTGTGACTAGACTTACTAACTTCGTGTTGCTCTTGATTCTTTCCTATTTTACTAAAAATAATGCTTTATTGGGAAAGTAATGAACCAATGGTAATGAGCGGAATGAATTTTTAGATATCGAAATGAAGTGTCTATAAGTAGATTTGCTTGCTCGAATGTGTATTCATGGTCAGCAGAACTTGATTTACGTTTTTCTAGGTTTTAGTTTAGGCCGAATATAATAAGCGCCCTTAAGGTGAGCGTGATAAATGAAAATTCTTTGTTGTAAACAAGCTTAAACTATTGTAAATATGCGAGCTTTTATTGCCTTAGGCATTATCTATATAGCTAATTAATAATGTGCCATTTGGATTATTTTTTGTTGTAATTTTTAGAACTCTTGTAGCCATTTATTTGTAAAATTTTAAATTATTTGGAGTTATAGTTTGACCAGAATCTCATGGAGTATTATAGTTGGCTCTACTTTGTAACTGGTTAGAGCTGATGCTATGCTGAAAAGAAAGTTTTATCGAAGGCCCCTTCAATGTCTATAAAGGTTCCTAACGTCGATTACTTGTTCGTTAAGGTTGTTACGATCTTACCTACTACACCATGTAGTAGGTAAGATCGTAACGCTTCTCCCCTTATAAATCTGTAGAAATTGATGGTGTATACATCAATTCCTACAGATTTATAAGGGGAGAAGCTTATTGCCCATACTACCCTTGCCTTCGTGATAACTGATCTCGCAACCTTCCAGTCCTCATCAGTTGGTGGGATTCGGTACTCATTCCCCAGTCTTTGTTGTCAGTAAAGTGACAGTCGGTGAAATTTGTTTGTAAAAGTACCTCACTAGTTTCTTTGTCAGTTTGTAAAAGGGTTGTCGGGTTTTTTTTGTGATGCTATACAGTTTTCATTGGTAGTCATTATTTTCCAGACTCTGTTTGCTTCATGGCTTGTTTCTATGTTTAACGCGTTTTTTGAAATGAGCCTGGGCTGTTTTATACCTTTCCCAGTCCTCTTCCTCCCTTGTATTCATCGCGTGGTTAAAAAGCTTCCTCGTTTTGGGTTTGAATCGGTCTAGTTCTGGTCCCCACCAGAGGTTACCTATATTGTTAGGTGTGTTTCTTACTAGGTAAAATATATATCGTTAGGTGAAAGTGGTTGCATCAGGGGACTCGACTCGTGATAGCTTTTTGTTATGTTCTCCACGAATCTATTGACGTTTATTGACCATCTTCACTAGCTTTCCAATCAGTACATCCTCTGCAATATCGGATACAAGACTGAAGTTATCACGATCAACCTTTAAAGTCCATATGCTGCTCTTGTAACTACATCCGGGTGTGAATTTTTAGAGGGAACCGGACGGACATAGGGTCGGTTGAACGTCGTGAATCTATTGAGAGGGTCGGTGCATAGTATCGATGGGGTCAATGAGGAAGCGATGAAGCCAGTATTTTCTGGTCTATAGAAGACATGAACACGGTCTTGCTGGATGATACGGAAAACCATAAATACGAAGTGTCACAAAACGTAAATTTGACATAAATCAATACTTTTCACAAAATTCTACTTTATAAGTATCCAACATTATATCGCTGTTTCTGGTGCACCTATTACAAGCCCAGAGCTTAGTTTGTGACCATAACAATATGTGTAAATTGTCCAATATATTGTTTTTCTTTTAATTTTCGAACGGAAAATGAAACAGTGCCGCCATATTTTGTTCTCTCTTAAGTCACTTGGTTTTGGAGTTGTATTGCAGGCGGCCATCTCCTATTATCATATTTAGAAAGCGCGATTTTAGGCACTCCAATATGATTTCTACGCCCACGAATTTATTTGAAAGTACAAATATGTTGGATAATGAGTTTTCTGGTCAAACTATACATATATAATTAATAACTATGTGATTTTTGATCTCTATAATAAGTTCCTACGTTAATATTAATATTATTAATGGATCATTTGAAAAATGTGAATTTATTATTTTAGAAAAGTTTATTTCTTTTGTTATTCTCTATTTTATTAGATATTTTTATTAAATATATATAATACAGGGCAGTATAATGGAAAGTAAATAATAAGTTTATAAGTGTGTAGAACTAAACATTATACCTTGATGTGAGCAGAAGCGCTGCTGTTTATAGTTGGCTATGTCTTCAGCGTCATCAGTGTAATTTTAACGAATATTATTTCGTAGTACTATATATCCAATTTTAAAAACTATTTTTTTTTGTTATATAAATGTTAACGTTTGATTCCTGATGTCACGGTCTAAACTGCTCACTGAGTTGGGAATATATAATACCCGACAAACTACTTGATCATAGCGCGTACTTATACTATTTCCAACCATTTATATTACATTTGACAGCTCCAGTACTAATAAATTAGTGATGTTCTTTTGCGTTATTTAATTTTTTATAACAATCGATTTTATGTATAAATAATTTGTAATCGAATTAACACATGATATAACATTATCGAGTCTAAATGTCAAAAGAAAAATAAAGGATTAGACGAGGTATAACTAACGATTTTTTAAATAAATTATGTTAGCAAATACTGTATGCGTGAATATATCACCACTACGCGACTTTCAAGTGGTTTGCCGCTATCTATATCCTACAATTGCTAGTAGCGGCACTATGAAGGAAACTAGAAACCTAACACATAGTTTGTATTGTTTTAGAATTTATTCATTTTTAATAAAACTAAATATAAAATTGCTTGTATTATTTTAACCCGTTTTTCTATGCTGAATTCCCTCAAAATTAAAAGACTGATGCTATGGTCAACTCAACTTATGTCATCAGGCTGACTGAACCACCTAACTTGGAGAGTTCTCAGAAATCTAGGTAGATAACAAATCGTGTGTGACGGCATTAACAAGATATTATGGTTTGTGAGGCAATGCTTTTCAGCCAGCTAGTACAGATTTTAGAGAACATCTGAAAAAAGTTAAGTGACTGAATATGTGACGGGTAATTAACATGCGTTTACGAGGTAGTGATAAAAAACTTAATGGTTCAGCTAGAAAAGTTCCGGCTGGCTGCACCATCATCATCCCTAAAAGACTTTGGGGCTGAGATCTGACTTGCTCGAAAAGCTGAACTCTGGCTGGCTGGACCAAATTGTTTATGTTTTTTGATAAAAGTATTGCCTCACAAACGATAAAACTTTTATTTAATACCGCCACACATTTGTGAGAGCTCTCAAACCTTGCGGTCCGATTTACGCCAAAATCGATGTCAGCCCTCTCAGCACCGCGGTCTGAATGAGCGTAAGCCATTACAGACGCCATTTTGAACTTACAGTGGTTTTGCTTCTGGATAAAGTCCCCTTATTCTTTGAGGGTAGCCCGAAGACTAGACGCGTGTTTATATTATATTTTTCATATTTAATATTATTGTGCAAAAGTGTTCTAATTTTGTAGAATAAGCATTCGTATAGTGATATTAAGTGTGAGAAGTGTATTATTTACGCAGTGATCTCGATATTGGTATAGTATTCATATGCATGACCGTATGGTCATGTCGCCATTCCCTTTTATACCCTAGTCCTTTCTCAATTCCTTTCCATCCTATTATTCCTCTTTCACTAATAATATATACTGTTTATAATACTACGCACAACTCGACATTGCCATTAATTTAAGAAAATAAATAAAATCTCCGTAAGCGCTATCAGAATGATATTTATCTAGAAACATATTTTTGAGGAAAATAAAAAAATCCTAAAATAATTAATAAGTAGTTAAGTGTTGTGCCTTCATTTATTTCGGTATTTATGTAAACAAATATACAAAATATATTAAAATTCATTCTTTTGTTTTGGGTTTTATTTGACATTAAAACAGAGTAAGAGGAGCATAGGTATATGGTAGTTGCGAGCTAGAGGGAGATGCAAGTGTTGTTCTTGTGAGCGCGATAAATCACTGGTCCGAATTATTAGCACGCTAATGGCAGCGGTGTTATCGCCATTCGGACCGTGAGGTAAGTTAGGCGGTCCATAGATATTACTCTTTCGTCGGTAATATATACCTACCTAAATATTATTAATATATAGTTACCACTAGGAGAGGTTACAATGATTGGCACCTTAAGCAAACTTCTCATTTTGAATATTTGTACAAAATTACTTATTTATTAATATCGATTTACGGTTCTCAATCAACGAACAATTCTAAACTTAATTAAGATTATTAAAATATTAATAAATGTGAGAATTCATCAAGAACGTGAAAAAAGACTTAAAAGTACTATTGTTGGCCCCCTCTAATACAATTATTGCCACCGTAAAAGTAGCAGCGCCAATCACTGTTATTGTAGTATGCCAATGAATATAGCCCAAAGACTCACGATAAAAAGCAACGCTTTGAACATCCATCATCACAAAGCAAGAAGTTTTAAGTGAAATAACTAGAAGCCTTAGCGAATTTTCATAAAAAATATCTACAAACTTGTTGCACTGGAAGACATGACGAAAAATTGTTTTCGGTGTTGCCACTCGTGAAATAAAAGAAACTACTTATCAGTGTTGCCAATAAATTAATGGTGCATCCTAATAAATATTTTGTTACTATTTTTACAGCTTGAAATTCTTAATATTTGCGTGTCAGCTTTGAGTGTCAATCACTGCAGGGGGGGCCAATGAACTCAAAATGCAATTCATTGCATTTTGAGTTTTTTTTATGGCCTTGAGGTAATTCGACTAGAAGATGCATTTAACTAGTCCGGTCTCCAATAGACATAAAATTAATTTCCGTGGGACTCATCTCCGCCATACAGACTACTGGTATGTACTTGTTTGGTATGTTTTCCTAAACATAAAAAGTGCGGTTGTGACTTCCTAGGGGTATGGAGGGGGGAGCAGTGACGTAGCAAAGATGGCAGCCCGGCCATTCTATTAAGCGGTATTTCTAGAGAACTACTAAACCTATTTACCTAAACAAGGTGTCTAATGAAAGATCATGAAATGTACTTTATTTGACTTCATACATGCGTTCATGTAGAGCTAATAACAAATGAAATATTTAAAAAAAACTACCTTTTGAAAAAAAAAAAATTTTTTTATGGGAATAGTTTCGTAACTATTAGGATATTTTAAATGAGTTATATATAAAAAGTATTGCTACTTTTATCAGCTTTGTAATACGTTAAATCATTACAATCGAGTAATGAACAATAAAGCTACACTCGTTTTAGTAAGCCGACTCCTGGTGCACGTAATATCAAATTGATGTAACTGTTGGCTTCTAGGCCAGTCATATTCTACATAAAAAACGTAATATAAAGTTGCATTTTTGGTATCTTATTTGGACCTAAGGGGAGTGTAAAAACACGTATTGCAAGCAAAGAAAAAAAAAATTTACCTGCAAATACGTAAAAAACTACAAAATTTTGGACTTTTTTCAGTTACGAGTATATGCAGTTAAATTCAAAAGCTATGGGTTTTTTATTATTATTAGATTCTATTATCAGTTTTAAAGTAGGTATATTAAATTTGAACATAGCATGATTCGGTGATGTGTGAAATTAAGTTTTAGTACATATCATTTGTACAGTTTGTCACGGTCTGAATTTTGGGTGTTTATAATATATAATAATACGTATTAAATATCATTGCTTCTGGTACACATAGTACAAGCCTAGAGCTTAGTTTGTGAATAAAGCAATATGTGTAAATTGTCCTACATATAAAAATAAAAATACCTTTCATTAAGTACGAAACAGGGTCTATAAATCTTATAGTTCTCTTGTAATCGTAAAAAAAAAATTGAAATATACTAGTTTTAAATTATGAACCTACCCCTGTGGCCTACCCTAATTTAAATTGTGGGCATTTGGTGAAAAAAAGATAAAGTAAGTCATTGACATTTGTCACTGACACACATTTACACAAAATAATTAAAATGTTACAAACAAATAAATTTGACTTTTCTTGAGTTCCGGGATTGTTGAGGTTGAAAATAACATACCCTCCTCAAAAGTTGTTGTTGTTGTATATGACGATATATTGTTCTTCGTTGTCAGGTTCGTTTATTATAATTGTAAGGACATTTTAGTATGACTTGCCCTGACAGAAATGACAGAGAACAGAGCCATTTTTCTCTGTTTTCTGGGACGTGCAACCTCGTCCAGAGCACTCTTCGCGGCACTTGTAACAAATTAGTTTTAAGATGGCTTGAGGAGCTGAGTCTTTTGTAGAAGTAATGAATAGCAGTCCCTGCTGGTGGTTCCAGCCTCAGTTGGTTGGTTCTTTGTCTCCTCTCAAACAGTCCTGAACCTGGTAGTATTTTCGATATGCATGTTACGCAGCAGCCTCTTCAGTTGGGGCCAGATGAACCTTATGTAACAATCCGTGTATTAACATGTATAAATATAACATACTTTTCTATTATATACCAACTAAACATATTGTCTTAATACATAATTGCGTATCTACCTAATAATGTTCAAAGTCAGGAATTAAGAATGTCCCAATTTTAGTCACTAGATGTCGCGTGAGTAGCGTTTGGCCACCGTTGCTTATATCTTTGGTTGAAGACAGCTGGCGAAGAGAGAGAAGTCAGTCGGGTCGCCGCCATTGTTGTGCTATAACGTTTTGTAATCTTATATAAAATGAGAATAAACTAGTATCTCAACGTAAATAAGTGTTTTCTTTTTATTAACAAAAGTCTACGGAGTAGTCCAATTACATATCAGAAGTGGAATATCGCTGTTATTTTGATTTAACAGTGAAATCTTGCCCACAAAACCTGCAAAAAAGTGTAAGTATTGGAACTTTTTTTTTTGAAAAGAGATATTTTTACAGTCTTTAACATTATTCTAGAAATCCTATTGTGTTTAAGCTGCAATTCAAGTTTATGGAATCAAGAGGAGATTCTCGACTAGGCTCCAGGTATTTGAAAAGTTTCTCGCCGCGATGAAGAATGGTGGTCGCTCTGGTGAAAGCGACCGCTTCCCAGCCCTCAGTAGTGTCAACCCGGAATTCGACCCCCTCTCTCAGAAGAACAATCTATTGATGATGCCTGGATTCACAAAGTTGAAGAATATACCACTGGGACGATAAACACATCGTGCACTATGCATTACCAAAACTTAGTGGTGTAGCAAAGAAATGGTATGCTACTTTTGCCATCACTACTTTTGCCATCACTACTTTTGCCATCACTACTTTTGCCATCACTACTTTTGCCATCACTACTTTTCCCGTGGTCCGAATGGAAGTTTAAACATTTCGAAATAATTATGCAGAAATGCTAACAGAAATATTAAGTAAGAATGTTTGATTTTGAGAGTTGTACGATATGTAGCGCTACGATATGATTAATTTACTAACTCGGTGTGATATCGGAGGTGCAAAAGCAGTTGATTATCTTATTTTTGGCATTAAAGATAGAAGAGTTAAGCTAGGCGCTCAGGCCGCAAGTTTACTCAGCCGGAATAAATATTATTATTTTCCATGTCTGTTAAAGTATAGGGTTGAGGACAATAAACCTAAATCATTGTATAACTAGAGAACACGGGCTACCGAGTTCTTCTATAACTCTGTGACTACTACACGCGATACTTTCTTAAATAATAAAAAAAAAATGCTAAAACAGATTAATATATTATATTTTGACTGTTTAGTCGATTTAGGTAGCGAAGGTATTTTGATTTGTAGTGATACTCTCAGGTACAACCAGGGGTGTGCTTCTCCGCGCTTTAGGCATGACTAGTATAGTGTTTTACTTTAGAGGGCTGACGCGCATCGGCCGAGTCGCACGATTGTTTAATACTTACTAACCCACCGCGTCGCGATTTTAATATTAACTAAAATAAGGTCTAAAACTTATTGTATCGCATTCGGCTGCTTAAATAATAGTAACAAGGACCTCAGGTTTTCATACTTCCAAAGGACCTCAAAAGGTAAATAAATCTACGCCGATCTATAGGTTAATTTTAGGCAGGTACATTAAAACAAAATATATATATATATCAAAACGTGTGTCTAGTAAGAATGCCAATTTTTATTATTCACCACCTTTGCTATCTACCAAATGTTGATATTTATGTCTCTCGTATTTACGTATTTTGTTAGATATTTAATTACCTACTATAGTATAGCTAGGTATTTATAACTACTATTCTGTTTACAAGGTCAGGTTTAGTTTTGATAAGTATACGTAGGAGCACTACAATGCACTAACTATTACTAGAAATACTATGCAGTTTTGATAAGTATTTACTTATTTATTTGCCCAATTAGGTATGTAGGTTGCGTAATAATTAATAACATAGACTAGGCAATGTTTTTGTAAGCTTGTCTTTGAACGTAGTAGTTACAATCGGTTTCCTTTAAAGATATTCTACGAAGTTCAGTAGGAAATGAATGAATCACAAATACTTATTACATAATAGACCGAAAAGCGATATTTAGTTTCATAGACAATGTAGTGTGCCGTATGGCTTACGTATCTTCTTAGGTTAAAGTACCTATACAGTAGACAACCTAAAATAAATTGATTTATGGTCTGCATGCTACTAAGTACCAAACCTAGGTTTCTTTAAAAGAAGACAACCCTAACGTCGTCAGGAAAGAATTACGCAATAGATGATGAGGGCATCGACGATTATGGTGATGATGGTTATGATAAGGCGATGATAAAGAAGATGATGATGGTGATGATTATGACGATGATAATGATGAGGACAACGACGATGATGGTGATGATGGTTATGATAAGATGATGATGATAGATGATGAGGGCAACGACGATTATGGTGATGATGGTTATGATAAGGCGATGATAAAGAAGATGATGATGAAGATGATGACGATGATAATGATGAGGACAACGACGATGATGGTCATGATAAGATGATGGTGATGAAGATGATGACGGTGATGATAATGATGAGGACAACGACGATGATGGTTATGATAAGGTGATGATAAATAAGATGATGATGGTGATGAAGATGATGACAAAGACGAATAATAATTATTGCATAGTTAATGTAAGCTACTATATAATGAGGACGACGACGACGACGATGATAATGATGATGATAATGAGTGACAAAGACGAATATTAATTATTGCATAGTTAATCTAAGCTACTATAACCGAAAATGTAGTAAACTTATATTATTCATTATTCAGAACGCACACAAAATTATTTAGAAATATTATAGTAATCAAATTATTAGCAAACTGTCCAAGGTCTTCGGACAGAAATAGGAACTATCCGAGGTTACGGATCAGTTAGGAATCTGTCCAATGTCTACGGACAGCAATAGGAACTGTCCGAGGTTACGGATCAGTTAGGAATCTGTCCAATGTCTACGGACAGCAATAGGAACTGTCCGAGGTTACGGATCAGTTAGGAATCTGTCCAATGTCTACGGACAGCAATAGGAACTGTCCGAGGTTACGGATCAGTTAGGAATCTGTCCAATGACTACGGACAGCAATAGGAACTGACCGAGGTTACGGATCAGTTAGGAATCTGTCCAACGACTACGGGCAGCAATAGGAACTGACCGAGGTTACGGATCAGTTAGGGCACTGTCCGAGGTTACGGAACAGTTAGGGCACTGTCCGAGGTTACGGAACAGTTAGGGCACTGTCCGAGGTTACGGAACAGTTAGGGCACTGTCCGAGGTTACGGAACAGTTAGGGCACTGTCCGAGGTTACGGATCAGTTAGGGCACTGTCCGAGGTTACGGAACAGTTAGGGCACTGTCCGAGGTTACGGATCAGTTAGGGCACTGTCCGAGGTTACGGAACAGTTAGGGCACTGTCCGAGGTTACGGAACAGTTAGGGCACTGTCCGAGGTTACGGAACAGTTAGGGCACTGTCCGAGGTTACGGAACAGTTAGGGCACTGTCCGAGGTTACGGAACAGTTAGGGTACTGTCCGAGGTTACGGATCAGTTAGGGCACTGTCCGAGGTTACGGGACAGTTAGGAATCTGTCCAACGGGACAGGACTGTCCGAAGTTACGGAATAGTTAGCTAGATATTGGTCCAAGAATAGAAATAAAGAAACTGTAAAATGTTAAGATTTATTTTATTAGTATGTACCTATGATATTGTTAACGTTTGTCATACTATACTATTTATTAAAATGATTTGTTGAAATATTAATTCTTAATGGCAATTATCATCCAGGGAGGAAATTTTGCGAGTATTTTAGGGACCTTGGGCCAACGGAGAAGCTGGGATATTATAATATTAAATTCAATTAAGTTTTAGTTTAAAAAAAAAATGTTTTGTAAGTTCTAATATTATAAAGAGAAAAGATTTGATTGTTTGTTTATTCTTAATTTGTGAATAAGGACATTATATCACTTTTATTATTCCACTTTATACATTATATGTTGTACTTGTATCCAATATAAATTTTATGTGGTTATTATGGTTTACAAAAGTTGTTATATTAAAGTATTTAGTTCTACATATTCTACCAACATGGGGTGTGCAAAATATAATTTAAATCCCTTTATTATATATTCAAATTATAAAAACCCGTAACATTTCAACATAACAAATAAATAAGCACATTAGAACAAGAAACTCTAATAGGACGACATCTACAGCGCAGAAGATAAAATAAAAGCATTATCATCACAAACATTACCTAAATAATTAAATGAAATTATAAATACCACTTAATTTAACAAAAAAAAAACATTTAAAATTAATAACGATTCATTAAACTATTAATTATTTATGTTAAAAGCGGAGGTCTCGCAAAATTGTCGAATAGACTGGCGCGGTTACAAATGTTATAGTGCGCACAAAACACTATAGCATCGGGGGGCTATAATGTTTTGTGATTCTGTACCTACTTCTATATTGTAAAATGGTTTATCTGCTATAGGGTGTTCTACTCGTGCTCTTCAGCACGATTAGGATAATTTGTCATATGCTATGATCATAAGCTAGTAAATAAGCATATCTCCTGATGGTCAGGTACATATGTGGAACGCCAGAGTTTTTTTACTTGCTGGTACCTTTTTTCTCCGGGGTGTCTCTGGGAGGACCAACATGCGGCCAGTGTTTGCGCCCTGATTGATACATTTTTGTACTTTTATATTAATTTTTACTTATAGTGGATATTTGTGGTGTTAATATAGTCTGTTAGGTTGATCGCCTCGGTGGCACCTTTGCAGGACAGATAACGATGGACAGGTCAATGGAACCAGCTAACCACCTAGACTTACACTGGTTGGTTATGTGGTGTGTGTTCGGTTTGGTTTCTATTTATTTTTATGTATGCTTGAGCCTAACCAAGCGCACGCTTAGAACTTATAATAAATATACTTTTTTTGTCTATGCATCTGTAAAGGTTTACATGAAATAAATATTTTTGACTTTGAAATTATGTTACAATGAAATTATAAGAAAATGTTAAATAAAATGTCAAGTTATGTTTGCTAAGTAATTATTTTAAAATATTATTGCAAATTCAAAAATATTACAATAAATAGTAATGTCCTCTATTATAACAAGTTTGTAAATAACTTTAAATACCAATAGGTACCTACTAATATAATGTCAAACTAATTTTCAATCGAATTGAATGTCCATCTATTAAATTGATAGTAAGTAGAACTGTAATTAGAGATTATGTCAAAATAGGA
This sequence comes from Monopis laevigella, assembly GCA_947458855.1. NCBI lineage: Eukaryota > Metazoa > Arthropoda > Insecta > Lepidoptera > Tineidae > Monopis > Monopis laevigella. Next base: position 12,502,617 of record OX381576.1, on the reverse strand, counting down.
TTATATATTATAACTACTTTTTTTATTTATATATGAATACTAACCATTAATGATTGTGTAAAATTAATTTGTTTATTTATCCATTTATATTTTTAAGTACCTACACAAGTAGTACTGCTTTAATTTTTTTTTACACCTTAAAGAAAGAAAAAGATAAATTCATTACTATAAAACTATAGCCAAATTCATACTTATGTTGTCGTTATAATTAGGGTATTTGACTCCTTTATGAAACCCGTTTTATATGATTCTCCATTACATAATAATCACACTACATTGATATTTCCGGTATGACAACTCTATTATTAATAAAAATCAAAGTTAAAGTTTAAATTTCCACAATGGCGCTAAAAATGCGGTTTTGCAGTCTATGTCAAGTGTGACGTCACCAGTCATCAACCAATCAAAGATGTTTTTGTTATAAATATTCAATTTTATTTCGTGTAATCTAAAAAAAATATACATAATTTAGTTTAAAATAAACTGAAATATGTTTTTTTTACTCCATTGTCTGATAGGATGACCACAATTTATAGTATATTTTTAATGTAGTCAAATAGCATATTATATAAATGTACTTTTGTAAACATTGGATTGTCAACGAGAGGACTCGTTACATTAATAAAGGATATATATAATATAAGGTAATCATTGATGATTACCTACTTATTTATACTTAATTTATACTAATAGTATACTGTGTACATTGGTACCGTAACAAATAATCTGCCATAGGGTGTTCTACGCATGCTGATCAGTGGGGTGCATTTTGAGTATGTTACTATATATATATATATTATATATATGTATGCTATATAGCATAAGTCAATCAATAGCTGTACCCCTCTTTTAGTTTGTGTGAAGCACTAGAGTTTTTTACTTGCTGGTTTCTTTTCGACTTTACAGTTAGTGTTTATGCCCTTAAAAATACCGATCCTTATACCTTTACTTATATGTGATTGGTTACTTAGCTTTTATTTACAACAAATATTTAAGGCATGGATATGGTCGGTGAAGTTGGTCGCCTTGGTGGCTCTCTTGTATGGCAGATAATGATTGACAGGTCAATGGAATCAGCTAACCACCTAGTCTTACACTAGTTGGTTATGTAGTGTGTGTTCGGTTCGGTAGTAATTTTCATATTAAGATTTCCATTCCATCGTGTCTAAGTTCAATTAATATTTGTCGTTATTTTGTTAATGAATAGCTGCCTAACCAAACGCACTCTAAGAACTCATTGTTAAACTTTTTTTTTTTTTTTTTTGACTATTCATAAATATCTGTAAAGATTTACATGAAATAAATGATTTTGACTTTGACTTTGGATGGCCGAGTTGTAACAATCCGTGTATTAACATGTATAAATATAACATACTTTTCTATTATATACCAACTAAACATATTGTCTTAATACATAATTGCGTATCTACCTAATAATGTTCAAAGTCAGGAATTAAGAATGTCCCAATATTAGTCACTAGATGTCGCGTGAGTAGCGTTTGGCCACCGTTGCTTATATCTTTGGTTGAAGACAGCTGGCGAAGAGAGAGAAGTCAGTCGGGTCGCCGCCATTGTTGTGCTATAACGTTTTGTAATCTTATATAAAATGAGAATAAACTAGTATCTCAACGTAAATAAGTGTTTTCTTTTTATTAACAAAAGTCTACGGAGTAGTCCAATTACACTTATATAGCGAATTTCTTAACCGCGAGCCCCAAAAGTGCTGGTGACTCCTCCAACAAGAAAGTTATTTCCAGCAGCAAAACAAGAAGTTTATTTCCAGCAGCGGCGACTATTCTTCGCGAATCAGGCTTTAGGAAAATGGTAGCCACCTCAACCAATTGCGGATGTTTTTGGAGGACGCGTAGCTTTTTCATCTTTCCATGTCCGAAAAGGACAGAAGTAGGCAGCTTGATCATGCAGCGAATATATATAATATTTAAAGATATAACACTAATTAAGTTAGATTATTCATTATTTACTGTTGCATACACCAATATATAAGCACTTTAAAACCTACCAATACCATTCAATTCAGTGCTTTTGTCACAAAAAAAAGTTTTTTTACAAACGCGACAAGGTACTAAAATGTTAACATATTGCTGTGCTCACTTTTATAGTGCAATATAGAGTTAATTAATCCATTTATTTAAAGTGTTGTAGTAAAAACTGCTATCAAATGATGACAATAAGCGGCACATGCTTAGCTTGCTCTATTTGGAACCCCTCATTTTCAACCGTCAGGAAAGAAAGTAGATTTATTCGCAAGGATTAGAAAACGAGTCGATCTAAACAAAGCAAACTATAGACTGCACTATAGTTACTTGTACTATTATTTCTTCTGTGCTATAGTGTAAACAGCGTTAGACAAAAGCAGTGCCTATGAAAAAGCAATATAACTATAGGCTGTAGAATGTAGAATGAATGTAGATCTTGACCTATTCTCCTAAATGGATTGGCTTCCAATGTGGATAATGTGATCTTCCAGAAAAGCGGTAGGGATGGATCTGGCTCCTTGCAGTTTTTCTTTTCATCTTTCAATCACACAGAGCTTTGTCTTTTTTGTGTACGCCATCTGTGGTTGTGACACTTTTCTGCTCTTTTCGGGCACGAAATATATGACGCGTCCTCCAAAAACACGGCTGGTTGAGGTGGTATCATTTTCTTACAGCCTGATACCACTAAGGAAGAAATTGCCACAGCAGGAAATAATCTTCTTGTAACTCTGTTTGGAGGAGGATTTACCAGCACTCTTTGCACTTCGCCTGTACGAAATCTTCGTACGATTAGCTGCCAAAGCTAAAGTTTATTTACTAGTCTTTCTCCAATTATATAGAGGATGCAGCTCAACATGCGTATCGAGCATACCACCAGGGGCCTTACCGGGAAGCCACATCGACAAACCGATCGATATTTTTTCAGAGTCATATCTGAAAAAATATTAGCCAGCTGTGGGTGGGATTCAATTATTTCAAATTGAATATATCTACTTTAAAATATAATAAAAACAAATAAAAAAAACCCATAGCTTTCGTATTTAAGAGCGTAAATTGAAAAAAAGTCAAAATTTTGCAGTTTTTCACGTATTATGCAGGCAACTTTTTTTGTTTGCTTGCAATACGTAGTTTCACGCTCCCCTTAGGTCCAAATACCAAAAAGCAACTTTAACGTATTTTAAATAGAATATAACTAGCCTAGAAGTCAGCAGTTACATCAATTTGATATTACGCGCACCAGGAGTCGGCTTACTAAAACGATATACTCGTTTTAGTAAGAGCTTCATTATTTATTACTCGATTGTAATGATTTATCATATATTAGAAAGCTGATAAAAGTAGCAATACTTTTTATTAATAACTCATTTAACATATCCTAATAGTTACGAAACTATTTTCATTAAAAAAAAAGTTTTTTGTTGCAAAAAGTAGTTTTTTTTTTATTATTTCATTAGTTATTAGCTCTACATGAACGCATATTTGAAGTTAAATAAAGTACAATTCATGATCTTTCATTAGACATCTGATTTAAGTAAATCGGTTTAGTAGTTCTCTAGAAATACCCCTTAATAGAATGGCCGGGCCGCCATCTTTGCTACGTCACTGCTCCCCTCTCCATACCCCTAGGAAGTCACAACCGCACTTTTTGTGTTCAGGAAAACCTACCAAACAAGTACATACCAGTAGTATGAATGGCGGATATGAGTCCCACGAAAATCGTTATTTGAAGACTTTTTTACAAATAGAGACTGTACTATTAATAATAATACATTTCTTAGCTAAATGATGATAACATACAGCGTGATATGTAAAAATCTTCGTACATATCGCAAATAATTTGTTAATTCAAAAAATATCAGCAGATATGTAGAAGTATTTCTGTTATGAAATTTATTAAATGGAGGAGATTCAGGGATATGCGATAATTTTTTGTTTTTTACAAATAAGTCAGTAATAAACAGTTTAAAATAAATAAAGGCTTATTTTATGATTATATATCAAATAGCATAGTGGATTATTAAGTTTTATTCTGAAATATCAGCTGAATATTCTTCTTCGCGTTTTATTGCGTTATTATTATGCCTTTTGCGTTGGAAATCTTCTTTTGTTGCAATTTTAGTATGTTTATAATTAATTTTCTTTTTGGTTTTCGTATTAGATAAGTTTTCTCTCCTTGTTTTTTTTGCCCTTTCTTTTGTTTTATTTTCTAATACTACATTTTTTTCTTCACTTTTAAAACCTCTTTTTAAAACGCTTTTAAAAGTTTGACCTCGGGTTGGCTCATGAATTGAGTAGGTTATTCTGTCATGATGAATCTGTTGACAAAATCATAACAACCTACTAAAATATGTTATATGCTATAATCTAATATGCCTCAAATAATCTCTATTAGATTAGTAATACCTAATGCAGGTCTTTGTCCCGTTTTGTAACCCTATCATATAACCGCATAGCGGAAGAGATCATTCATGGATTTTATAGATTTACTTACCACCAGGTCACACACTGTGCCTTAATAAATAATTCATATAAAAAATATTGAAATAAAATTAGTTTACATACAGTTTAAATATTGTTTAGAGAATTATAAATAAATCATATTTAAATATAGTTAAATCGTTGCGCAACTGATAACAAGGTTAAGCAGATGACAAGACCGCACCTGGGATGGGTGTCCGCTTCAATCATTCCGCTGGGTACCTTGAGACCGTTTAAACGGTTCCGAAAACCAAAAAGGAACCCGTGATAGTATTTTTTTATGAGATAATTAAATATTTTTCCACTTTAGACATAAGTGTTTTAAAATAAACTAGTATTAAGTTTCTGAAGTAAGTACATACCCTATATTCCATTGTAAGAAAACATTCTTCCTCGTCTTCACAAAACATAGAGTTAATATCAGCAGGCTTTGACACGTTTGGGGGTCTTCGTCCGACGCGATTAAATCTCCAGAACGACCTGATCCTTGGCCCACAGGATTTTACTATATCACTAACCTATAAATAAAGTTTTAAATTACAATAGCACGTGTCATTGTACTTTTTCTAGGGTGCATATATATCATGTGGAAATAATTACAGAAGAACAAAGCAGAAAATAAAGAAAAAGCGTAGCATGGAAAAAATCTAGTCTTGTGGTTACGCTGTTGGTTGTAGATTTTGGCATAGGTAGGTGCCTACTGGGTTGTTGATAAAATATCATAGGCATAATATCACTATTGAATAATAATTGTTGTTTCTACTAACTACCTAATTACCTACTACCTGTAGTAGGTAAGTATAAGCCTGGAGAATAGTTAGTGATTCTTATATGTGTGCAATGTCCTACGTATTATTATTACCTTATAAATACTAATAAAGCATCCTCAAATTAGGCTTGCAATATGACTCTGGGCAAGAGAAGTATGGAAAGATAAAATATATTATGTATTATATCGTTGTTTCGCTGTACACATAGTACAGCGAAACTAGTGACCAGGGAAATATGTGTGTAATGTCCTTCATATTATTATTATAAAGGAAAATAGGTACATATATTATAAAGCCGTCACCGCCGTCCCCCTATTAAAATTATTAAAAAACGTACACGTTTTTTTTAAATTTTATAAAAGTAAATGTACAAAGTTTCAGTGTTGTAGCCTGTCTCTCGGTCCTGAGATATTTTATAAAACAGTTAAAAACATAACCCTTGCCTTTTTGCCCCTTCTTCAGTTTTCCAATCAACGAACTTATTTAGTCTTAACAGTGTAATTATGTGGAGTTTATAATAGTTGAATAATTACCTTCATTTGCTCAGCGCTGTTACAAATCCCTGTACTTCCAGATTCAACACCAAATAGATTTATGCATGCTTTATCAGCCGGCAATAAAGCTTCTATTTGAAAAGCGCATTTTGGTATCACATCAACACTATCCTGTAATCATAAAACTTTAGAATTAAAAAATCCAACAATTATAAGATTATTATTTCTTAAGATTTTTCTTACCCAACCTAACTCGTCGCATCTTTTCGGCTCGTCATTACAAATATAATAATTAACAACAGTAGAGCTGTCGGTTCTTTTTTCCGTCGCCCAAGTATACCATACATCTCCATATTTAAACATGCTATTAATATTTTTTTGTTTATAAATTAATGGAAATATCATTTCATTGGGGTGAATCTGAGGAGCTTCTGTAGTGAAAACCTCTTCCATTTCTACTAATTTATCTTTAGATTCCTTTTTTGAACGTTTAAGAAAAGGCATCAAATTTTTATGTTTTTTATTTTCCCAATCGTTATATTGGGTTTCATCCTCATTAATCCTGGATTCCTCGTCAGATGCTACGGGAGCCACTCTTAATTTGATCGCAAAAATAGATTGGAAATATAAGACACTAAAGAAAACCTTATACCAAAACTTCATATTGCCAGTATGTAGTATACAAAAACTGTTGCACTATTTATCACTTCGGCGAGCGGAAGTTTTTCAACAGTCAGACGATAAAATCCTATTGTTCAGCTATTTTTACTTTTATTTGTAGTTAGCGTAACTTATTTGGAAAACTACACGTGACTGCGTTTAATAGTACAACCTATATAAAGTTCAGGTTTAGTTCAAACGTCATTTGTAAAATTATATTTAAATTATTTACTCAAACACCAAAGTTAAATTTTCAAAATCTCAGCAAAGAGTTTGAGCGCCTCCGTAGACTAGTGGTTGCGCCTTTGGCGTTGTATCCGGAGGTCGTGGGTTCGATTCCCACCCATGGCAAAAAAAAATAGTACGTTTTTTTGTACAGTTTGTCATGGCCTTGGTGTTTATAAAATATAATAAGAATTATATTGTTATTTCTCGTACACATAGTACAAGCCTAGAGCTTAGTTTGTGAGCAATCTTATCTTATTAGTTTTTGGGGTTGACATCAGTCAGAACACTTATACACTGTAAGATCTTTTGTGTATTCCCCAGTCCTTTACACCTCACTCCTTCCCATCCTCAAATATGCTGCTGACATATTTGAGGACGTCCTCCATTTTGAGGAGCCTGTAGCTTTCCGGTTCCGGGTAAGCCTGATGCAGGTATTTCATTCTGTGTATGGCCCTTGCGTCGCACTGGCACAGTAGGTGCTGCATTGATTCTAGCTCATTAGATCAAAATCTGCATCTGGGATAACCTCTAACTCCTATGTATGTATATGTTTTTTTGTCGTGTAATGTTCCGAGAAGATTCCCACCAGTAGCCTTATTTGTGTAAACTTCCAAATCTTATCCAGACCTATTGCCTTTGTACCAATACATTTCTTGGTTAGGCCTTGTTGAGTTGACCACCAAGTTGTTTCTCATTGGCAAGCTCCCTTAATGCATTGTTTATTGTTTTACCTGCCTGGTGGTTCAGGTCCCATAAAAGGGGTTTCTGATCCCTTTCTAGCCAGTTCGCCTGCCCTTTCATTTCCTTCGATTCCCGTCCCGGCTAGTCTCACCCTGTTGTTCCTACCGATTTTATTCAACAGTTTAACGCAGTTCAAGACCAGACCAGATTTCGTCTCATATGAACTCAGCGCTTTAAGTGCCGCTTGGCTATCGCTGAGAAGAATGCTAATAGTTTCTCCGTGAGAATTCCTCTCTAGGATCTCCTTTGCACATATAATTATTGCGTACAGCTCCGCTTGGAAAACTGTAAGGTAATGACCCTTGCTTACAAGAATATCGTAACCTTTGGTATGTATTCCGTATTCCGAGCTTAGTTTGTGAGCAATATATGAAAATTGTCCTAAAAAAAAGTCAACGTGGTCTATGATTTCATTAAATAAAATAAATAGTACCTATATAACTTTGTTAAAGTGATAAATCTTTGTAAACTGTTAATATTTATTTAGATGATAACTGTTATTCATTATGTTTATTTATGAAGACCGCACCTAACACTGGTGCGGTTTTCGTAAACCCACCCTAAGAAATGCTTTTAATTTTAAGTTAATGGAAATAATTTATTTATTTATTATTAGTGACCATATCTATCATAATATAGTATGGATCATTATTTCTGTCATTTTATGGCTTTCCATATCGAAAGTTTCATCCATAAAGAAAGTTTTATGATGAAACTTATATATCTCGAAAACTAGTAGTATTTACTTGAAATTTGTATTTGTAATAAGTATATGTTGATGAGCGACAGGGCAGCAGAAGTGTATAAGTCAAAATTTCCAAATATGTTCACTTAAAAAAGGGTCTAATGCCCGATTTCACCAACGATCCTTAACTCTAAAGGAGCCCCTAAATAAGAATTTTGACATATTTGCTATGAAACAACTGTCATTAATTGTCCCTTCACTTAGTTAGCCCTTAGAGTTGGTGAAATCGGGCATCAGTCAAACATCTAAAGGTTAAAAAGTCGGATAATAAGCCGTGTATCAAATATATCAAACCACACACAACTGATTGTTTTTTTATATTCTAATGATTTCTGATATTGATACTATATTTATTCTACAGAAGAAGGCCATTCGGGCAATATATAACATTAAAGCTTGTGATTCTCTTCGAGAAATCCTTCCTATGATTGAGGTACTGACACTACCATCTCAATATATTTATGAGAATTTATTGTACGTCAGGAAAAACTTAAATATGTTTAATAAATAGCGATAGACATAATTTAAACTTAATAAAATAGTACATTTCATCGCGTCGCTTCAACACCGCCAATCTGCTTTTATGTTACTAAACAGAAGAATAAATATTAAAAATTGTGAAAAGCATATAAAATATTTTCATGGTATACATAATATATATGTTACACTGGCAATCTGTATAATACAATATTGCATTCTATAATGCCTATATAAAATGTTTAGGTAATGTATGAAATATTATTTATTTCATACTTTGCCTAGAGCACGTTAGCTAATGTATTTAATAGACGAGAGCGGGGAATGGAATAATACATCAAAATATGAACAACACCACAACGATCTAGAATCCTAGCCTAACACAAAAGGAGTCAGGATATTGGCATAATGCATGTCGTAATATCTATACGCCGAGACGTTAGAATAGTAAAAGGGTTGCGGGTGGGAGCGGAAATATGTAGCAAAAATATATGTCCGTGTTGTAGTAACGTCGACCTTATTCGGACACCATGTTCGTAGTTGTTTTAAAAGTGGAGGTCATTTCTCTTGCCATTCTTTACTTAACGACATTCTGAAAAGTACTCTTGCCGTTGTAGACCTTTCTTCAATTTAGGAACCGCCTGGAATGTCCCAGAACGACGGCCGAAATAGACCGGATGGAATGTCGCTGAACCCATAGAAGGTGGCCCGATACTTGGCGTGGGACGCAACCTTGGCATCGTCTCATCTACAAGAGACACTATGAAGTGCGGGAATAGCGACATTAACTGCAGCTGTAAAACACAAAAGACAAAATTATCATTTAATATTATAATTACATATCTGTGCCTTGCTGCCATTGCTGTGAAATCACTAGGACAGTGGGGGCCTTGTGGAAGACTTTTTCTTTAACTGCTTCACGACTGGTCGCCGTCGCGTCACGGGTGACCAGAGAAAACTTTTTCAGTTTTTATTAATAAATATTGTTATTAAATTACTACAGTATCCATTCGCAGTATCCGTGCCAAAAAATACCGATGATCACACTGGTGACGTATTTTTTTTATTGTCGGTATTTGTTAAATGTTGGTGCAAAATAAGTTATTTATCCAATGAGTTAAAAAAAAGATATAAAATTACATATTGACGCTGTTAATTTTTTAAGCGATATTGTATATATACTATATTCTATCAAATACTATACCATTGAAACATGAATTTCTTCTCCAACATACATTCGACGTGCCATTGCCTTGAATATGGGTTTCTTAAACCGTTACAAACTGCGGTCCGTTAATTATTTGTAATGCGTCTGCTCGCTCATCTAGCGCCGCTTTGGCAACCTCTGCGCCACTGGTACCACGATACCCAGTACGTGCGGCGATAAGCGACATCAGTTATACAATTTGCGATAATAGGGAATATGCATGTTTTTTTTTATTTCATTAATTGATAGGGTAACTACATTAGACCCTAAAAACAAATATTAAAAATTTTTTAAAGGGTAAAACACAAAAATAAAAGGGTTTAAACTTTATCTGCCACTACCGCAGTAAAAACGGTACATCACTCCGCCGCCATTTTGTGACATCATTCGTGCTCAAAAAGCATATTAGTTTAATGTTATTGCACCTCAAAAGTTAGTCAAAAGGTTTGTTTATCACAAATTATAGCAATAAAGGACAATAAATACCAGAGAAAACAAGAATCTGTAGACACACGTTGACATTTGTTTTTGCACGAATGACGTCACATGCAGTGTTTGATAATGTCGGAGCGTTTAGAAATGCGTTCCGTTTCTACAAAAAAATGGATTTTTAAAAACGTATTTATAAAAAAAATAGCTAATCAAAATAAAATAGATTACTGTAAATATGTTCAAAGACATAAAAGGAGCATTATATATTAAAATAATAATAATTGGCGTTACAAGCATATTCCCTATTAACAGACAGTCGCTATTCCGAGACGTTATCATAATATTTATCAACTCTCGGCGATAATTGCAACATATTATAGTGTACCTACTATATAAATACCTATAATATTAATTCCGTTTAAGTTCATGTAGAATTTAAAGAAGGTCCACACTTATCAAGATTATATTAGGTTGGGGAAATAGTATTTTCGTATTTTGTATGTATTAAGTTAATTAATTAAATCTCATTAGTTGTACTCGTTGTATTGTACTGTTAGTTTTAATACCAATAAAAATATCATTTCAAAAAAAGTTTTATAGAAAATGCGAAATACTTAATAGCTATTAAAATAATATAAATACATTTTGTGGGAATAATTTATTTCTCATTTTAAGCAGTTTATAAAGAATATATATTTAACAAACAAAAGTTTGAAACCCTAGCATTAAGTGACAAATAGAACGAGATTGGTCCCTAACTTCTTTTTGACCGTCCTCGTCCCCTTAAATAAGTATACAAAGGATAAAGTGCCTAATTATATAAAATAATGCATGTCGTAATATCTAAAATCATTCAGATCTATAACGTTATTTATATAATATAATAAGGCAAACGTTAAATAACATTATAACCAATTCAAAATCTACCTTTTAAAATTATATTAACTACAAAGTGTAAATAAAGTTTATGAATCACTACATAGTGTTTAGTCCTTAAGATATAAAATTACATAATTATAAGATTAAAAATAAATGATAGCATAAAACATTAAAAATAATGTTTAATTAATAAATGCAATTTCGTATTCAAAAAAATAGAAAAGTTAGTAATCCTTATTAAATAATAACATGGCACCACAATACATACAAAATGTATACACAAGTGTTACAATTATATTTATAAATATTGTCATTGAAAATAATCTTTGGGGATTAAGTACGTATACACTATATTTTATATTGTAGAATTCTTAGAAGCAAATGTACAAAACACTATAATGTAATTGTTCCCGATACAGATTTAATAAGTGTTAATTATTTTTTGTACAATAAACATGAATTCAAAGTATACGTTTCGTTGATATGAAGACTAAACGAAAAAATTAAATCAATTTTAGCTTTTAATTTTTATATTTTTTGAAAAATCTTTATTTTAATTCAAACAAACAAATGGCCTAATTATATTCATAAAATTTTGTCTGAGATTTGTAAAGAACCAATAATTTTATTTAGCATTTTGTGAATGTAAAATTTTCTTAGTGACTATAGTGACGAAAAAAGAAATACAATGCAAATATGATAATTTTTCCATTTGAGCCTTCATAAAGTAAATAATTGCAATACATTTTTCTAATGAGTGAATTAACTTGCGAGATAATCCTAATATTCTAACTACTCATAAAATTTCATCTACCTGATTGGAAGAATAATGTGACATTCTATTAAATGTATATACTTTGAAATATAAATAAGTAAATACTTCAATCTAATTACTACATTTCAAGTAGCTTGTAGCTATAATAATAAAAATAATAAATAACATATAATAAATAGCAAAATATTTACACAAAAATAATTTATTGATACAAATATTTAAAAAAAAGTAGAAAATAATAGAAAAAAATACATAAAAATCACAGAGGATAGAGATTTGTTTAATACTTATTCGAGATCCGACACTTTTTCTAAGGAAGAATTTAAAGTAGGATGCTAATATGAGAAACAGGTGGTCTATTCTAAAGGGGACCTACTAATTAAGAAACTATTCCATTCATGGAAACCGATCTTAGCTCTACAGAGACATATTCAAAATGTTACAAGCATATTAACATATCTAAGTTAGTACCTATGTACTTATATAATTGATTACGTAAGTACTTTTATAAGAAAGCCTTTAGAATAATTAAAAAAAAATGCATCTCTAGAAATATTATTCTTATAAGTTTAACATGTTTTTGTAATTATATTATTTATCTATTTTTATAACTACTAACGTGAAATATTTGTTTTAGATCTATGTCTCGTTAAGATAATAAGTCCCGTGTAAAATAGTAATAATGAATCATAATAAATATACAGTAACTTTAACTCGATGATTTGTTGATTATCATTACATTTAATAACTATCCTTGTTCATAAAATTCTTATTAAAAAAATCTATAGTAAAAATGATAATTCTCGATTATGATCAATAAATAATATAAAATGTATTTGCTTCAAAAGATGTATTTATAAGTTTACGAGGTATTTAGACTCAACTTAAGCATGTAAAATTGATTATTATTAATTATTAAACGAATTAGATGTTACACTATTTATAAAACTAATTGATATAAATATAAACTACTATTGACTATTGGTAACATATCAATTCTTTAACAATAAATATACAATCGTGCTATATGATATGAAACTTTGCAACACACACACACATGCACACACTGTGGCTCTACCATGGGTTTGCGCATTGTAGAAACCAATACAACAACCAAAAGGATCGCTTTATTTTTGGTAACAGGATGAATAAAGCGACCCTATTGGTTGTTGCTCACGTATACGTAAATGAATTCGTTACGTTTCTACAATGCGCAAACCCATGGTAGAGCCTCTGTTAATTGATCCGGAACATAAGCAAAGTCGGTGGGCAGCTCACGTACACAAGACTTATCAATATTATTATTGTCTTACATTAACAAACATTTTGTGTTTTACTTTATCTAAGGAAAAATTCATACAAAAAATATTTGCATAGGCCTATAGACATCAAGATTCCTATTGTCAGAGTTATAGAAAGATACTAAGAGCTAAATTTACTAAAATTACTTTCGATGACAGTTGCGTGGGTTCTAAGGTGCTACGAGTATTTAAAGCTTTATATAAGCAGAAATAGCAATTAACCTGAGACTTAAAAACTTTGAGGCCGCAACTACTTGTGCGAAATTACTTGCCAAACTTGTGCTAATCTTATAGTAAAAATTATCCTTATTTTGTTCCACACAGCTTATAGATCGGAGCCTAGCTTGTAACTGCTACTAAATTTATTTTTAATGAAACTATTACTATAATCAATATATTTTTAATTAAAAAATATTGCAACTCCGACCCATGTAAATTATATAAGCATTTTATATATGTACAAATAAATTTATAAAATGCTTTTAATAATTTTAAATAAATTTGCTTCTTCGCTTTTATTGTTTTTATTTAAAAAATAGTTTTGAATACAGGGATAAAATCTTAGAATTTTGTGCATGAATTAACATTTTTTTTAATTATCTCACATTGAAAATACATTGTTTTTACTATAATAATATATTGATTAATAGGTATTACGTTTTTTTATTTAAAAAAAATATCGCAATTTTCGTCATTGAAAACAAAAGAGGTATTGATCAACAAGTATCACTTTATAAAAATATTCAAAGTAAATGTATAATTAAATAAATTGGTTCTATAATTGTCACAAAATAAAATGGACAAAGAACTATTTATTTTGATAAAATAAAATCTATGGAACCATGTATTTTAATACATAAGGTGCTCAAAAAAAAATCATTCGATATTTTATTTTTAACTCTTCACCAAATTTTATATATAAAAAAAAATACGAAAAATAAATCAAAGTATATATACCGGACCTTAGTATAAAATGTACGATTACAAACTTCATTTAATTTAATTCATTTACAACATAATTATAGGATACTTGCTATTGAATCTATTCTGTATTCCAGAGTTTTTTGTGAGTGCTGTTAAATTTTATTGATCATATTGTTTGAAATATAATAAACTCGAATGTTATTTCTAAAAATAAATAACTAATTGGGAAACCTCACATTTTACAATGACTTTTCTAAAATTGCAATTATTTTTTATGATCTTAGTTATTAATTAAACAGATTTATAATTATTATAAAAGATATTAGCAACAATTTGTATTTGTAATAATTCATTCCTCTTACTATTAAATTTGTCAATTTCATACAAAATAACAGTCTCATTTGAAAATGCAACTTTTGGATAAATTTTTGTTAAATTTAAATTTTTCTTACTTATTTTCCCTTATCTTACATAAATTACTTTAGAAAAATCAGTACTAGGGACCATAGATATATCACATTATAGAAAAAGCGCGACACTATTGGACCACTGATAGGAATTTGCTGTTTTCGTGCAACACCATGCGTACGATAAATAGCAACTTCTCGAATCTATATTTACATTTACATACTAATTAAGAGTCACTATTCAAGTAAAACGATAGTTTCATCTAAGGCAGAAAGAGTATCCTAGCTTCGTACACAAATATAATATCTATTCATATTATTGCCTACGTTTTTTAGAACTTTAAGATTACAGTGATGTGAGAATCAAAGAGTATAAAACTATTCGCTTAATTTATATCATTTTAAGTTTAAACTCTATAAAAATTCATAAGTGCAGCTTCCTACATTTATATTCGTAGGTCTAGACTTAGAAGACTAGTTGCCTGATTGCTTATTGATTTTTTTTTGTACTTTAGGGGGCCGTGAGCCTATATCTAGTACGATTGTATATCTAATCAACATTTTTTTTTGAGAAATATGATACTAAATTCTTAAATATCATTTGGCCTCAAGAGCTACCGATTTACTTAACTACTCAATGATTGTTAAGTTATAACTATGATAGAAAAATGGTGACATGTTGCAATTCTATAATTAAGTGGTTTTCTAATTAAATACTATACTTATAATAAAGTAATAACATCATAACCTAATTTTAATGTTATATAAAATTCTAAAAGTGCACCAATGGTTGATTTGTCCATCAGTGGAATGCCAGAGGCGGAATATAATTTACCATATCCAGCCTATAAATTAGGCTAATTATTGTAAACTACAAGTAATAGAAAATAAACATTAAAATTAGATCATTGAGCAATTAGTAAAATGATTGTAGCCTCAAGTAACAATTATTATTAACTAATCGGAGGAATTCTAACTGTTCGTGAAAAATTAACCACCATAAATATATTTATATATTTTTTTAAATACACAGTGGCTGATCTTATGTATTTTTTATAGAAGTAATGGAAATTAATATAACTAAAAAGTATTTAGCTTCACTGCTCAAGTATTTTTTTAATAAGGTGATTTTTAGTACATCATTAACTCTGGAAAAAACTATATGCATATGAATTTATGTGTAAGAGTAACTGAAATAGAAGGTTGTGAAAAGTTGACAGAAAAAACACTTTTTAGATAATATAATTATAATAAAAATTTAAATGAAACAATGTACTGAATTAAAAAAAAAAGAAATTAATAAAATTTCCGTTTTGTAATTTCCAGCAAAATTTAATTGATTGTTAAAGCATGTTCACTCTTACTTTTTTAGTATTTTTAATTAAATACTTAAAATAGTTTTATCATTCTTACAGTTCATAATTAACTCCTTTTATAAGTAATAAGATACAGAGAGATCTTTAAGATTGAATAATTATTTTTTATAAATGCTTCTATGAACCACATATTGTTGATAAAAAGTGAGTGAAATTATAATGAATATATTTATCTGGTAAAATTTTACTTACGACGTTGAGTTAATATGTTATTAGCAATTATCTTTAGAGCCTATTTTGCATGGTATGTTATATTTACAGTATTAAAAAAAAAACAGAAAATGGATAGTGTGGATACTCGACAAACTCATACTCACGCATACACATTTTCTATGCGAGACGCTTAGAACGTAGGGTAACCATGAATTTCAATATCTTTATGATATTTTTATTACACATAACAAACAAAATATTATCCCAACGTCGTGGATCACCCAACATTAAAAAAAAATACTTACAGTTTTTTAGAATTCTTCCGTATTAGTAATTTCATGTTTTAGTTGTTTTTAAAAAAACAACTTTAAATACAGCATCACGTGGTCGTAAAACTAAGATTTTTTCTTTGAAGGAAAAGATGTATTTCCCTAAAGGTAGGCCGCTCTAAGTCGTCTCTTCGCCAGCATTCGCACATAAGTTCGTAGACATCCCTGGGACAGCCTGGGGCCCGGTCTAGGCATTCAAATAAGCCATCGTCCACTTGTAAATGGCTTAGGTTTTCCAAGACCTAAGAAAATTATTCAATGTATTATTAAAATTAAATTAAATAAATAATGATTGCAGTTTTATAGGTAGTGTGTTTTTTAAATTCATATAGAATAGAAATAATTACTCTAAATAAATTGCATAAGTTTATTTTGTCTGTCTCCAGTAAAAGAAAAACTTTATTTTCCTATACAGACAAAATAAACACATAACACGTCATGTTATTTTGTATCTACTTGATGGTAAGCAGACCTACAAAATAGACCTTGAATAGGTTATTCATTACATTGTTTTACAGCATTGATCGCTCACAATATGGCGTCTATGTGATGCGGTTACGAAATGAGCGATTGCAAAGGCAATTTGCATAACGAGTTTATTTAAATAGCCTTGTGTTGCTTTATCGTCAAATTAACTGCCCGTTTCATAACCGCACTCTGAAAGGAGACTACCACCTCGACAAGAAATCGATGATGTAGTCTTCTGAAAACCGCTTTCCTATAATAATGGAAATAACGATTACCGCGATAGTAAAGGTTAGAAAAAACTACGCACTTGGTCTCAAAGACCGCTGAAGATACGTGGTAGAAGAGTTCTTTAGATCGTGTTTACTTTAAAATTAAAAGTCACAAGTTTGATACCCGGTGTAACAGTGACGTTTAAATTTTAAAACTTAAGTACATTTGTTCGACAAGGCCACTATTATGCATTGAAGAGCACGTTAAGCCATTAGTACCCCTTCCACTAATACTATCTAGTAGAATTTTACAAAGTGTAAAAAGTACAAAAATCAAAAACATCGTCACCGATCTGGTTAAAAAAAAAATGTTAAGCTTTAATAAGCTTATATACATACGCTATGTGCGTGTTAAATGTTAGTGCTACAATATGGATATGTATCTAATTGTAAATAAGATAAGTGCTTGTATCATTTGTTAGTGATATGTCGTTCGTCGTTTTTAACATTTTAATATCTAATTTTATTTCCAATACACATACGAGTACATATAACAGTATTTACCTCAGTCTCCGTCATATGCTCATAAGGTGAATGCCGACACAGCGTTAAAATTTCATCAAGTGTAACAGCAAATGACCAAACATCAGTTTTCGTTGTATATTTTCCCAGCAGCACAGATTCCCATGCTGCCCACCGTACCGGAAGCGGCATTCTATCGTCAATCTTATAATAATCACAGGCATACGACTCATTGTCTGTGCCAAAATCTGAGATCTTCAATTGATAACCTTTGCCGACTATGCAATTTCTGTAAACAAAATTAATACCTACATTTATAAAATAAAAATAAAATAATTATAATAAAAAAAAAATACACTTTTGTTTTTACTTTACCGTTACGCAGATATGCAGTATATAATTTGTTAGGTATACAATGGGTGATAATATTTTATGTTATTTAAAATGTTAGTTATTTTTATACAAATAACTAACATTTTATATATAAAGTCTTTGAATATGTAATTATTTAGGCCAATTTTATTTTGCACTTCGAATGACAGCTGATAAATTCGGCGCCATTTTGAATTTTAAATGTTACATTAATTATACGAGCGCCACTTGACTTAAAGGTAAGAACTAAAATGACTAAATCAATGATGAATTTAATTTAGATTTGTCTTCAAAAAAGAATTTCCTAATTAAATTGAATATAGTATATAGATAGGTAAATGTTAAAATTGTGAAATAAACTTCTTTAGTTTTAGTAAAAACTACTGAGGTAATAATAACTAAATACATATGTTACAGACAAAAGAACTTACCGTGCCGCAAGATCCCTATGAACAAAATTAAGCGACTCTAAGTACTGCATTCCTGCCGCGATCTGTGTTGCCATATGCAAGAGCACAATCAAAGAAGGAGGCGGGGCACTTCTTAGGAATGCACACAAATCTCCCAGCTCTAAATATTCTAATACAACGGCTAGAGGAGGCGATCGACAGGCCCCAAGAACGCGGGCCAGTTGCGGCGATGATAAAGCTGCTAAAATACGGACATCGCGTTCGAAATCCTCTCTGAAATAAATAAAAAATGGTTAATAACAAAACGCTGTTTAAACATATTCACATTTGGCTTTGAGCCAAACTTATGTGCTTCTTGCTCGAGCCTTGGTCTATGACAATAACTCAAATGTGTAGGGTATACCCTACACATTTGAGTTATTGTTAATATTAATCTTTTTTGTCTCGCATGACGAGACATATACGTTTTATTCTTTTTAAATGTAATTAACTAATAATATTTTATGTTAAGTTGAGTAAATTCATCTGTGTGCCAACAAAACTGTGTTTAACTTAAATACAGTCCACTGCAATACCACACCACGCCTTTCTATTGGTCCTTCGAGCCGGATAAAATACCACACCACAGCTTTTCTACACGCTATGATGTTAGTTATGACAACTTACAATAAATTATTACCGTAAAGATATACGAGTATATCATCAAGTATTAGTTTTACCTATAAGTCAACCAGTGTGAGTTTTGTAAGTATGACTTCGCATTTGAGTTAACTAAAATTTGTATGGGAAATGGCATGGCGCCTCAAGCTGAAATTTTGAAAACTAAAAATACGACTGTGGTTTTGTTAAATATTGAAAAGGTTGTTGCCACAACTTTTACTAATTTGAATTATAAATTTATAAGTAATTTACTAGAGATGCTGGCGATCTATAATATTTAATTGTATAGATTTTATATTTAAATTTATTCAATTTTTTATGATTTATTTTACGTCATTTTCATTATGGTTTACTTGTTGTGACAGAACCAAAAAATACAGTTACAAACAAAGATCTTGTCTTACTAGATAAATAAATAATTACTAAAAATGGTATTTTAACACCGCACTTATGTGCAAATAAGCTCATTTCTACTGCATTAATTTTGATTTCATATTTCTCCTGATATAGCCATGTCTGGCTTCTATACAATAATGTCGAGACAACCACTGCGTAATGAAAGGCTAGTCTAGATTCTTGAGCAATATTATTTTCTTATGGTAAAAACTATAATAATAAAAAAAAGTATACCTTTCTTTCATTGTAGCATCATGAGATAAAAATTTTACAGCAACAAGTCTTTTCTCAGATGTTATTGTCCCATTGTATTCGGGAACACCGTCAGCTTCCGCGACATATACCTGCAAATTGTAGCCCATTGGTAAATTGTATTATATTAAATTATACAATAAGTATTGGATAACAATCCGTTAAGGATGTGATTCATTGTACCCGTCACTGTCGTATAGATAATTATAATCTAATTCATAACACGTAGGCGCACATTTTGAGCATACTAGAGCCTGAGCTTTAAAGTCCACGACTGTGGCAACTGAGGGAAACAGGAGAAAACTTCAGGTCTATCTGAATTCTTCTTATTTAATGGCTTCTACACGTTGCGCATAATTTTGCCAATGTCAAATGGCTAGATTTTCAAGTTTGAGAAAATAAAGTAAAAGTGGGATAAAGGAATTGAGAATATACTAGGATTGAATGAGGAATGAAAACTTACGGTATAGTTGTGCCAATAAAGAGTAAGAGAAAGGAAAACAAAAACCAAGGTTAAATGGGTACGGCGATTTTACCGAAGTTTATGGGATTCTTTGAAATAACACAACACCAAGATCACTGTGTTAATGCTACTCTTCTGAAAATTAAGATCACTACGAATCCTAATTCTACATTTATTTAATATTTATGCTAATATTCTATAAATTTAAATATTAAAAATATAATCCAAACAAGCGTCTACCTACAGTCTTCGGACTGCCTTCAAAAGTATGTTACGTTTAAGGGATTAGATTGGCGCCCCAAAACGGCAGATAGGTTGACGTTAACGATTGCGTTTTCATGAAACTATAGAATGGCGGACTGAAGGGGTTGACATACCTTGTACCCAAGTGACAATTATGGCTGAGTTGCACCAAAGTATCCGTTAAACTAATTATAACGATTAAGTTAAAATGGCGTCGTATGGACCAGCTGTCATTCGACTTTCAAAATAAAACTGATACATTCGAAGCCATTTTTAATTTTAATCGTTACATTTACAGAGTAAACTCTTTGGTACAACTCAGCCTAAGTGTTATGTATTTATACCGTGTCAAAACTCATTCTTCTTTATTATATTTTATATGCAAATATTTATTATATAAATTCAAATAATAATATTTAATATAAATATAATATTTTTAAAGTAAATATTACCGTGCCAAAAGCTCCTTCTGCGAGTTTAGAAATCATTCTCAACCTGTGTCTTGGAAATTCTATAACACTTGTGGTTTCGAGTCTTCGTTTTAGATCTATGAACACGTCTTGGCGACTTTGAGGCTGCAACAAAAATTAACAGTATTATAGTTTTTTTTTTTAGTATAACAGTGTGCTAGAGTGCCTGAGACCTTCTAAACAGTTTACAGCGGAAGGATTTTATTTCCACATCTATATTTATGACGGTATTCAAATATCATTAACTTTTTTACGTATTTAAAAGAAGCCTATTTCTTTCATATATTTTTTAATACTTACTCTTAAATCTAATCTTGAATGCGATGTTGCTCCCAAAGAATTAGAACGATTGCAAATATTTTCAATATTGTTTTCTGTTTCTAACCCTTCTACTATCCTTTCAGACAAATTGTCTATGTGGTCCAGGAGACGAGGTCTTTTTGTTAAAAGAGGAGCTGAACTCAACTCAGGCACCGCATATTCATAATTTGAGCCATCTGAAATAAATATTAAGAATATACAAAACACATGAACGTTTTAAGTAAATACATAATTATAAAAAACTAACACTTTTTTGTTTAAAGTAAGCAAATCTCCACTCCATACATGTCTCCATTTCACACTTCTAAACGTTTTTAAGAAAATATAACCCTAAGGCTGGCTGCACATTATAAGATATTGTCTTATGAGGCAAAGAAGACATTACTCGAATATGAACTTCAATATAATCCTACTCATTATAGAAAAGATGACGGCGTGTCTGGACAAATTGTGTTGATTAAACACACCCCTTACTCGATTCTACGTTTAAGTTTGTAACTTGCATACACGGCGCATCTATAATAGACGCGACCCGCTCGAATACACAATACACACTGTGTAACAGGTGAGACATTGGACGAACAGAACATTTGAGGTTATTTAGTTTCACATAGCACTGAAAACACCTATACTGCGGTTGAAGTCTGCTATATACTCGTACAGCAGGCTTCAGCCACCCAAGTAATATTTCAAAAGTTGCCGTAGACTCGCGAATCTTTTCATGGTTCTCATAGATTTAAGAAAATATTTATAAAAGTCCATTCTGTAATTCTTATCGTCTTTAAAGGGTGTATCCAATGCTTTCGTCTAACCTGGTGTCGGCTAAGTTTTCTTAAACGGTATAATAATGCCATATCATTTTTTCATAGTCTTTCAAAAATAAAATATGATAAATATAACACAAACACGCGTCTACAGTCTTTGGGCTAACCTCAATGACTCCCTGTAGACGGGTGACTGAATCAGCGTACAGTATACGCAAGACAAAATGCATGTCTACTCGAGACAAAATGCTTATCTAGTCAAGAAAATGTCTTATAATGTGCAGCCGCTTAAGGATTCACTTAGTCTGTCTAATGTCTCAAAAATAGTTTTAGCTAGAAATCTAAACGGTTGTTCAGTAGTTTTTAAATTATGTACAGAATAAAGTCTAAATAAAAATATTTTTATAATATGGAGATACATAATACTTATAAACATTACTAATTTCAACTTTCCAACATCTAACTTTTTCTCCCTAATTCCATTTTCTTCTGTTATATGGAACCATACTATGCAAATATCATTCACTCTCTGCTTTTATGATAAAAAAATGTTAGATACATACCCGACAAAGCAGGGTTAGATCCTTTCACAAAGTCCTTCATTTCCAATAAAACCGTACTGTAACTAAAATAAGGTGCATATTTAAATGCCTGGTAAGGTTCTTGATATTCATCCGATTTTATATCCAATCCAGTTTCATTATTCAACTTATTTGCTGGCAAAGTAGAAACATGTGAAGAGGTACCACATCGACTATAATTATCTGAACCTGGTCTTTTTTCTGAAGTCACAGACTTGGCTAATGGTGAAGAAAAACATTTTCTATGGCGATGTCTGTGAATAATGAGAAATATTGCAACTGCTAGTAGAATAACAAGGGCAGTGAGTACTCCCACTGCAATGGCCATATATAAAGGGTCTTCTTGATTAGTCGTCGACATTGGCATTTTCTTATTAGTGTTAGTTTTGGCCTTTTCTTTGTTAGCATTAGATTTTATTATCTCAGGTGTGTGATTTCCTTGAGCTATATCTGAAAATAATAATTAAAAAATTGTTACAGAACATATCAATTGAAGCCAGTCAAGATTAAAACAGGTACAAAATAAATTATTGTTGATTTTTAACTTACCAGATTCAAAAACAATTTCGCTGATAAGTATCCACCGTGCTGAGAAACGTAATTCTATTCGGACCCACTTTCCTATTCTATGATGTAAGTTAATTGTTATGTTACGCGACGTCTCAAATATGTGGTCTTGAATAACAGTATAACGGACCGTCTCCTCTTGGTAGTGACGTCCACCGATTGAAAATGATATTACAGCCTCAGAGAATACCTGAAAAAGAATTGAATGTAAAGTCATACAAATAAACCTCCACAACAATGGCTCATCTTCGGATGTAGTTGAGAGGTTAACGACATTGCGCTGATCCAAGAGCCTTGGATCGCCAAAACTAGCAGGATATTATACTGTCATTGAAAATTTAACTGATACAAAATGCGTTTAAAAGCAATGTGGTTCTTCCTTTAATGTACTGCATATTTACTATATCATTGTTCTAGCAAGCCACACAAGTCAAAACTTGATCATTTAAAAAAACCTAATTGAGGTTTTTTGTACAATTAAACTACCCACCTGAACATCCCTCATAAATCGATTGTTGCAAAAGAAATTTACGACATTAAATTCTCGGACTTTGTCAAACTCAAATGTGATCACCAGGGGATCATTGTGCGAATCATTTCTCCATCCAACCCAGGCTGAATTTTTGGCAGCTTCTCTTATTTCATTGCCACCAAATTGGCCGTCCACAAGTTGTCCTATTCCTCCCTTTAATTCTTCACCCCATTGTCCGTCATATATCATGTCAGTAAGTTCTACTCCGTTACTACGTTTATCACCCTTAGGCATTGTGTAGGCTACAATTCCATCTGTAATTTAGGAAAATGAAAGTTAATTCACCATAGTAGGTTTTGGCAAACAGGTTTAGTTATATTTACTATAAACGCGTACTGCAAATTCGCTCGCACCGAATTAACGAAAATTGAAGCAGTGAAAATGACAGAGATAAATAATGTGGGGTATGAAATCGGTATCTTTAATGGGAAAGTCGATTAATACCAACTCCCACATTGATGAAATAACACTGGACCACCAACAGGATCCCCTCCAGTTTGGATTATAGATATTCTCAAAATAGAGTGTTTTCACTTCTTGGACTCCAGTGCAGACCAGTCCAAGATTTTTTTTACATTTCGGGTGAATCTCTCGCCCAAGGTCAAGGTAAGCGACTGGTATTGTCTATAATGGCCAGGAGCTTTGGACCAAGTGGTTGGATTTCCCAGTAGTGTTTTGGCAAATGCAATCCTGCAGGGATTTTTTACTGCTGGTGATGGTTTGGACGTGCAACTTTCTGACACTTTAAGCAATAACAATAATATTTAAGATTTTACTCTGCGTATTTTTGCGATAGTGAAAGCAGTGGAGTTTTATCCTATCAGACTTTCTGTTAAATAATTTTAGTTTTCTCGATAAATTACTGTGTGTGTGTTATAAGGAGGATTGGCTGATAGGCTGAGGAACCCTTCTGAATGCCAGTTTGCCTTTTGGAGCTTGTCACCTATTACTTTCTAATTCTGGTCACTTGCTGAGCTTTATGTTTACTGACCGCCATACCAAAAATTAGTCTTGGTATGGCTTTCAACTGTATGTCGTGATGTAGACAAAAGACTGATATCATGCACCCACTTTAAAGTATATTAGAAATGATAAATTTATGAAGGCCTACTTATGTGTATTTGTATGTCTGTTTGCCAAGGCTGAACATTTAGAATTAATTTTTGCCCTCAGCTCTAAAGCCTTTATCTACCTTTGGTAGGTTTGTATATAGTCGTTGTTTTGCCATCATTAATTCGATCCGACTTTTGAACAAACTACAAGTGCACCGACTGCTATATAAATGACGTATATACATTTGTAGCTGGCAATCAGGAGGTTATTGGAACTGCACTCACCCAGAGTGGAGTCACGTGGCTTTTTGTTCCAGAATGGCCACATTGATAAAGAAAATTTGAAACTATTATAATATTGTTGCTGCATCTTGCCCAGTGGTTATTTAGACTTGACGCGTACGAAAATAAAATAAAAATATGCTTACCAGTCCAATAACAGCCATACAATTCAACTCTCATACAAACAGTACGTCGCAGAGAGCTGTATGGAATAAATCTTATTTTAGATGCCCAAATAGGAGGATTTAAGTCATTTTTATTTTCAAGGTATGTGTTGGTATTTCCTGTCAAAATCTGAAATGAAAAAATAAAACAATTAATTTGGGCCTTACAGGCTGACATAAGTAGTGTTTGCGATTGTACGATTTGTTCTCCTTTGCGACCGTACTTTGTGCCAGGCAAACGAGCATCTCATTTCTATGCACCTATATGATGAACAACACAGTATGGTGGACAACATTGAGTTCAAACAGGGATACTGTTTGAACTCAATGTAGGATAATTCACACGTTTCCATGATCATTTACATATATTCATTTATTCGTCGTGGGTTTGATTCCCACCTATGGCAAAAAAATATTAGTACGCGCTTTCTGTACAGGTTGTCATGGTCTGGGTGTTTATAAAATATAATATGTATTATATCGTTGATTCTGGTACACATAGTGCCAGCCTAGAGCTTAGTTTGTGACCAGAGCAATATGTGAAATTTGTCCTACATATTATTATTATTTATTATATTGCCCTCAACTAGATAACTAACTACTACAAATTACTATATTTTATATATACCTTAACCAAGGTAATCAGTACATAAATATGTATTAAAATTATTTTCCACAAGTGGGAATCAAACTCAGTACGGATAGACCACGAAGGCGGTCGAGGAACAAAAGAACTAAAATAAATATTTTCATATAAGCCTTCTTCATCTGCTAGTAAACTACCTAGCTTACTTTCTAATTCAAGAAAATTTTTGATTATAAATTAAAAGTACCTCTTGTCCGTCAGCTTTTCGGTACCGCACCCATTTTCCCAGTTTCGGACGCCAATACTCCAGAATATAAGCTTCGGCATATTCCACACCGAAACTGTTTCCAAATCGACCTTGGGTGTTCGTAGACGTTATGACATGGACAGCGTGTAGGTCAATTTCCAGCCACTCTGTTGTCTCGGTAGTTATAAGATTCTTTGGACACCAGGCCCCGCCCTTAATTTCAGCGCGAAGTCTAAAAAAATAAATAAAAATAACAAAAATCCATTTATGTGTCATTTTTGCAATGTATAAAATAATTATTATCTAAAACAAATTAATTTTGTTAGATGTGAAACACATCTTACAAAATATACAATATTTGGTAAGACATATGAATTAAAGCTATAAATAAAATTTTATTGCCAAATATTTCGCCTCTCTTTGGAGCGGCGTCATCAGTGACAGTCTAAAATAATTATTAGACAGGTACATATAATTGTTTACAATTATAATATTGGATATTGTTTTTTTTTACTATAGGCAGGTCTTCTTCGCTTCTTATTTTAGGTATTTCAATCCCGGGGACGACACGAGTTACTACTGTTATTCACTGACGAGACTGCTCGAGTCTCGCCAGTGAATAACAGTTGTCGTCGAAAAAGATGTTCTTGCGCTTAGTGATTTGCTTTGCCTTCACTACTCGCGAGTAGTGTGCAAGTGTTCATTGTAGGCAAATATTTTTTTCCGGTCGTATTGATTGCACTTTAATGTTGCGTGGCGAAAATCAGTATTTAGTTAAGTTTATTTGAAGAGTTGATCTTCTGTACGCTGTATTATTATACTCGTAATTGTTTGCTATAGGATCCCAGAGACCACTTAGTCAAGTCAAATAGGTCCCTCACTCTACCTACTATGTATAGAGAGAGAGACAATGTTCTTAGTTATCCATGGCTTCACTGTGCTGGTGCCGGGTCCATTGCGTGGTTTGAAGGCAGGGGAATGAACTGCAGCGTTCCTGGACTTGAGACCGCGAAGTAGGTTTAAAGGCCTTTTGAACTCTCACCTGCACTGTGTTTACTACCCTGTCTACTCAACTAAATACTATATGATCCTGTTAGCGCCATCTTAAAAAACACGCTTCATAAAAGTTCCGACGGTTGATCTTGGAAGGCCACGGTTCTTTAATAAACGATGCAAAAACTTTGCTGGAATTCCCCTTGCACTTCATAAAGTTGAGTTTTAAATCCGTTTCTAGTAATTTCGTTTGTGAGATCAAAATATTTGTTTGACTTGATGTTGTGGTCCCTAGGAATGTTTGTTTCCCACGGAACGGTGATTTCTATAAGTATTACTTTCTTCAAGTACCGAGAAATATATAAATCTAAAGTACTTGTACTCTCCTAACATTGATTTTCTTAATTTTAGAAACCTGTTATTTTATCCAGTTTCAACAACGTTGTTAAAATTAATCTCCTTATAACAAAGAACATGATTGATCTGGTATCACCTCTTGTAAATTTCCACCAATTATTTGCCTTGTTAGCTATTTTTGAATATTGATTAAATTTATATAACATTCTAGAAACTGAAATATTATTAACAAGACAAATTTAATAAACAATTTAATAGGAACGCCTTTATTATTTATTTTTATATTAATATCAGTTTATGTTGTAAAGAATAAATGCCATTGCATAAAACAATTACAATGTAATTGAAGTCGTATTAAAAATAGAATAAGCGTAGAATTTAACAGAGAGGCTAATTCTTACGACGCACAAAGGAGAAGTATGTGGGTAGATACAGTAACAATTATAGAAATGTTGTTTCAATTTTATTAATAACAATGCATAGACACGATGCCGGCTAGTTAGCGGTTTTATGGTATAAAATACCTATAGAAGCATTGTAACGAATAACTACACTGACTTAACACCTGTTTAACAGATAATTTATTCAATAATCTATCTAAAAGCAACTTTTTACGTGTGTATGGGATAAAATAATAGGCACCGAAATGTTTTTACCACGAAATTGTTTGCAAATGTCTTTACCACGAAAAATTCGAAGGCTGTCATCTATAGCTCGACCCCAAGGTTCGACACAAATTCGATATGTAAGCCATACAATTCCATTCTATTTAACTATCCAACTTTATATTATGTATTTATTCTAATGAAACTAAAATCTCTATAATAAACTACTATTCATTTAAATGCATGAATTTCACCGCTATTAATTAATAATTAAGATTTACTAAGTTTTACTATACTTTTCATTTAAATATTATATATTTAAATTGGTTATCGCTACATATTATAAAAGTCCCCTGCGGCGTGTCTGTGTATTCTCAATTAGATCTCAAAAAACTACTGAATGGATATACGGTTTTCATCTATCAACAGTGATTCCCGAGGAAAGTATCGGGTGTATGATTCGTTAAGGTTTTGTGTAAATTGGTTGAAATATGATGATGATTGTTGGAGAAAGCTTTTATGGAAAACCTAATCCGATTAAGATATAACAAAACAATATATGGTGAGATTGTCTCATTTTATAGGTCTACAAAAAAGTCCGCAATAGCATATGTCTATCTTTTAAGGATAGCTTACTATTTGTAGGGGATTGTTCGCAGTCGTTCCATTCCGTTGTTCCATGATGGAACTAGTGCGATATTTTTTTTCGCACTGGTTAAATTTCTTAAGAATAATGGTAATAATAGAACTACTTGGAGTACTAGGTACGGTTTTTTTATACTAATAAAATAACGGGTGAAGCTAGGTCAACAAAATCTAGTCAACAAATAAAAATGTTTCCAATTCTTGAATTAAATTCAATTTAATTATAAAATTCTCTGGAGATAAAACAATAATCCAAAATATGAAAGTTGCTAAACTTGTAACTAGCTCTTCTAACAAGGTTTTACGTCCTAACGAAGCAATACAACTATCTTACAAGATAGATTAAAGTAAAATTGAATAAGTAAACTATATTGCTTGAGATCCAGTCGATAATATTGCAGCGGGGTTTAAATTAGGCCACTAAGGCTGAGTTACTAGAAGATGGTTAATATTAAAATCCTTAGTAAAAAGTTAAACCATATAAAATTTAAATTCATTTTCTTTTATTTTTTTTTTTAGGGCAATTTTACACAAATTGCTCTGGTCACAAACTAAGCTCCAGGCTTGTATTATATGTACCAGAAACAATGATATAATACATATTATATTTTATAAACACCCAGACCATGATAAACTGTATAGAAAAACGTACTAATATTTATTTCCCATACCGAATCAAACCCACGACCTCCGGATTCAACGCCAAAGGCATAACTACTAGTCTACGGAGGCTGTCATTGTTGCTGTAACTTATGATGAGTATGTGAACTTATTATTACGTAATTATTATTTTATAACGATACTAATTGCCCTGGTCACAAACTAGGCTCTAGGCTTAGGCCAGAAACAAAATAGCCCTGATCACAAACTAGGCTTAGGTCAGAAACAACGATACTAAATTACTTGGTCACAAACTAGGCTTTAGGATTAGGCCAGAAACATCAATACTAACTGCCATAGTCACAAACTACACTCTAGGCTTATGTCAGAAATAACAATACTAACTGCCCTGGTCACAAACTAAGCTCTAGATTTAGGTAAGAAACAAGAATACTAACTGCCCTGGTCATAAACTAGGCTCTAGGCTTAGGTCAGAAACAACAATACTAACTGCCATCTAAACTCCAGTGACCTTAACTTGCTCTTAGAGGCACAGAGTTATTGCCTATTATATACCAAATATTTCTTTTTTAAATAACTATAAAATATAGTCTACACAAAATTGATGCATTATTTATTATGAATAATAATACCATTTAGTTTGCTTACAATAGAATATAATTCGTTTATTTGATTAAGCAGTCATTTATTTTTATTGATAATAATATTTTTTAATTAAACGGATAGTTACATTTTTTTTTTATATTAAAATAATTCTGAAAAAAATACTTTAATGGTTAATTTAACGTCGCCGCGTCGGTATAGGAGCAACCGCACCTTGATATCTTATTAAAGTTTCAAACAATACGTCGAACTTTGTATGAACCATCCGTACGCCATTAAAAGTAAAATTGATCTTACAACCTTAGGCGTTGCAAGTATCTTACCAAAACCTTACATAGAAAAGCATTTATATTCATACTGTTGGCAAAATTTTGATGCAAAAACTTTTACTTATTTTAAGGAAACTTTTACTTATTTGAAGTTTTTAAATTGGGCATTAAATGAATATATTTTCACAGGCAATATTGTATCAAACCTATTATTTAGTGCTTTTAATAAGACAACAATGTCTTACAAAGTTTTAAAGCGGCGGATGATAGTCTAGATAATTGAATTGTAAAGCGTCGTTCACACTGACAGTGATAGCATCGTGATTGTCCAACCGCGACGGAAAGGCTACGTGACTGGGGTAATATTTTATTATCTTTAGAACAAAAATGAACCTCTATTTCTAGCTTAACTCTATTAGTGTCACTTTGGTATATCAATACAGAAACATATTTCGCTGGACTGGCTAGTTTCATACGTCAAATTGTTACTAAAATAGTATTATGGAAATACAATAACTAATTATTATTTATTTGGTTTGGCTTTAGTTTTTTTTTAAGTTATATATATATTAAAAAAAAAAGTCGTCAACAATATTTACAAACAAGACCTCACAAATCAATAGTCAGGTAGTCCAAAATCTACAGAATGTTATTTTTAAATGAATAATTATTTTTATTATTATTTTCATAAATATATAGTCATTATCATAGATGCCTTACGACATCCCAGACATCCTAAGCGGCCTCAGATTATACCGACAGATGACCGTAAGCAAAATTATATTAAGAATAAAAATTTTATAACCATTATTTATAAGATGTTTTTGGAATCAGGTTTTTTTAAATAAATATTTAAACCTAAATCAATGATCGATGTCCTTATCAAAATAACCCGAAAATTTAATATTTCATAGAACTTAATTTAATTTCAAATACATAGTTTAAATTAAAAGTACTGAATGAAATATTGGATAGGTGGTATTTGCCCCTTAAAATAACTACATGTTTTTCATTTAAAGCTCATGAACAAAGGACATTGTGCGATGTAGCGTAACAGAAATGGGCGCGGTGACATTATAAGGTCATGCATAAATTTTCGATAATATAATCTATAATTTTTTGGTCAATAAAACAATAACCCATACGTTACTAGAGTTAGTTTGAATTCTGTTCATTCCATAAAGCAGATAAGTGCAATTATATTTAAACTTACACATAGAAACTTATTAAATATGTCATCTAATACTAATATTATAAAGAGGTAAAGTTTGTGAGGTTGTACGGAGTAATCTTTGAATCTACTGAACCGATTTAAAAAAAAAAATTTTAGTTTTGCATATCCCATTTATCGGGGAAGGCTTGATAACATTACGCTGCGACTAATAGGAGCGGAGCGTCAATAGAGCGGGAAAACGGGGAAATTTGTTTCTTTTGAGAGCTTCCGTTGCGTGCGCTGCGTAACAGTTAAAGTTACGCAGATGAAGTTGCGCGGGTCAGCTAGTTATTTTTAAATGTGTTAGTCGTAAGTTTACCCAA
The DNA here is from genome assembly GCA_947458855.1 of Monopis laevigella. Lineage (NCBI taxonomy): Eukaryota > Metazoa > Arthropoda > Insecta > Lepidoptera > Tineidae > Monopis > Monopis laevigella. The sequence goes on along the minus strand of OX381576.1, from coordinate 12,471,054 downwards.
AATGTAATATATAAATTAGTTTTTATATAAAATATAATATGAAACGAAGGTCAGGGATACGCGGCTTCTTACGCGAATGGTGTTATTTTAATGATAGAGGACTTTAAAAATTACATTGCTAATTTTGAAGTGCAAAATCGATTATAATTTTATAACATTGATCGGAACGATTTTAATCTGCACACTGAAAGGAGACTACAACCTTTACATAAAAATATGCCGTAAACCCACAGACTAAACCCGAAACATGACTAAGTGACTTGACGGTTTTTGCATCTGTAAGGGCGTTATATGATGGCGAGTTTAGAATTGTATATTTTTACACCACGTTCAAATCCACCAGATGGCATTAGTGGAAACGGCACCGGCGACTTAACGTGTTCGCAAAGGCTCACTAGTAATAGTAATGTTTTATTTAAACTAATTTAAACATAATATACAAAGGAAACCTTTGTACCTATGTAGCCTACTAAATATGGAGTAGTTTTACTTTAGCAGAAATTGCGATCATTCTATGCGATCCTCTTACTGATAAGGAATATAAATACCGAGGTCAAGGGATTAGAATTCCTAGTGGATGCTAAATTAAATTTTTCATAAGTCTGATACGGAGTTCAATATGACTGCCCCGCGGCGGTATCTCATAGACATCGGATAGCATATATCTAGATATACATATATCTGAACTGTAGTTATTGATTATGTGGACAACACTAGTATGTATGCACATCACTAGTTTTGAATAAGATGTCGCTATTAGTGTATCCGTGAAATAGTTATTAAGTTAAATAAAGTGTTAGTAATAGATATCGGTGTTTAAATTAAAAGAAAACCATTTAATAAAATTGTAAAAGAAAAAAACCCTACATTGATTTGATAAAAACTGGATTAGAGAGATAGGCTTTAGAGTAATAATCTATCGTTTTTAGAATTCGTCTACCTGTTCGTTTGTTTGTCGGGGCATCAGTTAAAAACTACTGCACCAATATAAATGCGGCTTTATTGTTGAATAGCTATTAGGGATGGGGTAATATATGATACATTATTGGATATTATTGAATTTATATTAACCTTTTGAGATACAATTTTTTTTAAGTTTACGTAAGTATTGGTAGGTAAATTACTTAATAATACCCAATATTATAACCAAATATTATAATATCAAAAATTAACAGTAACCTGCGCTCTATAATAAATATATATATATAATACCATATATATTTATATAGAGCGCAGGCTACTTTTCACAGTCATGTATAAAAGATAACTATTAAACAAAATATAGGAAATACATTTTTTATTTTAAAATAACATTAGCGCGAAAATTTCCGCCAAAATTGTTAACTAAAATAAAACAAATTGTCCAAATAATTAACTAAAATGTAAAGTAGAATGTGAAACAAATTAGGTAGTTACCAAAACAAAATTAAAATACGGGAAACAATCCAATTATAAAACTGCCAGTTTTAATTAAAAACTGAATACATTTTTTTAAAAATTCTCTCTAATAACTCCATTAACTGAATTCCGAGACAGACAGTAAAAAAAAACTTTTCGAAAAAGCTGAAACTAACTTGTTGCAAATTGACATTGTGATAGATGTATGAATGGAAACATTAAATGACGCGGCAGACAGCACACCGTCCTGCTCTCAGGTTTCATAAATAATGGATAGCATCCCAATTTAGACTTCACGTATCGTCGAAGTGGGAAATCAATACAGTGCAAACTGAAACCGAACATAACTGATAGCTTAACTTCAGTCAAATCTCCAACATTTAAAGTAAAACAAAGCCTTAATCCTGCGGAAATACTATATTACTTTTTGTATTACAAAAATACTCATATATTCTATAAAATTGACCGATTTCGTTACCACCGCACAGGATGCAAAAACCATCAAGTGAACTAATCATGTTTTAGTTTTAGGTTCATTCGTATTCAGGAATCAAGTGATTTATTTTTGAGGAAAATATTCTTATCATTTAATATCGTAAATTGCAACCGTTTAACTTTCTTTTTACTATTTGGGATCATAGTTTATGTCATAACTAGATTCTAATTTTTCATAATAATATTTAACAAAAAAACACCGTTGCTAACCTTCCCTGCCTTCCCCTTAACATTATTCTAGAAAGTGAAAAACTCTATTACGAGTTACCCGCGTGTCTCTAGAGATCGTCCATAACAACAAATGTAAATAACATGCGCTCTTCACAAAACATTCGTAATCGGGCCTCAGTGTTTTGTAAAAAGGGTAAGCCGTACATCCATGTCTCATATTTAATTCACCCTTTTTGAAAAGTAAACTATGCGCTCAGGTAACCAGAGCTAGCCAAAGTGGTGTACGGCTAAAACAATATATAATTCACGGGACTAATTTTACTCAAATTACAACATAACCAATAAATAGTAATGACTTTCTATAAGCCATAATCGATTAATCTTCCTTTACTGTGACCACCCTTATTAATTAACGTATACATGACATTAAATTATGAAGTCATTAGTAATAATGCAAAAATAGGGATCAAAATCATCACTCACATCTAACACTCTCGTTAATAAAGATACTCAAAGCCGGTAATTTAATTACAAAACTCTCTAAATTTAAGACCGCCTTAAAGAGTTTTAAATACAACGCGTTTTTAAAGAAAAAATGTGATTTAAAAAGAAAGAACCCTTTAAAGGTTATATTAAGAAACGTCATAGATTAGACCTCAAATCAAAGGCCATCATCGTAAATACGGTCTTAAATTTTAAGGAAGGATTGAATTACCGGCCCCTAATTCCACAACATTAATAATGTATGTTAAAGAGAGTCGTGCTGATGCCTATTTGCTACAGGCACTAGAGGACTAGTCAGTGCAGTATGCATTAATAATTTTAGCGATATGTAATTATAGCGTGTGTCACTGTAAGACATTATTTTTAGTCCTTAGCTCTTTATAAATATTTAGTATGGGGCTTGGCTTATCTGGTGCTTTTTTTAGCAATGTCGTTCCATTAACAGAAAATGTTAGCATCTGAGTATAATAGTATTATCTAACTAAGCTGAAATTGTTAACATAAAAGTTAAAAGCTTTTACAGCACACACTGTGCTGGGTTTTATTTTAATTATACTTTTTGACAGATAAGTTTACGTGTAAAAATCTATCTTCAAATTGAATAATGAATTCTTTAATAATATAACTTATTAATGAAAAAATACCAAATAATCTTTAAAATCCTAAATTTGTAATAAAAATATATTTGATAAGTATATTTAGGTTAATTAATTATTAAACGAGTTGGTGTAATATCATTAAATGAGGCATTTAAACGATAATTAAATTGAAAAAATACTATTATTGAAAATTGAAAAGGTAGTAAAAAACTAAATTCAAATATTTAATTTTTAAAAATTGTTACTTGTCGAAAAGTAACAAAAAAAAATCAATACCGATCGTTTAAGAGCATAAATTGGCGCTGCTAGTAAGTAGTTTGGGTTATATGAAACGACTATTTGATCCTGGTTTATGATGATGCTACGAGATTTTAGACGTCCTTATAGCTTGTGTTTGCTAGGTACAATAGATAACAGCATAGAATAAATAAATATCATCACAGTTGCCTTACGGCGCCCAAGACCGATTAGACAGCCTCAGTATCAGCGGATGAGTTTTTAATTCCACCTCGTCGCCCGATGGTATGAGTCTACACCGAAAAAGTGGCTATCTCGTCGCGATTATTGGATAAACTCAATAACCCATCTATAAACGGTTTCACAAGTTGGTATAGTAAAACTGGGACCGGAACGTGCTCTCCAAGAGGCACTATAGTTGATATATGTTGTTAAACAAATGTACATACATTTTTAAATTAAAAACTCATTGGTACGCATCAGGATTCGAGCCAGGGACCTGTGTTTTTAAGTCCAAGGTCTAACCAATTCGGCCACCACGTATATTAAAACAGCATATCTAAATAAATATGCTGAAACTAATTATATTGTAAAGTATTTTCTAAAGAGTATTATATTGCAAATGTGGGTTTACCTGGCATTTTGTGGCCCTACATTTCCATTGTCATGAGAGGAGCTTGCAGTTATAGCTTTATCTGGAATTTGTTTATTTTCCATTCCCAGTGGAGATATACATTGAGCTGAAAATAGAAAAAAAAAAATACTTTAAAGTTAGTAAATAATTAATTATCTTATCATGTTTGTCTTTTAATAATGATAATTCAAATCTCTGTGATGTTAATATATTATTTGAACAATCATTTATTATTCATTATAACAAATAAAAACGCCGATAACTCGAATATAATTTCAAATAAACAAGCCAAGTAATCGTTGTCTCTGGATGCAATAATATTTAGAAAGGAAATAATAAATATTGTATTTTTATATGTCATTCTATACGAACATAATGTTTAATACCATAAAATATGCTCGCACATTTAAGTTTCATATCATATATATTATGCATCATATCAAGCAGTGACTGAGAATTTCGGACAATGACGCGATCCGTCACTTGCTTGATCAGTTATTTATTTACTGCTCGGATTTGGCAAGTAAGTAATTCAGCAGACTTTTTGTGCATAAAAATATATATAAATAGTGTAGGGTGAATGTACGTAATTCTTCCTTCTGGACAGCACTTCATGTTAAATTAAATGTTATTAGTAACAATTGGTTTCTAATAAATTATATTATTACCAAAAAAATACTTTAATATTTATTAAAGTAATTTGTGCTTAAGTACTACTTTTATTTCTTTATGTTATATTTTAATATCTTGGCCATTATCAATAATTGATATTGGAAAATAAATAAACTAGTTTCGACAGTTAACTGAAGAGCTGTCAAATTTATTAATTTTAAATACATGTTATCTATTATAATATAACTTTATCTGACGATTGGAAAATCGGCCCTTAAGTTATTAAATCAATTACTTACCTGCTTATATGGAAATAAATAAATAAAATGTTTGAATATACTCATAAAAAGGAATAATTTAAATAATCTGATATAATCATAGATAATTTAAAATAAAGCCATGTGGAAAAACAATTTCGTACAATGACCACCCCTACTCTGTCATTCGCGAGTCAGCGAGTCCACGCGAGTTACAATAATAAGTGGTGTCGTGTCATTGTCTGAAATTCTTCCATATCGGCGACCGTATTATACTCGAATGTCCTTTCAATATTATATTATATATTCACAATAAAATATGAGTACATAAAAGCATTATATTTATTTCCATGATACTATCAAAGCCTAATAAATAGCGCATGTGCCCCTAGTGCGATAAAGATGTAACGAATACTTCTCGTATATTTTTAAAATAATATATTATGTTACAGTGCTTCAAAAAAGTCCAGAAATTAATTGCTATTGTCAAACTCAGTACGCCACCCGAGACCCCCAGTGAAGCGGTTTTTAATCCCACCTCGTCGTAGCCGATGGTATGGGTATACACCGAACAAGTGGCTAGCTCATCGCGATGTTTTGAATAGGCGCATCTATAAACAGTTTCACAAGTTGGTAGTGAAACCGGGACCGACAGCTTAACGTGCTCTCCGAGGCACTATAGTGGTATAATGCACATATTTTTTTTAATTAAAAACCCTTTTATACACATTGGGATTCATTTTTCTGTAAATCATGTGTAAATTTTTATTAAGATGTTTACTTATATCTTTTTATACTAAGTAATTACTTTAAAATCATTAAACTTGTATTGATTATTTTGTATAAAGAGCGAGGTCAATCAGGTTTTTCTAACTTATGACAGGGCCTTTTTACTAAATATGATGTATTAATATTGTATTGTTTAATGACAAATAAATATATTTTTTTTTTATTGTTTATTTAAAATTTAAATTGATTAGTATCAAGTTTTATAAAGATGTTTTTCATAAAACATATAATTAAGTCTTATTCTTAATAATTCTATTAAAAGTTGTGCAAAGGAAGTGACATATTACACTCACCGGCACCATTAACCGGCCATCCTTATCAAGTTGTTTAAAAATTATGAGGAATATTAAGATGAATGTTTATGTTAAGTAGGTAGTATTACACAAGTATGCAACACTATTAACCCGATTTTTGAGGTACCTACAAGGTTTGATGCTGTTTAGTGAATTAGTCGAAATTTGTCTTTCGTAGTGATTCTACATATGATTCTATATGTTCCTGTCGCTCTAATTTTGATTGTTTTTGGTTTTAAAACATTTATATATATTTCAATATTTTTCCGCAAATTCTTGTCCACTCTCCATTATTTTTAATTGATGATTATACCGCTGGACGCTGCCGTAGCAGCCAGGGATGTAGCTCTTGCTGATGAAGGGTACAGCCAACGTAGTATCGATCGCATTTTTGGTATACCGCGTACAACGGTACAAGATGCCATTCGGCGGTTCAGGGAGACTGCTTCCTACATAAGGCCAAGCCATGGTCGACATCGATGTACGTTACGACATCGACACGTCCGTTTTATTGTCAGTAACGTGTTAAGGGACCGCTTCTGTACAGCTGCTGACGCCCGTAACCGTCTTTATAAAGTAAGAAATGTAGTGAAAGTAAAAGAACGGTAAGAAGGTTAGCTGAAAGAGATCTTGGACCATTCCGCCCTGCACGAGTCCCGAAACTTGAGGTAGCGCACAAAAGAAACAGACTTCAGTTTGCGCGTCAATATGCTAACTGGACTATGGAGCAGTGGAAGAACGCATTGTTCTCAGATGAAAGCAGAGTTGCTTTAAGAGGTCCAGATGGACGTCAGCGTGTATACAGACACCGGAATGAACGGTTTGCTCCATGCACAGTGGTGCAAACAGTGGGTTACCAGGGTGGCTCATTGATGGTGTGAGGCGGCATCTTTTACGAGGCTGGTACTGATCTTGTTGTTTTTGATAGAAGTAGTATGGGACGACATGGCATTGAAGAACGTGGAAGAGGTTCTTCCAGACAATGTTGTCCCATTTACGCCATTCATGGGAAATGATTTTCTATTAATGCATGATAATGTGCGTCCACTTACTTAAATCAAGTCGGTATTCTAAAATTACCTTGGCCACCATACAGCCCGACCTCAACCCTATCGAGCACATCTGGGATAACCTTAAAAGACAGGTTCGAGCACGAATACCAGCCCCCATTACCCTCAGAGAGCTCAAATCTGCCCTGATTGAGGAATCGAACAATATCCCTCAGTCTGATATCCAGGGCATCATGGATGACCTGCCCAACAGGCTTTTGCGGTCATCAGAGCCCGATGTAAAGGTTAAGTAAAATTGTAAGATTAGAACGGCAATAGGACTTTCTTAAAATATCGATTTAGTGTTTTTCGTTAATAAAAGCAATTCACAAAAAATATTGGTTTATTTCCATTGCAAAAATATACATAAACCCGAAATCTAAGTAATATTTGTCATTTTTTATATATTATTTTTAGTAATCAAGAAATACCGGCTGAGTGTATAATGTATTTCAATATTGTCTAAAGCTGGAAATAGTCATAGACCTATAGATCATTTAGGCATGACAAATCAATTTTATTTTGTGTGAATGTAAATAAATAAAAAGTATTAAAATGTTTTTCTTCGCACTAATTAATGATACCAGGTATATGAATTAATCTCTAGACTTTTTTGGCGGACTGTATGTGATGTTATCCAGTATCACCTTCTATTTTAAAAATTATAAATGTACGTAATATTTTATGAAATTCCTATAAAATTATTTTATTTTCGCTAGCTTAGTATTCATAGCATAATTATAAAACAGGGCGGCTCTGTAACGTTATATTGTGGTTCTAGGTTTCCGTGCCGAGGAAAACCTAATTAGTAAAGGTAAATTAATTAGAAGCAAAGGTGTTCCGAAGATAGTAACAGCTCATGTTAGGTCTAAATTTATCTTTCACATAATTTATAATATTTCTTATACACTAGAACCGGCCCTGAATCACCCGACTATATCTAATTATAGTACCTATGTAAAAATACCCTTAAACTAGAATTAGTATAATAATATTTTATACTTTAAGGCATTTCTTTTTAGAACTCATCAGAAATTGTCGTTGCAAAGCAATAAACATATAAGAAAAATTACATTCCAACTGAAGTTAATTAAGTAAGGAATATACATGCTTTTTGGATGAAATTAACAAAGCTTTCCGGATGAAAAAATAGTTCTATTGCATTCCATTATATTTGTGGTTGCATCATATCATAATTTAATAATACAGTGATGATATGATATAACTGGCAAATATTATAATACAATGTTTGCGCCAGTGACAGAGATAAGAAGTGCGGAGTTAATTTGGTTTTGTTTTCTATTTCTCGACCGCGCAATATATATTTATATCACAATACTCGTCGTATTGTAACTTTCAGTAGATACATATCAATCTCCGTATATTTTTTGAATTACGGAACGTAGTTTTTTTTAAATTATATTATTACGATTCCATCATTAGATTCTTCAGCATGCTTAAAAGCAGGTGTATTCTATCGGTAAGTAATCAATCTCTTGAAAATGTTTTTGACTCGAATAGTTTAACAAGATATATGTTTAAACTCCATTATTGGAATGTAACAAGGACGTTACTCCAAGGAAACCCGTTGTTTTAGCACAAACGACAGTTTATCACTCGAAGCACGCGAGCCTCTAGAGACGAGCTTTTACGCATAATCAATACACTATTCCAGTCAGGCTACTGAGTCCGGGTTTCATAGGAAATCGTAATAAAATGCGCTAACGCAGTGGTGACCAACTTTTTTTTGGATCACATGTAGCTCTGCTTCGTTTTGACATAACACATATTATAATAGCATAACATAATAGAGTCCCTAATGTGAGATATTTTAACGTTTACTATAAACTTCATATCTAAAATCTTTAAATATTTTTACTATTTTTCTCCACCTATCATATAAACTTATTTTAACAGTCCACCAAATTAAAGCGATCCTATTAGTAGAGAGTTAACGTTCAAAAGTTAACATTTAAGCCTGTTGTTAACTGTCGAAATGAAGAAAAAGACGACCCGAGGATTTTATAATTTAGAAACCTACAAATCCATAATCAAAATAACTAAATTTATTACTACAATAGTAACTGTTCCGGTGTTATAATTTGTGTTACATGACAACAAAGCTTTGTATGAAGTTTGACAGTAGCTCGTAAGACTCTAAGATACAATAGTTGGACACCACTGGGCTACGACTGTGTGTTGACGCAGCTGATTATAAGATAGAGACAGCACTAAAAATTAACCAATCACATTGTTGAATAATGTTGTCTTTTTCTTATAATCAGCTGCTTTATTATATATTTTCTGGATTTTCATCCAGAAAATATGTAATGGCGCTATGAATCATGCTTGTCAGTAAATAAAAAAAACAATAATTAACTTATAAAATAATTTAAGCAATGTTTAAGTTATACTGTTTTTTAAAAAGTACCTAATAAGTTAGTGCTTATATGAAATAACCCTGTTTATATTAAACATTGCTTATATTAAAATAAATATAAGTACTTATATTTAATATAATTACTTATATTTAATATAATTACTTATATTTAATACATTTACTTTTTCGTCACATTTGGTAGCATATTTGATCTGTCTATATATTTCATTGGATAATATTTTTCCGCCTTCGTATCTATTGGTAATGCCATTAGCGTGTATACAAAGGTATACACGCTAATGTTCTTATTTATAATAAATATAGTTCGATTCCCAGTCAGGCCAATATTGCTTTTTTTTCTGTACAATTTTCTCAATGCTACGCCTAATTTGTGACATGAAGATTATTGGGACACGGAAGCTAGTTTAGTGTAAAAGTGAAAAAAATAGGTCTTATAAAATAAATGAGAAATATGGGCACGCCCCTTTAAGTTCCCATAGGACTTTGTTGCATGCACCACGTGCGTGTAATGCATCCATAACATTATGTCATTATTCCTACTAACAGCAAAATATAATAAGTTAAAAAAAACGTTAATACAGCCTGTAGGTAGGTACATAACTACATATATTATATTAGCTGTCTTTTGCTAAAGACGTTCGATTCCAGTGTTAACTTCATCGTTACTAATATTAACTAATAATAAATAATATATTGAAATTCTGCATTATGCCACTAAAACATAAGTTAGCGTGGTTAGGTTAGTCCTAAGTTCTTTTACAGATTGATAATTCTATCTTATAGCATTGAGGTGATGGTAACCCACGGCTTAAAATTCTCTTTGAGGCAGAATTAAATAGTGACCTTATTAAACAAATGTGCCTAGTTTTAGGAAATAAAGGAAAACTCATCGGTTGAAAACTTTAGTACACTGCAGTCTACTACTGTTTTCTTGCCATCGCTGCCACTTTATGTAGCCCACGTATAAAAAGCTATAACGCCAAGAAATATACCAAGCACACGAACGTACCAAAAGCTTTCGCAGTTTTATTGTCCTTCTATTGAAGACCTAATCTCGTATTCGCGCAGGAACCACGTAGCTTCCGCCGCATAGAAAAATACTCAAAGGATTGCCAAGTAGTAAGGTTCGCAAACATTATTAACTGTAAATGTTTGAAAATAAAATGGGTATACAATGTATTTTCCAACAATTGTAAGGTAGGTAGCAGCACGATTATCATAGAAAACACTCGCGTGGCTGTTTGTCGCGTAATCAATATAATATTCTCGACATGCAATCACAGCCTGAATAAATTACTTAAAGCTTTCCTCACATTTTTTCACAATTTCTACTAGAAATAGTGTAATTTCTTTTGAAATAGAATCCACTAAATTCTTATTTAAATTAAAATTACTGCATATGTAGCTCGTAACGTATAATTAGAGTTCATTCATCTACTGTAAATAACAAAAAAGCACGACCACATATGTTATTATAGCATGTACAAGAGAAAAAGAAACAAAGAGCCCGGTTCTTACATTTGTTCATACACATATAAGTAGACATTAAATACAGGTGAATTCCTTCAAATTTACGTTAAGCAATGGGATAAAAATAGTGTCATAATCAACAATTTAAAAACCATTGAAGAATCTATTTATGATGCAACACGTACATACCATCTCTAAGTTTTCCAGGATGATGATATCATTTCCATATTCTCCAAATATTAGGTTGTAACAAAATTAAACTTTAAATTGGAATTAAAATAATTCATGAATTAGTTATTTATAACTTACAGTTGTTCATATATAATTAGACATTAAATACAAGTGAAATTCCATCAAATTAAGTAAGTAAGTTAAGCAATTGGATAAAAATCAGTGTTATAAACAACAATTTAAAAATCATTAAAGAATCTATTTATGATGCAACACGTACATCCTTAAGTTTTCCAGAATGATGATATCATTTCCATATTCTCCATATATTAGTTTGTAACAATATTAAACTTTGAATTGGAATTGAAATAATTCATGAATTAGTTATTTATAACTTTCAATTAGAACTGATGCTTCGTTTGTCACTTCACACAATTTAAATCGGACGCATCCAGTTGGACGTAAATAATAGGTCCGTTGATGTACTTAATTGACGTTAAGACTTCTCCTTGTTGTATTTTCATCGAACTACTGCTATTGTTTTGGTAAAGTTGGAACGACTCGATGGAGAAATTCACCGTATTTAACACTTACTTGGCGTGTGACAAATTGGTTTAATAACTTATAATAGCCCTATATTATCCAATGAAATATACCTAACACTAGACGTTAAGTAGACAGACCCCTTAATGTGTCTGGGAAGGGTTCATTATTGATTAATACGAAAAGCGAAGTCTTAACAGCCAGTAATTTCGCTTCATTTTATCAGAATGCATATTTAAAGTGGTAATTGATCCAGAATACTTACATATTTCTAAGGCATATAGGGGCGAGGCTTGGGTCGCTAGCATAAAAAACGCCACTGCAGAAGCGATCATTGTGCTTATATTTTATTTCACCATTTCCACTTTTGGCGCTTGGGCCTGTAAAGAAAAAAATAAATTAAAATCGACAATAGTGGAACAACAATCTGAAATATAATAAATATAATCCTTGCGAATATCGTGTGGGGATTATATGTATCACAGTATTATGTATTTCGTGTAAATACGTTATGTATATATTATATTAAAAAATAATTATAATCCATAAATGCGAAAACAACGGTTGGTTTGTTTGTTTGTTACGTTTTCACGCCTAAACTGCTGGACCAATGTAATGATGAAATTTGGTATGGAGATGGTTTGAGACCCTGGGAAGGACATAGGGTATATCATGGGGTGCAGATATACAGGTGTTTGTGTTTTAAGAGTCTCTTAGGAAAAAAAAGTTATTACAAGGTAGGGTATATTAAAGACATACAACTGCATTAAACTATTTTTGAATTTATATTTACTTAACGTCATAACTTAAGAACGATTTAACCAATTTCATTCATCTTTTTTTAATACTTTGTAGAAGGTTCGTAGAAATATTAAGAAAATTGCGCAGTAAATTGGAAAATGTTGATGCATTTGATGATTTCGCGCATTTGATGAATGTGTATATTTTTAATTAAGTACAAATTTAATCCTATTAGATTTAAGGTCAGCAAGCTATAATCATAAATTTAACCAGTATTTTTCTAAATATTTGATGTGGACAGACATAAACAGACAACGGAGGTTCACCATAGTTCACAATTCCTTTGAAGGTATGGTATATAAACATAACAATTAAGTTAGGTACTTTATATTAAAAAAAAACAACGCGGTATTTATTGCGAGTGAAACTGTGGGTCACAGCAAGAAATAATATATTATTAAAACTTAAACCAAATAAAATTTAAAGAAGTTAACAAAAAAAAATATTTTCCAGTTATTAAGAAAAAGACACTGAATCAACAGTAAAAAGTTAAGATAATTATCAATGTTATAACAAAGCCAAATTTATTTATTTTATTTTTAATTACAAATAGAATTCAATATCTTTAAAATAAATACAACCCTTTCATAAATCCATCCAAATATGCATATACAATCATACAAACCTAATTTTTTACCTAACTTTGCATTTTCATTTAGTCATCATGGCTAAATTATTATCGCTCATAGCTGATACCTATTGTAAAATGAACATTTAGTTTAGCAAAGTTCAAATTGTGTTACCTGCCAGCGCAATCTCTTCATTGAAAAGCTGGGGCGGACGGTCAAATAAGTCAAATTTCTATATAAAAAATATTATAAGGTTATAAATAAGCTAAGACCAAGGAATCCAAAATTATTTCCCTTGAGTTGGTACCCACGACCTCCGGATACAAAGCCATTGACGCCGCGTCATAACCACCAGACAACAATTGCGGTCAAAATATTAAAATATGCGAAGCGTTAAATTTTCAAAATAGTTTTTTAAAATTCTAGCAGCCAGTTTGCAAGGGGTAAAAGTGTCGGCTAAGTGGAAAGTAATATATAAAAATAAATAAAAAAATCCGACCGATTAATTGAATATTATAAGAAAGCCATATGCCGCGAAAAAAGCGGTCAGGCCTAGGGTTCCAACAACAGAACAAGAAACAACAATATTGATAAAACTATTATTTTAGTAACTATTTGAAATATAAAGTTAAAATTTACGTTTTCCATAAAATTTTAGCATCGGCAAAAAATATTTTTTAGGCAATTTAATTTTATAAACAAGTAAACCTTTTTGTATTAACCGTAGTAGGTAGTTAGGTATATCGAATGTAGCTACAGCAAATATAGATTAAAATTAAAGCGACCTCGTACGGTAAGTTATGCAATAATGAATAAATTCCTTCATAGCGCATACCACAACGAACATATTTATAATTACAAAATATATCAGTCTAGAGGTAGGTTGCTGTATTCATTGGTTATTGCTGGCAATATCCGGACGGGTAATGACGTCATTATTTCCGGATGGGCAATGACGTCATTATTTTAGCATTACTTTAGTCAACATTTCTATTGCAAACACATAGTAGTTCCGGTTAATGCTTCATATTTATAATACTATGTACAATTTATGATTATTATTCCATTGACGCGGTTGTGATGTGAATCTATAATAAGTAGATTTTTTGTTATAAATATATGTATATCACGCCTTATACATAATACGTTTAGTTTTATGAAAAAATGCATCTGATAATAACCAAAATCATTTTGTACTATAACTCAATTTTTACGCGGCATCCAATACCACCTAGACTCTAGGCCCTAGAGTAAGATACCCATAATCTGTCTCTATATCGATCAAGTAGCAATGTCGCGTTATTCATTCTTAGTCTCTTTTGTTAGGACCATTAATTAAAAAAAAACGCTTATTTATATTGACCCAATCTATTAACAGTTTCACAAGTTGATATAGTGAAACTAGAAACGATAGCTAAACGTTTACTCGAAAGCACAATAAAGGTGTTGTCAAAATACATATAAACTTAATAAATAAAAAATAAAACAACTCATTGGTGCACAGTCAAATACTTCAAACATACATGTATGCTGGGAGTTCAAACCCTTGACCTAAAAACTTTAGTGTTTTTAAGACTACGCTCTAACCAACAGGCCACCACTTATATACAACAAACAAAATATTGTCACATATTCATAAGCACTTGCTAAACAAAACGACTTCTCAAAAACGATCGGTAAAAGAATTATTATCGGCTAAAGTCATCAAATTGTGCCGTTGTTTCTTCATAGTTATTAGTATTACTGAACACGTAACAATAAAATACTATACTAATTTATTAACCAAATGTGCCAATTTTGAATATCATACTCTAGGACCGATAATCATTAGTCCCAGGGATGACTAAATATCACTGAAATGTCAAAATTGTCATCGATTTACAGAGTATGCATTTTTGAATCTCATTATTTTTAATATTTTCTTCGTTTAACAAAACGCAAGTAGCTCTTTTCCATGACAAATAATGCACAAGTTAGTACCGAGCATATATCATTCAAAAATAGGATTTTTGATAAATTATGATATCCTAGTCACCGGTGATATTTTTCTCACTGATGATATTAAAGTGATCGGTGAGATTCAAAAACGCACCCCAGTTCATGATATTTTTTATGATAATATAAACTAATACCATGCTATGCTACTAGCAACAGTATTTTATACCTATAAACTCGGAAGTTGAAAGGCACCCATTTATTCGTTAATTATTGTTTGTACAGGTGCACAAAGGGTATTATACTATGATTCAATAACTACTAGTTAGTCCACGAGTATATTTCATTAAACTTCATTAGATCAGCTTAAATTAATAACATTTCGGTTTCTATTTATGTAAAATCCATTTACTGACATTAGTTGATTCCCAATCAGTCTGTAAGTTTGCCACAGTTCTTAGGACACCACTAGTTCGTTTTATTATGAATTATGCAGATTGCCTTATTTATATAAGAGATTGGTAGTGGTTAATTTTGATGATAAATTATAAACAAGTATTATATAAGTCCTAATACAAACTGGATATTTTGTTGATCTTTGTATTTTTTAATTGTTTTAATTTGGGTCGGTAGTGTGCTGATGATATAAGGTAATATTGTGTCTGCTTTTTTAGGTTCTATCGTAAAAAGGATTATTAGTCCCTCTCATACTGTCCCAGCCTTTTTGGTGTTTCAAGGGTTCAAGCTCTATCTAATCCTATTACAAACAAGAAAAAATAATACAGTGATTTGAACCTCCTGGTACAAGTTCGCTGTTTCAAAATTTTAATATTCCTATTATTTTTATAGTAAAAAAAATTCAATGAATATTATATAAGAAACGACCTTACAAATTTTACACTACTATAAATTTTATACTAATATAAATTTTCATGTAGGGTTATTTTTAAATAAAATATTAATATTATTAATATTTAATAAGAATAATAAGCTGTAATAAGAATTACAAAATTGACATATTCATACTTCAATGTTTAGTTCAGATTAAATATAAGTCATGATGTATATTTAAAATTAAGGGTTTAGAAAATAGGGGCGCAATTTTCCGACTTTGAGAGTTAGCATCTCGTAAGCCAAATGTTAAAATCAATAAGTAACAAAATACCTTTTGTTGTATTTTAGGGTAGGGGTTCACCTATTCAACACTACCCCACTTGACAACGAAGGCGATTTTTTTGATAGATAAATAAAAGTACCTATATAAAATGTATCTCTTATATTATAACTGTGAAACTTTCTAAAAGCTTCTCAAAATGAAGTAATATTTACATTATAGTTATCACTTCGTGACAAAATATTTAAATAAAAAATATTTCTAACGTTCAATGTTTCCGGAGACAACGTTATGAGAAGCAGAACGATGCTATCAATGGAATATTGAACCCAAAGTAGGGCATTTTGTTAGAAATTCAATAATGGATAGGGAGAAATGAGGCATGCACGCAGTTGTTTATTAGCGCTTCACGATTCATAACTGCTGCTATAAGGTCGACGTGACTACTCTGCAATCATCACTCAAAAATTATGTTGGTTTTTTTTAAACTAAAAACATTAATGAGTAAAAACACTAGTTAATAATAAAAGAGTAAAGGCATGTTTTATAAATGACGCATAATGATAATTGAATATGTAAATACTAAGTAGCGGTTGAAAGGGAGGTAATTTGGCTTCCCTTTCATCGATTTTTTGTAGTTTCAGTTCTAATGACGGAATACTCGTTTGTTGACCTAAGTGAAGGTATTTCTGTCAGTTTAATTTATAATTTTTGTTTAAGATTATTTAAAATGTAAACTTACGTTTTCTTATTTTAAATTGATTATTTAAAATATAAACAAAAAATGTGTGGTACTTTAAAACAATATATCGATGTTATAATAACAACAATTGATCCCATATTACAAATATTAATAATATATAGGATATTTTACACATATTACCCTAGTTATTAATTATGACAGGTTAAAGGCGATAATAATATTATATTTAACACCCAAACAAGGGCAAACTGTACATAAAAGCGTACTACTAAAATAATTTTGTCGTGAGTGGTAATCGAACTTACGACCTCCTGATAAAACACCAAACAGCCTATATTATTATAGCCACAAGTCTAATAAATAGTTCTTATATTTAACTATATTATCGTATCTTTCCAAAAACTTTTATCACGATAAGTTATAAATAACTATGCCGTTATTAATGTTATAATTAATAACTAATAATAATATGTAGGACAATTTACACATAATTTGGTCACAAACTAAGCTCTAGACTTGTACTATGTGTACCAGGAACAACGATATAATACATATTATATTTATTATAAACTCCCAGACAATGACAAACTGTACAGAAACACGTACTAATATTTTTTTGCCATAGGTGGGAATTGAACCTACGACCTCCGGATATAACGCCAAAGGCGCAACCACTAGTCTACAAAGGCAGTCAAAAACAGTTTACCTTTACTCTAATTTAGTAGTATTATTACACCTAACTAAATAGAACTTGCTTCAGTTTAATGTACCTATACCCTGTTAAGTAGTTAATTACTGAAGATGTTAAATTTAGATAACGGTATGGTTTCTTGTCGATTTCGATTCGATTATAATTGTGACCCGATATTAATTAATGGAACAAGGTAGTGACGAACGTACGTGTATGGAGAAGGGGGGAGACGGGAGATGTGGGTGGTTGTCATATCATCGCGTGTTCTGTCGTTGGTTCAAAGTTATTTACACGAACAATAAAATATTATTATTCAAAAGAAATATATTTGAATAAAATAAATAGGTAGGTAACCTATTAAGTTGGTCGATAACTATAATATTGATAATAAAACTAGTTGCAATTTTAGCGTATTGGAAATGAAGAAAGCTGTTCGTCTAAAACTTTTATATAAATAAAAAATGTTTTAAATAATAATTAGGTAAAGGTTTAACTTGGTTTAGTAAGATGTATGTATTTAACGGGAATTATTGTGTTTGCATAGGGTTTGCAAGAAAAGTTAAAAAAACTACCAAACCCAAAATAATGTGGCTCGCTCCACATTTTCAATATTTTGGGTTTGGTACTTTTTGTTTTTTTTTTATATATTTGTATATATATATATATATATATATATCATCACGGCTGCCTTACGGCGCCCGAGACCGCCTAGACGGCCCCAGGGTACCCAGCGGAGGGGTTTTTAATCCCACCTCGTCGTAGCCGATGGTATGAGTCTACACCGAACAAGAGGCTAGCTCGTCGCGATGTTTTGAATAGACTCAATAACCCATCTATAAACAGTTTCACAAGTTGGTATAGTGAAACCAGGACCGACAGCTTAACGTGCTCTCCGAGGCACTATAGTGGTGTTGTCAAACAAATGTACATAATTTTTTAGATTAAAAACTCATTGGTACACACCGGGATTCGAACCAGGGACCTAAGTGTTTTTAAGTCCAAGGTCTAACCAACTCGGCCACCACGTATATGTATATATTTGTAGGTATTAAAAATAATAAAAAGCGGCCTCAGCCTAGTGGTCAAGTCACTGCGCAACTGATAACAAGGTTAAGCAGATGACAACGAGGCCGGGATGGGTGACCGCTTTATACAACGAGGCTATACCATCATAAACACCGCAACAAGCTCGCCAGTTGTTAGGTGTTGCCTCCGAATACCATCGGCGAAATGAGGACGGGTTAATCCCTCCGCTGGGTACCCTGAGGCGTTCTCGTGAGCCAAAAAAAGGTACCCGTGATGATGTAGGTATTAAATATGAGTTTCCTTACCTATATTTACATACATATCATCACGGGTGCCTTACGGCGCCCGAGGCAGCCTAGACGGTCCCAACCCCTCCGCTGGGTACCCGGAGGGGTTTTTTAATCCCACCTCGTCGTAGCCGATGGTATGAGTCTACACCGAACAACTGGCTAGCTCGTCGCGATGTTTTGAATATACTCAATAACCCATCTATAACAGTTCACAAGTTGGTATAGTGAAACCGGGTTGGTAAAACCGTTGGTATAGTGAGACAGCTTAACGTGCTCTCCGAGGCACTATACTGGTGTTATCAAACAAATGTACATAATTTTTTTAATGAAAAAACTCATTGGTTCACACCGGGATTCGAACCGGAGACCTAAGTGTTTTTAAGACCAACAGACAACTCGGCCACCACGTATATAAAATTGTTAATCGGATAATTGTTAAATGTTTACCTCATTCTGTTATATCGAAAAGTAAGTGCGCGAAAAAAATTGCAAAATTGTATTAATTAATATATTTCACTTATTAATACAACATATGTAATTATGGTAAAAAGGATAAAAATTTAGGTTTATCGTTTGGTGTTTAGTTATTTTCTCTAGATACTGAATTTCTAAAGATGTTTCCTTATCAAAAAAACATTTACTAAACAAGCATTTAACGAAGATAATGTAAGTAGAAGAGCGCAAGCGGCCGCGTAAATTCATTTGCCATATTCATGAGCGTGAATTTTGAGTACCGAAGCGAGATAGGCTATAAAAGAACATAGCTGTAGGTATTGGTTACTTTTATTCATGACTAGTTTTCCCGCGACTTTGTTCTCATGGGAATTACGAAAAATTATATAACATGTTCGGGGGTGCCGCGGTATTTTGGGCCATGGTTTGCTGATGGTGTTCGGGTGTTCCGCGGCCACTAATGTTGAAGTTGGTGCAGTTTTTTTTGCTAAACCAGCCTAGTATTGTCTTTTGTTTATAATAAATTACTTAGGGCTGATTTTTCAATCGTTAAAGTTATTCTACAGTTAACTTGTATGAAGAACTATTCTCCATACAAGTTATCCGTGGAATAACGTTATCAGTCGATTGAAAAATCAGCCCTTAAAAGTTTTTATTATATAAAATAAAATCATATCTTTTAATTTTGTTGTGATAATACTACAATATACTATTATTCTGCCGTGCGTATTAATATGCTTCAGAACCCATCAGAAGCGGTGCAGTCAGCTAGTTATAAGATGAAGCCAAATTTCCAAATAAGAATCATTCGTTGCAGTTTGCAGCAAAAAGTTGACCGCCTTATTTATAGCCACAATAATAAATATTCAGAATACGCTTGGATCCCCTGAGGCCGTTTAGGTGGTCTTGAGCCCCGTAAGGAATCCGTAATGTTACGTACATTATATTATACAAATTACATTAATTTATATAATAATAATAATATGTAGGGCAATTAACATATATTGCTCTGGACACAAACTAAGATCTAGGCTAGTACTATGTGTATCAGAAACAACGATATTATATATATTATATTTTATAAACACCCAGGCCATGACAAACTGTATAAAAAAACGAACAAATATTTTTTTGCAATGGGTGGGAATCGAACCCACTACCATCTGATACTACGCCAAAGGCGCAACCACTAGTCTACGGATTTTATTTTCCCGAGTTTTTATAAACCAAAAAAGTCCCATTCGATAATACCGTCGGCGAAGTGAGAAGAGAACTGGATACCCTAAGACCTAAGATTGGTTTCGGCAATAAATACAATAATCAATCGGAAATAATTGTCGTACCGACTCATTATCGTTCAGCCAAAACTCACTTCAGTAAACTTCAGGTGCTAGCTTCAGGTACCACTAGGACTAGACCCGTCCTGAAGACGGAGTGGATGCAAAAGGCGAACTATTTGTTTAAAAACCTAACACAGCTACGAGTATACTGCTTATTTTTTAAAGACGTATTTAACATTATAAATATCTTCTAATAACAGGGTGGCGTATGTAATTTGAATTGGTGAATTTATGAATTGATGATATTTAAAACGTTGTCAGCCATTCTATATTTTCAGTGTCAGAATTCTTCGGAAAATATAGCCTTTTTTCATCTGGTAAATTTCAGTGCTAAATACTTGTGGATTACGGGAAAATTAGTAGACGCAGACGTAGCTATCATACAAAATCGGTTATAGGAAACCAAATTTAGAATTAAAGGGTATTAATAGTAGCTTTATTTTATTGTCGGACCCACTATAAAGGCAATTTTTCAAAATTCGAACCCTAAGCGGGTGTAAAGGGGGAAGGAAGAATTTCAAGAATGTTAATATCTAGGTAACGGAATGTGCTACAAACTGAAAATTTCGTATTTGACTCTTCTTTAATTAGCACATACACAATATTGTACTTATAGTTTTAAGTTCCTTGTAAAGAAAAATAAAGATTATTATTACCCTTTAAAATAAAAAATCTTTATTACATACATATCATCACGAATGCCTTAAGGCGCCCGAGACCGCCTAGACGGTCCCAAGGTACCCAGCGGAGGGGTTTTAATCCCACCTCGTCGTAGCCGATGGTATGTGTCTACACCGAACGTAGCTCGTCGCGTGTTTTAGATATAATTATTATTATTACCCTTCAAAATAAAAATAAAATCGGTTTAGGTTTCCGGTACAGCATTTCAATTAAATATAATTTTATAACACTTTCGTAAATTCGTTTGGAAGTATGAAGTAACAAACATACCTACAAAAAATATACGTTTCGAACGAATAGTGAACATTCTTTTTTTCTAAGTCGGTTAAAAAGTAATAATCAAAATAAGTTAAGATTTGGCCAGAGATGTTGATTACAACATTAGATCCCGGCCAAATTGTAATGCTAGTAATGGGACTAACTTTAAAATGTATACTTTCACGTTAAAAAAAGATAAAAAAGTAAAGAAATTACCAAATTATGTGAATGAATATTTAAAAAAAAACTGTGTTCTTTTTATAGCCGGTGAAAATACTTATTAATTTTATTAATAAATAAAATTATATGTTTATTTAATAAATACAAAAAAAAAAAAAACTTAATAGTAAACCACTTAAAATATATATATATTTACCTTTAATTTAAAATTTATGCAAATGCAGGGAGGTACTTAATTGTTTTTTTCACTACAATAATTAATTAATTGTTATTGCACTTAATTATTTTTTTACACTAATAAATATAATAATAATTAATATTAGTTAGTTTTTTATTCACTACAGTATCTGAAATGAAAGCTCCTGTAGTTAATTTAAATACGCGAAATTCGAACCATAAGCTGTATGTTAACGGCGAGTGGCATACTTGTCCGAACGACACACGTGTACTGGACTACTGGTAAAATAATCTAAAGCGCCGCCCCAGCCGCGTAGAATGCATGCGCTGTCTTTTTCCAACAATATTCATGTCTCTTTCTACGGTATCCTTTTCATCAAATTGCTAAAGGGTAGGTTCATAATATTTTTATTTTATAGCTGTTACACCCCGTTTTGATAACTAGCTGATGTCCGCAACTTTATGTGCGTGGAATTTATATTTCTGTACATCATCACATTATGTCATTTCATTCTATAAAAAAAAAAAATCGGGTAGAGTTTTCATTACAATAGACTTTCATTTACAGGGAATCGACTGTCAGACGCCCATCTCGTGTTCATTTCCTTGAACTTTTTAAGTAGGTACATATTTTAATTAGTTGGAGGTTAATTATTTTTTCAGTTATCAGGTTAAATATCTGGGAGGATAAAATAGTTAAATTAAACCGCAAATATTATTTAAAAATAGAGCAAGTCAATTTATTTATTGTTAAGACGAATGATAATAATAAATATGTAGTTAAAAAGACTTAATGATTTTTATCTATATATATTAGAAATGTTTAAGCTAATAAATTTCGGAAACTAGTGCACCAATATTCATACAAATACGTCAAGCCCATGAATGGGGTCGATCAATACATTATTTAACAATATTGATAGCTCCCACTACACCGGCTAAATGATGCAGTTACGAAATGGGCGGTGAACAAAGACGTATATACATTACGAGTATATTTTAATAACCTCACTGCTTTATCGTCAAATCAATCGCCCGCGTCATGACCGCACCATGAAAGGAGACTACCACAACAAGAAACCGATGCAGTAATCTCCGGAAAACCGGTGAACCCGCAGACTAGGTCACTTGACGGTTTTTGCATCTATATGGGCGGTTGTAACGAGTCCGGTCGGTGGTCCTAGCGAAGTTATAGTGGCTTTTCTCCCACTTAATTTTGGATACAATTCCAAAGGCGTAACCACTAGTCTACGGAGGACATATTACTACAGCTTCTTATTATAGACAGAGCATATTTAACCGGGTTCGAGTCGGATGCGGTGGGTAATTGCTCTAACCAATGGCAAACTATAATGTACACTAACTTCACCGAATTTATCAACAATAAGTCATTAGTTACCTACGCTTATTTTCGTAGATAGTCTTTCGCCAAAGGTTGTGAGGAAAATTCAGAACTTGGATATTCGGTCATACATTGATTATGATATAAAATATACAATCATCTAAAATTTAATTAATGTTCAAACAGTATACAGAAACAGTAGTTAAAAATACTGAAACACTTTTTTTTTAGGTTTTGTACGTTATTAAAGTAGAAAGTTGAAATTTGCAATAGTAGTATTCTAAACTCAATCAAACTTTCCCGCTCAATTCCCGCTTGGGAGTATATAAAAAAATGACACTTCATGCACTGTGAATACAGCTTCTCGGAATAGGCGGTAAAGTTTGATTACAGAAATAAATTATGTCAGAACCATTATATATATATATATATAAAGTTATTATATATCAAATGGTTATTAGTAATTAGGATATTTCTATGTATTATGCATCACAATGATTTTTTTTTGGAATTTCAGTTTTAAATTACATTTTGAGTTTTTACAAAATTTAATTCAAAGAGCGTGCTACATAGAAATTGATAATCTAGTCTAATTTAAGGATTCTCTTTACTTTGTTAGTGTTAATGTTATATTAAAATAGGTGTAGTTTTTTTTAGTATTGATGCGTATAAAACAAAAAATATATAAATTCATATCCGTCAAGCCATTTTAGAGTTTTTGCGAGACTAATGCACAGCAATTGACTATAGTGAATTAAACTAAGCAATGTATTATAAATTGCCATTATATTGTACTATTGCCTCATTTTTGAAATAGGCACCTGGTAAAAAAGTGGTCACTAAGCCTGTAGGTACATGTCCTATGGGTACATTCCACAAACAAAGATACTAATACTTATTATATTTCATAAATTGGAAATCGTTAAAGTTACCCCACGTAATACAAGTTTAGACTATACATCTTCTAGCATAATCATAAGATATGCTAGAAGATATAATATAATATATTATTTATTAGTAAACACATAGTAAACAAAAGTTATGTACAAAGGCGAACTTAATGCCTTACAAACACAACTACCTTACAACCTAATATAAAACATAAAAATAAAATTTATAATTAAATAAACAATGAAAAAATGTTATCGTTTTATACTGGTCGCAATACTTGCTGCTCTAACTTATGGGTATTATGGCAACGCGTATTAAAGCGCGTATCGCTATGTTATCGGTAAATGTTTCAAAATTAAAATCAAACAACAATACTACGCAAAAACACGTTAAGCATTATATAAATAATTTTAATCGAAGAGCTTTTACTTCATTTCTATAAAAAAACATTTTGACTAAAATATTACCAGATATTGAAAATTTGCAACCATGCTCTAATCATTCAAATCTCGTGTACAGTTGTAAGTAGAATTAGACTGATAACTTAACGTGTTTTAGAGAAACGGGTACTGAACTGGATTATTATTGATTTTTATTGTTAGTCACCAATGTACTTGATGAAAAACACTTGAACCCACGACCTTTGGGTGAGAGTCGAGTGTTCACAACACAGCATCACGCCTCTGATGTACTAAGACAAAAGACAACGGGAACACACAAGTAGCGTTGTATTTTTCCTAGTGGCAGTTGTTTCAAGTCATAAGTTATGTCAACTGGATATATATACCGAATGTTATAGCACATTAGTGTCTCATAATAATTTTAAATATATTATATTTAAATAAAACCTATCTGATAAAGACACTATCACAGGTATAGGCAGGTACTTTTTAGATATCTTATTTAGTGTGAAACGGTTCCGATTTGGGTCTACGTAGGAACGTACTTATTCTTAAAAACGAATTATTATAATGTTATATTAATATGTAGGACAATTTACACATATTGCTCTGGTCACAAACTAAGCCCTAGGCTTGTACAATGTGCCAGAAACAATGATATAATACATATTATATTTTATAAACACCCAGACCATGACCAACTGTACAGAAAAACGTACTAATGTTTTTTGTCACGTGTGAGAATCGAACCCACGAACTCCTATATAACGCCATATGCGCAACCACTAGTCTAAACGGAGGTGGTCATAATATATAATAAGAAATAATTAATATTATATGCTTTTAAGAGAACCGAAAAACTATAACTAATTTTAGTTTTTTAGGAGTATTATTTTATAATTTATTTGAATTCTTTATTGCACTAAAACATTTGTACAAAGGCGAGCTTAGCCTTAGGCATTATCTACCATCTAACCTTTGGAAGAGTGAAAATTGTAATATAGGAATATCACGAAACCATTTTGTTATTTTTTCCTAAAATACAACGTGTTTCAAAAAACCCTGTAAAGCCGAAAGGAGATACAATGGGGTCTTATTCGATCGAGTCGATTCACAATATTTAAGAACCGTAGTAACGCTGTATAACATACCCCAAAAAATATTTTCACTGATGTGCAAAACCTATTTCAGTAAAATTAAAGAGTAAACTACGCGAATCAGGTACA
Organism: Monopis laevigella; assembly: GCA_947458855.1. Lineage (NCBI taxonomy): Eukaryota > Metazoa > Arthropoda > Insecta > Lepidoptera > Tineidae > Monopis > Monopis laevigella. Next base: position 12,445,353 of record OX381576.1, on the reverse strand, counting down.
CTAATTCGCGGAACGACAAAAAATTTAAAAGACCTACCCTAATTAAACAACCTAAACGAACACTTACTTTTTTATAATAAACGTCAAATTTACACAAACGACTCAAAGTATACCTTGCTCAATACACAACTTTACTCTTTGAGATAATCGGACTTCGAACTCAATCGGAGAAATACTTTCTGAGGTCCGGTGAACGAGCAGACCATAGCACCGGTCCCCCGCGGCCGACCCATCCTCGCGGAAAGCGAACGTTAAGATGTTCGTACGTTGCGAGTAAAATCTGCCTGAGCTCCATCATGCTGAAACACCATGTTTCTTCGGTTCTCAAAGTAATCCCAGTCAGCCACAGGAAAGTCGTCAATGGCCTCTTCGAATACCGACAGTAAAAACGTTAGATAGTTGCTATCGTTCAGACGTGATGACATGCCTGACATAAAGGCCAGCCCACACATTCAGCCACCACTGGTGTTGGAATCTGCCCAGCCGTGAAGCATGTGGATTTTCGCGAGCCCAATCGCTATGCATATTTGAAGTCCTGACCTCGTGAATGTTTCCTCATCCGTCCAAAGAACATAGTTTACGTAATTAGGGTTTTCCTCTAACTGCCTGAGGTACCACTCGTAGAAGTTCCTCCTGGGTGCAAAATCGGAGGGTATCAACTCCTGTGTACGGCGATAGTGATAAGGGTGACGATTGTCGTCACGAAGAATTTGCCAAACTGCAACATGGTTTATACCGAATCTGAATACGGCTCGCCTCGTACGTGTGGTCGGCTCTTCTTGAAAATGCTCTAATACTAATTCAGCCTGCCTGGCGTCGACTGTGCTTGGACGTCCACTTCCAGTAGACCGATGAAAAGAGCCGGTGGAATGTAGTCGTCTTGACATGTTCAGAAAACACTAGTATGAAGGCTCAGTGGGGGGTCCACCATCGATAAATCGTTGCCGATACAGTTCGCGAGCACGATTTAAATTGCTATCTTTATGGCCTACGCATAACATCATATCGTAATATTCCGAGTTAGAAAGCATCGTTATTTTGCAAAAAATATGTTGGAAAAAAAAGTCGAAACAGTTGTGGGATATCGAATAGAAGATTTGAAATTAACAACATATATTTTTACCCAATTTGACATTTTTTGAAGCCAGTACTTACTTGAGTATAATTACATCCTTGTATTGAGGTAGCAAACATTTATGAATGAAAAATAAATAAACTATTAAAGTAGACAACTATTAGGTAAAATAGGTACGTAGGCCTTTCTGTTAAATAATCTTGGTGAGCTTACTAGGGTTGACAATATTTTTGGCTTAGATAATTAATTATATTTTTACGTGGTAACACGCTGTATATTATCTACGAGTATCTTACAGGAACTGTTTTTGTATCTTAAGATTTTAAAAAGTATATAATTTTAACGGAATTAAAAAATTAACAGCAGGCGCATGAAAGGGGAGACAGTAGGCAATTGAGCAGAATATACAGGGTGTCCCAGAAATCAACGATAAACCGAAAACGGGTGATAGGCCAAGTCATGACAGTTATTAGAAAAATATAAAAAAAAATCTTTGTCGTGTATATTTCATATTATAAATATTTTAAAAAATATCGGAAAAACTGACATCCTGTGATGATCTTTCAAGTCCTAAGACTACAAATATTACTTTTTTGAATATTTTTTTTCTGCATTGTAGTCATGACTAACCCTTCTTTAAATAACAGTTCATATTTTAAACATACCTGCCTTAGTTTTAATAAAATGGTGTGTTTTTGCCCAACAATAAATTCAAAATAATTACTACACCCAACTTTAATCGTCTGTACTGTAAAAAAAAAATACTACCATATTTTGGCAAGTAACTTTAAAAGATGGCGCATTTAATCTGGATTCCAAAATGGTATGATACTTGTTAGATTACTTCTTAATTGAAGAAAAAAAAAATTTTTTTAACGGAACCGGGTTTCAAGCCAACTGTTTAATTATTTAAAATGTTGGAATTAAGTTGTTATGTGACGACTATGAGTGACGTCATCTTGTCTAGAGTGAGCGAGACAGATTGTGACGCTAAGTGCGAGTGAGACAGAGAGTGACGCCACCCTGACAACACGGCAATGAACAGGAACGTCTTGCAAAACCGCAGTACGTTACGATCATTCGTTTACCGCGCATCTTTCTGTATCCGTATTGACTTCGTACTACAACTGTGCTACTGTTTATTAGACTTGATTTGCTTTGTGATTTGGATTTATCTGCCCCGTTTCTGACGACCCTGGACTTGTTTTAATCGTCGTATCTTCGATCGTATTGTGTGATTCCATTGTTGTGTGTTATCATGCCATCTCGATACACCGCACAAGAATACGCTAATGCTGCAGCTAGAATGTATCGTGAGAGATACCCAAACGCTGAGCGTCATCCTGATTATCGAGTATTTATTAACGTGCATCGGTCACTCTCAGAGGGTCGATTCCCTAATCAAATGACTAGCGAGGGAAGGCCTGTCATGCCCTACGAGGAAGAAGTGCTCCAGGCGGTCGAAGAAGACCGAAGTATCTCAGTACGTGGCATTGAAGAGAGCATCGGCGTACCCAAAAGTACTGCACATCGTATTTTGCAGAAGAACCAGTTCCATCCTTACCATGTACAACGAGTACAAAGCCTACTACCCCGAGACTACCCAGCGAGAGTGCAGTTTTGTCAAACGATGTTGCAGAGACACAGAGATGATCCGCGATTCTTTGAAAAAATTCTGTGGTCAGACGAATCAACGTTCAAAAAGGATGGTTTCATGAACCTCCACAATTTGCACGAATGGCACGTGGAAAATCCACTTTTGATGCGGGAGGACAGATCGCAGTACCGGTTTAAGGTGAACATGTGGACGGGGATTTTGAACGGTACTGTTATTGGTCCATTTGAGCTGCCGGAGAACTTAACTGCCCAGGCTTATTTGGACTTCTTACAGAACCAATTACCTGATTTGTTGGAAGAAGTGCCGCTGAACATTTACGGCAGCATGTGGTACCAACAAGATGGCTGCCCAGCACATTACGCTCGCACAGTACGAGAGTTTCTCGACCGAGAATACCCTGATAGGTGGATTGGGCGGGGCGGTACAATTTCGTGGCCTGCCCGTTCACCTGATTTAAACCCCATTGATTTTTTTTATTGGGGAACGATAAAAGAAAAAGTTTATTCTAAACCAATACAAGATTTAGCCGAGCTGCGCCAAAAAATTACAGAAGCTGCTGAACACATAAACTCAAGAAGATACGCCCGTCTTATTACGCGATCATTTTTAAGGAGATGTAGAGCTTGCATTGCAGCTGAAGGCAAACAGTTCGAACATTTGCTGTAAATCTTTGCAAATTTAATTAAATTAATAACTGAAGAAATCCAATGACTGACTTTTATTTTAAACTTGCACCTAAAACTAACTAATTACTTGATAACCCGTGGCTAACAAGAACAAGGTGGCGTCTGTATCTAAATCACTCACATTGTCAAAATATCGTGTATTCATACTTGAAAATTGTAGACATAAAAATGCCCATTTTTTCCTTTGATAAAAAAGCACTCGCACTTAGCGTCACAATCTGTCTCGCTCACTCTAGACAAGATGACGTCACTCATAGTCGTCACATAACAACTTAATTCCAACATTTTAAATAATTAAACAGTTGGCTTGAAACCCGGTTCCGTTAAAAAAATTTTTTTTTTCTTCAATTAAGAAGTAATTTAACAAGTATCATACCATTTTGGAATCCAGATTAAATGCGCCATCTTTTAAAGTTACTTGCCAAAATATGGTAGTATTTTTTTTTTACAGTACAGACGATTAAAGTTGGGTGTAGTAATTATTTTGAATTTATTGTTGGGCAAAAACACACCATTTTATTAAAACTAAGGCAGGTATGTTTAAAATATGAACTGTTATTTAAAGAAGGGTTAGTCATGACTACAATGCAGAAAAAAAATATTCAAAAAAGTAATATTTGTAGTCTTAGGACTTGAAAGATCATCACAGGATGTCAGTTTTTCCGATATTTTTTAAAATATTTATAATATGAAATATACACGACAAAGATTTTTTTTTATATTTTTCTAATAACTGTCATGACTTGGCCTATCACCCGTTTTCGGTTTATCGTTGATTTCTGGGACACCCTGTATAATCCTAGTAGAAGGATAATGTTAAAAAATATGTTACCTAGCTAACGTAACAATATATAGCGTTCGGGCGCCATATTCTACTAAATTAACAGCGGAATGTCTATTATTTAAAAAAATAAAAACGAATGTCGGAATTAGTGGTCCTCGAGTTATAAGCGTTCAAACGAACAGACACACAGAGAGATGTTGCATCTGTACTACTATGTAAAAATATACCGGAATAAGACGCGCTTTTAAAAAACGCGCGTACAAGACATCGTTCTAATTTTAAAATTTAAGTTTGGTAAAACTGGAAAGAAGGAACGTTACGTACGTAATATAAATCCTTGTTACATTATGGCAATGGGATCAATGTCAGTTATACCTGTAAGCGAGATAATTCGCCTAACAGCACTGATTTCCAACTTATTTAATTAAGAGTGCAAAATTCGAACGCAATAGCTTCGAATTCAGTTGCTTTAAAGGTTTTTTTTTGTCATTTTGGGCTTCTACAATCTCTACAATGCTATCTGCTTTTATAATGGAACAATAGTTGAACAAAGAGTGTGGATTAAGTTTGGTGTTTTAGACTAAAAAAAATATTTAATGGGCTATATCACTGAAAATGGCGTGGAAAATCTACGGCGCATCGTCTATGTTAAAGTTAATTATGTTATAAATGAGTACAAGAGCGGTAGAAGTGGTTGGCCTGCCTCGTTGGTCGACCTTCGACGTCTACGAACAACTAAAGCATCGCTAGAAAATAAAAAAAGCTGGTGCTCGTAATCTTAATGGTCGTACGAGTCATATAGAGCTGAATCAAAAGACACATTCATACTGACATTTTATAAAGTGCCTAAAAAGTTGATTCACCGATAAAACTAATAACAGTATTATTTTTTATAAATTCAAAATGTATTTGTTAAGTGACCAACTTTACGAACTAATATATTTACTACTTTCATTGTGAAACAATAAAAAATACTCACAGTCAATAGATGTCAAGTTGAAAAACTAAGATGAGTCATAAAAAGGGTAGCTAAAACGGGCCTTGCCTTTCAGCGAACGTGCGTGAAAAGTGCAAACGGAGCAATGCCGCAAAGACGCTCATGTCTTTATAATAATTTATGAAAATGAAAACTCTCAGGATCTTGTTGGCGTTTTATGTGATCTGTCTAAAGCGTTTGATTGTGTTGACCATCAAACTTTGTTAGATAAACTGGGATTTTATGGCATTCGCGATTTAGCTTTAAATCTAATAAAGTCCTACCTTTCTAATAGAACTCAAGGTGTTAATATTGATGGTTGTGTATCCGCCGGAACCATTGTAAAGATGGGTATCCCCCAGGGCTCAATTTTAGGCCCATTCCTGTTCCTACTATACATCAATGATCTTCCACATATGGTACAGGAGACGGCGCAGATAGTGCTATTTACTGATGATACATCCCTACTGTGTAAAGTTAGTAGGAAAGATAATATATTATCAGCAGCAAATGACACTCTGGAAATGGTTTCAAAATGGTTCACGGCAAATAATTTAGTTTTAAATGCAAAGAAGACTAAGTGCCGGAAATTTACGTTGCCTAATGTATCTAATATCAATGCCACAGTGAAGATAGGTGGCACTGACCTGGAATTTGTTGACTCCACTGTGTTTTTAGGTTGAATCACAGTTGAATCCAAACTACAGTGGAAAGCTCACTTTAATACTTTATGCAATAGATTGAGCTCTACTGCATATGCAGTCAGAAAAATCAGACAATTAACTGATGTTGCAACAGCCAGACTTGTGTACTTCGCCTATTTTCACAGTATAATGACATATGGTCTGCGGCAGATATTGATACTATATTTATTCTACAGAAGAGGGCCATTCGGGCAATATATAACATGAAAGCTCGTGACTCTCTTCGAGAAATGTTTCCTATGATTGATGTATTGACACTACCATCTCAATATATTTATGAGAATTTATTGTACGTCAGGAAAAACTTAAATATGTTCAGTAAAAATAGCAATAGCCATAATTTAAACTTAAGAAACATAGATAAAATCGATATACCAAAGTTTAGACTGCAAAAAACTAATAAATGTTTCGTCATTAACAGTATAAGGTTATTTAATAAATTACCTAAAGGCATTATAGATCTGAGTGAAATAAAGTTTAAGAATTGTATAAAACACATATTAATAAATAAGGCTTACTATAGTGTAAAAGACTATTTTAACGATAAAGACGTCTGGGACCATCCTGATATACAATTGAGGTCTCGCAACTAGTAAACAAATTGCTTATTAATGTAGAATATACCCTAGCTTAGTAGGTATGTAGCGTCCGATATTGTAATATTTTAATATTACATAATTTATTTATATTATAATGTAATAAAAATAAATTATGTAATATTAAAATATTAAAGTAAATTTTATCTTTGAGGCTTTGGATAAGGTAATCATTGATGATTACCTACTTATTTATACTTAATTTATACTACAGTATACTGTGTAGTTCTGTACATTGGTATAGTGAAAAATAATCTGCCATAGGGTGTTTTACGCATGCTTCAGTGGGGTGCATTTTGAGTATGCTACTATATACACACACCGGCAGAATTAGCGGAACACAAATAAAAGGGAGAGTATAAAATAGTGAGCTTTATTTTTAAACAAATAATAACTAAACATGAAACAACAATTAAATTAATATGTTTTGACATTAATTTGCAACACCATACTTAAAGTTTAATGAAGAAAAAAAACTTAACTAAACAAAATGCATTTTTCTTAGATTTCGTAGCGACAGAGAAACAGTTAAACATTTTAGATTTTATGCCGGTTTAAAATTAATTAAATGAATGTTTAATAACCACCCCGTGCCCTGATTAAGGTTTCCATCCCTCTGGGCATGCTGCACATGATGTTGTCAATGATTTCTTGGGGCAACCTCTGCTATTCATCAACTAATGTGTTTTTCAGCTCGCCCAGATTGTTAGGAGGTGGCATTCTTGATTTGACACTCCTATTTAGCAAGTCCCAAACGTGTTCAATCAGATTCATATCCGGGGACCGTGCTGGCCACTCCATTACCGTAACACCAACATGGTTTAGGTATGCCTGTACTGAGCGAGCACTGTGATCCCCAGCATTATCCTGCATTAAAATGAAGTCGTTACCAATAAATGGAGCAAATGCCACAACATGTTCCTCTAAAATATCCCTGATATAGCGAGCTCCTAAACATATCCCACCATAATTGAGCCGCCGCCATATGCCATTGTATTTTCAAAATTAGACTGTAAATAACGCTCCCCTTTGCGTCTCCATACTCGCTACCTTCCACCAACCTGATTTAACAGAATTCTACATTCATCAGTAAAGAGAACCCGTCCCCACTCGTCAAAGCCCCAATGATGATGTTCACGAGCAAAGTATAGTCGGTTTGTGCGGTGGTGTCTCTCAAGTTTTGGCGCTTTGGCGGGTATAAATGAGCCTATACCAACTTCCTCGAATCTTCTGCGAACTGTCCGCTCAATCACTCTTACTCCTCGAACCTCCTCCAATACATTTCGGGCTTGCACCGCCGTAAGTCTCGTGTTCCGACGAACTTGAAGTTGTTGAAAACGGTCATCTCTCCTAGCAGTACACCTTTTCCTGCCTTGTCCTCTTCTCCTCACTAGAGAATTTGTCAATCTGTACCGTTTGATGCTACGATGAATCACTGATAACGATCGACGAAGTCTTGTTGTTTCAATCGATCTGTAGGATTGACCATTTCTTCTCATTACATCTGCCCTGATGATTTCTGATAGCGTTAAATCAGGCATACTTAGATGTTCGTAACTTATCAATAAGCAAGAAAACACAAAAGTCTCATAAAACTGCAATATAATGTTTTTCAAATGGAATTTATGAACTTTACGAAAACGGAAAATCTACTTCGAAGCAGTCGATAGAGATGTATGAATGAAAAAATAAAACAAACTAATAAAACAGAAATGACTGTTGACATTTTCAAAATAGACGTTTTTCAAAAATATATGTAAATAAAATAAAAAAAGTAATGTTACCGGTCAGTGCTACGAAAAAGATATATTAATTCTTCCTTTTTTTGTGTTCCGCTAATTCTGCCGGTGTGTGTATATATAAATATGCTATATAGCATAAGCAAATACGTGCAATACGAAGCACTAGTTTTTTACTTGCTGGTTGCAAGTAAAAAATCTTTTTCTCCGGGTTGTCAACTTTTCATAAATATCTGTAAAGATTTACATGAAATAAATGATTTTTGATTTTGACAACCGAGCGCCACTTATCCCTATCCCTACATACTCTTTTCGCTTCTTCCACAGTCATAACTCTTCTCATACATGCACGCCGATTTCGGAGACTTTTAATAGCAACGTCTTTTAAAACCTTTTCAATTTGGTCATGGTATGTCTTGGTCTCCCTCGGCCACGTTTACCCTTCACCTCGATTTTATATATCTGGTTCATCAGTCTTTCATCACTCATTCTTCCTAAATGCCCAAATCAGCGGAGGATACCTTTTCTCATTTTCACGCCTATACATTCTTTCAGACCTTTCCACTCGTTCTCAAATTACGTCATTGCGGATTCGGTCTGTTATTTTAACACCGCACATTCGTCGCAATGAGCGCATTTCTATTGCATTTATTTTGCTTTCATATTTATCCTGACATACCCATGTCTGACTTCCATACAATAGTGTCGGTACAAGCACTGCGTTATGAATGGCAAGTCTTGCTTTTTGAGTAATATTTGACCCACCTATCATAGAACGCAGTGCTCCGTTGACACTATTGCCTGCATTCACTCTCCTTTCAATATATTTTTCCTATCTACCATCCCTAGTGAAAACACTACCCATATATATAAATTCAGACACTTGTTCTAGTTTCTCATTATCAATCATAATTGTCGAATTCGTTATATCATTTCTTTCAAATATAAAAACCTTAGATTTTCCCGCATTTATTCGGAGACATCTTTTAATCTTTCATTGCTGTGACATGTGATTGCAGCTCTTGCTCAGATGATGCAATAAGGACACCATCACCTGCATACAATAGTGAATTGATCAACATATCACCCATTTTTATCCCACATATGTTTTCTTTTAGTCTCTCAGGCATTTGTCTAGGTATATGATGAACAGCCTGGTGGACAGAACAGGTATGTGTGAACCTGTTTGACGCCAATGTTGACATTAAAACATGGAGATAACGTGCCGTCCACCCGTACGCTTGCTGTACAATTTCTATATAGTGATTGTATAGCCAGCATGACACTGCCATCAATACCATAATCAGGCAAAATGTCCCACAACCCTGTCAAACGCCTTCTCCAAATCCATAAAGACACAGAAAACCTTCTGGTTTAAGGCCACGAAATTATTATGGTATTATTAAGTTATTATTACGGAGGGAGAAGATCTGATCGGTGCATCCTCTTCCAGATCTTGAGCCTCCTTGAGAATCATCTTCTCATGAGAATCTTTCCATACACTTTGCTTTCCAAACTGATCAAGGTGATGGCTCTGTAGTTGACGCAGTCTAATCTGAGGCTCTACCATGGGTTTGCGCATTGTAGAAACGTAACGTATTCCTTTACGTATACGTGAGCAACAACCTATAGGGCCGCTTTATTCAATCCTGTTACCAAAAATAAAGCGATCCTATTGGTTGTTGCTCACGTATACGTAATTGAATACGTTACGTTTCTACAATGCGCAAACCCATGGTAGAGCCTCTGGACCCCTTTCCTTTATATAAGGGGACGATTACCGCGCCCCTCCAGTCCTCAGGAACTCTTCCTATATGCCAGCATAAGTTGCACAACAAATGAGAACCGCTCCAGAGTTTATGCCCTCCATATTTGATCATTTCGGGAAGTACCTTATCAATGCCCGCTGCCTTACCGCATTTCAAACTTCTTATTGCTCTTACAATCTCAGACACATTAATTTCATCCCAAGCCACTTGTGAGGTGTTCCTTCGAATACCATCGCCGATCTGGTTATGGGGAAGCGCGACATCTAACAAGAGAGGTGAGGAACTCGTTGAATATCTTTTCATTACTAATATCTCTATACTCAACAGGGTTTCATAACCATAATTTGTCACAAGCGATGTCAAACAGTAATAGACGTCAACTTAGGTTCACCAGAGGTAGGTAACTTAATAACAAATTGGCATGTTTGCTTGCAGATCTCAGGTGAATATTCTTTACAATTAATATTGCACAGCCAGAAAAGTATCCGAAAAGAATCCAAGGAAGACAAATAAGGACCTGTACAGGAATTTCTTGGTAGCTAATACAATTAGTATAGACCTGAAGGATATGACACAAATGACAACATCGAACACAATGTGAATACAAAAAACATGGCAAAAAGCTATCCCGAGTCATGTCCCTTGATAAAATTCACTGCCGCCAAATAAGAGAGGACATCACTGGGGGGAACCAGAGCTGCTACTTAAACACAAAACAAGGAAGCTTTTTAACCGCGCGATCAATACAAGGGAGGAAGAGGACTGGGGATAGTACAAAACAGCCCAAGCCCACTTCCAAAAACTCGTTAAATATCGTTAAAACGAGTCATGTAGACGTTTCTGTGAAAATATAGAAACAAGCCATGAAGCAAACAGAGTCAGAAAAAAATATAATTATGACCACCGACCACAACAGTATAGGATCATTGAAAGAATCCGACAACGCTTTTACACAGCCAGACAAGGAAACCATTGAGGTACAAACATACTTCCCAGACTGTCACCTAACTGACAACAAAGATTGGGAAATTAGTACCCAACTTCCACAACGGACGATGACTGGATAGTTGCGAGAACGGTCGTCATGGGAGCAAGGGTAGGTTATGGGCAACAGAAAGCTAGTCTCCCTATAAATACGCAGGCATCGATGGCGTTTTCCCAGTTCTCCTTCAGTGAGGCCTCAATGTCTAGCTCACAGATATGTTTCAAAACAATTGAGAGAGGTGAATGTGGTTTACCCACCAAAACCCAGAAAGAGCGACTACACACAAGCAAAATCCTTCCAAGCCAGATCCATTTCTTTCTTACTGAAAACAATGGAAAGGCTTTGTAAAAACATCTCAGAGACACGACCCTGACTTAAATGCCACTGCATCCCTACAATACACAACAGGAAAATCCACAGAATCAGCATTACATCATCTAGTAAGTAAGATCGAAACAACTTTATCTAACAAGGAATTGACATTAGGAAGCTTTATTGATATAGGAGGGGCCTTGGACAAAACTTTCTTCGTCAGCATATCATAGGCTCTTACCAGATATAAAGATTTGCCAACTATCATAGGATGGATAGAAAATATCCTGAGATAACTAGCGGTACAGTACACTGTTGACAGTACAACCAAAGGAATAGCAACAAAAGGCTGTCCACCTAGAGAGGTCCTGTGTTTGGGGGTCTCCCCTTCTATGAAACCTCGTGGTGGATGATCATGGATCGGGACACTGAATAGCCAATTGTGCTACACAGATGACCTAGTGATCCTAGTAAGCAGAGCATTTGAGAATATACTATGTGAAACAATGCAGAACGCTTTAAGAATCATAGAAAACTGGTGTACAACAAGTGGATTAAATGTAAATCCAAACAAAAGCGAACTAGTACTTTTTACCAGGAAACTGAGAAACATGAATATACCTACACTAATTAACACGGAACTTACTATGCTACAGATGTCAAGTATCTGGGAATAACACTAGACAGCAAATTTATCTGTAGTCTGAACCATCTGGAAAATAAACTGAAAACTGCCTGCACCATAATGTGGCAATGCAGAAGACTTCTAGGAAAAACATGGGGTCTAAAACCCAAAATCCTATAACATAGTAATAAGACCTACTATCATTTATGGAGCAGTGGTGTGGTGGCCCAGAACCACCCTGAGCATGGTGACAGCTAAGTCTCCAAAGACTAGCCTATATAGCACCTACAGCAGCAACTTTTTTTCCTACAACCCGGTTATTTTATGTCTCCTACTCCATGACCTATGGGCAACCTAAAAAGTTCAGTAGGTACATAATCTGGTAGTACAAAACTTTAAAAAATCATATTTGTATACCAGGTGGTTTTCATATTTATTCAAGAATAGGTTAAATACCTATATGTATATATATTATAGTTTTATTTTATAAAAAACGGGAAGTCATAAAAAATATCCAAAAATTATAGGTACTAATGAGGTGTGTGGGTTGATCTTTGATATTAACTAAAAATTTCAAGTTAGCAGCAAAGTAAAAACAATAGAAAGTGGTTACCAATGCCTGACTTTGATAGAATTTAAAAACCTATTCTGTAATTTTATTTATAATTATATATGTTATGTTTTTTGATAATAAATAATACGTGACCTTTATTGAACGTGGTACTATGTACTTCAAAAACTGTGAGACAGTGCAACCCGGTTTTTATTTTCGTGACCCGGTCCCTACAGGATGCATGAAAACTACACTGACAGTAACCATTGAAACTTTATTAAACTTAACACCACTACAATGTACAATACGAAGCTGCTCTTGCTATCATATGTGGGAAACAAACATACCTAAGGACCACAACATCAAGTCGAACAAATATTTTGATCTCACAAACGAAATTACTAGAAACGGATTTAAAACTCAACTTTATGCAGTGGAAGTTGGTGCAAGAGGAATTCCAGCAAAGTCTTTGCACCGTCTATTGAAGGATCTTGGCCTTCCGAGAACAGCCGTCGGAACTTTTATGGAGCGTGTTTCCAGGATGGCGCTAACAGGATCATATAATATTTGGTTGAGTAGAGAGGGTAGTGAACACAGTGCAGGTGAGAGTTCAAAAGGCCTTTAAACCTACTTCGCGGTTTCAAGTCCGGGAACGCTGCAGTTCATTCCCCTGCCTTTCAACCACGCAATGGACCCAACACCTGCACGGTGAATTCATGGTTTGCTAAGAACATTGTCTCTCTCTCTGTCCCGTCAGTGGAAACCAGATCTACAAGCGAGGCACACTCAATCACTGAACGAACACATTGAAATGCAACCACTCATAAACGCTGTGAACTACAGATGCCTGAGTTCAGATAGCTAGGTACCAATCTGAACTCGTACGAAACTTACGTTTTTTATTGGTAGGCAGTTATTTTTTTTGTTTATATTGTCATTTTTGAGAAAATACATATGTGCTTAACTTTATATAGATGCTAATTATAGGCGGAGACTTCATTGGATTATGTATCTTATTACCATTGTATTACAAGTTATAGTTCTGTATGTTTCCTTTAATAAAAATAAAAATAGAGTAAGGGGTAGTAATATAAGTTATGATAATAAATAAATCAAGTCTCTATTTTACTTTTGAACAATCAACTAACTAGTATTACTGAAGGGTCCTCCTTATTTATTCATATTATTGAGATTCAGGGAAGTCTCCTAGTTATATTACTGAATAACCTAAACTCTAAGTCCAATACATTTTCCTTTGCAAAACACATTATAAACTAAAAAACTTATAAGCCTATAAAATAACTTACTAGAAAATATAGTTATCAATATTCAAGACAATATTATATACATCGAAACCTAAATACATTTCTAATGAAAGATCGTTTCTTTCTCTGATCCATTGTTTTGTACTTAAAATGCCATAAATACCTAATGTAAATAATTTATCAAAACATCCTAGTGAATTGTTAATTAAATTATGTAGATATATACATAGAATAATTTTAAACCTAGAATACAATATTACCTGCTGATTGATTTAGAATAATTAGGTAGGTACCGTACAATGCATTTCATAAACTACTTACCCAAGTAAATAAGTGTACAAGCATCAACAAACGCCAACTACTTCTTTAGCACCTTGACACAACACTAAATAAACATATACAAAGTTATTAAAAATAAAGCTATATACATATTACACAGTTCACAATAGTCAAAATTTGCTTTATTTTTATTAAACTAAATTAAAAAGATAATATTGCTAATACTTAGGCCATGTTCGTTCGATGTACTTTGGTTCGAAAACCACTACTAATTCTGTACGATATAACCCTACAAATTATAATTCTCAATAGTACTTTTATGCCTTTTTAAACTTTGCGTATTATAGTATAACCTAAAATTGTGGATGTTCCGATACCCTCAAACCAAGGAACATAATACTCAAACTCAAATCATATTTCGATCCTATAACTCTGTGGAACTGAGGAAGTGAAAAACATATATGATCTGTGCCATGAGTTTGAGTAAGCCCAACTCATATGGTTATACGACTAATATTATGTTATCTCTGCTTCCTATGTTTCGATACTATTTTTTAATTTCATTTATTTTCTAACATTGTAACTTTTCCAGTACTCTAGGTCGTTTCCATTTTATATAATATGTAATAATCACAAAGCTATAGGAAGGTAATAAAATATTTAAAAATTTACTCGATTTAATAAAATGCTTAAATAGTGAGACTAAAACATATAATACATGCCTATTAATGAAATTAGAATGATTTTATTAAGCAAAGAAATCCGACGTATTTTTTTTATTTTGAGTATGATTATTGTAGAATAGATTAATTAAATATAAAAAGCCTTATTAGTCATTATAATAAGCCAGCGGCCACATTTCGTTTCTTTTAACGTGATCGTTAGATTGTCAAAATAAACGATTTTCGTTATTAGCGCGCTCTCCTCCAATTAGAGTAGTTTATTAATCTTCGCTGACGGCCACATTTCGTTTCTTTTAACGTGATCGTTAGATTGTCAAAATAACGATTTTCGTTATTAGCGCGCTCTCCTCCAATTAGAGTAGTTTATTAATCTTCGCTGATTGGATGAGAGAGCGCTAATAGCGGAATTCGTTATTTCGACAATCTAACGCTCACGTTATAAGACACAGAATGTGGCCGCAGTTCCGTTTAAGAAAGTTGTTTTTTATTTGGTAAAGTCGTGTATTACTAAAAAAATGTTAACATTTGAAGTTAACTTCAAGCGTTTCTTTACCAAACCAAACTAGAATTGCTAACATCAAAATCCAACAATTTCAACACATATGCGTTCCATTTAATAACGCTGCTAGCTTCACGGGCTAACATCATAAACTAGCGCCACCAACTGTTTCATTTAAACCATACTAGTTTTTTTAGCATCGTCAGTATGAGTACGTATATAAATATATATAATAAAAGTATTATTTTAAATAAATTATTGTTTAAATACAATAATTCAATAATATTAGAATTATTAATAACCGTAAATTAAATATATCGAAGCTGAATTTACTTACAAATCTACATTTTTAGGTTGTTGTTTCGAGTTAATTTTTGTCAGATGTTTGTTTACATGTAAATATCTATCCACAAATTAGATTTTAATGAATTATTTTATAAATTATACCGATTTTAATGATAAAAATATTATGAAAACTAGAAAAGTTAATTTGTAAATAAATTCAGCTTTGATATGTTTAATTTAAGGTTATTTTTTTTGTATTTTGTATCATCACGGGTGCCTAGACGGCCTCAGGGTACCCAGTGGAGGGGTGTTTAATCCTACCTCGTCGTAGCAGATGGTATAAGTCTACACCAAACAAGTGGCAGCTCGGCGCAATGTTTTGAATAGACTCAATAACCCATCTATAAACAGTTTCACAAGTTAGTATAGTAAACCGGGACCGACAGCTTAACGTGCTCTCCGAGGCACTATAGTGGTGTTGTTAAACAAATACAACAAATTTTGTTTCGCTGTTTCAAAACACATTTCTATCACACTCTCACATTTACCTGTCTCTTTCTTATTTCCGAGAGAACCCAGACAGAAGTAATTATCACACCTATTTTGTAACCCAGCCTTTTGATATAAGTTTGTTGACTATCTGTACGTTCCATAATGCTCGCTTCACACCCTAACATCATAAACTAGCACCACCAACGGTTCATTTCTTTTTGACGTTAATTTTTGACAAGGAGTATTTTTTATATTAAACAATTGAAATTAAGCTTTCACTAATTTTTGACAAGGAGTATATTTTATATTAAATAATTGAAATTAAGCTTTCACTACGAATATGTATAAAATAAAAGTATTTTTTAAACAAATTATTGTTTAAATACAATAATTCAATAATATTAGAATTATTAATAACCGTAAATTTGAGTCCTTAACCTTGAGTCCTTTAAACGAAGCGTGAATAGGCATCTTAAGCCGGCATAATGGATGAAACCAGCTCTTTCAACACAATTCTAAGAGCTGGTTGTATTCATTCTTGGACCTGCATACTGCTTTCGATCAGTTGGATGTGGGGTCAATGCCGAGCTCCTATAAAAAAAAAAAAAAAAAATTTAATATATCAAAACTGAATTTACTTACAAATCTACTTTTTTAGGTTGTTGTTTCGAGTTAATTTTTGTCAGATGTTTGTTTACATGTAAATATCTATCCACAAATTAGATTTATAAATTTTATATATCGCATAATTGTAAAAAATATTTAACATTTTTTACAGTATTGGTTACTCTTATGAGAAGATTTAGGCATGTTTAAATTTAATTTGTATTTTGTTATAGGTACTTAATTACTTTTGTCATTACCACTGCAAGTAGGTACTTATTACAAATAAAATGACTAATTAATTAACAAAAGATAAATATATATATATATATATTGTTAGGAACTTTAATTAAAATTGCTTATTTCAAAATAAAATATTTTAAAAAGTCGACTTTTTTAATGTAAATTTCTTAAATAAGTGCACTAAAATCTCACGGCTTATTAATTAATTAGTCATTTTATTTGTAATAAGTACCTACTTGCAGTGGTAATGACAAAAGTAATTAAGTACCTATTACAAAATACAAATTAAATTTAAACATGCCTAAATCTTCTCTTATGAGTAACCAATACTGTAAAAAATGTTAAATATTTTTTACAATTATGCGATATATAAAATTTAGCAACGAAATTCACAAAGCGGTTGAATCATGTGGGGCGTGAATTTTGTATGGTTTATAGAAATTAAATATTTTTTGCATACATTTTGAATTTGTTACCGATAACATTGTTCATTTTGTACATATAAATCCTAAATAATTCTGATGTACATACAAGACATTTCATTATATTTTTACTGATATAGTTGGTCTCAAATTTCCCGGGAATTTTCATCAAAGTAAAAGTAATGGTCTCGGTCTCGATAGTAAAAGTGGCGAACTTCCGGGATTTCGAGATTCGAGACTCCGGGGAAGAAATCCCTAGTTGGCAATATGATAGTATATTTAAATTTTTATACAATAATATCCCATAAATTTAACTATGGAAAATATAACACAAACACACGTCAATAGTCTTCGAGCTACCCTCAATGTTCCTGCCTGTTTAACCTAAACATATTTTTTTAATATAGATATAAAATGAAATTATTACGCCAACAATACCTTCTCAACAACTTGAAAACAGCCAACCATAATAATAATAATACATTTAGCCCATGTTTCAAAACATCACTTTTATATGTTATATTATATTATTTGGTTGGATAGTAATCGTAGTGGAGAATCAGTGTTAAGGCTGAGTAACACCAATATAAACTCTCTGTAAATTTAACAATTAAGGTTTAAAGTGGTGTGGAATGTACCAATTTTATTTTGAAAGGCGAATGACGCGGGTGGATCAACGCCATTTTAAACTTTAATCGTAACAATTATTTTAACAGACACTTTGGTGCAACTCAATCTTAATATTGGTATCGATCCTTTCCTCATCGTCCGAATGACGATAACACCGCTGTCAGCGCTTACGTTCATAATCACCGGTCCGATTCAAAAAGCGCGATGTGATCACTCACGGTAATATTAGCGTCCTAATGAATTGGACAAGTGATTAAGCGCGCTCACAATAACACCACTTGTATCTCCCTCTATCTCAGATCATCTTGTCAGATGTTTGTTTACATGTAAATATCTATCTACAAATTAGATTTATAAATTTTATATATCGCATAATTGTAAAAAATATTTAACATTTTTTACAGTATTGGTTACTCTTATGAGAAGATTTAGGCATGTTTAAATTTAATTTGTATTTTGTTATAGGTACTTAATTACTTTTGTCATTACCACTGCAAGTAGGTACTTATTACAAATAAAATGACTAATTAATTAATAAGCGCGCTCACAATAACACCACTTGTATTTCCCTCTATCTCGCATTTAAAATATATGCTCCTCTCACTCTGTTTTAATGTCAAATAAAACGCCATAACAAATTCATTAATTTTGTATATTTGTTTACATAAATACCAAAATAAATGAGAACACAATACTTTTAACGTATCTACTTAAAATTAATAATTTTAGGAATTTGTTACTTTCCTCAAAAACATGTTTCTAGATAAGTGTCATTCTGACAGCGCTCACAGCGATTTCACCCACATCGCATTCCGACCTTAGCATCGCTGCCACGGATCGCTGGTTTTTTTAGCCAAGGTCGTTTCACCGCGCGGAAATGTTAGCAATTCAAGTTACCATCAATCGTTCCGCGAACAGAAAATTTAACACGAAAAGTTAGCCGGGCTACTTTTTGACAGATGTTTGTTTACATGTGAATCTATCTACAAATTGGAATTTAATTAATTATTTTATATATTCATATCTGTTTTAGTTTTATAAGTTCGATTAAACCTAAAAAATAAATATCGTGTAACTACATTCAGCTTTGGTATGTTTAGTTTGAGGTTGTTAATTAAATTAATATTGTGATATTATAAAATTATTGTGTTTAAATAATATTTAATTAAAAAATATTCATTTATTATATAATAAGGTAGTAATATTTTTAATTTCAATTATTTAATTCAAAATAGTGCTTCTTGTCAAAAAGTGGCATCAAAAATCCACACCGATCGTTTCCGAGCTGCATTTTAGCATCGCTAAAAAAAATGACATGGCTTGTTGAAACGGGCGGTCGCGCTGGTTTTTGAAGTCAGCACGAAAAACTGCCCGCTCTAGCTCTCGGAACGCAGGGATAAAAGCAAAATCACTGTAAGTCCAATATGGCGTCTGTAATGACGTCACTATTAATGTCAAATCTTCTATCGTTAGCGCGCTTACGCTCATACGGACCGGTGCTGACAGCACTGACATCGATTTGGCGTGAATCGGACCGCATTTATATTCTTGGATAAAGAGACTGTTTCAAATTAGATATGAAATACTTAAGTTTGCAATATCTCGGAAAAATAATGGATAAATGTTATTTGTTTAAATTCCATGATGAGATTTAAACAATTAATATCGGAAAAAAGAAAGTGATGGGAATCCCACCTTTTTCTTTTTCCGAGAAAATGTACTAATCAATATTATATTTACTTACACATAATTTGGAACTTCCACTGGGTGATTACTGGTGAAGTGTGTGACTTTTCTTTCATTCTCAACTCATTGTTGTCATTTGTCTTTTGTTTCACTGTTTGATTCTAAATTTTAATAATTTCTATTACATATTCAGGAAAATTTATGTGTGATAATACTGCTTATTTTTACAATATCCATTAACATATTAAAATGGCTAATATTGCTGTGGAACGTGTCAAGAAAGAATTTAAGGAGTTAGCGCGAAACAATGACGTAGTAAATATCTTTAATTTTTACGCATTACAACAATGATTCAATGCATTTTATTCTAATATCTATTAATATACATCATCTGTTATTTAGATTTATATGTTTTTTAGAGCTGTTTTATTCAGTAATAGTTTCCATTATTCTTATTTGCTATCATTGATGGCGGAAAGTGTTGACAGAATCTGTTTTTACATGTGCTGGATCATTATTACTTAATTAATCATAGCAGTCATTTACATAAACAAACACCATGTATAGTATGATAAACTAAATTAATTCACTTAATTTACTGTATCTTGACCTTCACAATATCTTGCAATATCATACCTACTCAGTTATGGAGATTATGACGAATATTCACTTAATTTATAATACACTGAAACTTATTATTCACTGGAGTATTTCCTGACTCTTTCCACCAAATTTTGAAAGTCAAAAAAGTATAAAAGATAGTGTTAATTGACTGAATATTGTATGCAAAATTGATCCATAAAAATAACCATAATGACAAAGTAATTTTTAAGAATGCTCTGAGAGGAATTTATTAGTAGATTTTTTATTTTCGTTGGGCAGAGAAGGTAGTGAACAAAGTGTAGGGTAGAATTAAATTGGGAAAGGCCTTCATCCTTGCCTTATGGTCTCAATTTCGGGAACACTGCATTCACATCCTTGCCTTTCAACCATGAGATATCCATGGGTAGCTAAGAATATTATCTTACAAAGAATTCATAACCTAGCATGTTTATGTAGCCTGTATTGAAGTCAAAGTAAACTGTCCTTTGTTATACCCGATATCTCGCTCTGCAAAAACAACATCATATTAATGTTGTAAGATAAAAGGGAATTCATGGGATGTCAATCCATGTGGTTTAATATGATTACATTTGTTATTTAGTTTTCCAAGCCATCATGTAAAGGGCTATAGTTAGTTTTTATAATTATATGTATAAGTTTTTGAAATATTAAACAGCACTATTGATTTGAAAATAACTACTAATTAAAGTCACTTTAATTTATTTTAATCATATATTATTAAATGTCACTTTGACTTTGAAAAGAATGGAGTTGATGTTAGTTGAGTTGAAACCAGTGTCATAACTCAATGGCTGCGTTTTGTTTGCTAACCCATACCAGTATTTCGCGCTAGCATGAAAATTAGCTGTTTTGGCCTTTTATTTAGATCATGTTAACATTTGTTAGTATTTTTAGCAATGCAAACAAAACGATAATTACCACAAATTCCTGATTTCTGGCATCTGCCATTTTGACATTTACTTACCTTAAACGTAAAGAAAGTCAAAGATATATGAAAAAAATCTATTTCATCATCATCATTATCATAATTTCTTCCAGAAATTAAGGTTTTTATAATTTGTATCTTCAAAAATTTTTTTTCCATTATTATTACAGTAAAGTAAATAAAAACTAAAATCTACAAAATAATTAAACACATAAATTAAACAAAAGTATATTATAAAACCAAATATTATAGTTCGAAAGATAATTTTAAGATTAATAGTTAGGTTATTAATAATAATTCGCGGGAAAATATGGATTGTTTGACATCTGTCAAAGATTAATAATAAAAATTCAACTCCAACACGATGCTAAAAATGTTAACAATTGTTGGTAACATTTCGCAAAAAAAATTTACTGTTACTAACATCAGATGTTGGTATTTATCGATATTTTTTCCAAAAAAAACCACCAATGCTAGCGCCATGCTAACATTACCAGCTAAGAAAACGCAATATGTTCTAAGCAGCTTGTTAAGACACCTGACATTTATGCATGGTGTAACTACTTTGTGTTAAAATCCATACACAATGTTAATTTATGAACACGCCTCTGGATGCCTGTATCTCTGGAACATTACAGTTCATAAAGAAAGAAATAGAAAAAATATTTCCACATTTTACTTTTATTGTAAACTTATGTTTGTTTCTAGAACGACACTATCAAAATTGAGTTGGTTGATCAACTATGGACAGAGTTGATTGGCCAAATGCCAGGACCTGTGGACACACCGTATGAAGGTGGTACTTTCGTGCTGGAAATTAAGATTCCTGACACATATCCATTCAATCCTCCAAAGGTATGTGAATATATTATTATACTCTGTTCTTGTTACCTTTTGTGGATTTTAAATACCTATGTATCCATTTTAATAGCAATACACAGCCCATAAATTCATTTGATATTGAACAGGACAGGACACATTTTTTTTGGATATTAAACTAAAATAACAGTGCTTACAAAATTATTATACACTAGCAATGCCCCTCAGTTTTACTCACAATAAATTTAAACCAACCTGTTGGTGATAATATGTATTGTGGTACTTTTTTTTCCTTAAATACCTAACTAAAATGTAAAGTTTATAAATCTGAACCCTAAAAGAACCTTTTATTTAATTCATGATATTTCTTGAATGGAATGTTCGATTTGAATAATTCAAAAATATTCCACGGGTACTGATACATACTTAACAAAGTAATTTATTTGGATATGTATTAATACCAAGTACTAATAGCATGGCCTAGTTTTTAACAGTATTTCTGTTAACTTTTCATACATAAAAAAGTAGTTATAGTGACGTGACAACTATAATAATTGGACATTCTCTTGTGTTCTCTAAATCAGTAGTACATTTGGAGAACACAAAATAATGTATTCTATCATCAATAGTTTTTGCAGTGCACACATTTTTCATAGGAATCCCTAATTTAAAAATGGATAAAATATAGTCTATGTTACTAATTGATAATGAAGCTTTCTATAGGTAAAATTATTATAAATTGGTTGAGTTTTTTTTTAATTTATCCATTACAAACAAAAAATCAAATCTTTCCTTTTTATAATATTGATAAATAATAATAAATACCATCACATGTGCCCGAGAACCAATTAAACGGCCTCAGGGTACCCAGCGGAAGGATTTACCCGTCCTCATTTCGCCAATGGTATTAGGGGAAACACCTAACAAGTGCCGAGCTTGTTGCGGTGTTTATGATAGTATAGCCTCGTTGTATAAAGCGGTCACCCATCCCCTTATAATATTAGTGTAGACTTAGACAAAGTATCTCCATTTATAATATTAGTGTAGACTTAAACAAGGTATGGTGATTGTCTTTGACAAATTTTTAAATAGACTTGTAAAATTGAATAGTTATAAGTTATAAAACTTGGTTATATTGTTTTTAATACAGGATTAATACATATAAATTAATCACCCTTAAAGTCGGTAAATTATTTCAGGTTAGTAAGTACAAGTCCCCAATTATCTTCGAAAGTATCACATACACAAAAATACTTTGTTTTGTTGGACATCACTCCTAACAAGGTATATAAAATACTTGTGAGTATTTCATACCTTAACATCTGCACCGTGATCGTGGGACCGCTTTATTACAGAATATTTTTGCAGAAATCATCAGTTTTTCATGATGATGTTTTATTTCCTAACAATTATATCAAATAACATTAGCATCAGAATTATGATCAGGGGTCCTTTTTTTTATAAATGACAATTTTATTGAAATTTACAATGATAATTTATACACATTACTGGTTTAGTTTGTTCACAGTGAATAATTCAAAGTAAACTAAGCAATTTATATATATTATTATATATATAAGAGCTTGTCCTGGCTGATTGACTTACTCATCATCACTCAGCCAAAACTACTGTAGCTAGGAATATGAAATTCTGACAGTAGCCCCCTTTAGCATTGTATCCATATCCAAGTGGTGAAAAGCCCCAAGATATGGGAGTGGGTATTTTTTTTTTTTAGAAGCATAGATATTAACACGGTTGCCTTACGGCTCACGAGACCGCCCCCGCCCGCTAGACGACCCCAGATTACCCAGCGAAGGGGTTTTAATCCCACCCCGTCGTAGCCGATGGTATGAGTCTACACCTAACAAATGGCTAGCTCGTCGCGATGTTTTGGATAGACTCAATAACCCATTTATAAACAGTTTCACAAGTTGGCACAGTGAAACCGGGACCGACAGCTTAATGTGCTCTCCGAGGCACTATAGTGCTGTTGTCAAGCAAATGTACATAATTTTTTTAATTAAAAAATATTTTTACACACCGGGATTCGAATCAGGGACCTAATGGTTTTAATTCCAAGGTCTAACCAACGCGGCCACCACGTATTTAAAGAAGCAACTGGATAAAATTGCGGTTGCTTGCGGGGCTCTGTACCATCTGTAATGATCTCTTGATACTCAAATCCTTCTATCCTCCTATTCCATCTCTAAACAAAATGATGACTCGTGGTGATGACAGACAGCAAGCATAATTTTTAACATGTACATCCACATTAAAATCTCATTACAACACATCTGGATTTGAAATCATGAGCGAAACTGTAGTGTTTTAAATCTGAAATCGCTACCATAGAATATAAAAGTTATCAAACAAATCAATAACGCGCTTCGAAATCTCGGTATACTTCGATATACAAAAATCGCGAATGTGCCGGGGTTACATGCGGACGGACGCAGACAGACGGTGTGAGACGCTGATATTTTATTTTCTTCCGTTAAATATGGCACGAAATTATCGACTCAAAACAAACAATACGTTCAGTGTTAGGATGTTTGTATTCATCTCTATCAAAATCAGAATAATATTAAAAAAAAATATATTCAACCCAGTCGGCAAGAAAACAAATTTATTTTCTTTTAGTTTTATTTCTGCGTTTTGTAGGTATTTATTTAAATGTAGCGAGCATAAATACTTTGACTACTATTTTACTATAATATACTACCACGGAGCCTATTTTGCTCCCGATCGCGCACTTAGGGTGGGAGGAAAAATGCGGAAAGAAAACAGAAATAATTTACTATCTCATATATGTATACTAATAGTATTAAAGCAAAACAAATAAAATACTTTTTTTAAGGCTTAAAATGTCTGTATTGTGCTTACTAACACTCAAATAATTATGAAACTAGAAAAAAACTAGAAATTGTTTAAATTAAAACTTATAAAATTTGCGCATTATGAAATACGTAACACCCGCACTAGTGAGAGGCAGCCCTAGTGCGTGTTTATCTACTGAACGAACTGGCAAGACATTATGCTGTTACTTCTCTATACTGTGCCCACTACGTAGATTTTATTTTGGCACAAAATAGGGTGCGTCATGAAATCAACAAAGTACTACATAGGTCGGCTAAATTTCACAGAAGCCTTATATAACATGACCAGTAGCCGTCGCACCGCCACTTCCAAGGGAAGACATGAAAGCATGTCACGTTGATCTTTTACATATCTTATTCTAGTTTTGTGCCCGTGCTAGTCGTAGCACGGGCACAAGTTGTCTTGTCTTAAGGTAAAAAATCTATCGCGCGCAAAAACGCGTCATAACAAGTATGTATTATAGAAAAACAGGAATGAGGGTCAAGTGGGAATTATGAGAACGTGGCAATTGTAAAAAGTTGACATTATGTAAAAGTGGAAAAAAAACGGGGAAATACTTATAAATTAAAGTACGTAGGCATTATAGAAAAGTGTAAAGGGAATTATGGGAAAATAAGCATTATGATAAATTGGGAACTTTGGGAACGTAGGAATCTAAAAAATGGTCATTATATAAAAATGGGAAATATGCAAAAATGCGTATTAGGGAAAGTAAGTATTATAGAGAAGTAGGAATTATGATCATTGTAGGAAAGTGGTTATTAAGGAATGTGGAATTATAGGAAAATGGGCAAAAATGGGTTGTCATTACGTAACAGAAGGAAATATGTGGAAATGCTTATAAATTAAAGTAGGTAGGCATTATAGAAAAGTGGGAAAATGGGCATTATATTATGATAAATGGAAATTGTAAAGGTGGAACATTTGGAAAAACGCTCATTAGAGAAATAAAGTAAAAGTATTATGAGAAAGTTATAATTATGAAAACCTTGGGTGTGCGTTCCGTTGTCTATCTCACCACGATCAGCCTTAGGATCGTGAGAAAAACTCGCCATAATAGTCAAATTTGTTACATCTTTAAATGCTAAGAAATTGAAATCAAAATAAGATTGATTATTTATAACACGACTTGAAGTCTATTTTATTGGGGACCTGTGCTAGTAAAAGTCACGCCACACTGTTTTGACGTTAGTTCGTGACTCCATGTGCCTTGGGTTGGCCATCTTGGCTCCTGAGCCAAGATGGCCAACCCAAGGCACATGGAGCAGAATAAGGCTGCAGCAGATAGTTTTACATAACGAAAAGCTATACGAGTATACTGTCGGCTCATTGACATCATATAAACCCGATATTTAAAATGCCGACACTAAAATAAACATTACGGGCATTGCACCCAAAGTTAAAACTCCGACCTATAGCTTAATTAATCCTCTTTGTATTCGATATTGTTTTCAGTATTTACCCTGAAACAAACGATTCGCATCGTGGGTTCACATTTTACAATAAGCTTTAACTAACAATAACAAAGCTAGATTGGCTATTTCAAACTCATTTCAACTTTGGACTTTACGTAGATTGACGCGGAATATTGAACTGAATAGAAATCTATCCAAACGGAAGTTCTATTTCTAGTTAATAAATGAAAACATTTAACATAGCATTGTGAAATTCATTTCAGAAATGAATTATTGTCAGTACTTATCTGAGATAGAAAGTTGAAATTGGAATATTTCTACATATTATGGATTTGCACATGAATTTTTGGGGATATTTAAATAAACATTTTTAAAGTTACTTACAGATTTTTTTTTTAGTGTAAAGCTCATAAACTTATATAGAAAATGTCGAGATCATATATATTCTAAAGAGCATTAGCAGTGTATACAAGGAATAAGTTGGGCTAAATTAATATAACAATATTTACACACATTGCCCTGATCATTCATGTACTAAAGCTACTGTACTACCAGATACATTTTATATTTTATAAACACCTGAACCAAGAAAACTACAAAAAAAAAACTGCTTTTTTGCCTTGAATGGGAATCGAACCAAGACCTCAGGATACAATGCCAATGACATAACCACTAAACCACAGAGATGGTAAATTATCCGTAATTTACTATCTCTGTGGTTTAGTGATCGTAAAAAGTTTTTATAAATCCATTTCTTTATGTCTAAAGAAACGTTTTTTTTTTCACCGTTAGTCAATGCTA
The DNA here is from genome assembly GCA_947458855.1 of Monopis laevigella. Classification (NCBI taxonomy): domain Eukaryota; kingdom Metazoa; phylum Arthropoda; class Insecta; order Lepidoptera; family Tineidae; genus Monopis; species Monopis laevigella. The sequence continues at coordinate 12,418,383 of OX381576.1, read as the reverse complement.
GTAAGGTCACTTTAAATATATAAAAAAAACACCATTTGTTGAATTTTGCCGTCACCATGGCTTCGGCTGTAAATATTAATTATCAATATCCCACCACAATACATTGAATTTAAATTTCAGGTACGCTTCATAACGAAAGTATGGCACCCCAACGTGTCTTCTGTAACTGGTGCCATTTGTCTGGATATTTTAAAAGATGAATGGGCAGCTGCTCTCACGATTCGTACAGTGCTGATTTCACTGCAAGGTTTACTGTCTAGTCCAGAGCCAAATGATCCACAAGATGCAGTCGTAGCCAAACAATACATTAATAACCTACCGGTGTTCAAACAAACTGCAAGACATTGGACGAACGCTTATGCCTCAGGGCCAATTGGTATTTGTGAGTTTGATGAAAAAATTAAGCGTTTTGGGGAAATGGGTTTTGATGAGAATACTGCTAGAGTAGCCCTTTCTGCGTTTGATTGGGATGAGGTGAGTGCCACGGAGCACATTGTCAAGTAACTTTACCATAAGTGAAAATATTGAACACCAAATATCAATTTACCGAATTTTGAAAGAACGTTAAACTGCAACGGTTAATCGCTTGAAATAAAACATCCATATTTTTTTGACAGAATAGATAAATTACATTATTTCATAAAACCGAAAATGAATTGCCCGCTGGAGCTAACTATGCGCAAACTGATTAAAATATAGGGCACGTACAAAGTTACAGTAGCTGAACACCGAATCAGGGCAACCTTCACGGAACTTTTGACTGCACGGATGTACAACCACTCTAGAGATGGGACCGAATAGTAAAGGTATTAGTAAAATTAGTCTTTAAATATTATGACAGAAACATGGCCATCCCTAGATTGTCAGAAGCTTTTGAAGAGGTCGGTCGCTGCCTGAACGAGATATGGAAATATGACGATACTATGAGTGAAGTAAAGGACAACGCGTGTAAACGAAGCTATAGTTTTCGTTTTCTATTGAAATAGTGAACTATATCATATAGTGTGCCCTAATGTCAAAATGATTTCCGATGAATGGTGTTTTTAGATCTTAATACATTATTTATGATGAATTGCGGTCTTTCAAAATTAGGTACTATGAATTTCAGTGTTTCTAGCTTTATGATATACCGTTTTAATCATATTTAAATATAATATTAATGAAATTCGAAATCAAAAAGAAAAATTGTCAACAAAACTAAGAAGTGGTAACTTTTTATTAAAAAAAAGCTGAATATTAATTATTGTTAGAATTTTACGAAAACAAAACATTTTTAAATCACTCATATAATTAGATAAAATATTAATGGAAATCGAAATCAAAAAGATAATTGTCAATAAAACTGTTACCACTTCTTAAAAAAAAAATATTGTTAGAATTTTACTAAAACAATAAAAGCGTAATGGTAGATTAATACTGGACTTACGTGTGTATCGTGATGGGTTCTGACTTTATAGCTAGCGTGCATATGTGTCTTGTTATGCCGTTATTTTTAGCTTCAGGTACGATATACAAACAAAATGCTAGAAAAATCTAATATAAAATTTTATAATATCATCCAACTCGCTTATATATTAGCTAAGAATATATTATGAACTTTCAATGATTTTAAGATAGTTTAGATAAGGCCCGTTTCGTAACATCACCCTCAAAGGATACTACCTCCACGATAATTAATTGATGCAGTAGGCTCTTAAAAACTTGACCCTCTTTTCATCTGTTTGGTTGGGCGGTGGTAACAATTCCGGCCGGACCATGGAAATATAATTTTACTGTCGCTATATTATGCAACAATGTTCTGGCTAAAGAGGAATTTCCACCAACAACCTGACGCGAAACTCGTGCCAATGCTATTTAAGATTTTTTTTCTGTATTATTGTTGTCTCATTATTATTTTTTGCTTGAACTTAATATTCTCGGGGCTTGGAACATTTACGCGATTTTTTTTTTTACCGAAAGCGTCAACGATTATTGCTCCTGTTTGAAAAGGCCTTGAGTTAGAACTCATCACTAAATATGAATTTAATATTACACAACGCTTATGTAATTCAGTTACGCAATACATAATATACTCGTAGATTTACTGTACTAAATTCAACTTTATGCTCGAATTGTTTCTTATCTTTATATTGGCATTATGAGTAAAATTTATGTTAATTATAACATGTATCGTATCATGATAATTCGAAGGGTTTGAATAAAGAGAGCAATAAACAAAAAAATAGTATAACCAAATAATTAAAAATACAAAATAGTTGAAATTGTAACAAACCAAGTTTATGAATTATAGAAAAGTAAAGTACGAAAGTAGACAACATGAATTACACTTAGAATTACAAATAATATTTGTATATTGTAGCTTTTTTAATAATTTTGTACTCTGGTTTAGCGTAAAATTTGTTTATTATTCTTAACTATTTTAAATTAAAAAAATATAATCATGGTGGTTCATTTATTGTTAAATAATATATTTAAACTAAATATATTATTATTTCAATAATATTTGTGATGGTTTTTAAATTTTATATATTAATTTAAGTTATGAAGATATTTTTAGACACCATGTTTCATGTGCTTTAATCATAGAATAAAATAAATAAAATCAATAACATTATTTTTATTTATAACCTTATCATGAAATAGACCTATTATGAGTTTTTGCAAATTAAAATGGTTAAATTTGTAAAGAGATCTAACGAAAAATTGGGTTGATCGGATGGGGTTCTTTATGGCCAGTCTTGGCGGTCATTTTAATGATATTGTTTTACATCTGTGTTATACATTCTAAAAACTCATGACTTTGAAAAAATATTCATTATTTTTATAGCCGATCAAAAATGCAGTTTTTGAATGGCCCACCTTTATATCATATAGTTTAGTAGTAATTTTCATTTTAGCGGAAGAATTTAGCTTGAAACTGTTTTTATACTAACATGACACAACTTTAGGAATGTACTTTACAAAAACTCATAATGCTACTTTTCTCAAATCATTCTATACCGCTGATCTGATATAGGAATGTACTTTACAAAAACTCATAATGCTACTTTTCTCAAATCATTCTATACCGCTGATCTGATATACATGCTATTCCTTTTGTCTGTCATTAATAATAAAATTGTTTTGTTTCGTAAATCATTTATTTATTCAAAAAACATGTAATAAAATAAACACAAAAAAAGACAATTCAATGAGCGTAATATGCCGAGGACACTCGCTGCGTTCTCCAGTAGAACAGCCCTTGCAGGCTGACCCTTTGAATAAAATACTCTACTCAAAGGGTCACCCGTCACTATACGTTATCACTTATCACAATGATGGTTGGTAATGCTTTCCGTAATAAACAACCACAAAAAATCTGGAGTTCAGATTTTTTGTGGTTGTTTATTACGTGTAATGCGCAGAGTGTGTCAACACATGTGGCACCCCAAACCAGTGCGCCACCTTGTACGGAATTAATCACATCCCATCTGGACGCTTACCATCAGATATAACTATTCCCGATGGTTCAAGAATACAGAGTATATTCGCTGATATGATCGTCCGTGATAGGATGTCATTGGGTATAAGCATAATGTCGCGGGAGCACAGCACCAGCACTTTTTTCGCAGCACAACATGGCGACCTAGTATGCCTGCAATATCGCCACATATGCAGATATGTTGACTGGAGACTTTGCAGCCAGTCTTAAAGCTACTGCTATGCGGAGTTAATTGATAAGAGGAAGGTATAGCACGTAGCCAGGCACTAGCATCACTCGCACAAGATACTGGTAACTGCACCCTGAAAGGAGACTACCACCAAATGAAAATAATAAAAAAATGGCCAATGTTACAGGACGTTTTGGACAATATTAAGGCACAGGGATTTTGTTGAATTAATAGATTGTTCTTCTCTTAGATTTTTTATTTTATATACCTAATTAATCATATTGTTATTATGGTATATAATCATTATCAGCTTTTTATTTTATGTTTTATATTTTGTTGTTTCCTTATTAATAATTTGTTAGTTCACTTTTTTATTAAACTTTTTAAATACTAACACTTTACTTTGTATTTTCTATAGACTGGGTATTTACGAATACTTTTTGTTGTTGCTTATTTTGTGTTCATTTTCGTTCGATTTAGGTTATTTATTATCTTATTTTATATTCAGTTGTTCTAATATCGAAACTGTAATATATACCTAAATATTAAATTGTTAATTCGTAGGCCGTTTACTTGAAACTAGAAAGAGACTAGTCACCACAACACAGGCAATCCTAGTGTAGTGACTAGGGTTCTATATCAACAAAACTAATACTTATATAACTATGTATATTTTAACACGAATTTTTTGTTATGTTTTTCTAAAATTTCGAATAAAAAAATAATATGAAAAATAGAGCATAGATAAGCAGTAATTTATATTTTCTTGATTCCTAAGCCGGCAAATTTAACTGGCAGTGATACTTGGGTGAAATGATCACTATTGAGATTCATATTTGTAATTAATTTGCAATTTTTGAAAAGGTAAAAGGTAATATGTGGATTAATGTCCTCTAATCAACTTGTGGCTAATTTTAAATTATAAAATTAGCTTTAGAAATACTAGAATCAGTGAGATACATTCCAAGTAAATTAATGTTATTATTATTTATGATCGGATCCGAGGGGCTATATTTTGAAATGATAAAATAACGTTTTCTCTAGGCTCCAAAGGAAAAAAATGTATTGGGGTGGATTAATTTCTAAGCCAAGGGATTGAGAACCAGAAATAATTGTTTTTTTTTTTTTTTTTTAAAATGTAAAAGTTTTTTTTTATATAAACAAATATTATAAATGCATATGTTTATTTAATATTAGTTTTATTTATTAGATTATTTTTCTCTGATATATTTATAATTAATAATGACATTTATAAATGCATAATATTTGTTTATGTAAAAAAAAGTTGATTCGAATGTCAGTTATTTTAAAGTTTGTGGCCAATGGTTAAAGTTAGTCTTTTGTTTCTATAAGATCATTGTTTGTGGCATAAGAATATTTAATATATAAATTAATGTTTTAGCACTTTACGTAATTTTTGTTGTATGAGGAAATTTTAAAATAAAAATAAACCAAGACCAAGGGGTTCGTTACAACATAAACTTAATAGAGTAGACATTTGCATATCTACTGATATATTCGGTATATAAGATCCTTTCGGCAAACACGGTGACATGACATAATCACCCCCAAGGCACTATTGTGAATAACTACAAATTGAAAGTGATGGTGCACGCCAAACTACCAAGGATTTGGCGGCATTGTTAGATGTTAGCATACCCACAATATTAACCCATTTGCACAAGAAAAATAAAAAAAGGCCCCAACTGTTTTTCCGCATTTCGGAAGTTTTATGCAACAAAAAATAAAGTACATCATAAGAGTAAAAACTTAAAATAACAAGGTTTAAATATTCTTAGAAAAAAAAATGTTTAAATATTTTAATATAAAAAAAAAAGAATTTTATATAGGTATTAAGTATTAACGCCTATTATTAAAAACATATAATATTTTAATAACTATATACTACAATTTCAGAAACTACCTACTATTTAAATATTTATACTTAATTATATAAGTAAAATATTTTACTTGTTTTGAAAGAAAAGTCGTTATTTTTTCTAAAAATATTTTATAACAAGGTACTGGGTAGTTTAACCGATGATTTTGCATAAATGAATAACGTAGCGAGCTCGTTACATTAATTGCTTATTATTACCTAGCTCGCAGCGCCATCTAGTGACAAGCACGTGCTAAATTTACCTCTGAAGCCACACAACACAACCTGTTGCTTTGGCCTGCGCTCGCGCCGCTTTATTCACACGGGCTCGAATAAGTAACATGGCTGGCAGGCGTATCACCATTCATCAGCCATCACAGTCAAATCTGACGCTACCTGCGCGGTGCTCGTGCGCCACCTTTATTTCTTGCGCTACTCTGTGACTCGTCGGTAAACAATTATTCACTCCCAATTTACCACAATGTGATCGACAAAAATTATACTGGATAAAACAATAATTTCTCTTCACCTTCCTTCGAATCTGTGTGCTTATTTACTTTCTTACTTAGATTGCCTTCCGTATATGTGTCGTGTTTCAAGTTCGCGCGAAGCAAACGTGTAGTGTACACTTAATATTGTTTTATTAACATAAGTATTTCATTATTATAAGTGAAGAAAATATAAATATTAGAAATGACAATATCATATGCTGGAGAAGTACCAAACGGCAGTAGTTTTGGATGTTTTTGGAAAATTCTATTCAAGTAAGTTTTTCACTATTTATTTATAAAAATATATGTTAATTATATTATAAGTTACAATTATAGAAATGTAATAACTACATGTAAAAAAAAACGTAAAGAGAAAAACAGCTGTTCTTTAACCAATGATGAAATAGTACGCGCGCCGATACCGCGGTGGCACCACCCAGAGGCGCGTTCAAATTTAATTATTCTTGGAGTAAGCTATTCCTGTCAGGCTACGGTGCTTACAAGTTGCCTATCCTAATGGACCCTGAGTATTTATAAACGCCAAACTCTAAGCAAGGGATTTTGAATTATATTTGAATAGCTAGGAAAAAGGTCACAAACCTTAGTAATATTCAGTCAGAGTAAGTGACATCAACATGTTTCAAAGACTTGGGGTCGAGTTATGTAGATCCCAATGAATTCTTGAACGCGCCTCACAAGCGCGGCGCGAACGTCGACAGCTTCGACAAAGCATGCTTCAATACATCTATTGTTATCTGCTTTGACTCGCTTGCGCATAATACCTATACATAATTTATTGCAGGTGTTGATAAGCTACCAGCATAATACATATTTTAAAATATGCTATCATACTAGGTACCTGCTAGAATAGACTGCTTAACTAGTTTTCAGAAACTCTCATCATGCGATCGTAAACCTACTTATATTTATAATTTATAAATGCAAATCAAATCGCAATGTATTTATTGCTTTGTAACGCTAGACGAGACCTTGGTTTATTCGGATGTATGGTATTGAACGAGTCAAGTCCGAATGTTGAATAACTTACACTTGTATAACTAGAAATTCAGTTACAAGTTAGCCAACCGGAGGTAAAACATCGATTTTAACAAACCTACTTTGGAGGTCTTTTTTTACAAATAACCTTCAACAAAAATTACTTTACACAGTGAAAGTGTATTGACGTCACATTCAGTGAGACTATTCTAAAATAACTAATTAGCTAGGTATTAATATTTGCCTAATTATTAATTATTTAAACGCGCAAATTAATATCTACTTTGAAATCTATTATTTATCATGCTATTATATTTTGACATTACTTATATTTGCCAAATGTTTTGATTTTCACCCTTTTATTTTGATTTACACATTGCGCTCAGCATATGATACTTGCGTCAATAAATAACATAAGCATTAAATGTTATTTATTGACGCAAGTATCATATTCTTAATAATAATATACCTAACCTAATGTAGATACTCTAGGTCTGTAAATGTAACTAAGTTGTACTGAAAGTTCAATATTCAACAATCATAAAACAATTGCTAAATAAAAGTCAGCGCCGGCGTCATGTAATACTACAAAAAGTTTGATAAATACTATAATACCGTCAGAAAGGGTGAACATACCTTCCACTTAGAAACCACTCGTTATGAGTTTCATTAAATACATCGATATAGATAATCGAGGTACATCACAAGAATTATTTATTGACCCACCGTAGAACCATGTTTACTTAGCCGAGTCTGTCTACAGTAGGAAGGTACCTACCTAAAGTACGACCCATAATTCTATGCGGTGAAATGATTTCGGGGGTGTGTAATTTTTTTACTTAAAAAATTTTACTAGGTCCAAAATCTATGATTGTACCGGACAAAGTAACAGCTAACACCTTAGAATATTGTTAAAAATTATAACTTTGGGTTAAAAATTTTCATATAAAAAGTTGAGTGAGTGAGAGACAAGACTGTAGGGAAGTCTTACAAAAAGAAGTAGGTAATAGTGGCGAAGTTGTCCAAAAATATCATAATATAATGAATCAAAATATTCGGCGAATGTAAGTAATGTTAAATAATAGCATAATATTTTGCGAAAGGATATCTTCATTTCAAAGTAGAAATAATTTGCGAAGATCTTAGAAAAAGAAGTAAGTAATAGTGACGGAGATCATACATTTCTCTGTGGTTTAGCCTCATAATAAGATGCTTATTTTAAGGTTAAAACAAATACATTATTATATTTGTCATAATTTTTGAAGATCTCGGTCACTATTCCTTTTTTTTCTAAGTAGTCTTATGTCTCACTCGCTTTTATATGGAGATGTTTTAACGCAAAATTTTAACTTTTCTATAGATTTTTTAAAACATTTTCTTTCATACAAATCTTGTCCTAACAATTACAAACACAACAAAAAAGAATTAGCCAAATAGGTGCACGCGTTCTGAAGTGATGTGCAACAGAGAATTGATATCTAATCTTTACGTTAAAACTATTATTTTAATGCATAATATTATTGGGATTATGAGTCGTACTTTATTACTCATTATAGCAACTTTTTTTTGACAGATAAAAAAAACAAGACTTTATTCTTTCACCCCACTGTACAATAGGTTCACTAGGTTTACAGTAGGTATTTTAATAACTTTTCCTGTTTTCCTGCCCAACATTTTAACGCTATTTTTGATCTATTTAGAAAACTATTAGAACATAAAAACTATTAGCTAAAATGCATATTGTTTTTTTTAAACATAAAAGTAGGAAGTCCATGTCTCTTTTTAAAGTATAATTGTTGGAAAGAAACCGTTATATATTATTTATAAATTAATTAAAACAAAATTAAAAAAATAATTAATTTAAAATATATATTTTTTTGGTAAGGTCACTAATGCTTAATAGATAAAATCGTAAATATTCGTATAAAGATATTTTAAAATTAATTACTTATTACTTTTTTATAGTCCCAACCTAATTATATATTATGTTATTTATATTATATCATTCATCGTTATTTTTGTTTATTTTATTCTGGACTAAATGTTAAAAATAAATAAATAATGCGTATTTTACATAAATGTTAATTCTCTCATAGTCCCATCATCCCAATAAGGGATATCTTTCCTATAACTCTGTGAATATCTTATTAATCTATCATTATTTTCATCTGTGTTTAAATCACAGACGCTAGACCTAGTATCTTGCCGCCTACTGTCTATGGATTAAATTTATTATTTTACATACTCGTACGTATTAGGAAATCACTTGTATTTTATATTGTTTACAATATAATAAATTATTAATATTTAAGTTATTTTTTAATTATTTCATCAATGAATTCTGTAGTAAAACACATTGGCAGTTGTTCAAGATTCAAGATATTGTCGGAAATATATTTGAATGTGATATTACATTATGTTACTTAAAAACAAAAATGTACCAGCTTCATTTAATAATAGGTAGGTTTAGGTAACAATTAATTTATTAATATTACTTCGAAAAGAAAACTACCTAGAAAAACTTAGCTATTCTTACTTGGTAATGATTTATAATTATTACTGTTACCTAAGTTTTAACAGTTACCTAGGTAATATGATAAAGTTAAAATGTATAACTATGTACAAAAAGAGAAACTCGGCAACACATAGCAACTGATTTCGTTTCATTTTATTTTGAATGGCGTTAGATTTGCATTTCGTTACGTAGCGTAGTTTGGTGCGACGAACGGCCAATTTTACTGGTGAGCCAAAATTAAAACTGTTAATAAAAAATATATCGAAGATAACTTAACTTTTTACTAGTACCTACGTAATACAAATATACCTTATAACCTCTCGAAGTGATTATAGACAAAAATAAATATAATAGTTTTCCAATTTTTTAAATGTTTTAATAAATTTATACTATATTAAGGGTCAAATTTTCAGTCGTCAGATAAATTTATTAAACCATATAAACTAATAAGGAGAATAAATAAATTTGATACTTTTCCCCAAGTTTTTTGACATAATATAGCACTTAGGAGCCTTGAATGATATTCAACATTATTCCCATAAGAGTTGTCAAGTATCAGCCGAGTGTTCTAATTTCGTGGTGGTATAATTTCCTGGGGAAAATCTCAAATGCTCACTACTCTATCGAGTTTCTCGTCAATATCCATTGTGATTCCTTGTTCTGTGATGATTCCTAGGGTATAGTATGATTTTTAGAGCTGTAGTTGGAAATTTGTGAACATTTGGAGCAGTATCGATAGCAACAAAATTATTTATAATCAGTGCTTCAAAAAAGTGTTTTGAAGCACTCAGTGTTTGTGTATCAAGTCAATTTATTTGAAACTCTGCATATTCAGAGTATCATTTTAGTTATGTCTGTCATAATACAATTATTCTCTTTACTATTAGATCTTTGAGGTCTACAGACTTTGAGAAAGAAAGTGTTAATTGTAAAATGTTTTTATCGAGGAAGTTATTTTTTTTAGTTAGTACATTTAGTCTCCTACGGCTTTCGATTAATGTCATATTGTTCTTCTACTTTGTAATTATATTAAAACTTGTTTCTCTGCTAAATGTCCACACAACCTTAATAAATTTAATTTGACGTTATAAGTACAATACAGTAACACCTTATTTCTAGGCGTCATAGTGATAATTACACAGTTAAACATTAAGTAACTCAGTCGCAAATGTGATTACAAGAAACTGGTTTTATTATAATTATTTGCCTCTCATATATTCATAATGAATTAGTCACCGAAAATGATATAATAAATATAAAAAGAAAAATTGTACGGGAGTCCAGAATAAATAATTCAGAGGTAGTAGTAGTACCAAACAAGTAGGTAGTACTCGAAAGTCGCAAAGGAAAGCTTAATGCCTACATAAGATATGTACCCAAGTATAAGTTGGAATAAAAAAAACAAAAATAATTAGGAGGTACTTATTAAGAAGGTAATCAGTAATCAACAAACGTGTAACTTGAGGTTAATTCTTTGTTAACCTTCACAATCAAATTGAAGACTATAAGAAGTCCGTATACAAAAAGTTATTATTATTAACCATCGTTGATTATACATTACTGGAGATGAGGTGTAGTTTGAATGTCACGAACACGACCGTGTAATTGGTTAAAAACATAAATTTATAAATAAGGCTTCCATAGAATTAAGTAATACCTACCATAGGTAATTAAGTAATGCCTAAGCCCATAGTTATACCTACCAAACCCGTATATCATCAAAACAACAAATCTGGAGAAAAACGCCTAAATTTGGTCAGACTGGTTGGTGTTTTTTTTTATTTGTGTATCTTTACTCATTAATTATACCATTCCAACCAGATGGTATTAGTGAATCGAAACCGAAAATTAATTAATGTTATTAAAATAAAAAATATATACTAAGTTTTAAGAAAGAACGACCTGTGTCAACACGGATTTTATACATTATTCGTAAGATAACTTGGATTACGAAGTAGGTACTAACTTAGTAGTGTGTAGTCGTGAAAAATGTAGTGGCCCAGAAAATATACTGTACCCACCGTAGAGCCAGCCAGTGTTTAATTACCAATGGAACCTATATGACATTCTAAGATTATACAATATGTGTAAAAGTTGTAATATTTAAACTTAAAGTAAAATAACATTATCATAATTTCTGTAGGTATTTGGAATGTATGCAAATTATTTTAACTCTGATAAAATATTCAAGGAAAATAAAATACAGGATTAAACATTGCTTACATTTTGAATCTAGTTGGCCTGTTGTTTATTTAATTTAGTAAATGAAATATGTTATAATCATTCAAATAAATAAAAAAACTGGTTTTTGGTTTCTTACGTCAATGACTAGGATATATATTTCAAATTATTAAATATGCTAGTATAGAACGTTTTAAGATTAAAGATAGTTCAAATTTGTAGAATGAAAGGCCAACAGAAGATAAAGCAAAATGCGATGGACCACGTTCACCAGAACAAAACCGTCAAGTGAAATAATTGTTTTTCGGTTTTAATATGCGGGTTGGGTTATTCAGGAGCCTACTGCATCGATTTATTGTCGAGGTATTCTAATAGTAACAGCCAGGATATTAAATTGTTATATTTAGCTCATAAAACTTTTTTTCTTTTTCGCTACCCATTTTATAACAGCATTATTTAGCGACCAATGCAACAATGTGTTGATCAACCCCATTACAAAGTTATTCTAACTTATCAGGGTCTTATGCTGTGCGCCAATAAAATAATTAAACATGAAATTTTGAGAATATTATCATCTGTCGTACAACAAAAAAGTGCAATTCTCTGTAATCTTGTCAATGTTTTATCCATAAGTTATTGCAAACAGTTTGTAATATACTCGCTAGTAACTATAGATAGGGATTAACCAATAGGATCGCTTTATTTTTATAAATAAAACTCTCTTATTGGTTGATTCCTATCTATAGTTTCTAGCGACTTTAGTAAAAATTGTTTGCAAAAACAACAAATCTGGAGAAAAAAACCTAAAATTTTATCAGACTGGTTGGCGGTTTTTTTTAATTTGTGTATCTTTACTTATTAATTATACCATTCCAACCAGATGGTATTAGTGAATCGAAACCGAGAAATAATTAATGTTATTACTACTTAAACCTTTCATCGCGCGCATAATATATTTTTCTCTGATATTTTCTTCCAGTGGGAAAATTACAAGATGGTTTCCGACATGTTTAGTTATTATACAAACTTGTAACACTGGTTCTACACTTATTGGGACCGAGCTAAAGGCATTCGGATGCTGAGGAAAATACGATCTTGTCACGTATTATTGATATTGTTAGGCAATATGTTGATAACAGCATGTATCAACTTTAATTGAAACTATCGACATGTAAAATTACCAACTTATAATTAGTAGCTCTTCTTCATTGAGAAGACTGTCTATGGATTACATGGCAGCCTTCTGCGTTGGGTTCGCTAATACTTTTGACGAGGTTAACCATGCTCTGCTCATTGAGAAGACTGTCTATGGAATACATGGCAGCCTTCTGCGTTGGGTTCGCTAATACTTTTGAAGAGGTTAACCATGCTCTGCTTATTGAGAAGATTGTCTATGGAATACATGGCAGCCTTCTGCGTTGGGTTCGCTAATACTTTTGACGAGGTTAACCGTGCTCTGCTCATTGAGAAGACTGTCTATGGAATTCTGCCTCTTTGACGTCGTTGGCGTTATATCCAGATGTCGTGTGTTCGATTCCCACTCATGTTAATTCAATATTAAATCGTTTTTTTGTACAGTTTTCCATTGTCTAGGTGTATATAAAAAATATATGTACTAATGCATATATTTTTTATCGTTGTTTCTGGTACACATTGTCAAGCCTATATAGTTGGTGACGAGGGCAATAAGTGCGAAATATCTACTTTCTATTCAAAATTTATTTAACTGCATTGTTATAGCGAATATATTTTCGTATAATCTCTGCTTGATACAACAGAAAATAACGCCTTAGAGTTAGGGGTCCTACATATAAAATAAACCCATAGAGATGCAAAAACCGTCAAGTGACCTAGTCATGTTTCAGTTTTAGTCTGTGGGCTCACTGGTTTTCAGAAGACTATTGCATCTTGTCAAGGTAGTAGTCTCTTTTGGGGGTGCCGCTATGAAACGGGTAGTTGATTTGACGATGGAGTAGCGTGAGGCTATTAAAGTAGAGTCGTAATGCAAATGCGTCATTGTCGCCGCCCATTTCGAAACCGCATCAGTGGGAGAGATCAATGCTGTTAAAGGACAATGTATTGATCGACCCCATTGATGCATTTTGTAGGACTGCTTACCATCAGGTCACAAGCCGTGTTTCATTAAAATAAAACAACCTCTGCTTCATTAAAATAACATAATTTTATTTTGTAAAACGAAACAGCTCCCGCGTTTTCTTTCGGCGTTTGGTTGTATCTTTGTATTACTCATAATAAGGCTTTGCTGCTATGCGTGTAAATGACGTCGATACTTGTTAAAACAATGTTATTTTTATTTTCAATATTTCCTGTTTCAATTTTATATGTTTCCTTAGCTGTGCTATTTGGATTTATATTTTAAATCTTTATCCGTTTAATTTTGTTTAATGTATAGGTAGTGTCAATATTAATTTAGAAATAGTTTTATTTTTCTAACAATGTGACTGGATCGAAGGATCGGTATGAAATAAAGTTGTTAACATAGCTTTAATGTTTTCTAGCGGATGGAAATGCTACTGGATTTGTTATATTGCTAAGAACCTACCCTATTTTACTTTCCAAAACTTGTTATGTGTGTGTCATTTCGACAAGTCATATCCATACATTTTGTCAAGAAGATTTTTATCTTGTTCACAACTTATAAAGGCGGGTTACGAGAGTGAGAGAGCAAGTACCTATTTAGTTAGAACCAGTCCATGTCCTATCGATGATCCATGTCTTTTTGGATCACTTCTGCTTTTTAGCAGAAAACCCGTGGGTAAAGTCTTGTGCAGATACCCGAGGATTGAGCACATTAAGAACCTGATGCTAGCAGTAGACTATTAAGGTTTCTGTAGTCGACAAACGTACTTCTCATATTATTAAACCAATGAAATTATAATATGTAGGACAATATGTAGGACAATTTACACAATATTGCTCTGGTCACAAATTAAGCTCTAATAATAGGCTTGTACTATGTGTACCAGAAGCAACAATATAATACATATTATATTTTATAAACACCCAGACCATGACAAACTTTACAGAAAAAACGTACTATATATATATTTTTTTTTTGCCATGGGTGGGAATCGAACCCACGACCTCCGGATACAACGCCAAAGGCGCAACCACTAGTCTACGGAGGCTGTCTCAATGATTGACAAACATAAAAAATGCACTTACTCTTATATATATCTCGTAAGTGCACAGAATAAAGGTTTCGCAAATTCGACTGCCAAAAACATCTAAATGTTGTTTTCAGTGATAATAAAGTTTTTGATAAAATAGAACATAGAGGTGTAGATTTTATTTACTCGATCGTAATTACATAATTTCTTTATAAAATTCCTGTTAAGTTTTGAAATGACAAATAAAGTAATATTTTTAGATTCATAAGTCAAACTGTGGGTGTCTTTTAAAAAGTTAATAGAATTTTTATAAAAAGACTATCTTATTAGGATCGATTAAGTAATAATTTACACCGAGATCATCGAATCTTTTTCCTGCTTCATAACATTGCTGACCGACCGGTTTCGTTATAATTTTTAGAATCGATTGATTTTGATAAATATGTATATGGTGTTAAACAGAAAGATATTACTTACAGTAATTGATATAATGCTTTTTATTTTTTATTTTGTTGGATTAATCTGGAGAAACCTTAACAAGCCTAACTTGAATTTCTTAATTTATGGTCTAGTGGCTGCGCTCTTATATTATCAGGTCGTGGGTTCGATTCCCACTCATGGCAAATAATATTAGTACTAAATGGCGAATAATATTAGTAAAAAAGTGACCATAGCCTAGTGGTTAAGTTACTGCGTAACTGATAACAAGGTTAAGCAGATGACAACAAGGCTGGATCTGGGATGGGTGACCGCTTTATACAACGAGGCTATATCAACATAAAGTTTATGTACCATTATTAGTTTTTAATATTAGTACTAAATATAAACTTTTGATAGTATTTTCGGTTTTATTTGCCTGGGTGTTTATAAAATATTATTGTTATATATATAGTAGGTATATATACCTAGTTTATGACCAGTAATGAAATATGAAAATAATTATGAAATGAAATCACTATCGTCTTTACTTGTAATTGTATCAGTTTATTGCATTAGAAATACGAGCTATGACATACCAAATTAAGAGTGCGATAATATGTCTAAGTTTTAGGTCATAATTTGAGTGCAGGGATATATTATTAATATTAAAGTAAAGTTTTAGTGACTTGTAACAAAACATGGTACCATGCACTTTATCACAAAAAGATTTGGCTACAGTACGGTAGAGCATTGTGTTCATAATAATATGTTTTGTATTATTGTTACAGGTGGCGAGGCAGCGTATACAAACTTGTTTGGAGAGAATTGCTAGCGTACCTTACATTATATTACACTATCAATTTAATTTATAGATTTGCTCTTACAGAACAACAACAAAGGTATTTTTTTTTTGTTATATATATGTAATTAATAATACTTAAATTTAGAAATGTATAGTTACACTAGATTTTATTATGTTTTTTATATAGTACCTATTTTTCTTTTTGGCCCATATGTAAATCTTCCACTACTTGTATAGGTAGGTCGAGATGCAGTACATATATATATATATTTTAATGTCAATATCATCAAGATATTTTATATCTGAATTACTTATTAATGTTAATTTATTATAGAAACACTTTCATAGATAAATAATTTAACGGTAGGAATTGTATGTAGAAAAGCTGATTACCTTAACCTTGAACTGTCAAGCCTTGAAATAAATAATTGTTTGAATTATAATCAAGTAGACCTTAGCAAGCAATAATGAAAGTTTCCAAAATTTTAATAAAAAACCCAGTTTCCAAATATATTTATATATTTTTAGGCTAAGTATTCGAAATAACAGATTGCAATTTTAAAATTTCCATTTACTTACTGAACGAAAAAAATAATTATTACTGGTAAAGTAAAAATAATTTTAGAAAAAAAGGTAAATCAGATCGTCCTCAATTTGAATTGGACAGATTTTTTAAAGCAAATCTATCTATTTACCCAATAATACAATAGCCAAAGTTTTATACCTAGTTATAACTAAGTTATGATACGTTTCATTTAATGCACAGTGAGTTACATAACAGCTTGGCTTGCCACGTCATTGTTTATTTTAACAACCATCTAGGCACCAAAAACGTGTATTCTAGTTTTTGTTCGATCATTGCTTCGTTATCCTTATAAGTCCACATTAATACATATTTAGTCAGTTAACGCGTGACTATGTCTATAATACTAATGAAACAATATTGTAATTAAAGTTTTATTTGTAGCGTAGGTAATTCACTTGACAAGAGAGGTTCACGTACTTAATTAATTGTTCAATATATATGCATTGTCTTTAAATGCATTAGAATCTATGCGTATGTATATTGTTTAATTAATTGTAATTTAATATTTTTTCTCTGTGAACATTATTCATGTTTAATTAACTGTTTACTATTTAAGTAGGGATTATTTATAAACGTATTAGGACATTTCTGTGGTTATTATTGAGAGATATAGCATTCTTTAAGGAAATTTTGAGTTGAGGATTTTTTTTTAGAAAACTTAGGTAATTCAATCCTTCCCTAAAATTAGGTATTTCTTATCGGGTACGATTTAATACGTTTTTAAGGAATATGAATCATTTACACCTTCCGAGGCCGTCGTTTAAACATAAGGTGGCTTTAATTTTTGGGTAACATTGGGTAATCATCAGTCGTGTCTTTTTTTTATTACAACTTACGTGTAGGTAATATTGGAGCATTGTGAAGTACCAAACTTTGGCGCTAGTGCAAGTGTACGGCAATAACTAAAGTATGGTGGAGCGTAAGCCTTGTGTAATATAAAATCCCATCTTTTTTTTTTTATGAAACTTATTATAATTATTTCATACTTAACTAAAAATCAAGTCCATCTGTATATCCGCGTAAAATATCTGGGGAATCATAAGTTCTATTCACTTTATTTTTAGGACAAGGTAAAATGACCTGTCACCACAAAACATAAACTGAGTGAAAAAACGAAAGGGAATTGGGCGAAAAGTACCTTATATTAAAGATTTATTACTAAATATATGAAAACTTTAAATAAACCTCATAAAAAAAATATCACATAATGTTTAAAATTCATTTCTCTGAAAGGAACAGACAGAAAAGCACAATGTATTATAATTTTATACCACCAATCTACGTCAATAAAAATAATATTTATAAAAATTTATTGCAGTTTTTATTAACTTAAGAAAAAAAAAGTTTTTTTTTAATACAACTTATGTCTTATGGTTTTCCATATTCCGTTCGTTTTTCCACTCTATATAGAGATTGAATGCTTTCCACACAGACATATCTATTAAGGGAAATAGTCAATATTATTGTATTCATTCAATCTTATGTGATTATAATATTAAAAACCAAATATTATATTATTAAAAAAAGTATAACTGGCTGTGCGAGGTTTCAGCTGCCGTTAAATTAAAAAAATATCGGATCGTAAATAAAATACAGTCCATGTTACTCGCTGATAATGTAGCTGTAATATGTGTTATCAATTTTAAAATCGGTTCAGTAGCTTTTGACTTTATCCTGAATAAACAATCAAATCTTTTTACTTTATAATAATAAAAGCTACTAAATAGTATATATATATATATATATATATGTATATATATATATTTATTATCAAAATTTTGGTTCATATTTTTATTATTTCAGTTTTTTGTATATTAAATATTTCATTATTTTATAAAATTATGTTGTATATAAATTTAACTTTATAATATTATATTTTTATTTTAGTATAGATTTATCTATACAATTCCAAATTGTGAGAAGAAACAAAGACAGGTGAAGTTCGGTGTCCTTACCGCGTAAAAATATAAAGATTTCAAAATTTCGTGGTTTATACTCGTAAATACAGAAATATGATAGTTTAAAATGTTAACATGTTAGTTTTTGATCACGTAAATTGGCAAATACTTCAGATTACAGGAGATGATCCGATTTTTATTGATGTTACAGACATCCTTTATTTAGGTTGCAGTTGACGTTACCAAATGGCTTATTAGTTTATAGATAAAGGAACAACGATATTAATTATCATATTGTTTCATAATCGATAAATAAGAATGACTAATTTGTTGTTAAATAATCGAATAGTTAATCATCCCTTTTTATGAATTCTATACCAACATATACATAGATACATAGTCACGTGTTTATGTACTGTTTCTTTTTTTAGAAAAGGTAGAAGGACTTATTTTATCTGCAAGTATGGGACCTTTAATCCCTTCTTAATTTAAAATTACGGTAAATAAATTAGTTTATAGGTTATAAAGAGGTAATTGTCTGTAAAATAATTTATTTAAATGTTTATTTTTATTTGTTCACAGGGTGTTCGAGAAAGTCAGATTATATTTCGGAGCCCAGAGCGAGTCTATACCTATGTCTTTCGTCTTAGGTTTCTATGTTAGTTTAGTAGTCAAAAGATGGTGGGAGCAGTACAAATTGTTACCATGGCCCGACACGTTAGCCTTATTTATATCTGCAGGAATTCCTGGAGTAGTGAGTATTTTTTTCTATATTTATATACAGTAGCCTTAGTGTGAGTTTTTTTAACTATACTACCGCGTTAACATTTTGACCAATCACACGACCGCATTTCTAGTTAGTAAAATTTCTGCTTGTAGCGCTGGTCCATTTCCCATACAACTTTTAGTTGACTCAAACGCAAAGTAATAGGTAGAAAACTCACACTAGGGCTTCAGTCGGGTTTTTCAATATGAGCTTCAATAATGAATTTACTCTGTCTCTTCATATAATGAGATTATATGAAAGATCTATTTTTGGTTTTGTAGTTCAACCATGTTATATAATATAAATATATCATCACGGGTGCCTTACGGCGCGCGTAACCGCCTACACGGCCTCAGGGTACCCAGCGGAAGGGTTTTAATCCCACCTCGTCGTAGCCGATGGTATGAGTCTACACCGAATAAGTGGTTAGCTCGTCGCGATATTTATATTAGTATATTATAGTGAAACCAGGACCGACAGCTTAACGTGCTCTCCGAGGCGATCTCCTCTAGTCTAGGCAGTCTCGGGCGCCGCAAGACATCTAGAAAATCATGATAACAATATTGTGTAAAAATACATACATAGTATTGGTTTTGGTGACATAATATATACCTAGTAACTGTATACATTAGGATTCCCTCGGTGCCTAGTCTAGTATTTATTTTATTTACATCTATAAATGTAGAGTGTCTACATATAAGTTCAGTTAAGTATTCTATAATTTTATAATCGTCTCAAGTGTCTCAATTTTATGTTTAATAAAATAATACACTTTTTTATACATACGTTGATAATATACTTAAACACACACAACATTACACTTATATATATAAATATATAAACATTTCCAATCTAACACATCATACTATGAATACACACATAACATTTTGCTCACTCAGTTACTATTATGCTCAAATACATACATAGTACTTCATACTAATTTAGATGTTGGTCAAACAGACAGACGGACAGACTATAAATATTTGCTAATGGGTCACACATGCACTTATAATGTATTTACAATAAATATATTTAACTAAGTATAAATAATTAATATTATTACTTTTGGATGTAACATTGTTTACTTTATAAGTTTTTTTCTTTCCTATCTTTTTTTAATATTTATTACCAGTATTTTTAAACTTATATTGTGCCCTAAATGCATATATATATATATATATAATATAAAAGTACAAGCAAAAGATTAGTCATCACGACACAGGGAATCCTAGTGTGATATATAGAAAAACATTTAATTTTGTAAGTCTTAATATTATATATCTAGCAATGTATATTTCTTTTATTTTGTTATTAAATCGAATAAATACTTTATTATTAACTTAAGAGAAACTATGCAGTTAGAGAGTATTGCGTGACAGTTTTAATCACTCAACCTTCGGCCTTCATTAACAACCTTGTTTAAAACAATAAAGCGCTTTTTCCCTATTAAGAAATAAATCTTTGTTTAATTGGTTGATTAAAATTTAAAGAAAAATGAGTGGTAGGTACATAATGTTTTTGGAAATATATAATTGAAATAAAATTTATAAAAGAAACCGAATATACTAAAAAAATAACTAAATAAACTAAATTATAAAATATCAAAAAAAAAAAATTTTAAATTTGGAAATATATTTGAGGAGAGGAAATATACTAGATAAAACAAAAAAAAACTATAAATTTATGTAGGTACTTACATCCGTGATTATTTGTCGATTCCGTTTTTAAGTCGTAAAAGAAGAATGATGGCAGTTTCGTTTCTCAATATTAATTTCGTTGTATTAGATTTAGATTGTCGATCAAAAGTCGTTGATATTGTTTGACACTTTTTGTAAAGGAAAACTGCAAAACAAACCCGCTAAACACTTTTAATATAAAAAATAAGCCATATGACCTAGTCATAGTTTGTCTCACTGGTTCTCAGCAAATATAAATAATCATTTATTTACGAAAAATAAAATTAGTCTTAAATTTACAATGGACATCGATTTGTTATCGAGTTGGTAAGCTTCTTTCAAGGTGCGGTTACAAAACGGGCAGTTAAATTGACGATAAAGCTGCAAGGCCATTAAAATAGCCTCGCAATGCAAATTCGTTTTGTAACCGCATAATTTAGTCAGTATATTGAGAGCGATCAATATTGTTAAACAACAATTCATAGACTATTTGTCATTTAGCAGATACATAGTTAAGTGCCGTGCCCCAATAATAAGCGTAAAAAAAAAGAAGTAAATTCTTGATTTGGTAATTTAATTTAGCGGTGTCTAAAGAATAATAAGTGCTTATACTTACACAATAGAAGTCCTAGACCCCATCCATGTGTGCATATTTAAATGGACCTTGAACTAAAACGAACGATCGAAAACTAATTCTATTTCCTCCTTACCATTCTGTACCATTAGCACTAAGTAGATATAGTATAGATAGACATACTAATAATTTCATGAACTGTTAGTACTTTAGTTAGAACGAACAAACCTAATGGAAAAATTATTAACCGATACAATGTATCTATTTGCAATAATAATAAAATAAATATTGCTTTAGTTATGAGTACCTATATGATTATTTAATAAATGAGTTCACATTTCGTTTACTTACTCTTATTTGAATGAGTATTTAAACCACTTTTTATAAACATATCGAATGTTGTTAAAACATTATTATTAAACAAGTTCACAAGTGATTACCTACATATACCTATGTTTAGGTAGGTAGGTGTACGCGAGTATTAAAAAAACTTGAATTAAAATGTAGGTCGACATATATTGGCCATATTGCCCTATTGGTACGAGTATAACTGAACCGACTCTCAAAAACATTGAATCCTTGTATGACATGTTGTTTTTGAATTAATAGGTACATATAACTCCGTCATACGGTTTTTATTTACAAAATATGGCTATACTTGTAGGTAAAATACATAAATGTATTTTATTAAAAGCGTTCTCTTAATGGATCTTTACTAATACTACACATTTCTAGGTTTTTATTTAAATTACTTAATTAAGTAATATTATAAAAAAAATCTTTAATAAACACGTTTCCAGCTAATTATAGTTTGAACTATTGTTTCTGAATGACGTTAGTTACAGTCCGGTGATCGCAGCCTCTCGATTTTATCAGACGTTTCTGCGAGACTAATTGCGTATAGAACTGAAAACGGATAAGGCTAGAAAGACTAAGTGACTAGAATACGCGTGTTGATACCGCGATATAAAAATCTGAATTTTTACTGAGTGCTATTAACCTGCTATTTCATACACGACATTTCGGTTTGAATAACTGGTTCCTACATCCCTATGCAGCCGCGGGCGTTTATGCAATGTACACTTATGGTTTCGTGGTACCGTATTATTTTAGAAAAAAATACAGCCTTATCGTCGCAACCGGAGAATTAAGGTTTGTTTACTGTTCTGCTCGATGTTCGGCAAAAATATTTTTTTACAGTGAACTCTTTCTAGGAGGAATTACGCTAACAAACTTTTTAAACTACTCGTCTATTAAAACTACCTAATAAATAATTTTAATTAAGCTCTCTATCTTTATTCTATATTCGTATATTATAATTTAGCGGTCAACGTTTTGTATATGTTTAAAAAATAGGTTAATTTTTTTTTGTTTTTTTCTATTGAGCGTTTTGAGAACCACACGTAAGATACCTCTGAGGTATACCAAAATAAGAATACTAGCACAAATTATGTTTTTTAAGACTCACTATAAAAAATATTGCTTAAAACTATTTGACACTGAAATTTTTTTTATTTAATAAACATAATATATAACGACAATTCTTCACGAACGCATTGTTTCTGCATATCTACAGATTCAGGTCTGTGGAGTATAGTCTTATATAGATGCAACTAATTGCGCACTATACTATTCGAGTATATCCTTCACCGATAATATTTTTTATTGTACACATGTGACTGACGACGGTATAACTAATCGAAATGACCTCATGGTTATAGAAACATTTAACTAGTTATGAATTTAGTTAAAAGTTTTTTCTTAGGTTAAAAAATATAATTTTGTTATTTTTAAATACTTATATATATTTTTAACCGACTCAAAAAACGAGGGATTCTCATTGGTCGTGATTTTAAATTTTAACCTCAAGAAAAAACTTCGTCCACTCACTTCTGACCTCTATCACAATTTCTCGATTTATAAACTTTCGGATTCCGGATTTTTTTACAAAACAAATTAGGGCCGGTTAAAAAGATCGCTTAATTAATTAGACTAAGAGATTAAAATAAACAAAAAAAGTAGAGAAAAGTTGGGAAATAGCAGGCTATTTTACAAGAATTTATCCTTTTTGGAACGCAGCCGGTATTAATTTATTTTATAGAAGGAATTATTTATTTTCTTACCTATGAAGTAAACTGTCAATCGAGCTAAATACATATTCAGGCATATACATCAACATATACCAGTAAAATGGCGCTTCTTTAAGTAAATAAATACACAAATGTTTCCAATTAACTGGCCATTAACAATAAACAGATATAATATTTAGGTAAACCATACAGATGCAAAAACCGTCAAGTGACCTAGTATTGTTTCGGTTTTAGTCTGTGGATACACCGGTTTTCAGGAGATTACTGCATCGATTTCTTGTAAAGGTTGTAGCCTCCTTTCAGGGTGCGCTTACGAAATGGGTGGTTTAATTGACGAAAAGGCATCGATATATAGTATATTAAAATATACCCGTATAATGCAAGTCTCTGTCGCCGCCTATATCGTAATCGCATCATTTAACCGGCATAATGGGAGCGATCAATGTCGATTAAGAACAATTATTAAATTAGCCCCATTCATTGACTTTGTAGTTCTGCTCACCTCTAAGTAGATACAAAGTCACATGCCGTCCAAAAAAAAAAAAACATTACCATCTAGACAATTCCATTTTATAACATATCAAATACGGTTTGAATGTTATAGAAGTGTTTACGCAACCATGACCATAGTTAGTAGCCGAAGGTCGTAATTTTGCTAAGCAAACGATTAGCATAAGCAAAAATAAGGCTGTGTTGGCAAAAGTAAATTAAAAAGCAAAGTTTTCAGCTGTTGCAGCTAAGTAATTAGCGTATACCTATGGAAAGATAATTCACCTATATAAGATAAAGATAGTTTAGCTTGATAAGGTTTCCCAAATAAAAAAATAAATATTCTAGGATTATTATCTTAGTGCGAGTTCTAGTCTAGACAAAAGGATAGGCTTTTTATTAATCTACGTATTGGATTTTGATTACACTTGAAATAGATTTAGGTGGGGTGAAGGCCTGTATTACTGTGCTAGACCGAACGACCAGTTTTGTCTCGATGACTTGTGTAATGAAGGGTACTGGGCAAGCACATACTAGATTTATGAAGCAGACGCCACATATTAAGTGATATTATGACGATGACCTTTTTTTTGCTCATTAAGAAATTAGCAACAAAAAGAAAAATATAATAATTTACGAGACTTAAGAGCAATATTAATGACGTTTTGAGATCAACACAAATATCAATAAAATGGTTTTCTATTACATATATTTTGTTCACTATTTAAAAGGTATTATTTTCACGGCAAAACTAAATTATATCGGCATAACTGAATAACCTCCCGTTAAACAACAATGTATTGGTCGACCCCATTCTTGACTTTGTACGTCTGCTTACCATTACGAAGATCAAAGTCACATGCCGTGCTCCAATAAAAAGGTTAAGCCGTTATGTTGAAATGGTCCCAAATTGGAGTCTCTTGAAGGTTTTTGCAGTTGTATGGGCGGTGGTAAAGAAAAGGTCGGTCGGCCTAGCGCTATAGACAACACTCCCTCGCAACTATAAATGGTGACATATAGGTACTATTTAATATTTTGTGGTTATAACATCTATGTCCAACAAGAATTAGTTTTCTCGTTGGACATCCTAGAAGTTGTTGGGGGGTTCATTTAGAATTTCAATTCCACATGGACCCCCCCCCCCCCCCCCCCCCCCCCCGGAAATATCGTATTCTAAATCTCGGTATAGATTTAGAACAAGCGGCGAGCTCATCGCAGTGTATATTTCGACTAATGTTATAAAAATGATATGTTTTTAAGTGACTTTCAACAGGAATCTTCCATATAAATGAAGCAAATACAATATTTTTACCTAGATAGAGAGAGTTTATATATTGATAACAGTACATGTCATTTAATGCAATTAGTACCTACTATCAACATAGGAATTTAATAAATTCTGAAAAAAAATTATGGGAGTGGCTTAGCTTAGTTACGAGTAAATAAAGTTTATTATTTTACACGTGTAAGTGAGAGACTACCCCCGCCCCGACGCAAGCACAAAAATCAATAAAAAGATGACGAAATAAAAACTATAAATTAATAGTCTTTGAATACCATATGACATATATTTTATTATTATTTCTTTAAAAAAAAGTCTTCAAAACAGGATAATTACGTTATTTTCTTTATCAAGAAAATTGGCTGTCCTTTTTAAATATGTTACATAATTTTTTCAAAATACTATTAAAACAAACATCAAAAATGTAACATTTGTGGTTTTTATAATTTATTTAACGTCATTTTTTACGGTACTCGCCTTAACTATTTTCCGCTGGGCATGAATTTATTTAGCTGTCTCTTCATCTATACATATTTTAGATAAGATACTTATGGTTTCAACAGACAGATTAACACACAAAGAGAATCCATAATTATCTTTTATTAGTATAATTATAAACTACCTAATAAATTATTTATAATTATATAATATTGTATTTTTTATAGGATGAAACAGGACGATTGATGCGTAGAAATATTGTGAGATATGCCATTCTCGCATACGTAATTACTCTCCAAAGGGTGTCTTTAAGAGTGAAAAGAAGATTTCCTACATGGCAACACGTCGTTGACTCAGGTAACTATAATATCATAAAAAGAAAGATAGAGAATGTTCTTAGCTATCCATGGATTTTCCGTACGGGGGCCCGGTTTCATCTTGTGGGTTCAGAGGCTGGGGAGTGAACTGCAGTAGGACTTGAGTCCGCGAAGCAGGGTTGAAGGTGTTTCCGAATTCAACTCCCCCTTTCACTGTATTCTCCCTTTCATTCTATTTTTGCATGGGTATAATGCGACCGTAAATTATAGAAATCCGCGAGCATTGAAAAATATCTTCAATGTAATATGTACCTACAATGAAACCACGTAAAATACATGATAAGGCTCGGTAAATCGGTAAAAATTTCAGAGAATTGCAAACAAAAGACGGACACGGTTTTTTATACTTTCAAGTTTAGTCGCGCGTATCTTGCAAATGATTTAAAACTGTAACAAAAAAAAAACAATTCTTTGGCATCTTTTGCAAGAACATTCGTTAAAAACATGAGATATTTGAACATTGGAGCTGTCAAATTTAATGTCCTGAATATGTATTACCTATACTTAATATAAATGAGACCTGATTTTTAGATTTAGCTAAAATTGTAAGCTAAAAAATAAGGTTTTTAGGTTGTGCCTTAAGCCTTTCTCTTTGCGTATTCTTTCAAAAAACTAGATATTCCTAACAAATAAAAAAATATTCGTATATATTATGAATATTGATTATGTGTTTTATAGCTGGCTGACTGAAATATTAATAGTCGCAGATTACCTCAATGTAAAATGTACTTATCAATAGTATTAATGTAAAAATAACTTTACGTTTATTTCACAAAAGGTCAAAATTGTTGTCTCTGATAGAACGCAATGCTTTCGGTCCGTGCCAACCCATTTGGTTAGCGAGACAAGTGGTCTAGAAGCCAATCGAAATACCATTCAGAAACCCCATCGTATAGAAGACAAATGTATAGCATTTGATATATAGCCATAAATAAAAATGTATTTACCTAACTCGAATCTAGCCTTCTCGAATTACCAATTTGGAAGATTTTTCATATACCATAAATACAAAAAAGGTATTTATTAACAATGATTTTTTTTATTATAATGGTTACATTAGTGGACAAAAGGAAATTGTTAAACAATGCTCAATAACGGCATTTCTTGTTAGCATAATTCTATAATGTAACGGTTACAAACTATGTCACGTACAATTTACAATAATACTTACGTATTATCGCTAGCTTACGTTATGAGATTATTAGAATATTTCCAAATAAAATTAAAACAATTAAACAATTAGCATAAAGGTACTACCGAAGAACATATATTTTATAACAGCAGATAAAAACGGCGAAGTCAGAGACTTTGGAAGACTGTAAAAAGGTTGTTGGTTTGAAAAAAAAAACAATTTGTATGGAGAAGCCAAATTTTATTTTTCATTGAATACATGGTTCTATTGAAAATGGCTCTAAGTACATCCTTTCAAAGTCACAATATATACACCTAACAAAGATAGTATAATTATTTACTTAACTTTATTTTAATTAATATTATTTTTAAGTAAAAATAATAAATTATAAGCTAAAATTAAAAATAATAACCAAAATATAAAATTATTTTTAAATAGTATAAATATATAAAGTAGTTTTGAAATAAACAAAATTATAAATTTTTCTTTATTCAATTATACCACTCGACATATTTTTCTCTACCTTAAAAACAAATATCGGACCCTTATTAACCTAAACCTGATATGTTAAGTTATACTCTTTTGTATACTTGTCATTCAACAAGTTCTAAAATCGTTAGAAATTTCTAGTAATGGGATCAGTGATATTTTTATCATACTACATCTGAGCATAAACTTATTTTTTGGAAACCCTTAAAATGTTTTTACAGCGATTTAATACGGTTGTTGTAATTGTCGTCGAATCGAATAGAGTACGATTACCGAAGGTACCTAAACAAAGAGCGACAATCAAAATTTTGCACGGTTTTGGTTTTACATGATATAAATAGCAGTAGAATGTGACCTTCATGTAACAATATTAAACATGAATATCCTTAAAATAAATTAGTGTTTTGTATTAGGGTTACGTTTTCTATTACTTCAAAAAAAACACCATCTACATACATGAAAATCTCACGAAATACTGGTCCGATTTACTTGAAATTGGAAAGGCTATAGAATATGTTGAGTAACATATATACCAAAATCTTGACTTATTATTTTGTTAAAAAAAAAATCTGTTTTGTTAAGGTTAGTAATGTCTAACATAGGTGTTTTTTATGGGAAGTATTTTTTTCTTATATTGCAACACATGTTTCAATGTGAGAAGTTTTTTGATTTGATATGAGCCTCATATTCGCCCAAAGTACAATGTCATCATGTATAAGTATAGTATTTTAAAACGTCGATAATAATTGAAAAAATTACCATCACGGGTGCCTATTTGGCTCCCGAGAACCGTTTAAACGACCTCAGGGTACCCAGCGGAGGGATTAACTCGTCCTCATTTGGCCGATAGTATTCGGAGGCAACACCTAGCAAGTGGCGAGCTTGTTGCGGTGTTTATGATGAAACAGCCTCGTTGTATAAAGCGGTCACCCATCCCAGGCCGTCCTTGTTGTCATCTGCTTAACCTTGTTATCAGTTGCGCAGTGACTTAACCACTAGGCTGGGGCCGCTTTTTTTCACGTATATAATATTTTTAAGATTATAAAATAATTTTCAGTGTATTTTTTTGTTTTTTTGTTTTCAGGACTTATGCTTGAAAGTGAACGTAAAGTTTTTGAGAAAATGGACGGGAAAAGTCCCATGTCAAAATACTGGATGCCCCTAGTATGGGCGACCAATATCATCAACAGGGCCAGAAAGGAAGGTCTTATTACCAGCGACCACATTGTGCAGACCCTTTTAGTTGAGCTGTCAGACATTAGAAGACGATTGGGAGCTCTTATTGGATACGACACCGTTTGTGTACCTCTAGTCTATACGCAGGTAAGTGCTTAAAAAATAAATGTTCAGTGTCTATAGATATTAATTATCAATGCTCTGTAGGAAAAAAATGACAAACAGTATCATGAAAGCATAAATAGTATACGCATGTGCCTCGTGTTGAAATGAGGACAAAACATGGCCGCCAGTTATACAACCCCAATACAAAAAGTATGAACAAAAACTACTATAACCAATCAATGCTCAAGGGGCGAGAACCTAATATGACGGCAACAAATATATGTAATGATAATAATCTAAGTTATTATTTATGTCTTTTGTATATGTAGATCAATGAGTGCTTGCAATAGATATGAATATTTGGATTTCAAATTTAATACAATAATAGGTATACATTTAAAAACTTTTTTTTTGTTAAAAATAACACACACATGCAGTTGTGGGATACAGCAAGTTTTACTTAAAATTAGATTGAATCCAGATCTTAAAACCAGCGCTGAAGGAAGTAATATAGTTACCTATTACACTTATAGCTAAAAATTATCTACATAATTATTTTACATTTTAATCTCTAAGTAGAGCCAAATAAACAATGTATTTTATACTAACTAAAATAGATTGTCCCGGTACGCGGTGGTTAGGTTAAAGTAGTTACCTACACTTAAACTATTGGAAATTGAGTTTTCCAGAGTTTTGTCTTTTGTGGGTTATTTGCAGAATGTAATCTAATTGTATCTAGAAAATGGTCGCTATGTACAAAGTAACCCATTAAATATTTGTATTGGTAACTATTAGTTTATGTTAACACCTCCCTCTGAAAATCATCTTATATTTTATGTAGCAAAACCCACAATAAATGTAAAAATCAAACATTAAATGTCAAAATGTGAAAATCATCTTATATTTTATGTAGCGAAACCCACATTAAATGTAAATAATGCAAAAAATAAAATGTCTTGTTCTGTCTGCCAACTAGTAATATTAAAATAACCAATTTGTATGAAAAAGCCAATTTTTTATGACAAATAAAAAAAGTTGCTTGTTCATACACATGACTCGGGAAAATTTGGCCGATTTGATCAGTAGAGCCTTATTTGGCCAAAGTATAACATCCCAAAGTCACCAAATATAGGTAATATACGCGTGTATATTACCTAAATAAAATACAAAAAATAAACAAAGAAATATTGGCAAAAGGCAAAATAAAAATAATATTTTTATAAAATATATTAGTGTTTTACGTTACTCTAGAGCTATTGTTTTATTTGTGTGATTAATTATATGCGTGAAGTTTTAACATTTTTTTTAAAAGTGGTAACACTTTTATTTACTATAATATTAATATTTTGTATATTCAGTTTAGGGTTTAGGTAGATATTTTATAATAAAAAATATGTATATGGGTACCTAGACTCAGCCAGACAAATATTTGTGAAATGCCTCTATATTATGTTTGCACTATATTATATTTCCCAATACGAAATACTTTCAATACGCAGATTGTACAACACGTAAATTGTTTAATTACGCATAACATTCAATAATTATTATTTTCAGGTGGTAACATTAGCTCTATACACTTACTTCGTGGCGGCCCTAATGGGGAGGCAGTTACTACCCCCGGCAACAGGGAGCTCTGCTAAATACGAGCCAGATGTCTATTTCCCCCTTTTTACTGCTCTGCAGGTGACTATCCTTACTCGATTATTAATGCTGACATTTCTATTGAAATGCCTTATTGAGTTATTTTTAGTGTATGGTACGGACTATTTCATATTTAATAACGAAGTGTGACATTTGAGATTTTTAGTGCATTAGGATCGTTGGTAGATATTTTAGTCATAGTAAAATAGATGTCCTATTTGTGTACCTACCTATTAACACTTTGAATGCTTAATAAATACGAGTATACGGCATCTCTAAATAATTAACCAATAAAGTAAAATCTGGAGACTCTAAGTGCAGTTTCCTCTTGGGGCAAAAGGTTTCCGTGGCTATTCAACGTAGTAACGTTGCAAGCGTCATGGGTATCTTTTGTTACTAATTTTAGATTTATTTAGATATTTATATTATAGACTATTATACAGGGTGAATTTGAAAGTATGTACTTTGAGCTAATATGAGGTTCTGCTGGTCAAATCGAACAACTTTTCCCATGGAACTATATGTCGCAAATCAAAGTAAAATTTGGCTTCCCCATACATTTTTTTTATTTTTTTTTATAATATGGAGCAATTACACATATTGCTCTGGTCACAAACTAAGCTCTAGGCTTGTACAATGTGTACCAGAAGCAACGATAAAATACATATTATATTTTATAAACATCCAGACCATGACAAACTGTACAGAAAAACGTACTAATATTTTTTTGCCATGGGTGGGAATTGAACCCACGACCCCCGGATACAACGCCAAAGGCGCAACCACTAGTCTACGGAGGCTGTCAAATTGATCGTTGGTATATTTATATTTTTTTATTAACCAATTATTTTGTTATTTTAATACTAGCTGCCCGTTCCGGCTTTGCACGGGTTTAGAATATAATGTTCTGTCTCACTCTGCAATCATTAATTTTTTTGATTGCAGATTTTTTAACCCAATAACCCAATTTATATTAACTTAACTTAACTTTTTCAATGTGATCTTTTTGGGTTTCATGAAAATTTGATCATTGGTTTCGCATAGAGTACAAACATTGATTTTTATTTATAGAGAAGATAGTGAGTAGGTATATTTTTTTTAATATAAATTTATTTAGAAAAAATATAAGGTTAGAAAAATTCTTTAGTAAATAATAAAAATTTGCAATTTGCAAATTGCTGTCAAATAAAATAAATAAAATAGAAAAACCTGCGTGGTGATTACGTGAACAACGCTAAGCTAAATTTTAATCGATGTGATGCAATTCTGACGTAATGTAAACCTGGTGACATTGAAAATTGACAGACAACTACTACTACTCATTTAGGTTAAAGTTTAGCTTAACGTTGTATGGCGTAATAGGCCTACTGATCGTTTGATAATTGATCCGTTATCTAAGAGTTAAAAATCATTACAGTACTAATATCGCTATTAAAAAATGGTGGTTGATGGTAAAAGTGTAAAAATTTGGGGTTATATGTATTTTTTAATGCAAGTCATTAAAAAAAAAAAAATGATGTCCAAAAAAACAATAAATAAATTGTGGGGTGGGCTACCCTTAGGGGTATAAAAAATAGTTTACGTCCTATTCTTAGAAAATACACAAAAAATGTCATAAAAATCCGTCATTCCTTTTCGGAGGAGTTTGGTTACACCGTGACACGAGAATTTTATATATAAGAAGATGTATGACAAACTAGATACTAACTAGGCCATCGGACATATTCTGTTTGTTTACGACACATAATTAAAAACTGTCAAGTGAAAAGCGCCTATATTGCAAGGGAATAGAGTGCATGATTTCTTTGGTTATCGTTGTTGCCGATTGTATAATGTAATTTTTATAAGAATTTCTTAATCTGACCAGTTAACGTTTCCGTTATAAGAAACAGAATATACAACGGTAACGCTAGATTGTCGATATAATGAAATCCAAGACGCGAAATACTAAAACAGGTCAAAAGCATCTCTAATACAAGGGAATAGAGTTTTAGACATTTTTTATTGGAGCTCGGCATGTGACTTTTTATCTACAAAGATTACTTTCAATACATTAGCTCCCACTAGCTGGCTAAATGATGCGATTATTTTAACGATATCGCAGCGAGCCTCTCATTTCATAACCGCACCCTAAAACGATACTATCAACTTGGCAAAAGTCCATACAGTAGTCTCCTAAAAAAACAGTGAATCCACCAATTAAAACTGAAACATGATTAAAAATCTTGACACATAATAGGGTCTAACTAAGAATTATTTTTCTATACTTAGATAAAAATAACCGCACAAAATGGTTTTATCTACCTACCTGGTTTTTCAATAAACAAATTAGCTTCAGAGAATAATACTATTCTGAAATATATTTTGGAACTAAAAATACCTTTATTATGGAATAATGAATATGTCCATGGAATGGAAACTCTAATGGTTTTATTAATTATTTTACATCAACCTGACATAGTAGAGTTTAAGATTGGTCAAGTAGATAGTTACTGAAATGAAAAAGGTATTTCAATTCATTCTATATGTGATTTTACGCTATAAGTAGTTTGAGAGAAAATTGCAACAAACCTAATAATGAAGTAATAGAGTAATTGTAGTGGGTAATGATGGTTATTACCTACATCTATGATTAAAAACGACTATGATTAAGATGTACAATGTAGGTATATTCCATTGCGTGTAAAGTTTAAGGTCAAGTTATTATAGGGTTCCGACTTAAAACACACACATTTTAGGTTCCCATATTGAAAACTATGAGTTTTTAATAAAATAAAAATGTATATTTGTTTTATATAATAATAACATCAAAGATACACAACGGGGTTTGAACCGGGAACCTAAAAACTGTGTAAGGTGTAATCACCTCGGCCAATCAGTGATCTTTGGAGAACACAGCTGTCGGTCCAAGTTATACTATACCAACTTGTGAAACTGTTTTATGTTTATTGAAACACCGTAACGATCCACCGTACGATGTAGACTCAGAAAGCCATCAACTACAAGGTGGATATAAAACCCCAACGCTGGGTACTTTGAGGCGGTCTAGGCCGTTTTGTGACGACGTAAGGCAACCGTGATATTACTTTATTTTATTTTATTAAAACCCTTTTTCTAGCAAGCAAAAGACTCAGCATTCTACCCAACTATGTGTATGTCCGTATCAAAATCTCGAGAAATTTACAATGGGTATATCCCATTTCAAATTTATTGTCAATTCATATATCCATATACGTGGTGGCCGAGTTGGTTAGACCTTGGACTTAAAAACACTTAGGTCCCTGGTTCGAATCCCGGTATGAACCAATTAGTTTTTAATTTAAAAAAAAATATGTACATTTGTTTGACAACACCACTTAGTGCCTCGGAGAGCACGTTAAGCTGTTGGTCCCGGTTTCAATATACCAACTTGTGAAACTGTATAGAGATGGGTTATTGAATATATTCAAAAAGTCGCGACGAGCTAGCCACTTGTTCGGTGTAGACTCATACCATCGGCTACGACGAGGTGGGACTAAAAACCCCTCCGCTGGGTACCCTGAGGCCGTCTAGGCGGTCTCGGGCGCCGTAAGGCACCCGTGATGATATGTATGTATGTACGTCATATAGCCAAATATACAATATAAAAAAAATATTTTAGTTGAATAAACAATCTTAGCTAAAATTATAAAATAATTATACATAATGCATGTGGGCGAAATAAGTTTTCAAGATTTGTATTAGAATATTTTATTTTCAAAGATTTGAAAGCAAAAAGGCTTTAAAAATATTCTTTGTAAATTATAGGTATGAAATTGTATCATATTAACGATCTTATTCTATGTATAAAATAAATATTAATGATTACTAATCACCTAACCAAGTGATTAACTAATGAATTATATTTTAACTAAATATTTTCATGTTCCAGTTTTGCTTTTACGTGGGATGGCTGAAAGTGGCTGAGGTACTAATTAATCCCTTTGGCGAAGACGATGACGATATCGAACTTAATTGGTTGATCGATCGACACATTAAGGTAACGTTAATTAATATTAGCTAAATAACTACATTACTCATACTTAACTTAATGTACGTATTTATCGGTACGAGGTACCTTAGGACGTCACTGTTTAATAAATTTATAGTTAAAATTTGCCTTTATTAAAGATTTATATTTGTGTTAAATATCTAAAAAAATATTTTCAAAAAAAGTATACCCCAGAGGTGGTTTTAAATTTTCTTAATCGTCATATTAACAGCTACAAAAGCCGCTAAAAATGTTACTAGCTATCCCCAAAATTAAAAAAAAATAAACTACACTGATTTTCTGAATAAATAATCACGTTTTAACATTCTTAATAATTTCAATAATAAAGAATTCCTTACTTTACAGGCAGCTTACATGATCGTAGATGAAATGCACGAAGAGCATCCAGAGTTATTAAAAGACCAATATTGGGAAGAAGTAGTGCCAAAAGATCTTCCTTACACGGTCGCTTCTGAACATTATCGTCGTCATGAGCCTCCTTGTTCCGCTGATCATTACAAAGTTAAGGCAGAAGAAGCAGTATACGCTAATCTACAATCTCATAGAAAAAGTCATGATGAAACTTATGCTGATTATGTAAGTATTATCCATTTATTCCCTACAATACACAACATCATTAAAACAATATTTACATAAAAAAATAAAGTTACATTTGCAAGGACCCGTCGCGAGTATAGGCCTCCTACAATTTATTCCACTACTCTCGATCTTTTGCCAGTTTTTTTCCAATTTTCTCCTGTGTCTTGAGTCTTTCCTTCGGTCTTTACCCTTTATCAAGTCCTGTGCATTCAGTTACTATTTTTGTCCATCTTTTATCTTCTAGTCTAGCTAAATGTCCTGCCCATTTCATTTTTTTGGCATGTTTTGATGCGTCAATTTGTTTTGTTTTAGATCTTATTTTTGTATTTGGTATTTTGTCTCTAAGTTTTATCAAAATTACCTTACCTAAGTTTATATAATATAATGGTATTAATTCTACATTAATTTAATACCATTATATTATTTAAACTTAGGTAAGGTTATTTCACATCACATTGTAGATCAATAGCATTAGGGAACTATCCGAATTCCGGATAATTGTTTGCACTTGTTGATAATTTTATGGCTTAGGAAAAGATCTTGAGAAAAGCCCAGCATCAGCGAGCGCATACACATTTAGAGTCGAACCTATAGAAAAATGACCAAGTTCTCAGGAAATAATTGCATTTTTTTTATATTACAGGAAAGTGTCGATACACCTCTGGTAGAAAGGCGCAAGAATTGGTTCCAAAGGCAAATATCAAGAATGGGTTCGGTCCGTTCGGCTTCTACGGCGTACTCTTCTGGTGGTTTGTTTGGCAGAAACCGACATAACTCTGTAGTCTACTCTAATCCCGAGACTGGTCAAATACCGCAACCTACACAACCCCATAAAATGTCATTGTATGAACGCCTTGTTGGACGGAAATCTGGCAGAGGGCAACATAGACAGAATATGCGTCATAGTAAGTTTAAAACTTATATTTATGAGTTTCTAAAAGTTTTATTTTAAACAGTTGTAGCTAATACCTTATTTTGTAATTTTCAGGTCAAAAGGTCAACGGAGCTGCGATTCCTATAACTCTTCGAAATCGCCCCCGCATACCAACCCCAGACGTAAACAAAGAGGCCCTAGAGCGTGACAGCCGCATGACCACTTTGGGAATGACACACAGTGGCCACATGGGCGTAACGCTTATGGCTCAACAGGGCTATCAAAACGAAGTTCCAGTTCTTGGAGCACTCGTTTTATCACCTATTCAAGAGTTAGATAGCAGTTCAGTAAATAACACGCTGCATGCCGGCCAGCCCGGGACCGCCGCTCTCGCTCAAGCTGTCTTGTCACCTGCCCTTACTTCAGCTGGTATTACTCCTATGCTGACAGGCACCCCTGTAATATCGCCGGTCACGTTCACTCCAATGAACGTGTCCCAACTCTCTACCTTAGTTGCAAGTTCCGCTCCTTCGACACCTCGTACAGAACGGATGAACGGTACCCCGGTCCCTCCTAGAGCGACGATCACAGAACTATCGAATTCTAGCTCAGACCGAGACAGCGAACATGGCAGCGGCAGTCATAAAAGCAGTCCTACAGCTAACAAACGTAGTCGAAAGACTAGTTCCGGGTCAAAACGTGGAGAAGTATACGTTTAAAAAAGAAGAATCTCAATATAAAATTATAAACTTATATATTTGTAATGGTGCTAAAGATTAAAAGAGGGATTCTTATTTTATTAATATATTTTTTATTATAGTGCTATGGATAGGGCAAAACAGGGCTATGAACATTATACGATTTTAATGAGAGAATTACCTGAAATTCCTATAAAGTGTGGCATAGAGTTTATCCAGTTTTAGTAATGTGATGTATTGTATACGACGACGCAAAATTAGTTTGCCATAAGATTGTGACATTGTTGATACTATGCCATTATGAAATATACCTAATATATTTTTACACGTAATTATAAGTAGATATGTTTTATTATGAAATTATGATAATTGTTTGTAAATAAAATACATGATCTGCTCTGCAAATATATTGTTTTAATTTCATTTAAATATTATAACCCGATCGTAAGTATAACAAATAGACCACGACATGAAGCGTCCTGGGGCCTATTTCATAAACGTGACAATTGTAATTTACCATGACAATTTATAATACATTGGTTGGTTTAGTTGATTCTAAGTAAATAATTCCAACTAAATTAATCAATGTATTATAAATTGTCATGGTAAATTACAATTGTCACGTTTATGAAATAGGCCCCTGTCCTTTAATTAAATAGTGGCTTTTATAAAATTTATTACACTGTCTAATGTCTACATCATGATGGGCCTTGGCCTGATCAGTGAATGGTAATACTTGTAGATAGTTTGTTAATATGATAATGGGTTAACTTTATAAAACAAATAAATTGAAGGCCTTTGGCACCGAATTGCCCTTTCATTAAAAGTCTGGGCGCTTTGTGATGTAGAAAGTAATAATTCTACTTTCTGACTACTACATACACTTCAAAAGTATGTTCAGTAGATTATTGTTTTTTTTTAATTCTATATATATTATATTATATATATTATGCACTTTATTCAGGTCTTATTTCTTATTAAAAACCTAAAAAATACCTATCTCAGAAAATACTAAGATTTTTCTAGAGTCGATGGTATAGTAGACTTATACCATCGACTACGACTACATCGGTGGAACTAAAAGTGGGTACCCTGAGGCCGCCTAGGCATTTTTTTTACTAATAAATGTCAAAATAAAAGAAATATTTTTGCAGAAGGTACATTATACATTTTGACCTTTTACACTTTACAAGAATGTATTTTTTGGTCCCCATTAGTATTGTAATGTCCACCGTCATATTTACACGTACATCCAATAATTTCACACGCAATTTACTTTTTTAGTTTGTATTATTTTTTTATAAATTCCCACATTTATATTTTTTAGTTCAGAATTCACGAGGGCCATGCTGACAATTTTATATCAAATCATTATAACAATAAAATAAATAATTAACCTTAATAAATATTTATGGCAATAGACGTATTTGATTCAGTAAAATATAATCGCAATAAATCTAATGATGATAATGATGAAAAGCCGACTTTTTCGAAAAACACAAAAATAAAAAAGGCTACATTTACAAAAGGCGAAATATGTTTATTTTTTAATGTTATTTTTACTTTTATATTAATTTTAGTATTGATATTTATTTACATACTACATTTAATATTAATACGGCATGAAGGAAATGATCTTTTTGCAATTTCCCGAAGACATGGAACAAAGGAGTCAAATATTTATGGTAAGGGTGTTTTTATATTTACAGATATTCATCTGAATAGCTGTGAATTGGTTCGATTATTCCTTAGGCAAAGTGGGCTTTCTTAAGTTTTGATTATTTTGATTAATATTTGATAAAGAAGATTTCTTTTTATTAGTGTGAGTAGTACCTACCTACTAACATAAAATACTCTTACGGTATTTCCACGACAACTAATTAGGAGCCCCTAGGAAAGAAACAAAAATTTACCCACTATTGTATTTGAATAGATACAATTAATATAAATAATGTGTAAAAAAAAACCTCGTTGCTAACCGCAACACGGGAGGTATTTCAGTTTTACCGATTTCTTAACTAAACTTTAACTTCTTCATACAAAACTAGTAATATTAAAATGAACAATTTGTATAATAATATAGTTATTTATTTTCTCATTACAAAAACATCAATACAACGAAATACCTAATACAGAATCCATTTGAGACTGGAGCCCGAA
Organism: Monopis laevigella; assembly: GCA_947458855.1. Taxonomy (NCBI): domain Eukaryota; kingdom Metazoa; phylum Arthropoda; class Insecta; order Lepidoptera; family Tineidae; genus Monopis; species Monopis laevigella. The sequence continues at coordinate 12,379,255 of OX381576.1, read as the reverse complement.
TTAGGTTTAATCATGTATCTCGTAATCGGTCTCTGTAAAAACTGTAAAAATTATAGTTTTTAAATAGTAAACAAAATTTATGGCATTTTATTGGTATTTGTGTGGGGTTTAAAACGTTATATTCATTCGCTCGATTGAAAAAAAACAGCTTTTAAATTTTTTTTTTAAGTTGATATAAATATCACGGTTTGAACCTTATTTCAGTAGATAATATCACGTAGTGCCGTAACTAGATTTTCATGCGCCCGGTGCGATCTTCTATAACTGCGCCCATGAAAAATGAAATATTTTTTTACGGCTCTCCTGGAGAAAAAATGGTAAATCAATCCCACCCACAGAGTTATAGAAAGATCCAACCTAAATAAAAAAAATGGGTATAATGCATAAACCATTTTTTTGTAAAAAAAATATATTTTATGGCACCGTGTGTAGAACAATTAAATTAATCCTTATTAGTCTATATAGTGAAAATGAATTATTAGGTATATAATCTTTAATATCAAATAATACAAATAACTTCCTAAAATAAAAAAATAAAAATTAGTCTTTAGTTGATTGTTTGTTTGTAAAAAACTACTGAACTACTGGAGTAACAAATATCAACTAAAAACTAATTTTTATTTTTTTTATTTTATCCGGTACAAACAAACAATAAACTATAGACTAATTAGGTATTTTTTTTTTAGGAAGTTATTTGATATTTAAGATTATATAATGGGCAATTTTTATTATTAACCCGATTTATATTAAATTAAATGGCGGGTAAATCTGCGGGGCTCCTCTAGTGTTTATATAAAAGTACTTTCAATAATCTTATAAAAAAATGCTTTTCTGTGTTATACACTCTATAGGAGTAAACGTAACGTAACACCTTAGTAAACGTTATAAAATATTTCAGAAAGTAAAGAAAATAAATATGAAATAGTGGGATTAGCATATATAAATACAACAAAAGTCCGAGTCGCGTGTACATCAGTTTTATTGAATCCATTCTGGTCATTGGCCCCAGGGCATTGTGTTGCTGCCAGAAATGACCCTGATATGTCATTTGCAATCATTTATTGGACAGTGATCTACAATAATAACAAACAACAAGGTTTTATTAGTATTATAATTTATTATTATTTTTATTCGACCTACTAATGTTTCGGTTTTAGTCTGAGGGTTCACCGGTGCTCAGGAGACTACTACATCGATTTCTTGTCGAGGTGGTAGGTTTTTTTTTAAAGGAGGTTATCTAGTCTTATATTATAAAGCAAGAGTTTGTTTCGTTGAACGCTTTAATCTCAGGATCTACTGGTTCGAATTGAAACATTATTTTAGTCTTAGATACCTAGCCCATTTATCGAGGAACATTATATAACATCACGGCTACGACCAATACGAGCGGAGCATCAATGCAGAAACTACAAAAATATTTCTTTTTGAGAACTTCCGTTGCGTGCACCACATACTCGTACCTACAAAGTCCACCAATGGGTTCGATATTATATGCTCATACATTTAGTACGGACTTATAACTTATATAATAAACAATGTTGCAGAAAGTTCTATCAAACGTGCGATTGTCCACCCAAATTATGACAGTGACGACTTTTCCAATAATATTGGAATATTTCAACATTTAAATGCAATTAATCTTAAACATGCTATTGGTAAGTTACTTATTTCAGTATTTAAAAAAAGTTTCAGCAGGGCAGTAAAAGGAGTACTTCACCGTTCAGCTACACACGATAATGGTTTTCTAATAAATAATACTAAAAAAAAATTTTATAAAACAAGATATTAATAATAATTTTAATTTATCATAGAAACTTGTAAAACTGTTTATAGGTGGATTTATTGAGTCTATCAAAACATCGCGACGAGCTAGCCATTTGTGCGGTGTAGACTCATACCATCGGCTACAATGGGGTGGGATTACAATCCCTCCGATGGGTACCCTGAAGCCGTCTAGGTGGTCTCGGGCACCGTAAGGCACCGGTGATGATATTATTTATTTTATTATAATTAACGACACTGCATTCGTAATCGCGAAGTCCGCGTTCTCCACACAAAATGAGCTTTCGCACATTCAGTAAGTCGATTACTGTTTGTCGCATAATTTAAATAATATATTTGGCGCTCATTGTATTTATTAATCTTCCTCTTGGGTTTAATTTTTTTCGAAATCAGAAAAATAAATATTTATAAAATCGCGAATCCTATAAAGGAATTTATAAAAATACATAAAAATATAAAATACTGAAAAAGACCTATTAAAATATTGTAATACAAAAATATTTATTACCCCATCAGAAACATTTTTGTGTACAATTATATATTAATAATTATTGAACATAAAAATAATAATTGAACTTCGACTAACAGCCAAGTTGTAATATTAAGTAAGTTTGTATCGCATCAAGTCGACTACAAAGCGATCGGTTATTGCGTTTGTTATCAAAACAAACATTTTAAATTATAATTAGTTTTTTGTTGTAATCAAAAATATAGCACAACTTACCATTCTTCGTAGACGGTGAGATATCAGTCAGGACCACAGAACTGTACCTATTTTTCAGAGTTCTGTGGTCTGGACAGACTAAGTAAGCACCTATTATATCTTTAATAACTCATGGAACCAAAAAATAGTTTATATTTTTTTAATATATATATTTAATGGAGATAAAATAGGTTTTATAATATATTTTTTTATACAGGCAGCTCAGATATTCGGGGTGTTTGTGTATTAAGATTCTCTTAGAAAAACTTTAAATATAAACCAGATAGAAAAGAGAATTGTAGTGTATTTTAAAATAAAATAAAACAGTTTTTAAGTTGATGTTTACATTTTGTAATATATTTGGTTAGCAACAAAAATTAATGCTTTGTATGCACAAAATAGTCAGTAACTCTTTTGCTGAATTAAAATGAAATCAAATTAAAAATAAAATCTTTAAATTGACAATTTAATCAATATGCAGTCAGCTTCTAATATGATGTGTCGGCTTCTTAAACAATCGCGAGGCAATACACTTACTTACTTGGTCAGCAAGATTTTTTAATGAGTCAGCAGAGAAAATATATAAGCAGTTTATCTGAATATATAGTTTTTTAAATCTGAATTTATTATAAAAATTACTAAACGGATGCTTACCGGTGAGTAAATTGCAAATGCCCAAAGAGGTGACTTTGTACTATGTACAAAAATGAAATTATTATTTAAATTCCTGCTTATGAAAATGTTTGATGCACAGTGGGATGGTTTGGAATTAAAATAAAAAATTACAGTAAAGTTTGTTTCACTGCCAATTGCGCGAAATAAATTGAGAAAGTGAAGATATGATATAATTATTTGTAAACTTGACTTGTAAAGTTTGTTAAAAAATATATATTTATAAGATGTATTATATCTGTTTCTTTTTCGAATAAATAAAATAAAATACGTACTCGTACTTAATGGTTTTATAGTGCCCACAAAAAAAAGATTTAACGCGAGTCATTTAGGTAGATATATACTTTATTGGCTATAGGTACAAATAATTTTAGAGCAGTCCAGTATGATATTAATTGCTGATTGATTTCGAAATATTGTAAGTATTTTATATAATATTCACATCGTTATATACCTACTCAGTTACTGTATTGCACCTACCTCACTTATTAACTGCTTTGATTGTCCTGAAGGTTTGAGAATGCCTAGCGGAATTAAGTCCGCCTTTGTATTTTGTATGCAATAAAGATTTAAATAAAATAAAAATATAAATTTGCTGGTCATAACTTGCTAACCAACTAGTCATTATGGCTGACCAAATATATTCGAAAGTATTCATATTTTTTGCAAAATATGAATTAGGTATTATATATATATATATATTCGTTTGCTAACCACTTTAATTGATACCCTATTATTTTGTTTAAAGTTGACATTTTATGTCGCCTTTTTGGCAATTGCAGTGTAGATATGATAGATAATTTTTTGAAGGGTATTGCATTCGTAATCGCGAACTCCGTTTGCCCGTAAAATTAGCTTCCGCACTCCCAATAATACTCGATTTATTTTTGTCGCCGAATTAAAATAATATTTTTGTCGGTCATTGTATTTATTAATCTTTCTGTGTTGGGTCATATTTTTTTTCGAAATCTGAATAAATCTTTTTAATATAGGTAATAATACAAAAAATATATATATTACCCAAAACAGGAAGATTTCTGCGTGCATATACGGCCATAAATATAATAATTGAACTTCGACTAACAGAACAGCCAAGTTGTAATATTGGAAGTACGTTTGTATGGACGTCAAGTCGACTCCAGATCCAGGCCCTTAAATCGAACGCATACGAAGCTGCGGGCAACATATATATATATATATATATATATATTTTACTCTATGGCAATGCCGGTTCTCAGTACGGTAGGAAGTAGGAACATTATCTGGATTCAACGAACTGAACTATCTATCATAATTGATTTCTTGTTAATTTTATAATTGTATTTAATTAGTTATAATATTTAATGTTTTTTTTTAATTAAAGTAACGTAAACACAAAAAAAAATGTTTGCAAGTTTATTAGGTATTTGTTCACAGAACCCGGAATATTCCTTGTTATGTGGATACTTTACTTAATAAATTTATATTTATATGTGTTTAATATGTGATTGAAAGCTAATTAATAATTTAATAAATCTTTAATTATTTTTCTCATTAAATAGACTTTTTATAAAAAATTGGTGAGTTGCTATCTAATTACCAAAGTAAATTTATTTATAATAAGATCACTTTATATTTATAAGTAATTATACATTTAAGTTTATACTTATTTTTAAACCTCGATGATAAAAAGGGTTGTTATAAGTTTGAACCCGAAGTCTTCGTTTTTATGTCTATGGTATCGTAATGCCAAAACAGATGCACCAATTTTAATGGGTTTTATTTCATTTCAGACTCAATTGCAATAAAGAATATTATCATAAGTTATGACAATGTAAAAAATATGAACATTATAACAGCAGGCTTGTCCGATTTATATGTTAGTTTCAAGGATGGAATTCAAACTAATAAAGTTGAAATACTATCAAATGAAAAATGTAAAGAGGTTATATCTCCGATCAATGAAATAAAAGATTATGAAATGTGTGCAATTATACATGAATATAAAACATGTCAATATGGTAAGTAGGTTATATTGTGCCAGAATAAATAAATATATCTTTTAAAGTAAAATAAATAAGTACATAGAACTAAACTAAAGCAATTGAATAAAATTGTTAACCGCTTATCTTACTATATAAATAATGTAACTTGCTTTTGTTGACAGTTGACCCGGCTGCGGCCGTCATATTATAGTTACTTTACATAGTTATTTCTTTTAACGTTCCGTTAAAAGAAATGCTAGCATGAAATGTTGTTTTTTTTTTGGTAAAGTCGTTCCATTACCAAAAAATCTTAACACTGATGAAACTAACCGGAATTGTTAACATCAAATCTAACATTTTCAACACGTGTTAAAAGATGTTTTTTTCATGTTAAATTTTGTTTTTACATGTATCTTACCACAAATTTGATCTTAATCAATTCTTTTATTTGTGATAACGGTTTTAATGATAAAACACGATAAAACGAAAATAAATGATTGATAAATTTATTCAGCTTTAATATGTTAGATTTAAGGTTATTAATAAGATTAATATTAATAAATTATTGTATTTAAACAATGGTCTATTTACAAATAAACATTGGTCAAAAATTAAACTCAAAGGGTAAGCCTCAGTCATTTAAGTTCAGGTGCCCATTCTGAAGTTGCTAAAAAAACTAGTATGGTTTAAATGAAACCGTTAGTGGCGCTAGTTTACGATGTTAGCAGTGATCCTAACCGCGGTATTATCTGGTATTGTATTAACAAAATTCAGTACTTAAACGCTTTTACGCACCATCCATTCTGCTGTACAGCCCGCCAAGGTCACGCACGATGACCGATGCAAAACGACAGTGAACAGGCTTGACGTACATCAAATATTATTATTATTAGCTTGCTACACGTGCACGAGCAGAAGGATGGATATTGAATTCCCTGCCTAGCCGCGGTTGAGAGCGGACGTGCGTGTTGTGCAACAATATAATTGGCGGATAAGATGTCTCGATTTACGTACGCTCTATACGAAGTTAAGAAAGCCACGGAAATTCAAACAGCCACTCCAGCCTATTATGCATACGGTATAGTGTTATGGGGAAATAGTACACGCACATTATATTTACTCTTCAAAAGAAATGTAAAAAAATATTAGCAAATATTAAACAAATAGATGGTTGCACGAAAAAATATCGAATCGAAACGAAAAAAATATGAATGTCGAAAGCGCGAGAATTGCCCACCAGGACTTACCGTCGAAACGTGAAAAAGACTCCCAGATCATCGGCCACACATACCCCCAGGAGCGCCCCCAAAAAGTGGCAATCAGGGGCCTCATGGTAAAGACCCCACTGGCCGAGGGCATGGAGGAGCATGAGGCTGTAAAACGACTAGGTAAAATTATTTTCGTCACGAAAAGGACGCCCTGGGGCTGTCTTTTTCGTTCAATTTCCACACCTAGACACCAGCCAACAGAGGAGCCTTTTCGACCTCCAAGTACTCCTTAGCATGCCTCGTGACGGTGCGCGAGGGGGTTCGTGAAGGGCCCCCTCAATGCCACTGTTACCAGGCATTTGTACATGCGTCCCAGTGATGTTTTCGTCCTCCCCGTTGCGTGCGCTGCTACGGCTCATATCACGTTGCTGATTGCACACGACTAATAGCATGTCCTGCCTTTCGTGGAGAGGCGCGAAAGATGGGCGTGTCTTCCCACCCTCCTATCCCGGAACAGAAGAACCGCTTCGGGCTGCTTGCGAAACTAAGCCAGCCCGAAAGAATTATAGTTACCGCGAGGAATCCGGTAACTACCCAACCAAGTGGTCCTCCAATAAAACGGAAAAATTAAAAAAAAAATAGAAAAAAAGAAGCCGCGGGTCGAGGTCAGGAGCTGACTGTGCAGGCAACTGACCCCGCTCCAACCACATGAGCACAGCCACCTCCACGCCCAAGAAGGAGGCTGGAACCACTAGTGCCCGCCCCAGACCAACGGGCGCAAATTTCGTCTACCTCGTGCTTGACGTGCTTGATAGGCTTTCTGTATATCAGATTCAACATATACTGCTTGTGACACAAGTTGATTGAACGTCAAAATGGAAAGGGAAGCTGGGAAACACTTTTAACATTTATAAAAATATTATTTATTCCTGTATACTCTAAACGTTTATTCTATATTTTTTTCATCCAAAATCTCTGCTTTTTTCCCTTCTTCGGAGATATTTCATCTGGAATAGAAAGTCAACGGAGTTTCATCATTTATTATTTAATATATTTTAAGTAGGGAATATGAAATTTTCTGATTGTATAAGCATGAAAAAAAAAATTCTCGATAGGTAGATACTGTAATTTTTTACTACTTTTCTCTTTCAACAATATTATTTTAAAGTGAGTAAAAGTAGGAATTCAATTATTTTAGTGATGATAAAATAGTGGTGTGTCAAGTAGTGCCCCCCATACTACGATATTACTAGTTATATTTTATTCTATCGTCTTTGATACAACATAACTGAACATAAACCATTTAGTTTGAGTAGGTTCTTGCGACACTTACGATTACCAAATGACGCCGATTGTAGGTATATTATACATGGTATAAGTGTCAGTCTAAATGGTCACTGTGGTAGAAGGGAACGCTTACTTATGCAACTTCCAATTTTAATTATATTTATTAACCCTTTATTAATTATTTTCAGAATACGGAATGCTATTATTTTACGAAAAAAAAGTAATTGGAATATCGTCTTGGGGAGAAAAATGTACGAAGAATAGTTTACCTTTCATATTTACTGAAATAGCACCTTTTATTAAATGGATAGAGGATGTTATGTCCTTACCCATACAATTAATAATAAATTCGTCAAAGGAATAAAAAGTAAATACATACTTGTTTTATTAATTTGAGATGGATAAGCGATTGAGCAAAGCCCGTGTCCACTTGGTGCATACTGGATTCCTATTGGGAAGCCACATCGACGAAATACCGACCGACCGCGTCAATCGATCGAAAACGAAAATTAAATGTATATGATTTGGCGTGTCTCATGGATCGGGTTTCACCCATAGACAAATTTTCCTATACATTTTGATCAATCCACGCATCGGTCGGGATGTCGATGTGGCTTCCCGGTAAATCCCCAGTTAATACGTTGGTAATTTTAATTGTAATAATAAATAAATACCATCACGGGTTCTTTTTTAGCACCCGAGAACCGTTTACACGGCCTCAGGGTACCCAGTGGAGGGATTAACCCGTCCTCATTTCGCCGATGGTATTCGGAGGCAACAGCTAACAAGTGGCAAGCTTGTTGCGGTGTTTAAGATAGTATAGCCTCGTTGTATAAAGCGGTCACCCATCCCAGGTCCGGTCTTGTTGTCATCTGTTTAACCTTGAGTTGCGCAGTGACTTTACCACTAGGCTGGGGCCGCTTTTTTTACACATAGTACAAGCCTAGAGCTTAGTTTGTGACCAGGGACCCTACCGGGAAGCCACACAAAATACCGATCTTGGAGTTCCGCAGTGACTTTACCACTAGGCTGGGGCCGCTTTTTTTACACATAGTACAAGCCTAGAGCTTAGTTTGTGACCAGGGACCCTACCGGGAAGCCACACAAAATACCGATCGATCGAAAGCGAAAATAAAATGTATGTGATTTGACATTTCTCGGCGATCGAGTTCTACCCATAGACAATATTTCCTATACAATTTTATCCATCGACGCATCGATCGGTTTGTCGATGTCTTCCCGGTAAGGGGCCTGACCAAAGAACACGATCGCCAATCGAATCGCCGCATTGATCGATAAAAATGTTTAGGAATTTTACTCTATGGGTAGAGCCTGATCGACGAGAAACGTCAAATCCCATACATTTGGCTTTCGATGGGTGTTTCGATTCGATTACCGATTGGCTCTTTGGTAAGGCCCCAGGACCCAGTTTAGTCGTCTTGACGCCCATACAAGCGTACTTCCAATATAGACATGTGGTAATCACATTTTTTTCAGTAATGATTCCCAATTGTTTTATTCGCGGTGGCAATTGGATTCCCAGTATTCTATCAAAAAGAAAACGAGAACAATCAAAAAATATATATACATGGTGACTTTGAAAGGATGTACTTTGGGCTAATATGAAGTACTACTGATCAATACCAACAACTTTTCCCATGGAACTATGTGCTGCAAATGAAAAAAAAAATTGCATTCGCCAAACTAGTAATGTTAAAATGACCAATTTGTATGGGGAAGCCAATTTTTTTTTTCATTTGCGACACATGGTTCCATGGGAGAAGTTGTTCGATTCGATCAGCAGAACCTCATATTAGCCCAAAGTACATCCTTTCAAATTCACCCTGTATATATATAAAGGGTAATATATTTGTACTGACGCCCCTAACTTTATTGAGTCAATACTAACCACGAAAATACCCCATAATGATAAGCCACAAGAACGAGAACGAGCTAAAAAAAATATATAGTAAAAATAAAATATTATATTAAGTAAAGGGGGGGGGGGGTATGGTAATATATTTATATATTTGTACTAACAACTCTAACATTATTGAGTCAATACGGACCACAAAAATACCCCATAATGACAAGCCACCATCTCGAAATAAACAAAATAAACAGAATGCACGGTTTCTATCGGTAGATAATTCTTATCGGTTGCGAATTCCGTTCGGTCGGCTATTGAAACATTTGCTTTCGTTCGGTCGGTCTGCGTTTATATCAGTGTGTCTTTTGTTTCCTTTGGGTCCATGTCTATCTTTATCAGTTTGCTTTCGTTCGGTCGCGGAGTTCAATCGGTCCCATGTCTATCTTTATTAGTTTGCTTTCGTTCGGTCGTGGAGTTCGATCGGTCAGCATATTGTGTCTCAATCAAAAGTGCCGAATGTTTTTTACTTCGTGAATCTTTATCTTGGTCAGTTGACAATACCAAATCTAAATGATTGACTCATTCGCGATTGTCACATGTCTACCAATATTACAAATTGGCTGTTAGAATCTGGCCATCTCTACACAAACTTCTTTTTACGTCGGGGGTTAAAAATCACCATTAAGTTTTGTGTTAGCTCGTCGATACAAATGGAACGTAGCTAGAACGAATTTCTCGAACGCGCTGCCGCCGCCGCCGTCTGTAGAAAAAAAAAATTCCACCGCCCGCACCGCAGATTGGTGTCATCAAAATAAAATTTTAAAAATACCCCAATCGGCTTATTAAATTGTTTACTGAATGTTCATCTATTATTAAAATCCAAATTTCCTTAATAAACTATAAAAAATTAACAACCTTTGTAAAATATAATTGTAGTTTATAAAATAAATGCGAAATGTTGACATTCAACATGGCGGTTTCTCGTGAGAATTGTGCTGTGTGTCGTGGTGAGATTTTTAGTTAAGTTTTTGCGTTAAACTGTCCGTTTACTGAGTTAAAAATACACTATATTTTTCCTGTTTTGTGCGATTGTTTACAATTTAGTCGCATAGAGGTAAATTAACTTAGACCTCGGTAATAATTTCGGAATCGGACAGTTGCAGAACTACAAATTAACCCAGGCAGAACTCGCCGCTTTTAGAATGTTGGACCATTATTTAATTGTAAAAGTTTACCCTTAGTTTTGAAAAATTTGGAACATTGATTAGTTTGTGCAAGTGAATTGAACGAAGTGGATTAAACTGTATTTACCTTGTAATTTTATAGACAACGCTCGCAGGACTCATTCAATTACCTATTGAAGACTTTGTGAATCTAGTACAACATATTTTTTAAGTAGGTTTTTTCTAATTTTATTAATACCGGGGTGTATAATTCATTAAAACTTAACGATTGGGTGACGAAACGCGAAAAAAGATTTTAAATGGAAATGTGATTTATCAAAGGAAGAATAAGACTTTTGGAATAAAGTCGCCACCATATACTTCTGTGATATAATTATTACATAGTTTTCATTTTGTGAAGTACTTGTAAAGAAGCATGAGTTCAAACTCTCCTTGGAAATTATTCCAGTCATCATCCACTTTGCAAGATATCTTGGAAACCAGTACAATGCAGTCAAAATCATCTTATTCTAATGGTAAGTTTAAATTTTTTTTTTTTATCATCAAGCTTCTATGCATTCATCCATGGAAACATTTAGGCTTGAGGTTTATATATATATGATATATTAAATATATCATCACGGGTGCCTTACGGTAGCCGATGGTATGAGTATACACTGAACAAGTGGCTAACCCGTCGCGATGTTTTTGAATAGACTCAATAACCCATCTATAAACAGTTTCACAAGTTGGTATAGTGAAACCGGGACCGACAGCTTAACGTGCTCTCCGAGGAACTTTAGTGGTGTTGTCAAACAAATGTACATAATTTTTTTTATTTAAAAACTCATTGGTTCACACCAGGATTCGAACTAGGGACCTGTGTTTTTAAGTCCAAGGTCTAACCAATTCGGCCACCACGTATAGTACATTATAATACTGTTGTAGATGCTTCAGCTTATACCATGCTATTATATTATACCGCATACAAAATTTTAACATATTTGGGAAACTTTATGGGAAATAGTATACTCACTTTGGTATCATTATTGCTGTGGAGGAAATAAAATGTTTGGTCTTCTTCATAAAAACTTATTGAATCCTTTACACTTTAGTTAAAATTGGTTTTGTCTCTTATAAGCATATTTACTTTTGTAACTACAGATAAAAATAGTGGAGACAAACAAATAAAACCTATAAAAAAATTTGGTACATATTATTAAAACTTAAATTACATAAATTTAGGTTTTACAGTATTTGCCCGAATACCATCGGTGAAATGAGGACGGGTTAAACCCTCTGCTGGGTACCCGAGGCAGTTTAAACGGTTCTCGTAAATAGGCACCCTTGATGGTATTTATTATTTACATTATTTTGTTGCTCTTTCTAAAGATATTAAAATCTGGTAGTGCAGAGGAATAGTATATTTATAGTACTCCACTAGTGATGTGGTCAATTAATGAATATTTTATTTTAAATTCACACATATTTGGTACACATTTGAATCTATGACCTAAACAATCAGGTGGAATAGTTTTACAGCACTAATTTTACTACACTTCGGTACATTTCATTAATTTTAATGCTATGCACACACTTTATTAATTATTAAGAATTGACGAGAGTCTGTGTATTGTTAAGATTGCATGAAGAAAAGCATCAATAAGGTTGAACAGAGGGCTGCTTTGTAAGTGCCTATACACTGTTTTCATAAAGATATACAGATTGTTAGAGTTTGGAAACACTCAGCTTACTATAAATTATTAATTAAATTGTTCAAAGGCTCAGTTTAATAATTTAAATAAGTAAAATTGCAAAATGACCACGTAATGAAAACTAAATAAATAATAATGAAATTAGAACTTGACAGTTATGTGAATGTTTTATAATAAATTTATAGTGGAGATGATGAGATTACTAACCACTGCATTGATAATAAATATTTTGTTATGATACTGTTATAAAAATAATAATATTCTATGAATTTTAGCAGATTTAAAGAGTAATAACAGATTTTCTGATTAATAGCAGATTTTCATTGGGAAATATTGTCATTTGAGACAACATTGTTAGCTAACCATGGATTTTCTGTGCGGGTGCCAGGTCCGCATGGTTGGGCTAAATAATTTCCAAGCGGGGTGGAACACCCAAATTCGCCATTAGCCTCTGGGGGGCTCCGGATCATGTACTAAAACCACAGAGGGTCGGCTTTTCACATAATTCTCTTAGGGTAACGAACCTGACACTAGGCATTATGTATAAGATATGTTTTCTTTTTCTTTCCATTATGTATGGATTTTAATAGTTCATAGTCTGAACTATAGGCGTGAGGTACGCTGTCATCTGTAGAAATATATACTCTTTCGACTGAATGGAACGCTACATATCGCCTCGCCTGTATTTTTACTAAGGCTCCAGGGTACCCAGCGATAGGGTTTTATCGGGGTACCCAATGATATCCCAAATCTTCATCGAACAAGTGGTCACTTCGTCGCGGTATTTGGATAGACTCGATATCCGATCCAAATAATCTCACGATTGAAACTGGAAAGTCGCTATTTATTATAGTTGTGATACGATAGGCACCGCCATCGTGATGTTTATCATGGTAGTCAACATGTTTACTTTCTTCTTCTTATTTGAAATAATGCCTCTACGCCTAACGCGTAGTTTGCCAGTGTCGAGTGTAGGCAGATATTTTTTTTATAGAATTTAAAGTAATACTGGGATAATGGAATGGACAGGAATAGGAAAAGGAATAGGTATGCGGTACCACATACGGTATAGTGATGCTGATGTCATGTGAAGAAGGGAAAATATAATCAACTGTAAAACGGGTATGGAATTCCTTGAGATTAACACAAACACCGAGTTCACTACGTTAATGATACTTCTCACACCTAATGATCACTACAAATGCTTATTATACAAAATTAGTCACTTTTGCACAATACTATTCTATAAACTTAAAAAACATGAAAAATATAACAAACACGCGACTACAGACTTTGAGCCACCCTCAAAGAATCATGTTTCATTTACATTAGAAATAATAGCGTATACCTACGTATTAAAAATCAATAGTATATTTTTTTGTTTTAAAATAATACGCATACAAAGTTGTAGGAAGCATAATATTTTCTGTATAAGTAGTCAAGCCTCTTTACCTTAACAGAAAAAGTTTTTCATTAATAACTAAAGTATGTAAATACAAATTCTATATTTCTTTCCTATTTACACGAGATAACACTTTAATTTTCTGTAAATGTCGAATCCTGAAAAGAAAATATTTTTCTCGAATAACGCACACTATGACGGTGTTACTGTATATGGATGAGAGGGGAGGCAAATCCCTAACTCCGCTGCGCGAATAAAGTTGATTTTCATCGCCCAAATGCTTGGTCTATCTAGGAGACTTGACTGCAGATCGATATTTTTTGTTAAAATGTTTTATTTATTTACTTACTACGCTTATTATTTATGATAAGTTATAAATAATGCGTAAATATCATTAATTATCCTAGTACCTACTTGTTAAATATATACATTTCTTTTACCATAAAATTTATGCTCATTTTAAATCTATTTAACAATATAACTTAAAATTTATGTTTATTGAGACTTTCTCACTATTTTTCAATGGAGTACGGGTATCCATATGATGGTAATCGGCATCGATCATTACATTATTGTTTAACAACATTGATTGCTTTCACCAAGCCGGCTAAATGTTGCGGTTACCAAATGGCGACAACAAAGACGAATTTGCATTACGAGTGTTAATATATCTTCGCTGCTTTATCGTCAAACCAACTGCCCTGATTCGTAACGGTACCCTGAAAGGATACAACCATTCCGACAAGAATTGGAAGCAGTACTTTCCTGAAAACCGTTAAACCCACTAACATTACTAGGGCACTTGACGGTTTTTGCATCTGGCATCTGAATAGGCGTTGGTAAGGGAATAGTTCGTTCAGCCTAGCTAAGGTACCTTCGTTTTAGGTGGATACCTTCGTCCAACCTAAAAATAAATAAAATACCATGTGAACATTGGCTTATTTATTCAATTTTGAACGTGACGTTCTTTATTGATCACCCTTTAGTATTCACGGCCACCGCATCTGAAAATATTCAATGTGTTATTCAAAAATACCTAATGTAGTGGCACTGACAGACAGTCTACTTATAAATTATTAATTCATTTAAATCTTTATTACACAATGTACGAAGCCAGACTTAATGCTTCTAGGCATTCTCTACCTACTAGTAAAACCATCGGCACTTATAGTTTAAAGATATAGCATTAAAGATATTCACTTAGACCTGTTTGTTTGATTTTCATGCAACCTCGGCTCTAAAATATTACACAACTCAAATAAGTCATAAATACCTATATCATAAAATGCAGGTGTCACTTTTCGTTTATGCTGTGCTTCCAACTCGAAAATCACTTATAATATAAAAATTCAAGGACAAATTTTCAATTAAGTTTTCTCTCTTTCTTATAATTATACAAGTATAGAACAGCTGAGGGAAATCTGATTGAAAATGTCAAGTTATCTAAGCGATTATTCCGTAAATATACGCGATATCGAAAAACTTTAAACTAACAATGAAACTGTTGAAACAATGTAACAATGAACGTTCGGAAAGTTTATGAATAAAATAACATTTTGGGATTAAACTCACTCCCATACTTTAAACACTTTAATTTCTTTGCTTTAATATAGGATATAGATAGGTATTTAAAATTTTATATAACTACTAGCTACCACAACTACTTGGCGCGGCACGTGGCGCTCTGTGAGGTTTCTAAATAAATTAAAGAGAAGTAGAAGTAGAAATTAATTATGAACATACTTGTACATTAAACATATTTTGTATTGTTTGGTTGTAGGAAGTTACAGCACTGACTTTCCCAGCTCTCCTCGAAGCACCTATAGTAACATTGGAAACATGAGTAGCAGCAGTAACCGAAATCATCAGGGATCAAACAACTTCACCGCAAATGAGGGTGGCAGCATTGGAGACAGCAATGCATTTTCATCTTCTACAAATTCGAATCAATCTAATAATCAGCAGCACTTCGAATCCCATGGACACCCTCCCATTCGTGAAACGGGGATAATTGAAAAATTGCTTGTAAGTACATTTTAACCTTTTTGCGTTTAGGGTCACCGAGTGCATTTTGCATCCGGTTTTATATCACATTATGTGTATAAACAGTGCTATATTGATAACAGGACTCTGAATTTATATTCTTTGATAATATACCTATAATAACTATACTATACATAACCTTAGAATATGTAAAAACCGTTGATTAGATTGTTAACTCTAAAACTGAAAGTCACAGGTTCAGCTCCCAGTAAATATATGAGTATTTTCTATATTTAAAGTACAAACCTAACACACGATATTTAAATGTCTTTTTCGTTTGTTAAAGCATTCCTATGGATTCATCCAATGCTGTGAACGCCAAGCTCGCCTGTTTTTTCACTTCAGCCAGTTCAGTGGAAACATTGAACATCTCAAGATAGGCGATCCTGTCGAATTTGAAATGACTTACGATCGTCGCACTGGCAAACCTATAGCATCTACCGTAACCAAAATTGCTCCGGAAGTTGTAAGTTATAATATAATATTATTTCCACAAGTTTGTACGTATATAAAACCGCACCGCTAAAGCCTATAGAGAGGAAAAAAAAATTTAATGATAAGTTAAATATATTATTGTTCAATTATGTTATTTAGGTTATGAGTGAAGCTAGAGTGACTGGTACTGTCACCACGGAAGTAAAGGGAGAAGGCTCTGGGGACAACACTGGTCGTATTTCGTATGAAAATCGTGGTAATATTACATGATAAATTCAATATAATATAAAAACAATAACTATAAAGTTTGAAAAGTCAAGAGTATTTTGTTTTCCAGGAGAATGTTTCTTTTTGCCCTACACTAAAGACGATGTTGAGGGTAATGTGACACTGAGACCTGGAGACGCAGTTAGCTTTCAAATTGCAACAAACCAAAGGTATGAATACATTGAATATTCTATTGTCTTCTAAACTAAAGTACAGCTATACACTGGTTTTGACACCTGTCGTAGGCACGTTTCATTAAAACCACGAGGACGTAGCCTTCAGCGGCGAGGCTATAATTACTCTAAGAAAGTCTCATTTTCATAATAAATAAAAGAAAGTCAATATTAAAGTTATAGAACTTTAGCCGCTTTTTAGTTAATTTGACCTACATTTACCAGCAGCGGCTCAATTCTCTTATTCATATATGTTTAATAAAGTTCCATCCTAAAGCTACAATTTTCAACTTCTACGAGTCTCCAACCTAATGGCGTATAAGTTATAGATCTTGTGGACTACCATATATTTCTTAGAGTAAAAGTTAAAAAAGCACAATTACAAAGGGGTACAAGACAAAATGTCTTTTCTTAAAACTCTTTATATTCTACTTATAATCTAATATGTCATCATTACATTTCTCAATTTCCATCTCTAAAGTTATGTAGAAACAAAAGAATTATAATAATTCACAAAATTCGGATTCACCATCGGCTGAAAAGTGCTTTAATGTGAATTAGCTTAACGCTAATATAGGAATATATACTATATTTACAATAAACTTTATTCTCTTAATAATATAGTTGTAAATTTTCAGAGGAACGCTGGGCGCTTGCCACGTTCGTTTCGAGAATCCTGCGCACCCAGTGAAGTATCACGGGGTCGTGTGCTCGCTAAAGGAATCCTTCGGCTTTATAGAGAGAGCGGACGTGGTTAAGGAAATATTTTTCCATTTCTCCGAATCCAAGATAAAGGAAGATCTAACCTTAGGCGATGACGTTGAATTTATTATCCAGAACAGGAACGTAAGTATTCTTTAATTATTTCATATTAATATGTTGATGTGTAGGTTCTATCGTCGGTATGTAACAATGAATCTGTGTAAATATATTAGTTTGATAAGTTTACTATTGTACCTCGTCATTTTCTAGGGCACATTTCATAAATGTGACAATTAAAACTTGTATGAAGAACCGTCAAATTTATTTTTTGTCCATACAAGTTCTTTGTTTAATAACTTTATTTATGAATAGGTTTGTTAATAATCATGCTCCTCTGACAGAGTGTGTTCCGTGGGGATTGACTTAACAGTCTGCGTGTGCGCCCTAATAATACCGATCCATCCTATATTTTGCATGGCAGGTTAATGGGGTACCAACTAACCTGGTCTTACATTATTAGCTTGTTATATAACGTGAGTTAAGGTTGCCCACTTAATGTAAACTTTGTCAGTAGTAAGCCTTAGCACGTTGGTCAGTTTACAAGGTTTGCAATTAAATTAACATAAAATGAAAGAGAAGGTTTTATAATCAGTTGGATTGTATCAGAGATAAGTAAAGAACAATTGTATTTTTTACTGACTTCCTAAAAGGGAGGTACACAATTCCACGCGTATATATTTTTTTTATTTTTATGTATGACCACATTTACATAATTTGGTCAATAACCGATTTTGAAAGAAATGCTTTATAATTACAAATATAAAAACATTTTAACGAAGAGGTCCAAGTGTAAATTTATTGTTTTTATTCGGGCCCCTTAAGGGGTATGGCCATTTTTGCCTTTATCTCTACATCCTCGTTTTACCTCGTCTCAGTCATAACTCTTCTCATACATGCACGCATTTACCCTTCACTTCGCATATAATATTTGGTTTGTCATTCTTTCATCACATTCATTTTATATGCCAATCTAGCGCAACGTACCCTTCGTCATGTCATGCCTATACTTTATTTCAGTCCCGCTCGTTCCCGGCGGATATGGTCTGTTATTTTAACAACGCACAAACGTCGCTATGAGCGCATTTTTACTGCATTTATTTTGATCTTTCTCCTGACATACCCATATCTACAAAAAATATTACCCCGTTTTGTAATTTTAGACATTATGTTGTTATTTTATGACATAAATGTCGGTACCTATAGGTTTTATATTAAATATGTCTTTGTCTTTGACCTATATTTGAATAGAGTTATATTACTTTACATATCTAAATTATTGCAGTTTAGTTATGATAGCAACAGAGTAATTTTCTCATTTGACCTTGTAGAACCTCGATGAAGTAAAATATAAAATTAACGTTTTGTTTTAGGGTAAAGAAGTAGCCTGCAACATAACAAAACTTCCTAGTGGGGCAGTAGTATTTGAAGATGTCAATCCGGACATCATGAAAGGCCAAGTATTAAAACCTCTTGAGCGAGGAAACGCAGCTCGAATGCAAAATGATCCTTTACCTGGAAGAATTAGGTACAGAGCAGCTGATCACTCGGAGGTGGAAGTGCCTTTCGGTGATAAAGATCAAGCAGGAGAATTTACTTTACGCCATGGAGATTGGGTCCAGTTTACAGTGGCCACAGATAGACGTGACCAACTTAAGAGGGCTACGACAATCTCTCTACTTGACGAGTCGTTCAATGTTTCTGGAGAACGGTAAGTTATTTTTTTGTATATGTATTGTTTTTATTTTAATTAGAGAGACAATGTTCTTAGCTATCAATGGATTCTCCGTGCGGGTGCCGGGTCCATCTCGTGGTTGGAAGGCAGAGGAATGAACTGCAGCGTTCCCGGACTTGAGACCGCGAAGTAGGGTTAAAGGGTTATAACTCTTCCATGCACTGTATTCACTACTCTTTCTACTCAACCAAATACTAAGTTAGCGCCATCTTGGAAAAAGGCCAAGATCCTTCAATAGCCGATGCAGACTGCTGGAATTCCTCTAGCATCGACTTCCATTGCATAAAGATGAGTTTAGTTGTAAGGTTTTATATGTATAGTTATGGCTACAAATTATGATTTCCCGTAATTAAACCAAAAAACTATGATAGATAAAGAAAAAAATCAAAAGGGGATCGTCCCTAAAATCCAAGGTCCAAATACTAAAGATATAATTAATTTATTCAATAATAATGCACCTAATATACATCGTGACTTAGTAATTTTAAAATAACCAATTATTCAATAATACAAGCCAAAATTTTTATCATTGCGACATTTCATTGGAAAAGTTTATCTATTTCATCAGTAGAGCCTTCTTTTTTTTCACAATTGTTGTCGATAATAAAATATTAGGCCGGATTTTAACCTTTTAAATTCAACATGTATATTATGCAATTAAAATTATGTAATTCAATCTTTATGCTGACGACCACTTAGAAATCTTTCAATCAGCGCAAAACAGCAATTGCTGCACGTGATTTAAACGTTGACCTCGTTCCATTTAATTCATCACAACATTGTTTTCCGCTGAATGCATGTAATATATATTATATTAGATGCATTCAGCGGAATAAAGTAGGTAGGATCTTTTGAAATTATCAGATTAAATAGACAACTAGTAAAATTATTGCATGTGCTGTTAACAGCAATTTCATTTTGCCGACATTACAACTAGATTCTACTGGATATAAAATTTTGCCTAGAAACGTGTCAAATATCGGTTTCAATATACAGCTGATATCCAATTAATTTAGAAGAATCTGGTTTGGACTTTGGATAGCCACGGAGAAAGTATAGACTTTTAGTTTGACAGCCTCCGTGGACTAGTGGTTGCGCCTTTGGCACCCATGGCAAAAAAATAATATATTAATACGTTTTTTTCTGTACATGGTCTGGGTGGTTATAAAATATAATATGTATTATATCGTTGCTTCTGGTATACATGGTACAAGCCTAGAGCTTAGTTTGTGATAGAGCCATTTGTGTACAGAAAAGAAAAGAAAAAAAAAAGGTGTTCGATAGTTTTATCGCTATCGTATGCTGATTCCTTACTTTACTGCGAAGTACGGAATTCTTATAAATAATATGTACCATCACGGGTGCCTTAAGGCGTGCGAGTATGGACGGCCTCAGTATGGTTTTTAAAAGCTTAATATGATTTTTCTGTGTATCTTTCTTGCAGAAGGGAACAGGGCGTTGTAAGTTCTCTTATGGACGGATTTGGTTACATAAATTGTGCTGAGAAAGACCAAAGGCTTGTTTTCCGTTTTTCTGAGGTGTTGCGTATGGGACACGAATTGACTGTTGGCGATGAGGTTAGTAATTACACCAAAATATATAACAAACTATACTTCTGATTTCATTTTAAAAGCTTACTGTTTATTTATAGAAATGATATTAATCTAATTAGAATCAAAATGTAAACTTCATTTTCGCTATTTAATCTATTTTGCTTTAAAGGTTTGGGTCTAGTTGAGAGTGCTGATAGACAAACATACTTTAAATATTCTTAATTCAATTATTGACATTTTTTTATCTTTTAATATCTTTCTTTTTAACACCAATATCTTTCTAACAGATTATGCTCTAAAAGCTATAGTTTAATTTTAGAATAGAATAATTTGGATAATTATATGGTGTTAAACAGAGAGATATTACTTACAGTAATTGATAAAGTGCATTTTTTTTTACATTTTGTCAGCACTGTCAACTGAAGGAACCTTAAACGCAATTCCAAATATGTTATTTACATATATTGACTATTGTAATATTCTCTTACCAGGTGGAATATACAGTAGACCAAGTGACATCATTTTCTAACTCCACGAGGCCGTCTGCTATTCGTATAAAGCATTTATCCCCCGGGTCTGTGCGTTTTGAAACTCTGCTCGAGAGGGGAATCCGCGGCGTTGTAGTCAAAGACCTCCAGGTTAGTACTACTTTAAGCTGTCGGTCCTATTTTCATTAAACCTTAGTTGGTATAGTGAAAATAGGACCAATATCGTATCGTATATAATAAGCTCGTCCCTTGTCCGGTGTATATTTAAAATAAATTACTCGTGGGGGTTCATGTAGAATTGAAATTCTAGATAAACCCCCAACAACTTCTAGGGGGTCCAACGAGAAACGAAATTCTTGTTGAACCCCCCGGGAATGTCGAAACGGGGTTGAGATGGAACCTTCCCCAATAGATGACTTGGGGCCGATTCGACCAAAAGTGGGTATAACTTTACCAAGATTAGTAATGTCAAATCACAAATAATTAATCTGAGTATTAATAGTTTAATCTACGAATAAATATTTGTATGGATTTTGACATTACTATCCCCAGTATAAGTTATGCCCTCTTTTGGTCGAACCGGCCCTCAGCTGTAGAACAGTTGTTTCAAGCCTTTAATGGACTTTACATTTTAAAATATAGCCCATTCCATTCCTATAGAAAAAAAAAAAAATAATAATAATATTTTAATTTCACTAAAATATGAGATAATAAAAAAAAAACCATTTTATTTTCATTTTCTTAGCTGCACTTCTGACATAGCATTTTCTTACTATTTATATTTGTCTAGTAATAACGTCAGATATCAAACTAGACCAAAGAAATAAACTGTAGATAACTATACTTAAATTAATCCTTGAAAATAAAATTAAAGATAAAATAAGTAAAGATAGAAATGCCAAATATTGACAAAGAGTAACATCAAGTAAAATTAAATAAAATACGTTATTTTTGAATGTTTTCACGTTATTTTAATCCTGAAAAATGTGTTAAGTAAAAGTATATCAATAAAAGCGAGAATATCAATAAGTTTAAATGTCTTTAATGTAAATTGAATACTATCATGTTATGGTAAATATAACATTAATATTATCGCCAGTGTATTAAACTTTTATCAGTGACTTTCGCTAAGGTTTGTCATAATATACTAACTTCAAGTCATTATTTTACATATGCATTGGTAAAATGACGCATTACCGACTTTGTAGGTAAATATTTCATATAATAAAAATGAAGTTATTATTATTGAAGAATAGTTGTAGATATTTTCAAAACGTCGAACTTTAAAACTAACGAAATTCCTGTCAAGTCTTTCTATTGTTTATTCCTGGAAAAGCTATCTGCAACGGTCATTGACCTAGATTTATCTTACATACACCGATATTGTTTATTCTAAAATAAATAAGTAAATATTGTTTTCTGTTCCTTGCTTGACCTACAATGAAATGTAAAACAAACAAAGTTATTATTATACAAAGTGTGCAACTCTGTAGACTTAGGCAAGGATTGAATATTGTTTTTTATGTAAATCCAAGTGGAATTATTACATATTAATACTATTTAAAAAAATCCTGAATAAACAGTTCACTTCAAATTTATACCTGTCTTCCCACACCACCAGAGGCTCTACCATGGGTTTGCGCATTGTAGAAATGATACGTATTCATTTACGTATACGTGAGCAACAACCAATAGAATCGCTTTATTCAATCCTGTTACCAAAAATAAAGCGGCCCTATTGGTTGTTCCTCACGTGAACGTATACAAATACCTTACTTTGCTACTATGCTCAAACCCATGGTAGAGCCTCAGTATTTTTCCTAACAATTTTTTACTTCTATTGTGTTTCTCCTTTTCCTATAAGAAACATAGGGTATATAAAAAATCAAAATTTCAATTAAATTACTATAATTGTACTTTACTATTATTAATTGCCTATTTATTGTAATTCATAATGGCAATGTCTAATTAATGAACAAACTAAACCAAGCAATGTATGTCATTGTAAATTTAATTTGACATGTTCATGAAATAAACATCAGTATAGCTCCTTAGATTTCTATTTGGGCATACTTAAATCTCATCACGGGATCCTTTAAACAAATAAAAGTTATTTTCCGACTATTTTTATTAATCATACTTATATTTGTGTCCAGGATTCAGGCAATGGAGGTCTTATCGAGCGTAATGGGACCAAATCATCATACGCATTCTTTTCGTCAAGTGTTGAAACGAAACTGCGTCCCCGTATTGGGGATAAAGTTACTTTTGATGTGTATCAGGTATTTATTTTTTCATATGTTCTTTTCTTAATAATTCAATATATTTGTCAATTTAAATAGGTTATTTATTTATTGGTTACGAAGACCTCACAAAATATACAATAGAAAAATTAATCGTCTTTTGGATACCCACCTAGAGAAGATTTACGCGGAAACATACATACATATTTTAATAAAAACGTTTCCAATTCTTATTACGAATGGCAACATTATAGTAAAGTGCGGTCGTGAAGCAGGAATAATATCGCACCTCACGTCTATTGGGGTGTGTCTATCTTTTTTTCGTGTAACATTTTTTTCCCGACAGTACAGAGTATATAGACAATTTATGTAGTAGAATATATACGATGCCAAAGAGGTGGAATCATAATAATAATTTTAATATTGTTTTAGCAACGAGGTAAAGTAATTGCAGACTTTAATTTGGACTAGTTTACAGAATTAAATTGAATTGGACAACAATTAATAATACAGTTTTAACATCCTTTAATATGGTTTATATAACTAGCTATGATAACGGTTTCACACCCCTTTTAATTTATATTTAAAAAAAAAAATTATTGTACAAAATTGTTCATAGGCGAGCTAAATGCCTTCAATTTAAAAGCTTTTCGTGGTTTTGTGCGTGATGTTTTCCATTTCAAACAGACTGCAATAGGATCTTATTCTAAATGAATTGCATATCAACTGGAATATAAATTTAACTATGATATGTAGTTGATATCCAATCCATACAGTAGAGGGCTCTAGGCTTGTATGTGAACCATTCAGGAACAACTATATAAAGCAGATTGTATTGTATAGACACCCAGACCATGGTGTAATTGTTTTTTATTTGCATTCAATGGAAGCCACAACCCCCAGATACAAAGCCAATAGCCTAAAACCTCTTAAGAATTGGGCTATAAAATGTTTTTTTTTAATTCGACTTGTAGTTCCATAAATTAGTTTTGTTGTTGTTTGTTTAAACGCACAAATAACCCCTTCAGCTTTATTAAATTGTAAGTATATATATAATGTATATAAACTTTTATTTTTAGGTTAAGCGTAATAAAGAGCTGGTAGCCATGTCTGTCCAAATCCAACACCGTGGCATAAATCAAGGATTCATAGCTGCATTGAAGGACGGCTTTGGATTTATTGAAACTGTAGCCCATAACAAAGAAGTCTTCTTTCATTACAGGTATTTTATTTTATATATAATGCCTTTTTCCCCCTTTATATACCTCATATAATTTTAGTTAAAAACTGAACCATTTTGGATTGTGGTTTACGTCAATTTAAATTTGCATAAATACAGAATTGATAATTTCAGTGCTTTTATTTTACATTTTAAGGTATACCTCTAGTTTCTAGAACGTTGATCAAATCATTTGGATAACTAATAGTAAAATAAGGCACTTGCTTGGTAAAAAAGAATTAACTCATTTTCTTTGAATTGAGTGTCAGAAGTGTAGCATTATTGCAGTGAACTAGGTGTTTATGTTATATCAATGAATCCCTAAATCTTCGTCGGCAAAATGGCGGTATCCGTTGGTGTTTTTTCCTTCTACTCGAAATTGGCAGAAATACCGTATGCTTGCCATCCCTTGTTCCTACTTAGGAGTATTAAACAGAATATAATAATAATAAGTTTATGAAGTTATTGAATAGCAAGTTTATATATATGTCAAAATTTCCCAGTAACTACGAAGGAAATCCTGACAAGTTAGCCCTGGGTATGGAAGTGGAGTATCTTTTGGGTCGCAGCGGCGGCTCTAGCAGCGGTAGTTGTGCGAGCGCCGAGTTGGTCCGCCAGCTCTCTCCCGGGTCCATTAGGCTGCCCAAAGTATCTGAATCAGTGCTCAATGGTACTGTGTGCAGGACGCTTCGTTCTCTTAATCCTGGTCAACCAGAGTATACAGGTTAGTTTACTAAATGTCTCTAATGAAGCTTAAATATTCATGGTTTTGTAAATCTGATTGCCATAGATGGGATATACTGGGTGTTTTTTGTTTAAAGCGGCAAACAAAAATTGTCTTCATAACAAGTAACTAAAATTAAACCCTTTTATCTTAATGTTTTTGTCATGCTCTAATTAAAAAGCAGCCTTTATATTACTTATAAATCATATTATTCATCATTACATCCGCCGTTTCATTCAAAAGAAATGAGATTGAAACTAAAATACAGCCCACGCTACTAGCTGTGATGATTGAACTTTCTTTTGGTTAAAGATTTTATTTAATGGATTTAGTAGTTTTTAAGTTTATCCGAACAGACAAACAAGTCTTTTCTATTCATGATATTAATCAAACCGTCCGTTTAGACAGATGGGAACATTTAATATTCTGTTATAATAATTTGAACCAAGATTGAAGTATAAAGATTAATGAAATTTGTTATTTCATGTATAATTGAGAATCTACCCCAAGTTATTAATGTGACCATAAGATTTAAAATGGATTTTCTGATATACATTTACGCGTGATATACACTTAATTATACTTTATAATATATTGTGTACTTTTCAGGACAAATAAAAGTTGACGATGACAATTATTACGAATTTGGCATTATGGGCATTTCTAACAAGTTGGATATTTTCCAAATTGGAGATCCGGTCTCATTTCAAGTTGATAACGAGGGCATGGCGTCTAACATTATGCAAATGAAGAAGAAACGCCGCGGAATCGTCGATTCTATTAATGGTATATATTATTTTTTTATTATGTCATCTTTCAACGCGAATCCAGACCCTATTATAAGATGTTTAAAGCCGAAAGTTTGAAAATTTAGTCTTATCAATATTTACTTATCAATACAGTCTGTTCCCATAGAGTTTAAATTCAAACATAGTAAAACGAGACGAAGAATTTCGTGTTTTTAAGATGGCGGCATATTTTTAGTCGAAACATGTGGTCATTGGAAGAGAACTGATATTAATACTAATAACTTTTCGCCGAAGACAGTTCGCAGATCACATCTCGTAATGATCCCGTAGTTGGATAGTTTGTTCGTATTTATTATTTTGCTTTCAGGGAAAATTAAACCAAGACATATTAACTAAATTGTATAATATGTGTCCATTTAGCATCCTAATTCTAACTCAAAAGTAATTATTTAAAAACTTTCTAATAAGTTCTTAATATTATTTTAGTTTTTGTTTGTTTACTTTCCTATATCCTTTGACTTTTAGTAAATATTTTGAATAGTGTCCAGTTGCCAGTTATTAACCGCAATAAAATCCATTGTGTTGTATAAAGTTGGAGGAGTTATCAACCAAGGCCTCTTCTTTTCTTTATCCTCTTAAATTAACTTATTGAGTAAAAGTTAGTGTTATTTAGGGTTCACTATAAAAACCAAGTTAAAATAAACAGTAAGGTTGAATAAAAAGATATTTTTTTCTAACAATTTAATTGGTTAAGTATTATTATTGGTTGTTTCAAAAAAGTTCAACATTTTTAGGTGGTTTTGGATTTTTGAATGTCCATCTGGAGGAGTGTAAGAGGCTATTTTTCCACATGTCGGAGGTCCGATCTAACCGCAGCGACTTGCAGCAAGGTGATTGTGTGGAGTTTGTACTGCTGCAGAATCCTAGGAATGGAAAACTTTCTGCTTGCAATGTCGTTAAAGTACCGTGAGTGTTATTTTTTTATATAAAAAAAATAAATATCACGGTTGCCTTATGGGTCCGCCTAGACGGCAGGGGTATCAGAGAGGTTTTTAAAGCCACCTTGTTGTAGCCGATGGTATGAGTCTACATCGATCAAGTGACTAGCTCCTCGCGGTGTTTGAATAGACTCAATAACCCCATAGACTGTTTCACAATTTGGTATAGTGAAACTGGGACCGACAGCGTAACGTGCTCTCCGAGGCACTATAGTGGTGTTGTTAAATCAAATGTACATAAACTTTTAGATTAAAAACTCATTGGTACAAACCTTGGTGGGGTTTGAACCAGGGACCTAAGTGTTTTTTTAAGTCGAACATCTAACCAACTCGGCCACCATGTATTTTTTTATATATACTTGCCCCCTTATTTATAAAAAAAATATTGAGCACTTTAGTTAAAATGTTTTTTTTTTCAAAGGTTTTTGCTCAATATAGTTATTTAGCATGCTAGTTTTTATTGACATAGTAGATTTTTAAAACTGACTGTAACAAATACATGTACAATTTTCAGTAAGAAACGACCGGACCACTTGATCTCACGTGTCCGCAACCTTAACCTGGACGACAATACGCCACGTGTCATCACGCTGCGCATCCCTAGAGGACCCGACGGCACTCGGGGCTTCCGACCTCGCCGCCCGATCAAAGGTATTTTTTTAACGGCCTCTACGCATCAGGAATGGTAACATGACCGTATGCAAACGGTATAGTCTTGCCAATTTAAAAAAATAAGAATTGCTGTGCTTAACGCTCTGTGATCTTTAATTCAATATCAAGCTACCACTATCTCTTATAGCATTATTATTTTAAGGGCTCTGCAGTCGTGTCGACGCCCATAGAAACGTACTTCCAATATTATTATAACTAGTAGTTGTTTAATTATTATTTTTATTTTGGTAATTGTACATACAAATAATAATTGTATTATTTAAAAAAAATGTCCAACACATATATTATTTTAACTCTGTGACAGTTATTAGTTTACATTAGTGGAGAAATACTCTAAATGTGAGAACGCAGACTTTGCGATCCCGAATGCAGCATTTTTTTGTAGTACAAATGTTCAATGTATTATTAAAATAATAATGCTATAAAAGGTGCTAGTATCTCCCTGTATACGCAACTTATAAATTTAGAGTGAATTCGGATATTGCTTGTATAGCTGTACCTTCGACAACTAATGCCCGACTAACACATGTAAGGAATGTGAATGGAAAATTTGAAACATGTTTTCGGAATTTAAAAAAATATTCCGAAAACAATATTAAATTTTCTTACGCCGTTATTTAACGTCCGTTTAACGTATAATTAATATGAATTTGTTCGGGATTTTAGATTGTTATGTATGTTAAATTCAGATTTAGGGAGGGATTATCGTAAAATTATTATGGGGTATTTAAAAGTCATCAACTTTGTTTGCTGTGCTAGTCTGGCATCTACTAAATTATGTATTTTATTAATTAATTAATAATGTTCACTAGTCTTTGCTATGCTTTTGTGTTTTCTTGCGAAATAGTGTAGCGGTTAAATGTTTTTCATTAATAACTACAGTTTTAACTGTGTTCCTTTAATTTAGTTTATATTGTGTAACAATATAAGGAAAAGTGGAATATCGGTTCATTTTAGCCACTCATTCATCTTATAAATTTATTTTGACGAGCAATTTAACCGCTACCTCGCTTTTACCAACTTATAAAAAAAGATTTCAGGCAAAACTTAGCTTCAATAGAATACATAATTTAATATTAATTTATTTATGAACACCTAGCACAGTTTTAATGTGTTAGCATTACATTAGTATGTTTGTTCCAGAATTGTTGGCCAGTGAAACGCACATTTGACGCCGGCGTAAATACTAGACCCATTCGTAATTTTGTTTAATTATTATTACTCTTCCTACTTTTTTCAAATCATGAGAGTTTGTGACTGATATTTCATTTTTGATATTCGTTTTGTAAATCATTTAATTTTCCCACCCAGTATATTTTTTACATCACAATGTTTTTAATGCCAACTTTCTTATATACTTATAACTAGTTTTAACTGACATTTTTATTGTTTGTAGACATTACTGTTAATTTTTTAAACCTCTTATCACAACGGCAAAAATACTACAAAAACGAGGCCGCAAAAGTTAACAGTGTATATTATTATAAAAAAAATATTAATGTATTATTTATTTATAATGTTTATTTGTTATTCACAAAATTAAAGTTTTATTTAAGACGAAGGTGCTATTCTAAATTTTCAATTACTTGTAGAAAATAAAGAATTAATATTGCTTTTTGAAGCAATCATTAACTAAATATGAAACTCTATAAATTGGAATATTGCACCTTTTGTTGCGTATTCATGTTATATAATTATAATTTACATTATGTGACGTATATACTTTATGTTTGAAGATATAGTGGGGACGTAGCAACGTCTTTACTTGGCATAGTAATTGAATGTTAAGAAAGTTTTGTTGCTAATTGTTCGTCTACTACTGTTAAACACTGCCCTCGTATAGATGACAATAGGTGACAGTTTTGTTTAAAGAATTGTGTGTGCATTGTTCTGTTTTAGTCATTATTAATTCGTTATATAACTTCGGATATATTCTATAAATTCTTCCACTGCAAAATGTTTTGCTTCCCAATATGAGGGTCATTTAATTTAATTGTTTTTTTATTCTCATAAACGATTGATGATATTTTAATGATCTCTTAAAAGTGTAAAAAATCCTTTGTGATTAGACCAAAGTTAATGCATTAAATGTTATTAATAAACTTTAACTAAAGTATGCAATATTATAAATACGTGCTCGGTCATTCCGATCAGTATCAATGTGTATTCATGTCCTAATTATATGAAACAGAACAAGTCATTTTAGATTGTTATTTGCCGACATGTTTTAGTTTTTTAAAACGTTATTTACGTGCAATAATAGTTCTTACGAAGACTGAAAAAGGATCATTACAAAATTATATTAAACAACTTGGTTG
This sequence comes from Monopis laevigella, assembly GCA_947458855.1. Taxonomy (NCBI): domain Eukaryota; kingdom Metazoa; phylum Arthropoda; class Insecta; order Lepidoptera; family Tineidae; genus Monopis; species Monopis laevigella. Next base: position 12,349,113 of record OX381576.1, on the reverse strand, counting down.
TTTCGGACATAATAAATAAAATTTCATAATAATAGACTTGTTGTATTTTGTACAAATAGTGAACGAAGTCGATGGATGTCAATCAGAAATATTATTTTCGTATATAAAGTTATGTGTAACGGAGTTGACAAGGTAGCGTACGCGTTTCAAACTGCAATCAGAATTTATGTAAGTCGTACGGCCAAAACTATTATTTTAGGTGGGAGGGTGGCCTCTATAACTTAGCTAGGCCGACCGACCAGTCTCGTTACCACCGCCCATACACATGCAAAAACCGTCAAGTGACCTAGTCATGTTTCGGATTATGCCTTTGGGTTCACTGGTTTTCAGGAGACTACTCGCATCGTTTTTTTGTGGTTGTCTCCTTTCAGGATGCGATTACGAAACGAACATTGATTTGACGATTAAGCAACGAGGATATTATTAAAATATTCTTGTAATGCAAATTCGTCCATGTTCTCATTTCGTAATCGCGTCGTTTAGTAGGAGCGATTAATATTGTTAAACAACAAATTAATGATCTACCCCATTCAGGGACTTGCAAGCAGGTAGTTACAAGGTCACATGTTGTGCTCCTATAAAAATATATATATATATATATATATATATGATAAAGGAAACTCCGGACGTACGTACAAATGTATCGTGTTGTTTTGTCGTACGATTATTATGATATCAGTATGAATCGTACGCTATCATGTCACCAGTATGATACAAGTATGAATCGTACGCTATTATGTCACCAGTATGATACAAGTATGAATCGTACGCTATCATGTAACCAGTATGATACAAAGTTGTAAAATTTGTAATTATTAGTATGGATAGACTGTTACTTTGTTTTGCAACGGGATGTGACATCATTAATCAACATATCCCCAAAATATAGCTTTTTGTGATCAATTTTTTCAGCTTGAAATAAGTTTTTTTTTTTGTAATAATCTATAAAAAATTTTTTTAATGTAAATATGTATTTTGATAGAAGTAAAATTTTTGCATTGTCACTTATAAATTTTATTGAATGTTGTAAAGCTTTTGTCACAGTAGAATCTATATTTTTAATAATCAAATAAACATGTATTCTCTATAATGAAATAAGAATACCATATTCGGTATTATATTGATGAGAAACACCGTTATTTCATTTTATAGAAACTTTGTGTTAAATTTAAATTGTAAAAGTTTTAAATTAAATACGTACATTGGAAATACATAAATACCTTTTCTGATTCATTGTTTGTTTTATTGTTTGAACCTTTAGGCTGAGTATAATATTATATTAAGGGCACTGCATTCGTAATCGCGAACTCCGCGTTCTCCAAACAAAATGAGTTTACGCACTCCCAGTAATAATAACTCGACTACTGTTTATCGCAGAATTAAAATAATATTTTTGTCGGTCATTGTATAATTAATATATCTGTATTCTTTGTTTTTAACCAGAAAAAAAACCTTTTTAATGTAAAAATATTTATTACTCATTTTATTAGATTTTCATAATCATAAATTTTAAATTAAAATTAATTATATTATTAATTAATTAAATTTCGCGTACAATACCAACATAAAAATATTAATTGAACAGCCAAGTTGTAATATTGGAAGTACGTTTGTATGGGGATCAAAACGACTACAGAGCCCTTAATGGCTTCTACGTATTGCGCGTATTTTTGCCAATGTCAAATAAGCTAAGTTACTTATGTGGCAGTTATATTTTGTAGTTCTAATGACAGTTGGTAAAATTAACGCCGTTTTTCGCTGTAATCGTTACAACTTCAAAGGTTTTATTTTGAAACCACTCAACATTAGAGTTTTTGTAAATACTTATTATCATTATATTAATATCAGTATGTATAAAAGGAAAACTCAATTTTACCTGTACCCTAGTGTAAGTTTTCTGTTACTTAGCGATTGAGATATTAGTATAAAAAATCTTGGGAACTAAAAATGCTACCGTGTTATTGGTGAAAAAGTTAACGCGAAAGTATACGTTAAATTTACACTATGAAAATCTACTGTTTTTCATAGTAGTGCATGAAAAAATAAATAAAATACTATGCATTCTACTGAAAATGTTCTCTTATAAAATATCAAAACTTAAAGAAAAAAATGGGGCCCGCGGCCATATTATTTTTCTTATATGAGGACTGGTTAGTTTGTCAAAATACAAAATCAAATTAAAAATCATTAAAAAAGTCATGCATTCCATTATTCTCTTGGTTTACAGTTGGTTTTGTATATGTATTTGTGGCAACTTGTAAATTGCATTTTATCACATATTTATTTTATTGCATTATTCTAAAGCTGTAGAGTTTTCCTATATTGAATAAATAAATAAATACAAATGTTTTTAGCTTCCCGGGTCGTGGCCGTTGTATATTGCGAGATTTCGTTATCTTAAGTGCCTAACGTTACCTTCAAAATTAACTAATATATCGAATGGATTTCAAAGAAAAAACTGAATCAACTCCCAGCAACCAGCGGATGCATAGAGATGCACCGCTGGTTTCGATCATTATGCCGGCTTAAGATGCCTATTCACGCTTCGTTTAAAGGAATCTAGATTATAAAAGGAAGGAAATACGCAAGCTGGTAGAGCGTTCCACATTTTAATAGTACGGCAGATGTATGAATCGCCAAAACGTTTAGTACGGGTTGGTACATCTGCACACACACATTTGTATACATATGCATTTTGCAACCAGTGCTGTTGTCCTGTAACGGAAAGGGGAAGGGGGGATAATGTTGAAAAGCTCTTCAGAGCACTGTCCATGGTATAGGCGGTAAAATAAGCTCAACCATGCCACGTCCCTGCGATGCTGCAACGGCTCCAAGGTTTTATTGAGCTTTTCGTCTCCAATAATTCTAGTCGCTCGCTTCTGGGTATCGAGAACAGATAACATATACCTACTTAGCATAAAATATATATTTTTTTTCTCTCATTTGTTTTGCTAACTTTTTATTTTGTTCATTTTGTCTTTACCTTAAATTGTATTTTATGTTAATTATGTGCTACCAGCTTAAACATGTATGAAACAACAGGACGAATGAAACTAGCTCCAACACAGGGAATCCTAGTGTGGCAACTAGGGTCGCCACGTAAAATAACTGTATTTTTTTTTAACAATAAAGTTATTTTACTTTTACAAGAATTTGAATTCCTGTTTGTAAACCAGTCATCTAGAAAGAATTATATTTTTTTCGAAACCAAAAAACTTTCTTGGTACTTCTGAGATCCTTGCGGTTATATAATTATTCTATAATATTGACTCATACCATCGGCTACGACGAGGTGGGATGAAAAAACCCCTCCGCTGAGTACCCTGGAGCCGTCTAGGCGGTCTCGGGCGCCGAAATGACAGAGAACACAGCACTTTTGCTCTGTTTTCTGGGACGTGCAACCTCGTCCAAAGCACTATTCGCGGCACTTGTAACAAATTAGTTTTAAGATGGCTTGAGGAGTTGGGTCTTTTGAAAAAGTAATGAGTAGCAGTCCCTGCTGGTTACTGTTCCAGCCCCAGTTGGTTGGTTCTTCGTCTCCTTTCAAACAGTCCTGAGCCTGGTGGTATGTTCGATATGCATATTAAGCTGCAGCCTCTTCAGTTGGGGACCAGATGAACTTTACATCGGAGGTTTTTTACATCGATGTTTTTGGAGGACGCATAACTTTTTCATCTTCCCATGCCCGAAAAGGACAGAAGTAGGCAGCTTAATCATGCAGCGAAATAATATTTGAAGATATAACATTAATTAAGTTATATTATTCATTATATACTGTTGCATACACCAATATGTAAGCACTTTAGAACCTAACAGTAACATTCAATACAATGCTTTGTCACGTGTTTTTACAAACGCGACAATGTAATACTGTTAACATATTGATTGATGCACGCTGTGCTCACTTTTATAGTGCAATATAGAGTTAATTAATCCATTTATTGAAAGTGTTGTAGTAAAATCTGCTATCAAATGATGACAATAAGCGGTACATGCTTAGCTTGCTTTATTTGGATCCCCTCATTTTCAATCCTCAGCGAAGAAAGTAGATTTATTCGCTAAGGATTAGAAAACGAGGCGATCTAAACAAAGGAAACTATAGACTACACTAAACCGCGTTAGACAAAAGCAATGACTATGAAAAAGCAATATAGCTATAGGCTGTAGAAGATGTTGACCTATTCTGCTAGATGGATTGGGATCCAATGTGGATAATGTGATCTTCCAGAAAAGCGACAGGGATGGATCTGGCTCTTTGCAGTTTTCCTTTTCATCTTTCAATCACACAGAACTTTTTTAAGTACGCCATCTGTGGTTGTGACACTTTGCTGCTCTTTTCGGTCACGTTATGAGGCGTCCTCCAAAAACACAGCTGGTTGAGGTGGTATTTTCTTACAGCTACAGCAGGAAATATTTTAGAGGCCTACTGGGAAGCCACATCGACAAACCGATCGACGCGTGGATAAATAAATATGTATAGGAAATATTGTCTATGGGTAGAACTCCATCGCCGAGGAACGTAAAATCACATACATTTTATTTTCGCTTTCGATCAATCGACTTGTTGATCGGTATGTCATGTAGATTCCCGTTAAGGCCTCCGGTTCAGCACTGGTTGAGAATAACAAAGAACCAACTGGAGTTGGAACAGCATCTAGTAGGAACTGCTACCAGTTAATTTTACAAAAGACTCAGCTCCCTAAGCCCTCTTAAAATTCATTTCTTGCAAATCCCGCAAACTATTGAGGGGAACATGTTATCTCAAGAAGAGTTGTCTCAACAAAATGATTAAAAAAATCATTTTTTTAAACTTATTTATGTTATGTACACACAATACACATACGTGTGTCAATAAATGTCAATCACTTAATAACTTTTTTTTTTACAAACTAAACTTTTTTTTTTGTTTAACTTAACTCAATATTCGCTCGCGACCCATAGTATGGGAATCCCTGATCTAGGCAATAATTATATACTTCGTAAAATATGGTGTTCCATTGTAGTTGAGTATTTAGTGCAACATGTTGTATGGGAACCCTGCATTTTGTGATTAAAGGCTCAAACTTGGCACAGTTATTTCTTGGGTAGTATTGAGTAGATTTAGCCCGTTAGCCATCCCTAGCCACCGCGCGGGTGTCGAGGCGATGGGTGGGGGGAGTTTAACACTGTGAGCGCTATTGTGCCAAATATATTGGTATAATGGAAAGTTTGGTGTCGTTTTCAGATAACTTAATGATTAATAACCGATTTCCATAACAAAAACTACAGCTAAAGAAGCCGTTACAGCTGTTGCTATTTTGTAACAAGAGCCAGTCAGGGAGCAGCCGCTGCCCAGCTTCACTGCTGGAACAGGCTGCTGTATCTCGAGTATAGAGACGATTTCAAGAGACTTGTCCCTTCAATCTGAGCCGTTGCCGATGTACTTCTGAGAGAGTCGACCGTTTTATATTTCAAATCCATTGTTCCAAACATGTTCAAACTTGCTTGAAGAATTCGTGTATTTCAAGATGGCGGCATTATTATAGCCAACCTAATACAGACATTATAACCATTGGAATAAAACTTATATTTCTATATTTATAGTTTACGCAACGTCTTATCGTATTTAGTGGTTGCAATCTTGGAATGACCCCCGGACGGAAAAACTGTGCTTGTTTTCATGTCTGAAAGAGGCCGAGGAGATGGGCTTACAGCAGACCGGTACATCGCCAATATTCTCCAGGATCATTTTGCTCCCTATGCGGTGTTTGTCAGCGGAGATTTAGTTAAAATCCACGGTAAAGCTGATACTAGATGTCACACGTCCGTATTTGGCAGTTTCACTTAGTCTAGGTATTAATCTCATCGAGCATTTATGATAAGAGATCAAACAAAAGGTATGGTCCAGAATTCCAGACCGTTCGAGCGTAGAAGTAATGAAGGCAACATTATAATAATATATTTTTTTATTCAGTTTTTTCATCCGTACCTATTCCTATTATTATAATAAACGTTATATTTCTGTAATCGTAGTAAATATGGATATAGATTTTTTTTTTTCATATCAATATCTCTTACGGTTTAAAAATAAACCACGTTTATGTACAAAAATATAGTTCATGATTTTAGTATTTTGTTCAATCATTTATATTTTTTATATGGACGAGTATAGCTTTTATTATGGAAATAAATTATAAATCCTTAAGTTATCCAAAAACGATACCAAACTTTTCATTATACCAATAGTTTTAGCACAATAGCGCTCAAAGTGGAGCGCAGCGGAGTCAAACTTCCTCCCCCCCCCCCCCCTTCCTCGCTAACGGGGCTAAATCTACTTAATACTACCCAGGGAATAACTATGCCAAGATTTAAGCCTTTAATCACAAAATGGGGTTTCCATACAACATGTTGCACGAAATACTGCACTACAATGGAACAATATTTTTTTGGGTATTTCTTATGGCACGTTAAAAAATAGTTTATCTGTGATTTTGACAGGCATATTAGTAAGTACCTTTCGGCACCATACAATATGTATACATAGTAAACAAGTTCTACCAGACAGAAATCCGACACTTAATTAGTTTAAACCACAATCAGCTAAGCCGAAACAGCGCGTCTCACAACTGCCCACGGCTAAATGGCGCGACCGTCACAGTGACGTCACACACTCCGAGCCGCGACAACTTGACGATCGGCACATTCATTTGATTGCTACTAGCTCATTTTTGGTAGTATGACAAAAATAATTACACCAATTTTTTGTATTTTTTATTGACTTTAATATTACATTCAAAACTAAAATCCTCGTTGATCCTCACTGTGTTATCTATTAGCCTTACGTTAAAAAGGCCGAGTCATTGTTAGTTAAAACTAGTTTTGTTGGCGTTACTTGGCCACAATTAAGAAAACTTTTCCTGTGCCGATTTTACAATACAAATACCGGGTGAAATTTAATTAAAAATATATATATAAATAGATATATAAATAGTAGGTATGCCAATAAAGTGATGGGAAATATTGGTGAACCATTGGCAATGATAGTAAATTTAACAAATATTCAGTGAATGACGATTTCACTAAAAGTTTTGACCCCGGTTGCATGGAAATTAATATTACAAGTGTAGAATGGTGTATAATCGTGTTGTACAATATCATTACGGCGCCGCAACAATAGCAACAATGCTAATCTGTCCCTGCCAGCATTTATTTCAGTTACTCAAAATAGGCAAAAGACAAAATACTGTGTACGCTTTGTGATCTAACCTGCGTGCGCGCTGGACCACATTGCCACCCTGTGCCCAGGAACCACAGATAGCTGAAGCCATAATAGTGCATCGAGAGAGATAATCAGCTAAGGTGAACCTTCACAACTCGGGTGAGAAGTTTTCTTATAGTGGATCGCCAGACTTGCCCATTATGCAACGATGGAAAATTATATTGAGTTCCTGCAGGCTTAAAACAGCACACCACGAAAATACATACTCATAACAGTTTACAAGCAACTTCCCAACAGACTGCTCATTCTGAGAGCATAGATGTTCCAGGTACCTGTTCTTTTTTTTCAGACAAATTATCTTATTGTAAATGAAATGTACCCTTACTAAAAAGAATACCGCGTGGTGCCCGCAACTCCGTAGCAGATAAACTAACACAAATAATAAACAGATGTATCACTGAAAATAGTCTACAGGCATGGGAAACATTTTTCTTGTTGCCCTACAAAATTTTTAATGTGACACAACAAGAAAGTCTATCACTGCAAAAATTAAAGATAATGATAATAACTATGATTCTGGAGACAAAAACTATACATTTCGTTCACAAAAGAATAATTCTCTTTATTCACGGATAGAAAATAAAGTTCACGAAGGAGACATTCGAGGTGCAATGCGTTTATTATTATCCGAAGACACAATATCTTATGACATTATAAATACCTACAATCTTTTGAAGTTAAAGCACCCTGCCCCGTATCGAAATCACAATATTCCAGATTTCTACTTTGTTAGTTCAGATGACATAAATTTTACTATACATGACATATTATCAGCCATATCTTCCTTTCCGAGTGGTTTGTCTGCTGGTATGGATTATCTCCGCAACACTTAAAAGATCTTACAGCTAAATCAAACGGCACTTCTGCTGCGAAACTTCTGTCTTATATGGAGTTTCAACATTAATGCTTTCCGGAAATGTTAATCCAGATTTCTTACCATTTTTATATGGAGCATCCCTTATCGGCCTTACCAAAAAGGATGGAGGTATTCGTCCTATTGCAATAGGTAGTACTCTTAGACGTTTAATTTCGAAAATTATTTGTAGAAAATTGATGACTGATTTTGGTGAAAAATTTAGACCATTTCAGGTAGGGTTTGGAACTCCTTGTGGCTCAGAGGCTGCGGTACATGCTGCTAGAACATTTTTGGAGACTAAAGAATATGAAATATTTATTAAAATTTACGTCAGAAATGCATTCAACTCTTTAGAACGCGACTCTATATTGGAAGCTGTCAAAGCCGAATTTCCCTCCGCTTATAAATATTTATGGCAACGCTAACTCATCTCATCTTTTCTATAAAGACAAAATTATAAGTAGCCAAGTAGGATGTCAGCAAGGCGATCTATTGGGTCCTGTTATATTTAGCCTTACTATTAATAATGCGATACAGAGTCTCTGCTCAGACTTCAATCTTTGGTATCTTGATGATGGAGCTTTAGCAGGTAAAGCAGATTCAGTTTTACTTGTCTTGAATTCTATTATAGCAAAATTCCAAATTATAGGTTTAGACTTAAATCCTATTAAATGTGAAGTATATTACAATCCAAATTTATCCGACTTTAGTAAAAATAAAATACCATCTAACCTAAACAATTTATCACAAGGTATAAAGGTAAAGACAAATCTTGATTTAAATTTACTAGGAGCAGCTATCACTTCCGAAGCTATCGAACCGCTATTACAAAAGAAGAAAGAACAAATATTTTTATTAATTAACCGGCTTAATAATATAAATTGTCACGTAGCTTTGTATTTACTTCAACATTGTTTATTTATGCCTCGCTTTACTTATTTTCTTAGATCTATGCCAATATTTCTACATGCAGATAATATTAAAGAGATAATAAATTTAAAATATGTGTAGAAAATATTTTAAATATAAATTTTAATTCAGAAGCTTGGTTACAAGCGGTGTTCACGGGCTTTCTTGTCGCTTAAATTAATGTCATTATTAGTAAATCTCTAACAACAGCAGGCTTTTCAAACGTTTTAGAACCCCCTGGTATCATATGTGACGACGGTCGGCGTCCAGATGGCATGACATTTGTACCGTGGAAACGAGGACGTGCCCTGATTTGGGACGCCACGTGTATAGATACAGTAGAGCCATCACACGTGCAGGCCTCCTGTCCATCAGCAGGGACAGCCGCGGTACAGGCTGAAAACATAAAGCGGGCCAAGTACGCCAGTGTTTTGAGCTCCTTTGAATTCCTAGGTTTTGCAGTGGAAAGTTTCGGCGTGGGGTGCCCCGGTGCTAGAGATTTTAGACAACGTATTTCTAAAATCTTGAAGGAAAAGACCGGAGACCGGCGGGCCGGATCTTTCTTTCTTCATAAAATAAGCCTGGAAATTCAAAGGGGTAATGCCGCTGGCGTTCTCGGGACTCTACCACTCTCTGCCGGTCTAGAGGAGTTCCATCGCCTATAGGACGAATACCTTCTAAACTTACCTTAATTTTTTTTTTTTTACAATTAATTAAACAAAATCTTAATAACTTGTATAATTTTGACTTTGACGAGCGATTTAACCGCTACAACAAAGGTAAAAAAAACACCATATACTAATATTAATTTAATAAGTCACTTTGACGGGAACAATGATGCTGTTTGTATAGTTACAATATATACTGTATACCTACTAATGTATTAGTTTTGGTACAATCGTTTATTGTTCACAATAAAATAATAAATAAAAAATATGCATTTTTTTAAAGTCACGCAAACCATTAATACTTTTTTTTTATTGTAGATGTTATCAACTTTAAGTTCCTACATGTTTGTTAAACAATTCTGAATATGCATAATACCCAATATTTAAATATATTAAATACCTTGGTCCAAATCGAACAACCTTTTTAAAAATGTGTAAGTTTGTATTATTTAACTAGATTAAAATTGTTAACAAAAAACTCGTTTCAAATTTTAATTTAGTTTATAATTACGTAATTGTTTTTTGATTGATAAAAATAAAAAAAACTGATTCTTAAATATTCTGAGTTTTATTAAAATACAATTTTATGATACTTAGTCCATATTTAGGCCACTTATAACGTATATACTTATAACTTATAATTTAATAAAATTTTAAAACTAAACCTTAAAATAAACACTACATAAAAATCGTTTTCTTTGGGTGAACACTCATCTGGTGGAAAGTAAAAAAAAAACTGAATTACTTAATTTTTATGGCACAATAAAAATATTTATAAAATATATATGTACCTACACAATTATCCAAGTCTAAACAATTTAATACGTAGTACCTACTAACCAAGGCACAAATTATGTTTGCTAAAGAAAATTTAACTTGTTTCTATCAAGATTTAATGAAATCAAAATCACTTTATTGACATTTCGTTGTATGTGCATGTAGCCGGTATGATCTTCCAAAAACACATACAACACACATAGATTTTCAGCAAATAATTGTGAAAATTAATAATTGTAAAAAAGTTATGCGATATTATAAAATATAATATGTATTAGGTATATTGTTGTTTCTGGTACATATAGCATATAGTCTATTTACTAGAGCTTAGTAAATTGTAAGTAAATTATCTTTATAAATCCTACGGACTCATGTGTACATGCAGATTTAATGGCCGCTCATGCTTATTTACTAATAAAGGTACTGAGAAGAACTGCGATATACTACTTGCTGCGATTTGAAAGGTTTTGATATGAGTCCTGAGGCTCTATCATGGGTTTGCACTTTGTAGCAACGTATCGTATTCATTTACGTATACGTGAGCAACAACCAATAGGATCGCTTTATTCAATCTTGTTACCAAAAATAAACCGATCCTATTGGTTGTTGCTCACGTATACGTAAATGAATACATGCGCAAACCCGTAGTAGAGCTTCTGAGGTTAATTAGTAAAACCTGTATATTCTGAGAAATGCGTACGGTATTTTTTTTAGACATCCCGACGAGTGATAACTTTTTAGCTTACAAATATTTGCTTCACCATGAAGTTTTAACAATTATTACTTAAATACTCTGTTACGTAAAAAATGAATAAATCTTTTATAAAGTTCACTCCGCACACATGACATTTTCGTATTCAGTAGCTATACCATAAGTTTATGTTAAACAATCTTTCACTTATTGAATATATAGTTTAAATTGTAGATATATACCAATAGGATCACTATTTGTTTCACCAGTACCATAAACCCTTATTGGTGGTTTCTATAGTTTTATACAGAAAGCTGGTTAAACATAAAATCATGGTGTTTGGTAATACTGATGCTAATATCAAATTAATGTGGGCCTTGTTTTCAAATTTTAGGTAAGCATAGTAGGACAAAAGAAATGCTGACCAACCCAACTTTGTCTTAAAATATTAATATAAATTTAGCCAGCAATTTATTAAGTCACATGTGAGATGGCAATTGTCAACTCTATGTAAAGAGCGCTCTGGCGCCGCCTTCAGGAAGCCGTCGTTTGCAGACCTTTTCCATTTCTTAATTAAATCTATATACTTAACAATGTCACAACTTTTTTTATAGGACAGAATTCAGCTTAAATATGAACCGAATTATACATTCATTTACAATGTTTCACCTGTCAAAGTGAAACCATTCATATGAAATTTAAGTGATATTCCCGCTGGTTCTCATGTCTTTAAAAATAATTTTACTTGATCAACTCACCTGTAAAGTTTATATGAGCACTAAATCAATATCGTTTAAAATCAGTAGGTACGTTTAGCTGACTCTGCCGGAATTTCTTCTTATTTGGCAGGGTATATCAAAAACCCCACACAGGGTAACAAAAACCTTATTTACAGAATGTTTTACTGATCATTATAAATATAAAAACTTCTCGACTAAAATACATAGTCATTGCAGTTTTATTTTCACTGTGACCTTTATTAGAGTGGGTTCGATTCCCACTCATGACCAAAAGTTTTAATACATTTTTATTGCACCTAAAGTTTGTTATGGTCTGTCATGTCATATATGTATTTCAATACTTGCCCTTGTATTATGTATACCAGGACACTAGTACAAGCCTAGACCTTAGTTTTTGACTAGGACAATAACAATATATGAAAATTGTCCTACATAATATTATTATTTACGTTGCAGAATACACTGTAAAATTCTTTAGTGAGGGTTAAGTTATACCCTCAATGATAATGTTACATAAACTAAGGAGTAGAATTAACTTCGCCTGCACTTATTTCCCTACAAGATTTTCCTCGATATCTTTCTTTGTCGTAATGTTTCCAGGATTGCATGACGTTGTAAAGGTTGGATCCTGGGCTTTCATTGGAACGAATATCTTTTGCTCCCACAATGACGTAGTCCGGATGAAGATATCCTGCCTGTACCCCTGCCTCGAGAAGCATGTGCAGTCTTTGGATTTGTGCTTCTGATGGTACGGAATGAGTATTGCTTGATGCTCTGTAGTCTCCTAAAAATTAAAAAAATAAGTACGGCATGTGGCTGACGTTTAGCAGACTTACAAAATCCATAAATGGTTCGACCAACACATTGTTGTTTAACAGCATTGATCACTACCACTATACCAGCAAAATTATGAGGTTACGAAATGGGCGGCATAATAGATGGATTTGTATTATGAGTCTACTTTAATATTCTCCCTGTGATATCAGTAAATAGACAAAAATTCAATTCAGTAGACTTTTGAACAAAATCTTATTATTTTGTTAAGTCTAAAAAAAGGTGTTTTTTTAGTTACTGACAAAAATGTTGTTATATTGTTTTTCTTGATGTTAGGGCATTGTCACAATACGGTGATATTATAATCAACTACTGTATATATAAGTAGGTAAATATATATAATATTAAGTAGGTAAACATCGCTGGAAAATGAATCAACATAATTCTTACTTAGGCAGGCCATACATGCCGATTTAAAGAGTGGAATGGTCAGTTTTAATCACGTTACATGCCACAAATATATAATTTACCTATGAATCCTATGCCCAGGGTACAATTGTTATAGGAAAATGTGTGTGCGCCTACTTTTCGCCAGCCACGACCTTCGTAAATGCGACCTTCATTTCCCACTATGAAGTTATACCTGAAACGTTAAATTTATTTATTGTAACGTGCTTAAAGCCTCTGTTATTTTCTACCTTACGTGATATATTATTCATATTTTACCAGTCCTTTACACCACAGTAAAGCTGATGGCATTAGGTGCAGATTCCTAAAACTGCCTGTAAGTCCCATAAAAAATGTTTTAAGGGAAATTATTTTCATCGTCTTCTTAGACTAGTGGTTTTCGGAGGTTGTGGTTTCGATTCCCACAAATGGCAAAAAAAACGTTTTTCTGTACAGTTTGTCATGGTCTGGGTGTTTATAAAATATAATATCTATTATATCGTTGTTTCTGGTACACATAGTACAAGCCTTGAGCTTAGTTTGTGACCAGGAAAATGTATGTGGTCCTAATGGTCCTAAAATATTAAAAAAAAGTAATACTTAATACCTATTATTTTTATCCCCAGTTTTTGGAGGAAGTAACACTTGTTAGACCAACCGATGGGTCTCTCTACCACCGCCTATACAGATGCAAAAGCCGCTGAGTGACCTAGTCATGTTTTGGTTAGTCTGTGGGTTCACCGGTTTTCAGGATACTATTGCATTAGTCTCCTTTTAGGGTGCTATTACGCAACGGGCAGTTAATTTGATCATAAAGCTGCGAGGCTTCTGAACTTGTAATGCAATTTTGTCTTTGTCGTCGCCCATTTAGTAAGCGCATAGTGGGAGTGATCAATCTTGTTAAACTATAATGTATTGATCAACCTCATTAATAGATTTTATAGGTACCACAGGCGGATACAAAGAAATATGCGTGCTCCAGTGAAAAAGTTTGTTTTAGGAAATGAGAATTAGCATTATTTTTTACCAGTTACTGAGGTTAATAATAAACCTTAATACTTACGGTATATCATAGAATAAACGATGTATAAAATAGCCTTGTAAGTTTCGTAATTCAGCCGCGCAATGCCGAAACGTGTTACATTCAGAGCTCGTGGAGTGATTGATAACTACAAGTCGGATGGGCTCGTCTTCTTGTGCCACATCAGTATTGTTATACGGCTCGGCTAGCCACATTTCTCGAGTTATATTCCAAGAATGTGGCGCTGAAAACAAATTTAAACACTTCTAAAATCTTTATTTATTGAGTATAAATGTTTTAATTAAATTGTAATTGTATACACTAGAAATATTCACCAAGTAAACCATATTTTGTATCATAATTTTTATTATTTATTATTGTGACCATCATTAATTGTCTATTATCAATTTTACAGGACACCCTGGACTCCAAATGTATGAAGCAAGGTACAATTACAGTTTTTGTTATTCTCAATAAAAGTGTTACCTAAATAAAAAATCTAGTAATTCATAAAAAAAAAAAAAAACTTACCTACATCAATTTCTTTGGTCGCAGGAGTACTTTGTGAAAAGTATACTATTAATGATATGCAAACCACCAGTATGACAAGAGAAGCGGCACACGCTATTCGTTCAGCTCTACTCGTGTTTTTTATAACACTCTTAATATATATGGGTAACGGGAGATCTGAAATCATTAATATACTATAAGTAGGTATTTTTATTTTGTAAAAACTTTCGATGGTTGATTTAGAGTTTCTTCTACTGCTTGTACTGGCCGGTATCATATACACACTTTGATTAGTCAAGTGTTTAGTGTCCTGTTTAGTGATTAGCAGGTGATGTCCTGTTTATTATACGGTGTTTAGTTCATAATAAATCTCGGGCAGTTTATTTATTTATTTGATTTTACTTTAAATCTACCAGACATCTAAAGTCCATGAATAAATGCATTTAACAATATTGATCGCACATTGATAGCCACTAAATGACGGGGTTACGAGATGGGTGGCAACAAAGATGTAATCAAAGAGTACATTATTATAGACGTAATTACTAATTACACATTAATTACGACTAAAATAAAGTACTTACTAAAGAATTAATTACGCATTACGAGTATTCTCGCTGCATTATTGTAAAATTAATCGCCTGTGTTGTAACCGCACTATGATAGGTGATAACTACCACTTTGACAAGAAATCGATGCAGTAGTCACCAAAAAGACATTAGTCCATGCAGACATTTATTTTAATATTTTTATTACACAAAAATAACTGAAAACGAACACGAGTTTATGTTAATATTAAGGTAAATATTGTTGCCTGAAGACGCCCTAATAAGGCGAAATATAGCAAAAGTATTATTATTATATTGTGTTTTATTTATGTATCTTATTGAACGACCTATGAAAAATAATTAAGCAGCTACTGCAAATGAAAATATATAATTTAAATGTTAATATTAACTAAACACTTAATAGTCCTGTCTGACTAAAAACATGACTAGTGACTTAGTCATGTTTCGGTTTAGTCTGTGGGTTCACCGGTAGTCACTAACCGCAATGGCCATTTTGGCCGGTAAACACTTTGTTTTTAAAAATTTTAGTAAAAAACACGTTCCGACAGTGTCTGTTTAATGTTAAGTGTTTAGTGCTTATTTAATGTTTAGCAAAGTACATTGTTTAGAAGGCATTCATTTTTTTCTGCGAAGTAGCTCCCCCGCGCGTGCCCACTTTATCCCTCACTTGCAGCTAAACACGTCCAGACAGGATTGTTAAATGTTTCGTTAATATTATCATAAACTCGTGTTCGTTTTCGGTTGTTTTTGTGTAATAAAAATTATAAAATAAATGTCTGC